>CM075659.1:1743866-2391506 GCA_037954105.1 Canavalia gladiata
AAAAGTAAAAGTTACATAATAGTGTGGGCAAACATTATCGGAAGTGATATAATTTGCTAGATTGAAAAAATAAAATCTAACAAATTTTCCCTCCAATTAAAATATCAATTTAAAAAATTATGATCAAACATTTGCAGTAAATATTCATGCTCTATATCTACTCTATATCTACGTGACAACAATATAATGACATTGGAAATAAACATTTATCAAATTACAAAACTAACCATAAAGTTAACTTGCCAAATGTTTCGTACATATAAAACAATAAGAAGTTATAAAAATATAAAGAAGAACACATATACAAACATTTAGATGATATTTGATTTGAAAAAATATTTTTTATTTTTAATATTTTATAAAAAAAGTAAAGATAAAAAATAGTTATTTTATATATTTTTATTTTTCAGTATAAAATTTTAAAATAAAGAATAGAATAAAAATAGTATAATATTTTTATAAATAAAAAATATATAATATATTTTTTCAAACCATATAACACTTTATATTTTGCTCGTAAAATAAAAAATTACTTTATTCTTTTATTAAAAAATTATATTTTGTTAAAGAAGGATTATAAGTTAACACAATGAAAAACGTTTTAAAAAAAAATTATCTTTTAATTTTATTTTATGATCGATATTTCAAAATTAATATGGGGCTTATTCTACTAAAATAAATTAAATATTAAGTAAAAATTAAACCTTTACAAGCAATGAACAATAATATAAAAGATTTTTTGAAAAATTACAAAAAAATAAGTTTTTTTTTTAAAATGGAGTAAAAAAATAATAAAAAGGACAAAAAAAACTAATAAAATTTAAACAGATATGAATATTATAACCTATTGTTATTACTATATTAAAATTAATCTTTTAATGGTTAAATTTTAATCAAATTAATAACTTAATTATTGAACCTTTAATTAAAAAAAAAACTACTTTAGAATATAAACAAAATTATTAAAACTTATCTAATAATAAAACTTAAGTTAGTTTATATGAAATTTTAAATTTAAATTTTGTTATTTTTATTATATATAAAAAAGAAAATGTAAATTGTATGCGATATTAATGAAGTTGTGAATATATCAAATAATTTTTTAATTAAATTTTATTAACTATCCCATACTTATTATTTTTAATTTAGTTAATTTTAAAAATATTTTAAGATTGAATTGCTTATTAAAAAATTTGAGACTATAATATTTTTCCACATCATCTATCTTCAGCAGAAAAAGAAGTTAAGCATGAATTGCTTATTTAAACAATATAAATTAAATATTTAACATTGAATATACTTTGACTCTAATATTGATGACAAAAATTGTTCCCAGGAAGATGTTAAACTATTTGGTATATTATAATAATAATGGACATTTTCACAATTTTAAAATATTTTACTTTAAGTATATATTTTCTAGGAATTTCATATTTTGCTCATTTTCCACACCTTTATTTTTCTATACTTTTAATTTATATTTTAAACTTAAGTTTCATTTTTTTAAATAAACTTAAATTTCATATTCTCAATTCTTATTATTTAGAGTTTAGACTCTTCAGTATATTTGAGTAAAAAATGGCTTGTATTCCAACCAGTATGAGTGTTTGACCGTTTTAACCTTTTGCCTTCACCTTTGGCTTCAGCACAGCATCTCCCACTCCCGGCCTCTTCTCTGTTTCGTCATGGAAAGGTGACTTCAAATGATTTTTTTTTCTTTAACATTTGTGTTATTATTAAAGTTTGCAATTTCTCACTTATGAATTGCTTATTTTTCCATTAATTTTATTTTTTTCCTCTCTCCGCAGGCTTGATGGTATAGCTACAACAGGATTTTGCTTCGGGTTTTGATTCTGTGTATCGTTCGGCGAAGGCATGGGAGAATACGGTAACTGTCTCACTTACATCGTTCTTCTGTTTAACTATTCACACCATATCACCATAAGTTAGGAATGAAAATTATTGACAAATTTTACAACTATTTGTTTTAAGTTTTAATCCTTTAAAAATAAAATTTGTTGGAAGAAGCATAACAATTTTTAACCAGGCAGTAGGTTTATGTATTTGGACAAGCCTTATTGTGGTTGAGTTCGTTAATAGTGTTATTGATGCAAAAATAGTCAGTGGGAATTATACTAGTGAGAAAAGTTTATTTCTCAAGTGAACTTAATAGCTATGCGTGTAGAAACTAAACTAGTAAGGTTGTTTTTCTCCGAAGTTTCTGCTAAAACATGACAACTTTTGACATTTTGACGCCTATATAACCATGGAAATACTATGTACTTATGTAGCAGACTTTCAGTGACAATAGTTGTGTAAAAAAATCAGGTTCTAAGCCTACGAGGAATGGTCAAGAATTGACTATCCCGGTTGACCTTTCCCTTGAAACATCTAAATGAGTTGGATTTGAATCCTCAATGAAGTTGGTGGCTTATCTTGGCCTTTGAATGGGCAAAGGCTCCCCTCACCCCAAGCTTTCATTCATTACAAAAAGAAGAAATTCAGGTACTGTCCTGCTTAATCTATTCTGTCATTTGATAAATCCCTGAGAGGAGCAATGCAAACTAGGAGGGTAGAAGGTTTATAGATGACACAGTTATTAGGCCAAATTATAAGGCGCCTGGTTCCAGGGAATTTAAGGACAGTACTTGTTTCCTATGAGCCTTTTAGTTTTATCATTTTATGTTGTCGTAGATGTTTAAACTATGAAAGATTTACCATATTATATTATATTATGATGATAAGATAAAAGCAACAAGTATGCTGGCAGTTGCGGCTTGCCAGCTTCCGTGTCAATAGATGATTCGGATTTTAACTTGGTGAACTTGCTAGGCAACTTGTAAATCTATCTGCTTGAAATGCATCTTCGATGAAAATAAGTCAAAAGTTGAATGCAAAAAATGTTATATAACAGTTGGTAGGTATATGGTTCATGGTTGCATTGATGTTTGAATGTTTGATCATTGATAGATTTGCTAACACTTTGCTAGCAGTAATGAAAAGGAGTACTGTCAAAACATCAGGAAGCAAATTGTTCCCCTTAACCTTGTTCTTCCCAAACTCCTTTTTGTAGGTCTGTAATAGGGAAATACTAAGTGGCTACAATTAGGATAACTGATGTTGTGCAATAGGCTTAAATCATGATTGACTCTGTCATGTCTCTATGAGATGTTTGACTGCGGTATCCAATGCTAGGCATAATATTTGGTTAAATTATAACTGGCTTGCAAAACATCTGGCTATTGCAATTTAATTAGTTCAGCTGAAAATGTGTTAGGAGCCCAAAAACAGAAAAAAGAAAAGAAAGATTTTTGGTTTAATTGCTTTTTTTGCCCTTCTACTATGACTAGTGTGTGACCTTAGTCCTCTAAGATAGCATTTGGATTGTGAAAACATTTTTTGTTTTTATTTTCTATTTTTACTTTTATATGTAAAAATGTTACATTATTTTCATTTTTTTTTTCTGTTTTCAACATTTTGCAAATAGTGAAAACAAGAAAAAATTTGTTTTCTGTTTTCACAGTTTTTTGTACAAAACTTTGAAAAAAATAAAATGAAAATAAGGTGGCACTTTTGTAAATAAAAGTAAAAGCAGAAAATGAAAATAGAAAATGTTTTCGCAAACCAAACGTCACCTAATATTTTTTACTAAAATTTAGTCCCTTTATTTCTTCAATTGTTATAAAAAGTCCTCTTTTTGATTTCCCTCTACATTAAACCCTCAAAACCTTGTTTTCTATTCAAATAACCGAGGCTTTGGGATATATTTAGGAATGAAAATGATTTGATTGAAATGTTCAGAAGTCTGAGATTTGATAAAATTTGAATGATTTTGCAGGATGTGAGGTTAGGATTCTGAAGAGGGGAAAATTTAAGGTTTTCCAATTTTTGGGTGAACTATGATTTTATAATTTGTGGGTTTTGAGCTAAAGACGGTTTAAGGTTGTTTATTTCATTCAGTTAATGGAAATTTCAAGACGCAAGTGAGAATTTGAGAGTTCAAGAGGAAAACTGATAGAAGAACTTGATTGTGACAAATTAAAAAAAATTGAGGAACTAAATTCAAATAAAAATTATGGAGGGACCTAAATCACATACTGCCTATAGTAGATGGATTAAGAGTGCAATTAAATTAATTTATTTTATTTATTGAAAAATGAATAAAAAAGGAGAAAAATTTCTTCTCCAAGGATTTCCCTGTTTTATTACAGAGCTAATGCTCAATTCTCAATTGATACGAAACAGAATGAAACTTTTTCCCTTACCTCCTGTTGATTTATCTCACTGATCCCTCTAACTAACTAATCCTAATTAACTAACCCTTGGCTCTTTTATCCTAACTCCTAGCAAAATGTGTTGTACATTTTCTCTTGAACAGCTGGATTTTCTGAGCTAGTTTTCAATTACCATAAACTTCTTAATTGAAGCCTCCCTGGAAGTGGGAAACTCCCTTTGCCTACACATCCTTTGTTCCCATTTTTGTGCGGTATAAAGTTTCTTTTGATCATGCATGTGCTTCATTTGTTTTTTTGTTGCCAACTTATCATTCTTGCATTACCAATGCACATGAGAATGGAGGTCTCCATTTCCTCATGGTGAGCAATAGGCCAACTGTTAATGATCAAAGCTAGTTTTGCCTGCGGAATTACACCTGTTTAAGATGTTTTTCTCTGCATAATGTTAAATTTCATCTGTCTCACTGACATAATAAAAGAAAATAAAAGAAAAAAAGTAGGTAACTCATGTATGCGTAAGCACGACTACCTCTTGCGAGGTTAGTGTATTTCATGTAAAGGCTTTTAGCATAGTTGATGCCTTTATGCTATAAGGTTATGCATTGAATTCTTTGAACCTGGAGGCTGTAGCACCAAGCAGTTTTCTATGTTCAATATAGCTTCCAACCTGAAGCTAATTATGATCCCTGTTACCTATATGACTCTATATTCCATAATTGGATATCATTGCTTGCCATTGACCCAATGCTAGGGATTAGTGGGATAGAAAACAACACTAGAATTTCAAAAACTGGCAACATGTTATAAGAATATACTGAAGCCCCTGGATAAATTGCACTTTTTTTGTAATCTGGGAATTAATCACTTTACTGTTTATGTTCCTTCATGGGGTCAACTTAGTTATGCAATGCATTAGCTGATTTGTTATGTCCTGCTGGGTTTCAAACCAATGCTGTGGAGAATTTCACCAGAGCATCAGATGGTGGCCCAGAACACTGTTTAAATGTTAATAGCTGTGCGGATTGTCTCTCTCATTTCCTTTTCCTCAATCTTGTTACACAACCTTTAAACTATTTGCATCTTATTTTAATATTTCAATTATTTCATCTTCTATTAGTATATTTAGATAAGGAACATCTTCAAACCGTGTGTTGCGTGAAATAAACCAGGACTTTGAAGGGCTGTTTGGTTTGATAAAATAAGTTATTTTCAAGTTTTTTTTGTACAAATCTTTAAAAATAGAAATTAAAATAATATTTTTATAATTAAAAGTAAAAAGAAAAAGAAAAAAAATAGTTTCTTAAATCAAGTAATGCCTTAGTGTTTCTGTTTAACTTTTCCTTTTTATGACATTTTCACCCAGGTATCTGACACTTTAATGGTAACTGCCTGGTAGCAACTATCCTATACCCTGTCTCCATATATACGTCTGCCACCTGGGTGAAAATTTTCATTTGGAAAAATTGCCTCAGGATGTGCTATTTGTTTCGTTTGGGTGAAAATAATTTAAAACAATCAGGGCCTTACATGGTTCAAAGGGCTCACATATTTTGGACCAAATTGTGGAAACTTGGTTTGCCACAAAAAAAAATCTCTTAAAAGGCAAAATAAAAAGTCCATACACATCAGATACTGTAGAATTTAACTATATTTAAAATGTTTAGGTTTGAATTGGTTTCTAAAATTGTTTTAAAGATCTTGTGAAAACAATTATTTACAACTCTTGGCATATATTATGCTACATCGATATGATCGTTCACAATCTTGTACTTGAGTGAAATACTATTCACGACAAAAAGAAAAAAGGTTGTAATACTATTCACCATTCTTTTCTTGAATGGTGTTGTTATCATTTCAACCAATTTCATTTCATGCCGAGGTGATTTTTAAGTTATGTAAATTTAAATAAAATAAATATTAGGTATTACATTAAAAAGTTAATAATGATGATTTAAGTTTATATAATATTATTCAATTATTTCTATTCATTTAAATAGGTTATTTTGTTAGATTTTTAAAAAAATGATGATTCAAAACATGATATTTTTAATTAAAAGTATATTTTTTAAATTTTAATTTGATTAATTCAATAAATTAGTTTGATTTAACTTACACTTGATATATGTTAGATCATAAGTCTGGTCAAAAAACTATTTGACTTAATTTTATCCCTCACGGATGAAAGTAAAATAAGCTCAGAACATTTATTCTACTCTACTGTATGTTCTTTTTCTAGTACATGAGTACGGATTTTTTTTTTCTTTCATAGTTAGAAAAATTAAGTTATATTCTTTTTAATATAAAATATATATTTCAACAAAAATATGTAATTTAAATTAATTGATACACATACTTTAAAATTACTCAACAGTTCAAAATAATTTGATCAAAATTAATTTTACTTATCTTTAAATTACACAAACAGTCCATCCTCTTCTTTGGATTTCTGGCAAGGTTAAAAAGGGCATAGAGGTATGAAAAAGCTATAATAAAAAGCATAATTTTAATAAAAATATACAATTCAAATTAATTTATAGATAAATATTTATCTTATTTAATAATTTAAAATTAATTTTATTTAATTATAAATTGGCATTTTAATTCACCGATTGAGCTGTCACCAATCACCATCAATAATTTATAAAATGCTTTTGCATTTTCTCTTGTAGAAATTTATAGGTTGCATTAATTTTTTCTCTCTTCTAGAAGCTCTGGAATAAGTACCTCTTTCCAAAAACGAAAAGTGGACCACCATGTTCACTAAAAAGGTGATAACTTAACGATATTTCGTTTTGTGGCGCCGCTGGATGAGCAATTTGTCGGGTGATACATTCTCTATTCACGTGCTTTTCTCATCACTCATTTACGTATAACCTGTTTTCTACGCTACATTGTTGAGCTTTCTTTGTTCTTTAATCTAATTGGTCATTATTGTTATCAGAATCTCTGATGCAAACTTTGCGTTTGGAAAAAGTAAAATGCCAGAGTATGTGCCACGCAATGCATGAGCTCTTCCTCAATTTGTGAATTCCACGTAAACCGATAAGAATTGTTCAATGGATTTGTGTGTGTGTGTGTGCGCACTAAACTTATTTAATGGAAACTGTTTTTGAAGTAAAGTCTTTGATTTTATTTTTCATAACTATTTTCTTGAAAAGACAATCATGCTTGATGCAGCAATGAAAATATTAAATATAGACTCTCTTTTAATAAAAATTCAAACTGTGTTTAATTTTATTATAGATTAACTCTTTCCTTTACACTACACCCAATTCCGTTGATTGTTCTTGAAAAAATGTTTAGCATAATGGAATGATGACATTTCAAAATGCAATTATGATATGTACTTTGTGATACAAACTTTTATCAAAATGGGAATCTTTTTAACTTTTCCAGTTGGAGCAAAAATAAAATAAAATAAAATAAAAAACTAGTGTGAATATCTCTGTTGTCTGCTTAGTGGAAACCAGCAAATATATATCAAAAGGGGGAAAACAAAAGTATGCACAACTGCGTATTTTTTGAATTGAAGAAGTAAAGAAATCTTATTGACCAATTATTTAGTTTAACAAACAATTCCTAGTTAGTCAAATGATTATAAGAATGTCAACTTCGGTATTGGATTTGTTTGACACGCATATTCCGTGTGGGAAGAAGTCGTTTTTGATTTTAGTTTTAATTAAATAATTATTCACAGTTCAAACTCAACGTACTAATAAACTATTTAATTTGAACTATAAATCTAAATGTTTATATTATTAAGCATACGATTTTACTTATAAAATAATAAAAAGTGACAGAATTTGATTCAGTCTCATTAATTTGATATTAATCAAACATGATGGATGAGATGAAAAGCTTTCCACATTCAAAAAGCTTCATGAACTTCTAAATTATCATGTACAATTCTGAATTTATCAAGTCAATGCACGTTTTGTCCAATGCCACTAGAAAAAAAAAAATCTAAACTAAACGTCATGTATCATGTATGGTGCTAATTGACTTTCTATCAGGATTGTTTCGAGGTCTAAAGTACATGGATTGAACCGTTGCTCAACCTTGAAATCAGAAGCTTCTTCAGGATGATAATGACTTTTTACTTATATTAAAGTTAGTATATTAAATATATGAATTTAAGCTAGAGAGATCTTTTTTTCTTTTTTTAACCTTCTTTGAAGCTGCAGTATTCTCGTCCAAAGCAATGGTTGCCGCAAGAAGAATTGGGATTAATGTTTATGCAGAAATATTATGTTAGAATACTGATATATTTATGTGGTAAATCTAAGTGGAAAAATAAGTGTACAATTTGATAAGTTGTGTTTATAAAACATTATTCTAAATGTAAAATAAAGTTATATATAATTTAATTTATCTATTTTTTTAACTTGACCAAGAAAAAAGAAAAAGATAAAATGAGTTATCTGGATAACTTTACAATATATCGTGCATATACTGTAAATGTCATTTATTTTCTAACCATTTTTTGGTAGACATATGGTAGATCTAGAAACTATGCTTTCCATTAAAATAAAGAAAATTATCTGAATCCATTCCCTTACTTCTTTATAGCTGTATTCTCTCTTATGAGATTATGATGTATATTGGTTTGAAAATTTTGATTCTTCTAAAAGAAAAAATAAAATAAAATATATATATATATATATATATATATATATATATATTATTGATTTAAAGTTAATTTTAATTAAAAATAACGGATGCATCCTTACTTTCTTTCTTTACGGGTATGCTCATTTTTAAGGGCTAAATCACAGTTTATGTTGTGACATATTCTCGGTCTAAGTTGATCTGTTGGGTTCATCAGTTCAGCTTTCAGAATCAAAAGGAACAGATTCAAATTTAATGATTCCTATTTTAAGAGTTGTTTGCTAAAGAATGGGTTTCCTTTTAAAAATTAGCAAGCTTTCCATTAAAAAAAAAGACTATCTAGTAATCCTATAGATTTTTAATCGATGCTGACATTTTCAATACTTTTTCTGCTTATTATTGAGAGATACAGAAAAAATCTATGCATGGTGGTGTCCATACAAGTTAAAGCTTATATATACGCGTGTATTATATTTTGATTTTTAAAAAATTATGGTCTTAAAGCATCTGAACAAAAATATATGAAATTTTTTATAATTTAATTAAAATATATAATTTTATAATATTATTTAATCATAGATTTTCTTGTAATTAAACTGATTAATTTTGTGATATTTATTTTAAATATCATATCTACAGTAATTTTAATTAGTTAATGGTACAGTAAATTTTATTACACTCATAATTTTATATGCAATAAAAGTTCTTACACAGTGATAATTTGATGAGCGACTCCCTGATATTTTTTAACGACTAAATTATTCAAAAATTTGAAAAAAATTCGCAAGTTGTTAAAATGAGGAAATCTGGGCTCAGCAATGTTAATTAGGATTATCGTTCCATCATTCATACAGACAAATCTACGTTACTCTTGTTTAAGTTTTTTTTTTTTCAATAACAAATTATCATGGCCGCCCAAGTGGAAAAGTCAATTGCTTTATTCATTCATACATATATATATATATAGAAATATTTTTATATATTTAAAAATAGAAGGAATGATAATAAAAAATGAAAAATAAGACATGATAGAAAAATATACAAAAATAAGATATATCAAAATAAAAATATTATATATATATATATAGATTAGAGTAATTGACACTAAATGAAATAAAATAATATTTTAAATTATATATATTAAGTTTTTTAATTTCTTTAGGAAATTTATGAGAAAATAATATACTAAAAAATTAATTTAATTTTTTCTATTATGTTCAAATTAAAAGACTAATTTGATTTATTTTTAAAATAGTAAAAACTAATTTAAAATTATCTGACCATGTAAAGCATTGAGGACGTTTGAATGTAACCGTTGTCTTGGGTGTGGACGTGACGTTGACATATGTTATTATTTTTTTATGATTTTCCCAATAGATTCTTGTTCTAGAAGCCAAATTATGTTTCTCTGTATACTTGTTAATTATGGGCAACTTGACACATGCCATGAACAAAATCAATCTATTTTTATTGGATAAAAGCTAGTGCTATATTCTGAGGTGTAATGTGTTGCTTTGCCTTCTCCTTAGTTTTGTACATAAGTAATAAATATTTAAAAGTTTATACTTCTAATAAAATGATATATTATAAATATTTTTTATTAAATCATGAGTATTATACTAAATAGCCATGATAAACATATTTAATTTTAATTATCACATTCTAAAATCGGTTTTTATCATAAAATCAAAATTTAAACTGTAGTTTGAAATGTTTTTTCAAAATATAGAGATAGCACCAATTTTTATAATAAAATAATGTTTTTTATGTAAAAATAATGAGATTTAAATTTAAGATCTTATTTAAATTAGAAAAAAAATGATATTAGGTTTACCACTTTTTTAATGGTTATACAATATTATGTGTACATATTATCATTTAAATTTAAGCTATACTGGTTTGTTTTGTTTTATAAAATTTCTGCAAATGCAGTTGGAGTTTAATTGGTTGTGTATTTAGTGTTCTTTATGTGTTAATTACATCTACATGTAGTGATTTGTTATAAATCATAAATCATAAACACAACATTTATTAATGGATATATACCACATGCTCCATCTGTGAAAAAAAAGGAGGGTATAATTAACCCTTTCCTTCCCAAGTATACACCTGCTGGTTTTTTTTTATGCTATATGCCACTTTCATGATGATAAATGATATTATTAATTAATCCAATTAACAGGTTGACCTTGATTGATCATGTGCCCTTTCATCCTTCTAAAAGATAAATTTATGGTTATTTTAAAAAAAAAATTAAAAGAAGGACAAGAATATAACAAGGAAGACACATTAATTCATGGTCATCACGTGTCTACCCTCTTGTTATTATAAAGAAAAAAAGAGATTTGTAGACATGTTTTATTTACCGTGTTATATTTCAATTGATTAAAGTAAAACTATTCATTCAAATTAAGTGATCCTACTTAATATATGGGTAGGGATAAATAGGATTGATTTTGAATCGAAAAAAAATTAAATCGAAGCAAATTAAAAAATGTAGAAAGAATTGTCTATGTTCGTTTAAGTTATCGAATTAAACGGATTATAGATTAAGTGGTGAATAAATTGGGTGGTTCAAGAAGATTTGAGTTGTATGGTTCATTACATCCAAAATTTTAACATAAATCTTTCATTCAACTACCATAATTTTGTAAGAAATGTTCAATTTAATTTTTTTCAAAGAAAATAAGCATTACAAGAAGAGTTGAACTTGGTTGGTTATTCTCTCTATCATCATGATTGTAGCATCTGACCATAGTCCAAACATTGTAATGGTGAAAATTGTTTATGTACAATACACGAAAAATAAGAACGGATGTTGAGTCGATGGCTGCTGAGTCAACTTCTTGATGAAACGTTCATGCGAGTTGGTTTATTTGCTAAAAAGTTTTCATTTTCAGATCTACACCCAACCATTATAAACTATATTAAACCAATATTTTCACTTACTTTCATTTTAATTTTGACTCATCTATCCAAATCAATTATTTCACTTTTGATCAAGTTGGGTTCGGTGGAAGAATATTTTACCCACCTTCTATATGGGACAAGACACTTATAAGCTTAATTTACTGTTTTTAATTGATTTTTACATATAAATTTGTCTTAGATAGTATTTTATATCTAAAAAATAAGAGTAGAAATTATGAATATTTATGGAGTATTTGATAGAATTTTTCTTATTTTTTTTATGAATCTTAATTTAGAAATGTTATTTTTTATGTTCGATATCAATGTTTTAAAAAAGATTGTAAAAAAAATTAAAAGATTATTTAATTTGGAAATATATGTATATATTCATTTTTATTTATATAATATCATCTTTTATTTTGTTTCATGATTTTAAATTTTTATACAAAAAATGAAAACAAATGTGTTTATTTTTATTATTTTTTACTCATCCAAACTAGAGCCGTCAAATGGGTCAGCCCTACCCTACTTAGCTCTAATTCTATGGGTTAGGGCCTAAAAAACCCTTAGGGTCAACTGGGCTAGGGTCAGCCCATGGACCAGCCCTTACACAAAAAATTATTATTATCTTAAACGGTTAACTGTAAATTTTGGTTCAAAAATAAAAATGTTACCGAATGAAATTATAAACGTTTGTGCTTTTGAAGATGATTCTAACTAGGGATGACAATGGATCAAACCAACTCAAAATTAGTTCAAAACTTGATTTAATAATTAATTCTTTAAACTTAGTTCATGAACCAAATAAGCTAAACTTGAGCTAAAAATTAAACTTGTTAACTAAACCAGCTGAACTTGGACTATGTATAACTCTACCCGTTTGGTTCATGAACCAACTTGTTATATATAAATTAAATTCATATAATCTTTATTATTTTTGTATAAAATAGATAACATATGTAACTTAATCATAGTATATACTATTATAAGTTATATGTTTAGAAAATTTTAGGAAAAGTAAACTCCAAAGAACTACAAATGACAAACGATATATAGGGATGGAAATGAATAAAGTCGTCCGACAGGGGCCTACGGTCCGACTCGTTTAAAGCTTAGTTAGGCTCGACTCGTTTAATAAATAGTTAGGCTCAGAATTGTTAAAAAGCCTTTTTAGATAAACAAGTCAAGCCTAGACTTATAAAAAAGCTTATTTAAATTATTTAGGGATCTATTTATATTTATATATTTATATTTATTTTAATATATTATATTTTATTTACATAATATTAATATATATATATATTTTAGGTCTATTTAATGACTTTTTTATCTTGTAGGCTTTAAGTTTGCAAACTTTTTTAATTAATTATTTATATAAGTTTTAAATTTATTTATTGATCTTTTGTAATGTAGGCCTTGTAGGCTTTAAACCAGGTCAGACCTTAACAGACAAAAAAAAATAAAATAAAAAACAACAGGTAACAGGTTCGGGTTCAGGCTCAGGCCTACAAAATTTAAACAGGTCAAGCTTGAACATATAAAGCCTAGCTCGGCTCGGCTCGGTCTACTTCCATCCCTAACAATATACAAGTTCAAAACAATTTACAATCTTAAAAAAATTACTCACATAATTATATGTGAAGAATCAAAACAAGTTTGTCATACAGGAACAATGACCAATGTTATAAGATTAATTCATCTTTATTACTCTAATAAGAAGTGTTCATGTCGATAGAGTTGTCAATCTGACTCAAACTGAACTTCATTTTTTTTTTCTTCAAATATTTTTATTTTTTCTATAAATTATTTTTTCCTCTCTAGTTTTTTTTCCTCTCTTAAAATAAAGTAATAATGAAAAATTAAAATAAATAAGGAATTTTAGAGAGAGGATAAAGGAAAAACATGGAGAAAGGATAATTTTAGAGATAGAAAGGTAAATATATTAGAAAAAATAAATTAAGAAAAGATAAAAATATTAAAAAGTTGAGAAAATTTCTAAAGACAAATGATAAAATAGTTAGAAAAAAAAAATCTAAAAATAAATAAATAAATTAAATAATATTTTAGTATAATAAAAAATATTGAACATTATTTAAAGAAAAAAATAAAAAAAATTAAGAAAAAGGATAAAATTTAAAGGTTATATAAATATAGATTTAAAAATTATATTTTAAAATAAATTACAAAATAGAAAGAAAAAAAAAGGCTAAGGCTGGCCCTAGGACCAGCCCTAATTAAGTCATTTGAATTAAGGGTCATATAGGTTAAGGCTTGAAAAAGTCCTACTTTTAAATAGGTCACAAAATATAACAAAATATAGGGCCGAAAGGGCTGGTCCTAGGACCATAACCCATTTTAACAGCTCTAATCCAAACCAGTAAAAATAAATATCTTTATTTTTTAAAATTTCTATTCATCTAACAATACAATTTTTTTACTGTATCTTTTTCTATATTTCAATTTTTGTTTTCTTTATCCTTATTTTATTAATAATTCAAACATAAATTAAAAAATTATTGAAACTCCAAACATAAAAAAAAAACTATTATCATACATGTAAACAATTATAAAAGTCAAAGATCAAACAAGTTTTAATGATAATTTATATGTATTTCGTCAATCAATGAAATTAGTTTAATTTTATAAAAAATAACCTAATTCACTTGGAATATGCAAATTATAGTGGTATATTATATTTAAAATCTAACCTCTTTATATTAAAAGAATATAAATTATAAAATGTAAAATATATCTACTGTTAATCTAAATCAATAAAAGTTTATATAATACACTAATTTTAAATATTAATAAATAAGTTTTTTTTTTCTTATTTCATAGCTTTCTTCTTTTTCAATAGTTTAATTTTCATACTTAATCTATTTTTTTTAGAGGTTGTGAATTTATGTAAAGCTTAACGACGTTAATTTAACGGTTGAAAACTTAACATAAATTTCCCTTTTAATAAAGTTTGGGACCAATTCTAAAATTTAAATTTTTTTAAAAATGTTATAATGAGTAGAGAAGAAGCAATTTGATTCTTATATATAAAAACAAATAAAACATTTAGATTTGTGACAACGAGATAAAACTTATAAATCAAATTATAAAATTATGAAATGAAATAAAGTATCTAAGCATAGGCTAATAGAAAAAAATGTGATAACATATAGCACAAAGTAAAGTAAATAAAAAAATATAAACATATATTCTCATAATGCATACTTGGATATATTTTATGTTTTAATGGTTTAACTTTTTTAAAATATAAAAAAATTTTAACTATTAAATAAAAGGTGTGTCCAAATGCACATGTTATACTTTTGTACATATATTATTCCTTAAAGAAAAAATAACTTGCATATGATTTTTATTTATTTGAGAAAAATTTTACGATCAAGTGTAAAAAAAAAAAGTTGTATAAAACTATAGAAAAATATTTGTGTAATTTATATTCAGGTTAGATGGGACAACTAAAAGTATGAAAATTACACTAGGAAGTATGGTTAAAGATTTTTTTTTATGATAAATTTACATCAATGTTCAATGTAAATCCTTATTTGTGTAATATGATCACCAACATACTTATAAGAACGCACAAAAAATCGTGTCCAATAAATAGGCGGTATTTGCAAATAATATAATTCTAATTGAAAATTTTAAAAATTTAATGATAAACATAGGATTTAAAGACAAACTTAAAATTTGAGGAGTTTTTACTTCAGGTATATCAATTGCAATTTTATAAAAAAAAGTATGAAAGTAAGTTGGAGGTAAAAATTAAAGATGACATCATACACAATTTCATAATTTAAAAGTTTAAATACATGGATCTATTCTAAAATATAGAAAGATATTAATAAATATGTTCTACACAAAATTTAAGATAAATGGTTAAATTAGTCAGGGAAAAGCACAAACTTTGGTAATTATCTATGACTTTAAAGCAACTACCAAATTTTTTTTTTTAAAAAAAGGAAAGTTGTGATAATAAAAGTTGAATTTTAAATGGACAACATAGCAAAAAAAATCAGTAATAGGACTAAAAATGTTAAAATAGACGTGCTAATGCACTAGAAATAATAGATTGTCCAATGATTGTATAAAAAAAATATTAATATAACACTTAT
Organism: Canavalia gladiata; assembly: GCA_037954105.1. Classification (NCBI taxonomy): domain Eukaryota; kingdom Viridiplantae; phylum Streptophyta; class Magnoliopsida; order Fabales; family Fabaceae; genus Canavalia; species Canavalia gladiata. The sequence continues at coordinate 1,759,747 of CM075659.1, forward strand.
AAAAAAATTAAAGTAATTTAAATACAAACAAAAATATCAATATATTAAAGTGACAATGATTGATAGTAAAATTCTTAATCTTATTAGGAGAGATAAAAAAATTAAGATTTTTTTAAAATTATTAAAACTAATAAATAATATCTGATTTTTTTAACCAAATTTAATAATATCATATAATTTATATAATTAAAATTATTTAATAAAATAAATTTTATGATATTGTTATAAAAATTAGAAATTTATGATGGTAATCCTAAGATGCTCTATTATTGCAGAAAAGTATAAATATATTAGATATTATCTTATATATTACGTGTATATAGAGTGTGTGGATAACATTTATGGTAGGCATAGAAGCATAAATGAACTCTTCTCAATTTCAATGTTTCTAGAAGATTGGGAAGAAACACATACTCTTTTTGTGATCATAGAAAATGCATATAATTCTACACTGTATTAGTTCAGAAGATGATCAGATCCAGATGGACCTGCATGTATGTGGGCCCCAAATTTTCCCATTGTTTTGCTTGTCATAATCACCATTGGGTTTGGGACCCACTTGCCATCAAATCTGCGTTAATTCCATGTAGCCCAAGGTCATTTGTATGCTTAGATTTATCAATTATGTAAAATTATCTAAAAATTAATATAATTCGTGTATTTATATTTTTTATTTAACTTATGATAATATTTAAAAATAAATAAATTTAAAAATTATATTTAAATGTAAATATATGTATACTGATAATTTTTTATCATTATTTTTTTACCAATATAAAAAATTATTAAATATCTCTCCAAATTTTCTATAAATAATTTTGTAAAAAATAACTTTTTTTTAAAACGAATGAAATCAATATAAATAACAAAACTCTTTCTAATATTTTTAAATTTAAATTTGTTAATTAAACTGCATCAACGCCTTCTACTAACTAATCGTCATAATTTATGTTACTCGAGTTTCCTTTGACTAAATAATATGTAAATGCTAAGGAATTTAATTATGTACCAACGTCTCTATTTACTTAGAATTTAATAATTTTTTAAATTGAATATTCACTGTGTTCTTTTTAAAAATATAGATATAATATCACTGTATTATTCGAATCTCACAATTTTTAATGATTAAAGTGCGTAATATTATTAACAACAATATTAAATGAATAGCTTCACAATCATATAAAAAATTAAACAGTAAATAGTAAACTGAATAATATTTAAATTTTTTATTTACTTTAAGTTCTTAAATGAAAATACATTATTATTGTTTACTATTTTTCTTGTGTGTATAATTATGTGTGGGCGGTTGCTAATTTCTATGGAACACGTGATCGTCTCTACGTGTTGAACATGTTTATAAAATAGACCGATGTCATGTAACACATTTTAATTTGAAAAATGACATTGTTTCAACTATTTTTGAGTGATTCACAGAGTTTGAAGAGAAATATTAATTTTATTATAAGTTTATATAATGTATTTTTTATTTTTTTCTGTTACAATACTAATTACATTGTATATATATATATATATATATATATATATATATATATATATATATATATATATATATATATTATTTAATGACTTCACTGCTACATCAACTTTTTATTGTTTTAGAGTTTGTTAGTTCTAAGAACAGTTTAGAATTTTATAAGATGTGATATATATTATTTTAAAAATAATTTAATAGAGATAAATTTTTTATCTAAAGAAAATGTTTTTAATAATTTTTTTTAGTTTATAAAATATATTGAAAATTTGAATTAATAAATATTTAATTAAAAAATATTTACATATGTGTAAATAATTAAAAATAGGTTTTAAAAAATATTTTTATATAATCATACGACATTACTAACTTAGTTTTTTTTTTTTCTAAACTAAGGTGAGTGACACATTTAAAAAATCATATTTTTAATATTAATAGAATATTTTTGATAATTTTAATATTTTGAATAATAAATTTTATTGATGATACAAATTATGCATATAATATTAAGATTGGATTTTTAATCTTATTTTATGTTTTACTTGTGGTAAATGAGAGTATTTTACTTTATTTTATAAATATATTTTATCATTCTCAGTATTTAGAAGGTGCTTAGTAAAAAAATAAAATTATTTTTTTACAATATTATTCTGAAAAGGTAAAAATTTATGCTAATTTTATTAGTTAAAATATGTGTTTTTCACCTAAGTATTATATTTCTACATCATAAATATCTTATCGTCGGTTATAATTTTGTTATTTTATTTATATAATAAAAAATGTGTTATTAATTTTTTAATAACATTTATTTTTATTTTTTTTATAATATAAATTATACTTTATTTTGTGGTTTAAATAAGATTTCTCAAACAATAATCACATGGTTAGACCATTATAACTTATAATAACGAAAATTACAAAGAAAAGCAAACACATATCTTATACTGCTGTAGATGCCTTTTTAATTGTATTCAGAATCAGAAATATATTATTCGAAAATCATACAAATCTGTTCTTGAAAGTTCGATGAGTAACTATTTTTACACATTTTTAACTCTCCGAAAACTCAAGAAACTAAAAACCTCTACTTTTTATATGATCAAGTGTGCTTCTACTTGAGAGTAACACTTTATACTTCATGACCTGAATACTATTTCTTGAATGATTTTTCTTCTGACATAATAACATAGTTTTTATTTGCTATAAAAAGTATGATTATATGTAAATAACAATCATATATCTTAAAGAAATGAAATGATGATATTAAATTTAAATATATACCTAAAAAATATGAAATAAAAAATGTTTTATAAAAAAAAATTATTTTTTTAAATAAAGAGATTATTTAAAACACTATTGAATAGTAGTCTGTAAAGTTAGAGAATAAAACAAGAATTATAAAATTTTCAAAAACTTGTTCTGATTTTTTAAAACCATCATCTTGTTTGTATTCTTTGTCTTCTTGTTGATAAAAAAATTACCATTTTTAAAAAATTAAAGTTATTTTTAAAAATTATGTGTTACTTTTGTATTTGATAAAATAAAATGAATAATTGTTTTTTGTTATCTATTGTAAAATTAAAATGAGTAAAATATATTTTTTTAAAACAAGCACAATTATTATTGTTATCTATTATAAAAATAAAAAAATAAATAAAATTAATATTTTTCTTATATAATTGACTACTTAAATATATGCGTGAATTACATATAAATTATGTTAAACTTTTAACTAAAATTATTTTAAAAATAATAAATTTATTCATTTTAGAAACATAAGATTATTTTTAAAAAATAAACTTATAAATAAAAATATTCATTCAAAATATAATTTTTTTAAACAAAAAATTAAACTATAAATTTTTTAAAAAATCAATAAAAATAATAAGTTGTGTTGCATTTTTAAATTTCGACACATTATACTTCTATAATATGACACATAAATATGTTGTTTTTCCACCATGTGACACGCTCACTCATCATTTTATACTGCAACACAAATTTATATCGTAATTTAATAATATGATAAACAAATATATGTTATCCTTCCATCATACTGATACATACTTGTATTGTAAATATCAAATATCAAATTAATTTTTAAATACCACTATTTTTATAATTTTTTTTAAATAAGATAAAAAATCCTCTTAAATTCACATATATAAAATGTATGGGTAAAGTTACTCAATGCAACAATAATCACCAACAGGGAAAGTGATAGTACAGGGGCATGATTCGATAAAAGTTCACCCCAAAATCTAGAGGCAAAACGGTATTAAAATGAATATGTAAACATTGACCGAAAACATCAATTATGGCAATGCAAAAGAAAGAAAGTGAAATGGTATAAAAATTATTCAACACAAATTTTTATTCCAACTTGTGTAGATGACAAATATTAATTAATATTCATCGGAAAGATACATTAAGACACAAATCATGTTTTAAACAAAAAAAAGTTGTCTTACAATTGTTGTTATGTAATAAGTTTGATAGTTTTCTTTAGATAGAGGAAAGAAGGTAAGGTGATGATGATAATTGATTGATAACCTCTTTTCACAAATAAAAAAAGCAAAAGCAAAAGGCAAGAAATAGTTAATGAGGAGAGAACCATGAGATTTGGTGGCAAATGCAAAACAGGAATTAGGATTAGATAAAAGATAGGTCATAGGGCGTTCCCCGCTTTCAATAGTCATAGCTAGTTGTCGTTTTCAACACGTCCCCGCTTCTGGATGAAATCCCTTAAAGCCTTCTAGAAGACAGGTACATCTATTGCCATTTGCCTTGTTACTCATCCTCACCCCCCTCACCCCTCACCCCTCACCCCTCACCCCTCACCCATGTGCATTACACTCCTCTTTCTATAAACTCCCCCAACCCTTCACCCCACAATATCATCTTCACAATCATACCTTATATATAACCCACACCCTCTTTCTGAAAAGTATCATCAAGTATTTACTACAACTACAACATACCCTTCTTCTCTTTCTCTCAATTGCCCAACCAAGTTTCTAACTTGCATCTCAAGATCCTTTCTTTTTGCAATCTTGCTATTTGGGTGTTCGTTAATTAAGTCATATACAGCGTTGGTCATATTTTTTTTTACTGATTTTTCTGTTATCATGGAGTTGATTACGGGTCTACCCGAGGACTTAGCACGAGACTGTCTGATTCGGGTTTCGTACCAGCAGTTCCCCACGGTGGCCTCCGTCTGCAAAGGGTGGAAGACGGAGATTCAGATGCCGGAGTTTCACCGTCAACGCCGGAGCATGGGACATGCCCAGAAGGTTATAGTTATGGCTCAGGCGCGTGTTGAACCGGAGAAACCCGGAACCGGTTCGACCAAGCGTCTAATGAACCCGGTTTACGGGCTCAGCGTTTTTGAACCGGGAACGGGTAACTGGAGCGAGTTGCCACCACCACCTGAGTTTATTTCCGGGTTACCCATGTTCTGTCAGTTAGTGGGTGTCGGGTTCGATCTGGTGCTGATGGGCGGGTTGGACCCGAATTCGTGGAAAGCGTCGAATTCGGTGTTTATTTATAATTTATTATCGGCTAAGTGGCGTCGTGGGGCTGATATGCCTGGTGGGCCACGCGCGTTTTTCGCGTGTGCGTCGGATTTTGAACGGACGGTGTTCGTCGCCGGCGGACATGACGATGAGAAGAATGCTTTGCGATCGGCGTTGGCCTATGATGTGGCAGCGGACGCGTGGGTTTCGCTACCCGACATGACGGCGGAGCGCGACGAGTGCAAGGCGGTGTTCCGTCGTGGGAAGTTCGTCGTCGTCGGCGGTTACCGGACGGATATGCAGGGAAGGTTCCAGAGGAGTGCGGAGGCGTTTGATGTTGCCACGTGGAATTGGGACCCGGTGTTGGAGGATTTCTTGGATTGCGCCACGTGTCCGACGACCTTCGTGGACGGTGGTGATGGAGATCAGACGTTGTTCATGTGCTGCGGCGGTGACTTAATGGCGATCCGCGGGAACAGGTGGCAGAAGATGGCGATGGTGCCGAATGAGATACGCAACGTGGCGTACGTTGGAGCGTTGGATGGTGCACTGTTGTTGATTGGATCAAGCGGGTACGGTGAAGAGCACACAGGTTTTGTTTTTAATGTGAAGAATTGCAATTGGAGAAAAGTAGAGAGCCCTGATGGGTTTAAGGGCAATGTCCAAAACGGTTGTGTTTTGGAGATTTAGGAAATTGGCATTTTGATTTTGATTTTTCCACATCAATGAGATAGTTCAATATTGGTATAGACTATAGAGTATAATTTTCTCCTGTAAATTAACGTCATTTTTTTTTTCTTTCTTAAAAATTAATACTGTTTCCTTGCATGCATACCCCACTCCACTAGTGTGGTCATATCTATTGAACGCACAGAAAGAGCTAAGCAGGATTCACCCCACCCGGGTAATATATTATATTATTAAAATAATTTTAAAAGTAAAATAGTTTTACTCATTTCAAGTTTAAATCAGTTTATTTTAAACATTAAAGAAGTAATTATTCATTTAAAGATTGTTTTTAAATAATTGTTGTAGTTAGATGGATTAATAGATTAGTTAGTAGTTTGTTTTCTATGGTTGATTAGATAGGTTAGTTATGCAAATTTGTTAAAAGTCTTATTGCATCTTCATTCTCATTCTCTCGAGTATTGTCGTGCGGTTTCATTTTAACTGAAGTGGACTCAATTTCCCTTGTTTTCTTTCTTTCTTTCTTTTCTATTTGGAGTGAATAATACTAAAGCTTCCCTGCTAAGCAATGCCACACGTTTCTTGCTCGTTTTTTATTTTCTGCCATTTTGTTTGATAGTTATTAAGGTCTCCCAAATGAAGTTGCTTCATTTTACTTTTCCAACCCGACAATTATTTTTATGGATTTAATTTATGATTTTTTTTTATTAAAAGACAATTATTTCTAGGGATCTAATTTTCAATTTTTTTTAAAACATGTATTTAAAAAATAAATTCTATCATTGGATTTAAAAAGGTGTATTCTAAATATTAATATAAATTTTTAAATATTTATTTTTAAAAAAATTGAAGTAAATTCTAGACACGTTCCACCATATTATGTAGATTAAGTATAAATATATGTTTAATAGATGAAATTTTAAACATACATATATAAAAGATTTTAAAAAAAATAAATTTAATTATATTTTAGATAAATATTTTTAAAAAATTATTAAATATATTTTTAAAAAATATTTTAAAAATTTAATTTATTTCAAAAAATTATTTTTAAAAATTTATTAAATTTATTTTAAATAATAAATTTGAATGGTAATTGAAAAGTTAAAAGAGGGATAAAAAAGGAACTTCAACTCCTTTTCCTCCAAATGTCTCTCGCTAATTATTTTTCACATTATTGTACTTATCTACCATAAAATATGCGAATCCTTTTGAAAATAAATAGTATGATCATTTTTTTTATTTAAATCGGAGCAAAAACCATTATTTGATTGAACCTTTGAAAGAGTTTAATTATAATTTTATATTATCATTCAATCATAAATTGACTTTTTGAAACTTATACAGTATTTTTTTTAATTGATAGTATAAAAATTTATACAAAAATTTTATGTCATTTATTTCTTTTAGTAAAAAATGCTAGTGAAAAAATAATTTTGAAAAATTAAAATAATTATTTGTTAGCTTCAACTCCCCTTTAATTTGCCTTTATCCCATTGAACAGTGTATATCCCCAACACAATCAATAATGATCCTATTATGCTTTAGCCTGCACATAATCTATATAGAAAAAAAAAGTTCAGTTACTACTACGTACAAATAATTTGATGACATTTCAAGTTCCAACTAAAAAACAAAGAAGCACCGGGCATAAAATTCATTATCAGTTTAGGTCTTTTAGAAGTGTCTTTTAATCACATGTACCTTTTTTAAGGAATAATAAAATTCTGAATAAAGAAGTCATAGTGATAAAACCTTTTATGAATAGTATTTGCTTTCACTAAAAAAAAAAAAGAAGAGAAAAATGTCTGTACCTTTCCAAATTGAGCCTTTATTATAACCCAATATTAGGAGACTGCAATGAACAGCCCCTAAAATGGAAGCACAAAATGGGTTATTTTATGGATGGAAGTTCACCCCAACTTATCATTATAAATATAAAAAAGACTATTACCTTGTGTTAGCATACCATCACTGAAAGACTTAAATAGGAAATTGAAACAAATTAAAAAGAAAAAAAAAGCATAAAACAATAAATTACTTTACAAAACAGAACTGAAATATCTTAACAAATTTTTTAAATAATAATTTAAATTTTCAACTAACTGAAATATTTTATCAAATACATTTTTTATATATAATAAGATTTATTCATGGGTTAAAGTTCATTGATCCTTGATTTCCACTCTACCTCTTGTGATGATAAAAGCATAACATAATACGACAGCTACCTCGGTTAATCTCGTATTTGAGTTGAAGTATACATTGAAGACAATAATAATCATAAGTGTGAGCATTGTGGGATTTGAATCGAATAAAAGAATGAGATTATTAGTATTTACAAGCTGCAAGCAGTTATTTTTTGGTTCTCATGCACTTGACAAGAACCTCCACAAATTTGTTATACATGTGATGTTTCAAGTACATCCTTTGCACCTTCTTTCTTCCTTCTACTCCCATTTGCTCTCTTGCCAATCGGTTTTGAAGTAAAAACTGAAGATTGTGTGCAAGAACATCATTCCCTTTGCGTCCAATAGGATGAAGAAAACCTGTCACATTATGCTCAACAATCTCTTGTGTTCCCCCAGCTTCTGTTCCAAGCACCTATCATCCATAAACACACGTTTTGATACCTCATAAACCTCAATATATAGATAGAAAGTTACTAGTTTAACATGAATTCTATTGCAACTTAGGAATGATTACATGAGAAGTTGGCACTCATACCGGAAGACCAAATGCCATTGCTTCTATAGTCACCCGTCCAAAAGTTTCTCCCAATCCCTGTTCATCATTTTGCAGATTAGCAATAGTTTTGCACTTTAAAGATCCTCTAATTATTTCACTGACTCAACACAAGTAACACCTGGAATGTGTAGTTTTACACTTCTTAAGTTGTAAAAACATATTACATTCTTCGGTTAAATATGCTTTTAATTCCTCAAAATTTTAAAATTTTAGTTCTATTTTCTTATTTTTAATTTGATTACTTATAATATCTTTTTTTAAAATAAAAAGCTTTTGATTAGAATACTTACATATCAAACATTAATGACTTTAAAAATTAAATATAGTCTATTTTAAAAAATAAGAAACCAATCTCGATCATTTAAAAGATAAGCAAGCAACTAAAATCAAAATTTCAGAATTTTAAAAAAACTAAAAATGTATTTTAGTCTATACTTTTTAGTTACACCTTCAAGAGAGAACAGAAACGATAGGCTCAGTCCGATTTCTGCACTCACAAGGCAATTATTTCTATTACCCAATAAAAAATTATAACAGAGTTTACCTGAGAATTTATGACATAAACATCTGCAGCAGAATAAAGTGAGGCAACACGTGTTGTGGATGGAGTCCACAAAACTGATTTTGACAAGTTTGAGTGCTGTGCTAAGAAACTTAGAAGACGTTTAACATAATCCACCTTGTTACTCTTTGATCCCACAGAACCAATGAGAATTTTGAGAGATTGTTCCATTGTTCCATTATTGTGGGACAACACTTTCCTCCTTCTGTGAACATAAAAGCACACATCAATAGTGCAAAGAAGGAATTTACAACATTACACTACCATATACTTCATTTTTAGATTCTTGTAACCTGTTTATAGAATTGATGGAGACATTGTGCAAAGCAACACTGTTATCCTTTAACAATGGCAAAAAGTTCCTAATATGATGTCTTCTAGCCAGGTTAGATAGGTATTCTCCATCATCTGATAATTTTTGCATTTTCTTATCATCTTGCAATGGTTTATGTTCTACTATTGAGCTTGCTGATTCAAGAAGCAATAGCTGACCCTTCCCACGGTTGATGCTACTTAGAGATACCACAAGCATATCATTATCACTCAAGCCCATTTCTCTTCGGATTGAATCTCTCAACAACTTCCTCTTCTCAGCACTGAAGGATGGAGTATTAAGGGTAGAAGGAATACCAGCTACAAAGGCTAGTTCATCATTAACAGACAATGGAACAATTGAAGGCTGTGATCTCAGTTTTATGCTTTCTTCTTCATACCATTTTTGCCATTGCTTGGATTGTGATTGAGAGAGGAAAATCAACATCTTCACTCTGTGCAACACATTCTTTGAACGATCAAAGTACTCTCGTCGGTTTTCCATAATCCACCAAACAACTTGACTTGCACCAGCGGGAAAATGTTCAATGTACTGTTCTGAAATATTTAAGACAATGGTATTCTAGTAAGACACGTGTAAAAGTATGGAGTTACATGTATAACCTTAACCGCTTTTTCTATGAATTCTCACTGTCAAGAATGATTCAAAGGCTAGAAGTTTATGTTTATATGAAAGAGGCTAGGCATGTGTCAGTGTCATTTAGTAAGATGTTGAGATTAAATACATTGTATAACATGGTAACGCAATAAAGTCCTACTAACCTATGCTAATAATTTTAGAATTAATATGAGGGTATGAAATTAAGCCTTTGACATTTTTGTATAGTTTAGATAGAAATTGATGTTGATTCTGCATGGAAGTGTGCTTTGCACTTGAGTTTAAAAATGATTTACTGCCAAATACATCCACTTTTCAACACTAGGAAAGGAAAAAGTTTACCAATGTGTTCATACCAATCCATGAAGCACAGACAGCTGATCCAGCAATAACAAGTTCGGCCTTGATTGCAGTTCTAAAGCTAAGATCTGCTTTGTCTTGAAGCACCTTGATTTGTCTTCTAGCAAGCTCTTGCATCAAACCACCCTTCTTGCTAAGCACAACAGCTGAAACAGAAGCTCCACAACTCAAGAGTTGGGTTGCCAACTCCATCATTGAAAGAGGAGCTCCAGTCATGGAAAGCTCATGAAATATCAACACAAACCTCCTGGACCAAACAAGTCTTGCAAAATCCCCTTTCCTGTTACAGCTTTCAGAACGCTTCTCAGGACTCCACTGCAGAACTCTATCCTCTATCCAACCGAATGGACCAACAAGGAATCCATAGGTGTCATTCCTTTGAGGAATTTCTGGCTCCTGCTCTTCTATACTATTCTTCTCAACTCTGAGTTTGAGCTTCTTCTTACGACGTGCCTTACCTCTCATAGCATGCATTGATCGCCTGATCCTTTTGTTTGAGTTAGTTTTAAATTGAGATTGAACACCATACTCTTCTTTCTTGGCCAAAGCCACATTCATTGTTCCCACCTTGTTCACAACTGTTTCAATATTAACAGATAAGGTAGTGTTTTTGGCAATGAAATCATGATGCTGATTCTGTTCAAAAGATGGGTTTGCAGTTAGCATGCTTCCAAAGCCTGAGACCTTATCATCATGTGTCCACCTGGACTGAACACAAAATGCAAGATAAGCCCAAAGGGTAATCAGAAGCAGCCATAACAGTAACCGGTTCATACCAAACCACTGTGTACCATCCCTTCTTTCTCTTCTTGGTGTTAAACTAGAATGTGATCTTCTAGATAACGTACATTTCAAACTGCTACCTGATCTTGATGAAGACTGTTTGGTTAAATTTGCTTGAATTTCTCCTCCCTTGTTGCAATCCTCCATTAGTTATCATTAAACGAGCTTGAAGCCCCACCTGCAAATTCATTTCCTTTTTAGGATAATTTCTCTCTCCTTCCTATCATACGTAGGAAATTTAAGTTTTATCAAGAAAGAAACATTGAAAGGATAAATTGTAAAGAAATGTTCTACTTTTGTTCTTGATGCATTTTTCTTAGCAAAAGAAAATAAAAGAGAGAAAGAGTGGGCTAATACTTAATATTCTTCATGGCGAGGATAAGAGCATGCATTACATAGATGATGGATCCCTTTTAACGCTTGCAAGATGTACTGCTACTCCAAGGATTTGTGCTTTCAGGGTCAACGATCATTCTTGAAGAAAATGAGCAAGAGAAAAGACAGAGGGGTATGCATCTAACACAAAATGGTTCGCTCATGTGTTTGGTTGGTCAACAAAAATAAACTCAATTTTCTTTTTTGGAACAAAGCTTAAATTATTGAATTAATTATTACATTGGTTGTTGCAGGTCGCAACAACCTTCAGCTTCATGCTTGGATCTCACGTCACAATTGGAAAATGATTATTAAGTGTTCTATCAATATCTATTATTTGGTTGATCATTTTCCTTAAGTTGACAATATAATTTAACATCATAAACTACATATTCACGTTTTCTTATTTTTAAAAACAATTACCTTTTTTAAACAGTTTTTTTAAAAGAAAATTATTTCTTGAAAAACAAAACTGAACTCAAACATGCACTTGACCCCAGTTAATTGGTTGAACAAAGACAACACAGTGAATGGTTCACGTGCCATGATTTGTATAATAATGGAATTTTCTTTATTATATCCGTAACAATTAACATGTAGAATTACTTGCCTTCCCCCTACTGACCATCGTTCTTCTCATTGTGGGAATGCTTGTACCGCTAAATCAATGGCATCATTGCAAAAGAAATAAAACGTCCTTCCGTTAAATTAACAAAATCAGAATTTCATCCAACCCTTCAGCAGATATAATATTAAAAATGCACATTAGTATTTCTTAGATTACTGTAGCCGCGGTCAAGTCACTTTATATAAATTCCAACTTTCCAAGATACGTTTGGAAATTAGATTTCAAAAGGAAAAAGAAAGGACAAAATTTTGACTTTTAATAAAAATTTATTTTTAGAAAATAAAAGGAACCAATTAATAAATTAGTACAAACTTACTATGTTTATTCTTTATTTATTTTTATAAAAATTATGTAACTCTAAATTTAAAAATAAAATATTTTGCCCTCACTTTCCAGCCCAACCCTTAAAAGCCAGTTTCTGATGTAACCATTACGGTAGGCAACAAAATCAAAACTGCATGCAGCAGCGAGTCAGCAAAGTCAAGTGACTCAAACATCAACCCACCCGAGGTGGCAACATTAATAGATTCCCTTTGATAATGAACGAAAACTGTATAGATAGTATGATTTTGATATCCAATTAATCTTTCAAGTCAGAATAGCTCAAACAAATCGAAAACAAACCTTTTCAGTTGAAGTAATTGAATTTGAAAGGAAAACGATACATTAAAATTGTCTCATAACCTTATAGATAGAAAATATAAGCACAAGGTCAAACCAGATAAACCATTTACATGACAAACTTTTAAACTCCACGATGCACTCAGCTGCTGCACAATAATTATGGCCTTTTTCTATATCCATAGTTCTAGAGAAGCCTGCCAGTGTTTCACACAAGCTTCACTAAACAACCAAACCGCAAGAAAAACCTGGAAAGAAGCCAGAAGCAGTGAGTATTTTCTTGATTATAATAAGGGTACAAATTAACTGTAGTCAATAATTCTTACCTCACAATTAATTAAACAAGCAACTACACCGGTCAAGCTGCGATAACTTCTGAGATGGGGAACAGCATGAGCAGGCGTTATATAACTGCAAGGACAGAAATGGGGAAGGAGGAGAAAAAAGAGACAGATGTATGAGTCCAGGGTAACGTACTAAATTTTTTGTACCTGTGAAAAACAGTCCAAGGCAAACCTAGAATTAAATAGGAAAGTCGTATTATTTCCTAAGACTAGATATCACCAAGTATTTTATTTAAAATCTTTTATCTGCTATTCACAACCCATTCTCCATTAAGCCAAAAAGGAGGCGGGACGAACAAAACGCTGAAGGTGGTTTTCAAATCCCATTGTCCTTCATCGGTTCAGTCATGATGAAGCCCAAGGATACATAATTGGGACAGCTTTCAATTAGACAATAAAAATTGTTCATAAGATGACAAGATGAGTACAAATTCAGTGGCTACAAGTTACCTAAAAAATCTTGAAACTTATAAGTGCTCCAGATCAAAAGCTGGAGAACAAGGGGCTAGGAGAAAGGCCTGCATAACAGAATTACCAAAAAATTTAGAAATTTGAAACAGTAACAGGGGGAAAGAAAAACAATTGGGAATTAACAAACCTTTATCTGCTTATTTCAAACAAGCTGCATCCTATGTAGTACTTCACTGACCAAAATTCATCTCTGAATATCTGCATAGAGCATAACCAACACTCATTGAAATTATATATTATATATATACCTAATACAAAATTGTGCCATAGTAACCAAGATGTGCACTCCCAACTTCCCTAGATACCACCCCTAGTACCCTATGTAAGAGATCAGTAAAAGAAGCAGCAATAGTGCAGTATCATGTCTTTGAAGTTTGAGCACAAACATGATTGAACTATCAAATGATGGTTTTGGAATCCAACTTACCTTCGGGGTTTACTCTGCCGTTGTCCAATCTCGTCACTTGCAAGCTCTACAGACAGGCAAATCCCAAATGATAATGTCAGTGACCAAGGACAATGGGTAAACAGTATCAAAGGAAATGGAATATCAAAATTTTACCAGATCTCTGTGGTGAATTCAATTCATTATTAGCCTTGTTAACATTGTGTTCCTTGCTGCAAAAGTTCAATAAAAAAAATCAAGAACCCACAAACAGGATACAGCAATGTTGAAAAGGAAATGGTGGTAAATAATATGAAAATATCTCAACTATAAAACTTGACCAACCTTAAAGTACCCATTCCAGAGGTCTGTCCAGATTGTCGAGTGTATGCACCATCAACAGCAAGGTATGGTGAACAGTATGTAGCCCCTAAAGCTCCTGCAGCACCAGCCAAGACTGGTAGCCTAAATCAGAGAAGTAAGAAATCATTACAGGTACTAATACAAGTGAAACTAACTATATGGAATCAGATTTTTTTTTTTTTTTAAATAAGAAGGAACTATTTAACACAAATGAGAAGCTCTTGCATAATCCTTTTCAAAATATTTCTGTTATCATTATCTGTAGTCATTTATATAGACTGCTCATTTTGGAAAATGGAGACAGACTGAAACCATCGCACAGACTAAAACATGGGAATTGCCCACTCAAATATTATTCAACACTAAATTTGGAAATTATCTCTGTACCATGTCATTTCTGATTTTCCCAAACCAAGTTGAGGCTGAGCAACATATCCAGGGAATGCCATGCCAACAGCAGGAACTCCAATACCACCCGGATGCTGGCCCCCAAATTGCATGACTGCATCCCACCAAATCCCAATCAAAATTAGAAAAAATTCTTAATAAGCTAAAAAATGTAATTGAATAAAATAACAGATTAGTCTTGGGCTGAAAGGAATACAAACAATAAAGCCAAATGGGTGTTAATATCAGAGCCTTCAGGTTCAAAGTATCCATCTTAACATTAAATGATATAATTACTTCATTTTTCACAGGACAATGTTACAACTTACAAGTTGCAACTACTTTTGAATGGGAAATTGCATTCCGACATCAGTTGGAGTGGGGAGGTTGGATCTAAAATCTCCATTAAGTTAGCAATGTAGGTACAAACCTGGCAAGAAGGCTGGAGCACCTGGGAAGTTTGGATCTCCATGACTAACACTCGCATTTCTAGCAGCCCCCATCACCTGTGCCCCACTATAAACCAAAGAGCCCCTTCCAGCACCATGGGAACCTCCCCTTCCCTTCCCAACCAAAACACCTTTGGCTTTACCTGATTCTGATGCTGCATCCATTTCTCCAGAATCTTGTGAATTAATTGATGCAGATGTTTTGGGGGGAGATGACGACTGAGACCCACTACCAGGTCTATGGCCCAACTGTGAGACAGTAGCTTGCACAGAATTTGAATTCTGCCTAGGTGCAGAACTTGTCTGAATAGCCTGGAGTTCTGTTGGAGAAACTTTATTTACTTGATTATGTGAAGGAGCACCTTGATAATTTATCTGTACGGGGATTGCTACACCCCTCCCAGTCCCAGAAGCCCTGAGATGAGGGGATTGAGACCCACTGACTCCAGAAGACACAGGTGGAGCCATATGCACATTCTTCAAAGGCTTTCCAACAGATGGAGGGATGGACTCCTCAATATACAGCTTTGCCATGCTGATGGAATCAACAACATTCTTTCCCCGAAGTGGTGTATTGTTTGGTTGAACAGAAAAACCCTCATGCATGACAACAGGACCGCTGTTCCTACTAGTGCCACCCTTTTGTACCTCCCTATTTTGTGCCAAAATACAATCTTTGTTGGAAGAGCTTGATGGATAAAATGGAGGGGATGCTGAATTCAAATTTGAAGCAAATGCTTGTTTTTTAGCAGGTGCTGGGTCAGATTCTGCATCAGAAGCAGGTATGGGAGTTCTCTCCCAACTAACATTTGAAGTTTTCTCCAGAGACTTCCCAGATCTTGGAAAACAAAATAATACTTATCAGAAAATTTTGGCATTATAGGCATGAGTCCAGCAAATTTATATAATGCAGCGAGTACTTACTGTTTATTTGGCACTTGGGGAGCTGGACCATTCCTTTTATCAGTAGGTTCATACTTTCGGGGCCCTCTCCCTCTTACAACAGTCTTATTGGTAGGCACCTGATTTTGATTGCTACTATTATTATATCCTTTCCTGTTTCCCCGAACAAATCCTCCATATTCAGTGCCTTGATTTTTAGCTCGGCCACGATAGTTACCCTTAGAAGGTCTTCTCCTCTAAATTTGAGACAGAAGGCATTAGAGAAGAGACATTCAGAAAAAAAGACAATTGAACAAAGAGGAATGCTTGACCAAGCAGCACTATAAAGATCATTACCTCTTCGTAGTGCCTTTCGTGCAAAGTAATTTCCTCAAATTTATCATGTCCCCATTTCCTATCGTCTTTGGACTCCCACAGTCTCCTTCCACCGTGTATCCGCCTAAAGTGGGTTAAAAAGAGAAAAGCCAATGCATTTTACGACCAAAGGTATAACTCAACTACGATATTCTAAGTCCAAGCAAGTAACAGTACATTGTATGCAGTATGCACACATATTTGGTATAATGCAAAATATGAATGAAATATACCTTTGGCGGGCACCAGCATTGTCTCTGAAACGGTCATCATGCATGTAAAAAGCTCCAGCAGTGGGCACCGCAAATGGTTCATTCTCCTTTTTCTTCTCTGACTGAGCCTCAGAAGAATCTTCCAACGGGATTCTGACATCACCATCAGATTCCCTAACCACAGCCTCTGAACCCTCAACCCCACCACTTGCACCCTTCTCCTCGTACACCTCTTCATCCAATTCTTCTTCTTCTTCTTCCATTTCTTCTTCTTCTTCTTCTTCTTCATCGTCATAGTCTGCAACACCACCCTCGTCGTCTAAATCATCAGAACAAACCTCGACACGACGATTTTCCCTCTTGTCAGTGACTTCTCCTTCGGGTTCTTCATCATCACTAGCTTCACGCCTCCGCATTGTGAGCGATATCTTTGCCTCTTCGGGATCACTATCGTACTCAACATCATCTTCAACTACAGTAGCCATCAATACCAAAGCAATACCCGATAAACCCCAACCAAAAAACCCCCCAAACCAAAAACTGAGAATGAAGCAAAAATAATTATTTTAATGAATCCCAGACACCAAAACTGGCACAATGAAAACCCCTAACTTAATGGCGGGCCGAGTAACCAAATGGAAACACAATATGCAAAGTTTCTTCAGTCAATTGAAAACAGCCAAAAAAAGAATAGGCCTAAAAAATTGAGAGTTTATGAAGGAGCGGAGCGACAAGGGGAATCGAAGCACTGAACATGAAAGTTGAAGCGGAAATAGAGTTAATTGAGCGGGAATTGGGATCCAAGGGAACCCTAAATTAAATATTTGTGGAGATTGGGATTTGTAAAGAGAGAGGCGATAAAATAGGAGGGAGATAGCGTTAGGAGGAATTATCTGATTTTTATGCTTATTTGAAGATTTCGAATCTCGTGGTTCGTCAACTTCTGGCACGTGATATGAAAATATAAAATAAGATCAATATTTTAAAAAGTGGTGTCACTCAAAGGACTAATTTACAATTCAATAGCTGTAGCCTGTATTCTAACTATAACATGGTGAAATTGATAATATTTTATTTATGAGTATATATAATTTAAAAATGAATAAAAATATAAATGTTTGAAAAAAATGAAAGCATGTTTTATGAAAAAATTAAAAATTAATTTAATTTTTAGAATATTATTTTAATGATAGTTTATAAATATATTGTTTTATTCATTGTTGATTAAAAATTATTAATCAATCCGGCAGTAAAAACACTGGATGTGGAGAAAACATTTTAGGTGTGGACTTCTAAAATTTTTAGATTGGAAAATAAAAAAATTACTACAAAAAAAATTATCCCGATGAGTCAAGTGACACATCAGTATATTTCAGCACAAATTAGGCTTTAATATGGAAGATTAATGTGCTAGCAAAGATAAAATATTTCATTTACATTGTTACTACCGTCTAATTGCCAACTATGGACAATCTAAATAGAAGGTTAGGATGTATTTTATATGGAACACAAGTTGTTGAATATTTGGATCATCTCTATGGAGAATGCAGCTGATTTAAAAGAATGATAAATTTGAAATATTATCATAGTTTTTAAAAATCAATACAACAATTAACAGTTTCTTAATTTATATGCTTTTGGATAAAAGAGTCTTATAAATAAGACTAAAATGAGTAATTTAATATTATTTTTATTTCTATTTATCAATTCAGAGTATATTTAAAAAAAAAACTACATAGACCAAGGAATTCAACTACTTTGCTATAATCATCGGATAAAATTTCTAATTTATCAATAGTTTATTTAATTATATAATTTTCCTTTAATTTTCTTTCTTTCTCAGTATAAATAAAAAAATATTAATAAAAAAATAATTATTTGAACTTTTACATGAATAGATAAATAACAACAAAATTCACCTTCTTTACTTGAACACAAAAAAATAAAGATGGTAAAATATACCAAAATTATATTATATCCATTGTCATTCTATTTATAAATGTATGATAATCTTTTATATATTTTTAAAAAAATTATAGCTATTAAATATGCAATGTAGATAAAAAATAAATTTTATATATAAATTAATCATTACTTATGAAGATAAGTACATATTGAATTTTTAAGTTTTGATATATCAATTTAATAAATATTGTGTGTTTTGAATTTAATAATTGTTTTATTTAATTTGAGTGTTTTATCTTTTAATTTTTTTATTAATATAGTATGATATTTATTATTTATAATAAATATATTCATCCATAATACAAATATTTATTATTTTTAATAAAGATAATGTTTTTGATGAGAAAAAATCAAAGAGACAAAAAATATAACTGATCCCACTTTTTAAATATTTTTCTTTTCACTTTTTTCTATTTCCAAAACATAGGATAAAGATTAATAATTCTAAAAGTTGGCTTAACGCTGAATGGATATATTATATGCGGAGGGTGAGATGATTAAAAATATTAAGTATAAATGTCTATTTACTTAGCTTATTTTAAAAAATAATTATTTTTTCTTATTGACTTTTAATATTTTTTAAAATAAATAAATTTTTAGCAAAAACTAAAGTAAACATGTGTTAATTATATTAGTTACCTTAAAACATACTAATAAAAAGAATATTTGGCATGATAGATTATAATTTGTATTTTTTTAAAAAAATACAAATTGGTCAGAATGTGTAAAATAATCTGGACGTTACATGATCGTAATAAAAAAATATTTAAGGTGATTTTTGGTTTTTAAAAAAATTATTTTCATTTCATTTTTTTATTTTTAAAATATCATATTGTTCTCATTTCATTTTCTGCTTTTAACATTTTGTTCAAGCACTCAAAACAGAAAAAGGTTGTTTTATATTTTCATTCTTACTTACAAAAATAAAAACAGAAAATAAATCATTCATTCCTGGGTGCCAGGGTGGTAAATCTAGAAGCAAAGGAGAGCTTGAGAAATGTAGGATTGGGTCAAAACAATTAGAAGAATGTGTGGTAGGTTGTAAAGAGCAAAAGTTGATACTTGGCTTAATCACTGGGAAACTAGTTTGGAGTCAAATATTGAAAGAGAGGGGGAAGGGCGGGGAGTTTCACCCATTCAGAAACAGGGATTCCTTCGAAAAAATCCAAAACAGCGTTTTCTAGCTCCATATCAGAATACATAAGGTAGTAGGGAGGTAGGAGGTTTGAGTTCCTTGCAACAAATGCCCTATATGCTAGGATCAGTTTCTCTAATATGGATATTCGAAGCTCCTCCCTGAGTTGGGAATCCGGTATCAACCAAGCAGATTGAGTCCTGTGAATCTTCTCAAACATAGTATTGAAGGTCTTGATATTTTCTTTCAAAACCCGTTTTTTAGGGACCTCATCAAGAAACTCATTTTCCCCATACAATCTTTCCTCTGTTAAATAATCCAACACCCTAGACCAAGTTGTTCTATGATAGCTAGTAGCCGCCTGCTGGAATTTCCTCACTAGATTCTTCAAATAATCATCTCCGATCATGTCCCTCAATTCAGCACACCCTCTCGCCACATAAAAGATGTAATGGAAATTATTCATCATGAAGATGTGAGACAAAGCCTCATTCTTATATTGCTTGGACTTACCATCCAAGTTCATTTGCAACACAACAATAATCCTAATTAAGTGTATAGCCGACGGGGTTTTCCCTTTCTCCTCCTCCTCACCAAAATCCATTTCCAGGGATGGCTTAGACACTGTAAGCTCATTCAAAGTTTGCTTGTAATCAGAGATGAGACTTAAATAATGCATAACATACCTGGTCAAGGGGTGAATTGCTCCACGAGGGACAGGAACCTTAGAAGTGTCCCGAAGCACAGCATTCTCAAACTCAGACAAAGCTACCTTTGCAGCTTGAGCCAACCGAGACAGAGCCTCAGTAGCCAGAACACGAATGGACTCAGAGTCAAACACGACTTCAATATCAGGCATCAAATGCGCCAAAGTTTGATACAGGTCTAGAATCTTTAACAGCTTGTCAGGTGATGACCTCAAGCCTACGCAAGTAGCGTCAGCAAAGTTGAGAAGCTGAATGGCCGGTTCCTTAACAGTTTCCATGAAGCAAGCATGAGCAATAGCAGCATCAACCCCATCGAAGATTTGTTCACAAAGCTTCTTCTCGCTGGCAAACAAGGTCCTAACACAAAACATAGCAGCCTTTCTCCAGCGCTTGATCTTGGCCTCAAGCGGAAGCAGAACATCACCTATTCCCAGCTTCTGGTAACTGGCAACAATACAAGATTTCCTCACACTGCCATAAACGTGGATGCAGTGGCACAAGTAACCAGATGATATCATCCTTTCCGCGATGCAACGGAGGTCGGAGATAGCATCATAAGGTATCACATCCATCTGGGGGAAGCTGCTACTGGTACCGCCTCTGTCAAAGCGAAGAAGCTTGTCACCATTATTATGACATTTTACCGAAGCTGAAGAAGAAGCAGCAAAGCGTAAATGGCCGAAGCAAGCACAGAGCCGTTGGTGTTGGTTTTCTTGTTCTTGTTCCTGTTCTTCTTCTTTGGTGTTGATGGGATGGGGAAAGGAGGAAATGGGGTTGTTGTGGGAGTGGGAGATGAGGATGTTGCGAAATTCGGCTTCCAAACGTGTCATGGCTATCAGGATGGCGCTCTCATCATCGGAGCGCTGGATTTCGTCGACGGCTTCGAGGTACCGCTCCGCCTCTTGCCGGTCCCCGTCGAAGATCATCTTCTGGCGGGCTTCCTCCGAGTCCCACCGGAAAATGATCTCGAAAGGCAAGCTCTCCATCAATGCAATTGGGTAGGTGTGGTAGACTGCCGAGAGACCCGAAAAATCTTTGACTTTCGCTTAGGGTGTCGATAAAGAAGACATTGACTCGGCGGAAATAATTGTTTCTTGTAAGTCAACTTCCTTAATGTTAACATGCTAGAGGCATAAGTTCAAATCCAACTTATACACACTAATTTACAAATTTTTGTTCTTAAATGCTTTCATCATTTATTTATGGTAAATTTCATCGTTTTGTTAACACTTTCCCAGGTGCTGGAACCGCCTGTCATGAAAATTAGTTTGTCCTTTAAATGCTTTCATCATTTATTTACGGTAACTTTCATCGTTTTGTTAATACTTTCCCAGGTGCCGGAACCGATAGTCATGAAAATTAGAGCTGTCGTAAGTGAGAAAGAGGAACCGCCTAATCAAACAATTTAAATGGAAAATATACTTTTGGAAGTGATATTCACAGTTGTAGTTAATAATATAGCAACACAACGCAAAATTACGTAGAAAAACTTGGAAGTGATCAGAAGACAATTTAAGGGAGCCATAGCATGCGCTAAAACAATGATCAATAGCCACTCTGAAGTTTTAAGATTGACAAAAAAATATAATCCAGAACTCAATTATGATCTTAACCTCATCTTACACAGTTTACAGGGAACGTTTAACATTAATTATACCACATGATGGCTCAAGCAACAAAATGTTACAAAATTCCATGCCAAATTGCCGTACAAAATTATGGAAAAAAAAGATTATGTGGTTCTGAGATTTGACCGCTGATTCACTACTGAAAATGGACGGAATTTTATAATTTCCTCTCTATTTCCCAAATATACAGCCTAATTGCAGTAAATTATGATACACTAAAAAAATAAAACTAGAATTGCTAGGACTCAGGTGGTAGTAATTGTAAAAATAGCTAGGTGTCAAAATGGGAGTTAGATATGGCACTTCAGAAACAATCACCAGAGACAAAATTTCAATTTCACACAGCCCCAAACAAACTCTCTTAGGCCGACGGGGCTCCTTCATTATTCGTACCCCACTCTTCATCAGCCTCATTACCATTGACGAGGACGGTGCCATCAGTAGAATCGGCATCCACTACAATTGCCTCCTCTTGGCTTCCTTCTCCATTTTGTTCCTCGTGTTCCTCTTTATAGTCCTCTTTGTTTTGTTCAGTCAACTGCAGTAAAAGGGCATAAAAAAAACATAATGCAACGCTCACCACGACAAACAATCAATTGGAGTTACACATTATTCTTTCTGTAGCAGTGAAAAAATGGAATATTGTTTTAGGAGAAAATTTTGATAAATTTGGTATGGTGTTTAGCCATAAGATTTCAGTATACCTCATGATTAGACTCCCCATTCTCAAGAGGCTGCTCCCCTTCTATCTGCATGTTTCTGAAAGCTTCAACAAGGGTGACATGTGATTTATCAGCATGGCTGATGTAGTCCCCTGCAGGAGGGTAAACACCCCTAAAATAAATGAACAAAATAAGTTAGTAAAAAGCATTTCTTTAAGATGTTCAGTACACAACACTAACGCATAAATTATTCAAGTTGCAAGATATGTCAGAAATTATGCATTTCTACACTGACCTTGTTTCTGTAGCTTTAGATTCAACAGCAAGTGCAACTTGCCAATCTTCAAACAAATTAGGATACTCCTCAGGATCAGCCAATGATTCAGCAGCTTTAGGACTAACCTGTGCATATTATCATATAAATATAAGAACTTATATTTTTTAATCCACATTCCATCTGTCAACATGATAAGAATCCCACAACAGGGCAATGGAGTGAGAACATAAGTTCCTACCCACAATATCATGTGCATAACATAAGTGTTAGGCTGTTCCATGATAGATAGATAGATATTCGAATAAGAAATTACCTTACTGAGATCTTTTCTCCAAATTGCCACTATCTCTGAGACCTTGCTTGGGAGATAAGATCGAGCCATTAAAGCAGCCTCAGGAATTCGATTGCTGCAAAAGCAAAACTCAGTTCCAATTGAAAACTACAGTATAATCAAACCTCCCTCTCTCAGCCAATAAAGTTATAAATAAAAGAGCACAACTGTAGAGGATTACCTTTCTACCAACAGTTGAAGGCAGTCTTCAAGGTTACCCAGCATGAACAAGCAAAGGAATGAAACATTATTCTTCCCTTGCTCTTTAGCAAGAGTTGCAAGTTTAGATATTCCTTCAGCATCTCCTAAAGAAGAATATAGCAGCAACAACCCACTCAAATCCATTGCATGCTTTAAACACTCCTCAGCCATTTCTAACTGCAAGAACAGAGAATGCCATGAGCTGCACTGGAACAAGAGATATTCGACAACAATCAACATCAAGTGCATCCAGAATCATCACAGATTGTAACAAGAATAAATAAATATTCAAATCAAGTGCTTGTCTGTATACTCCTTGGGACCATCAATAGCATTCATAAATGCAGGCCTCTTTTCTTTACAGTCATGAAAAATTAATCAAAGGCCTTCTCTGTGCATCTGTTTATCCATCAGTAACCAATATCTCTTATGATCCGTAAAGATTTGATAGGATGAAGCAAACTTTCACTACGAGGAACTAAGGACACAACTAAGATTGTGGTTAGCAGCAAATGAATAAGAACTAACATAAAGGGTTTCCTAGCAAGATGGAATGATAAGCCAGCTGAATAAAACATTCTTGCAATCTCCATTCTTTACTATTAGACGATTCCTATCTTCAACATTAAAAGCTATTTTCTATAGTCCCACAACCCATTTTTCTTTTGTGTGGCAAGCATGGGGAGATTGGAGGCAATATGTCGATAGACAGTGGGATAGATTTAGTTTCCAATCTACTTTCAGCCTGTTCACAAATTCTTATTCAATCACCCAGTTATTCTGCAGTAATTTCAAGACAAATAGCAAGTCCTACACCAAAATTTCTCAATAAATGTGTTTCTATCCTAGAGTGAACTTTTGACCACTTATATCACAAAAATTATGACTCCGAAGCTTATTGCCGCCTTCATCTGCTATCTTATCCTTTATACGGACAAATGCCCAGGGTGGAACATGATCATTCAGAGGTTCCAGAGAAGCAAATTTACTGATAATGCTAGAAATGATGCAAGAAGTATGAGACCCAGAAAAATGTGCAAAATTAGCAAGCACTAGCCCTTTCCAATTTAGCTGCACTAGTGCTGTGTGCAAAGCAGTAGCAGCAACTCGGGTTAACATTGAAACAGCCATTCACATTAAAAATATCAAGAAATCATATATTTTTATGGTCAACTGGGTCAGAATAGCATCCCAAAAGTATTGGTGAATATGCTTTTTTTAACAAAAATATGGAGGATACTCCCTGCATACCTACCTAGGCATATGCTTTGAGTATTGGCATGTACAACACCAATACTTTGCCATTTTGGAGAAATGGACTTTGTAGTTTAGCACTAAAACCTACAAACCCTAATAAGTGTGGTCATATTCAGCAGCACAATACCTCAATCAAGACACTCATTTTACATAGACTTGTACATGAATACTTGGGAATCTAATTCAGCCAAATGTAAAAGAAATCACAAAAAATGAAAGATCCATTTCATAGAGAAAACACCTTTCCAGTAGACATAGCTAACTCTCCCAACCGCTTCCACTTAGACTCATTCTGCACTTCAGTGGCTATACCCTGCAAAAGAAGAATGCACATTACTCACAATACAAACTAATAAAACAAACCTGTTCACATGAGAAATGAAGAAAATTTAGAGCCCCATGTTATCAAATTTACAAGTCAAGTGATATTTCCTCGCAGGAAAATATGAACTTTACCTTGGCAACCTCTAATCTCCCAAGCTGTATCGCTAGATCAAACCTGTAGTCAGGGTCTGTAGCTACTTCAAGAGCATCCTCTATCATCCCTCGTGATTCCAGGAATCGAGCCACACTACCATAAAAACAAGTATAAAATTGCAGTTAGGGTGCATATGACATCTGAGCACCAAACATTAAAACTGACAAACAATTTTTGTTATTTTGGTAAGTAGATTTCCATAATTTTATAACACAACCCTGTAACAAAAAAGCCTTTCTCAACACATATCAAACATAATTTCTAAATAATGAATGAAAAGGTCATTTTGTCACAAAGCAACCAAAAATAACTACTACCTGTTATGATGCTCTTTAGGAATTGATGGTAGAATTTCATTGGCCCTTTCCAAATCACCACGCATCACAAGCGTCTTGTACTCAATCAAGCTTAAAAGTAGTGTGTATCCTATAACACTGACAAAAACAATAAAGAAAAAGAAAAATAATCAAGATTACTGCACTAAGAGATTTTGAATGATGCAAACAATTGATCCACTTACTTGAACTCTTTGTCTATCAAATAGACCCTACTCTGGCTTGCAAGATATCCCAACAAGTACATAGGACGGTCCAGATGAAACATTGTAGTTACCTAAATTCATAATGTAATGGAACAACCAGCTTTATACAATCCTTGTAGTTCAATAATTGTATATAATAAAAGAAATTTCACCAGGACAAAAAGAAAATATGATTAAAAAAGGTTCAATAAATAAATATGCATTTCTTTTGAACCTTAAAGGGAAAAGAGTTAATACCTCACCACCAACACAATAATTAAGCCTCCAAGAAGAATTGTTGTAGATAAAACAATCCCCAACCCAGATCCCTGTCCTGACACGTTCATTCATTTCATGAAGGAGCTCAAAGGCATCTTCAACACCCTGCTCATCTACAGGTCTTCCACTATCTAAATATGATGCAACAACATCACGCTGCAGCAATGAAAGTTAAAATATTTAATGTACTTCACCAATAAAGTGCTACCAAATATTTATTTAACTGAGCACAGGGAAAAAACAAAACCTTTGCTTTGAAAGCTAATAAATGTAAGAAAAGGAAAAAGAAAATTAGAATCCTCACGTTATACTTCAGGATGTAGAACGATGTATCACTAGCAATCGTCACGAGATCACCACTATCAGCCCAGTAGAGGTTCTGAACATAAGAAAAATTTAACAAAATTAATAAGGAATAGTAAGGTAAAAAAAACATAAAACTGATGTCACATCATGACAGGACCTACTTTAACATTAACATCAATTCGACGAATCAACCTGCATTCAGCCCAATCATAAAAGCAGATGAAATCATTTGAACACATTGCCAATACAGTGCCACCAAATATTCGTTCAGCTGAAAAAGTTGGTCGGATGCTCTTCTTTTCCTGAAATATACAAAATTGCGTTTCCAATTAAATGTTCCCAAGAGATAACTTATTTCATTTAGCAGACAGCTAAAACAAGAACATTTTATTTTTGAGAACCAAGTCAGACAACATAAATAAAAAAAATTAAATAAACAATCTCTTACTACTGGAAGTATTGGAAGCACATTCCCTGGTTCCTTGTCAGACAAAATTCTCAACGAAAATTAATTGACACCATAGTTTTAAAATGTGGTCATTGTCATAACAGTAAATCAATGGTAGGAACTGGATTGCCATCCCTTTTAACAAAATATTAAGAATTTGTTGGTTGTTACTTGTTACCATCACTTTCATCTTCAGACAGTATAAAATGAAAGAGTAAAAGAAAATGAAGTACAAACCTGGAAATTTTTACTGAAAATTTTGATCTTAGATGTACTTTCTCTTACAGCATACTCTCCATCCGAAGACCAAACAAATTCCAGAGCCGAACCAAATGATCTATTTCTCCATGCCAAAGCAGTGTATATAATATACTCACCATCTCCACAAACAACAACAAACCTCCCATTTGGATTGTGCTTTAAACTCTGAATATGAAATAAAACCACAAGTCAGACACCAGTAAACATACGCAAAAAAAAACAATAGTGGCAATAATTAAACCCATAGGAAGCATTATTATTTAAAGCTCATTTCTTTGAAAATGGATTGAAGACTACAAAAGAATAGTCCCAGAAACCAACCAGTTTTTTCTATTGACTTTTTTAATTTGAATGTCTAACATGGCATAATAAAACCTATATTTATTTAAACAAAAACTCATATATACCCAGATTATATGCACAGAATCTGGAGCGAATGGCCACGGAGATGATAACCAATTTAATCCTATAAAACAATAACAAGCTTTGTGCATATAAATAGAATACAAAAACATTAAAAAAAAGACCAGGGTTCAACAAAACTTGTAAAATATAAGGCATAAATCACAACAAAAAGAAGCAAGGATTGATATGCCAAAATGTCTGAATTACTAAATGTGCCTGTTTGCGAAATCCATCAAGAGTTGAATAAGGTGAGTATAAATGTTAAAAAATAGAGAAGTAATGCAAAAGAATGCAACTTAATATCAAGAAAAGGGATATTTACTCACTTGTGGATAGAGATCACAAGTGCCCAACTCCTTAACAGCCAATGGTAACCTTTCTCCATCAGCAATCTAAAAAGCATAGTACTTGTGTGTCAACAGAGAAAAGCAAGTTTCCAATTCTTGCTCCCATATTATACAGGTAAAAAGGGTAAAAATGGCCACATACCTCCACATCTGCCCCTACACTCCTTATATTGACAGTTTGAATTTCATTATGCTTAGCCCAAATTATTTTCCCACTGTTGTCCATGCTGGCTACAGGTTCTTCTCGACCAAGTTTGACCATAATAGTACCTTCATCATAGCCAATCACAACCCTGCAATGAAAGATGTTTTAGTAATTTAGGTCATGAATCATGGGTGAAATGAGAAACACTGATTTTTCAAGAGAAAAAAAGTAAAGGATATTCAGCATCTGTGGAGAGACTAAAGCCAACAAGATCACATGAAACATGAGAACATATTAGTTTACTAACCAGCAATCAAATCAGATAGAATATGTTATTATTGAGTCAAAATTGAAACTATATTGTCCCACTCAACATGATTCAAGGCCTAAGAATAAGAGACTCAAATTAGTTTCACTAAATAATCCAAAAACAAGACTCACCTACGCGAACCCCTCAGGTATCCAATAGCCCAAACTCTTTCAAGACCATAGTTCAATGTGTTCTCAAGCCTGCAAACAGATTAAATAACCATAAAATATAAAAATGATAATCTCAAATATACTTCAAACTAATTTTAGTAAAACCTTGAAAAAAGTGTAACACAAAAGAAAAGTGAAAAAAAATATAAATAGAAGAATTAGACATCACTATCCAGGCTATTGGTCACAACTCACAATGTCAGCAATATCTCAAATCTCAAGTGAACATTAAATTTAGTTAGACTTCAAAGTCGTCAAAAAGATAGGTGAAGAAGCAACAAGTGAACAATAGCATCATAATTGTTTTAAAAAAAAAAAGACTGGCATAAGGCCTTATTATCTAAAATCAATTTATTCAAGTTCCTATAAGAGAGTGATTACAGCAAGGAAAAAAGGCCAGAGAGGAAAGCGCCAAATAGAATAAAAAAAATTAAAGCCCCCAACTTAGTAATAGGTGAACAGCATCAAATTACCTGTAAGTTGTTGAATGCCAAATGCGCACAGTGCCATCCTCAGAGCCAGTAATGATTATAGGCAGTTCAGGATGAAAGCATACAGCAGATACATTGTGTGTGTGACCTTCTAGAGTTTGGACACAACTTTTGGTCTGATAATCCCATACCTGTTTCAAGCGTTTTATTGATGTAATAATTCCTATCCATATATACATATAGGCAACCAAATTAAAGGGAGGATGGAGAGTAAAAAAAAGTAGAAAACAAACCTTGGCAGTATGATCATCAGAACCAGTAATTAGATAAGGTTTGTCACCACCTGTAAAGTAATCAACACAATTCACTCCTTTTTGATGGGCATCTAGGGTAAAATTAGGGTCAGGAGAGCCAAGATTCCAAATCTGCAAGGGAAGATAACAGCATTAATGATTTACTTATATATAATAGGTACATGGAAATAAAGAAAGAAAATGCAGGAAGCAGCTGCAATAAGAACACATGTTTTTACCTTTATGGTGCGATCAAGAGATGCACTGGCAAAAGTGTTTGTGTCTTTGGGATTAAATGTCACTTGCATGACATAATGAGAATGTCCCTCAAATATCTGGGTACAGATCCAGCCCTTTTCCCAATCCCAAAGCTTTATGAGCATATCATCAGATGATGACAGCACGTAAGGAAGAGTAGGGTGAACTGCCACACACCTAATGTAATCTGTATGTGCCTCAAATACTTTAACTTTATCCATTGTGTTGTAATTATATACACGAATAAACATATCATCTGCTCCTGCAACAACCCACTGTTTGCGTGCAATAAACTTGGCTGACCTAACTGCAAAATAATGCTGTATATGAGACCCGTGAAATATACAAAGAAATAAAATGACTTCAAGCAAATGAATAAAGAGGCTGATATATAAACAATGAAAGAAAAAGAGCAAAAAACACTCATGCACCTGGTAACTCAGTAACCTCAAAAGACTTGGCCATGGCCTGAAATAAATTTTTAAAAATAAAGTTAATTGCACTTGTAAATCTCCATGAAACTAATAATGAATCCCATTTAAAGAAAGGCTCAAGAAAATTCTGAATGTATTAGCAGGAGAGTTAGAAGCTATCTTTTAATACTATTATGAAATTATAAATGATCACAAAGATACTGAAAGGCAATGATAGAAAAAGCAGGAAGGACACACCTTGTTCAATATTAGCAGAACTAACAAAATACAACATACATAATCTACAAATACAAGAGAAATTTTCATCCAAATCAATGATGACAGTTTTTAGGCACATAAGACTGTAAGAGGGTCAAAGTCCATAGAAAAAGCTGATATTAAATCTACATATGCACACACTTCATCAAAGTAATGTGCCTCAAACAGCTCAGCTCCTCAACTAACAAAAGTGTAACAACATCAAGAATATTGAAAAGGAAGGAATTTCATCTAAAATAGTCTTCCGAAATATGGGATATTAAGACCACCAATTTCTCTCAAATAGAAGAGTCTACCAGCCTTTCAACATTTTGAGAGGGTATCGATCATTTTGCAGCAATGAAATAATTGGTTCAATGAAACACAATATTTTTATGTCTTTCTTTCCTTTGTTATAAAGGAGGTGTATGACCTGGTGCAGGGAGGGGAGTGATAAGCTAAAGTGGAGGCAAATCAACCTGGCTTGGATTTGAAACTAGGAACAAGCAGGTCCAAAGGAACTCAGTGCCTCTTCTGCTAACATGATTGGGTATTTATTCATATCAATTTGCCAGGGTGTAAATTTCACACAACTGACCAAACTCAATCTATTTCAAAGTATAAAAGAACAATAATAATATCTAACCAGTTTTTAACAATTTTAAAGTATAAAAGATTACTACACGACAGTTTAATTTAAGAAATCTAAAAACAAAACATTTTATTTATTCTTAAACAAACCAGACCCTAAATGAGCCAGCCATTCTATTCACCTTTTGTTTCTTTAAAAATAGCATGTTAATATAGGCTGACTGTACAGTTACTACAGATTTGTTTGTTGATCCTGTTCAAACTAGCTGCATGTATTGAGACGAAGTCATCCTAATTCCTAACTTCATACAAAAAGGAAAGTCATTCCAGATATCATCAATATTTTAAAGTTTATAAGTTTAACTTATCTAGGGTGTATTTGGGTGAACAACTTAATTAAGTGCTTTTCAATAAGCTCTTATAACATAAGAGCTTATATCATAAATTTGACTATAAAACTAATGAAAATAATCTATAAAGGACCTAATTTTGATAAGCTTTGAAGCTTACAAAAATAAGTTAAAAACAGTTTACAGAAGGTCTTCCAAATATGCTCAAATAGCCAAAGTAACTCCAAACGCCCCCTATTAGCTTAAGATATATAATCATAATATTTTAGTAGACACCAACATTTTGAATGATGCTTTTATGTGATATATATTCATAAACTAATTTTTCAATAAAAGAAAGAAAATATGTAGCAGCTTTAAATTTCAAGAAAGCCATAATAAATAGCCCCCTTTATTTGTGAATCCACAGCACGTTATATATAGGCACCATGCAAAAGGTGGCTTGTTTGGTGATCTATCAACAAACACCCGTGTCTGACTCAAGTGCCAAAGCATATACGAATTCAACATTACATTCCTCAATTTGGTAGCTTATATTCATAACAATATACAACTCAAATATAAAAGTTCACATACCTGAGATTGGTAGTTCCAGATACAAACAGTTCCAGAGTATAAACTTGCTAGAATCCTGCATTAATGATGGTAAGTTGGTAACCTCACACAATTCAGCAAACCATCCAAGCATCTACTGTTTACCTATCTTACTAATCTCTGACATTAAAAATAAATAAATAGAATCCACAGTGTTCCCATGTAACAGGCACAACCATTAAAGACAAATGCTCACAAACTATCCTTATCGATGCCACACTTGAGAAATACCAAATGATGGAATCAATTCTAGATACTCGTGATGAGCAACAAATTATAAAGCCACTTTTTGAAATTAGATTCATATTATAATATAATCCAGAGATGAAATCACACAATACAACCAAGGAAAAAGCATTACCATGGTTCTGTTGGATGTAGATCCACAGACTTTACTCTCTCTGATCTTTGTGCAAGCTTTCGCTGTTTAAATATTAAAGACAACACATCAGTTTAAGCAGTCGGAAAGTTAAAACACTTGTACTATGCTTGGTTGCTAAGAAATCAAATTCACAAAAAACTAGCTGACAAGCTAATCAAACATTTCTCAGTAACCAAACAAAAATAAACCTCAATTAAAAGCCAAAAGAGCAGTAAGTACCTTGATTTCGAGTCTGAGAGGCTGCAAAAGCAAGCAACAAATAAAGAAGCAAACAAAAAAGAGTCAATGCACAATTCCACATTAGATCCCACAGGAACCGAAATCGCATGAACTAACAAAGCAAAATTAAGGGGCTCGCGTTGCAAGCTACAGATACAAAATCAATTGAAATTCGAACAGGAGAGAGCGTAATAAGAAAGCATCAAATCGAAGCGAGTTCCCTCCAGATCTAAGATTGTTGAGAACGATGAAGCGCTCGCGAGAGAAGAGATAGAAGAGGAAGCTCACCATTTCCGAAGATTGAAGAAACTAGCTAGCTAGGTCGAGAGAACTCGTCGGAGATCAGGAGCCGAATCCGAAGAGCCCAAGAGATCGAGTTCAGAGAGAGAGAGAGGGGGAAGGCGACGAGGTTTGCAGAGCAGGTGCAAATATGATGATGATCGAAGGGAAAGAAAGAGGGAATGCTCCTTTGCAGTTAAGGCACGGATTTACGAGAATGCCACTGGGAGGGCCACTCTCGTTGCTCCCATGCTTTGTCGCTCTATATGAGGGATAGGGTAGGGATCTGTCATAGAATGAAACCAAAATGAGATGATAAAATGGACGGCAGAGATCTAAACCATACCCTTCTACTAAAGTGTTTTAGTGCTTGTAATTGCAAATGACAATATGCTCAACGTAGCAACCGTGGCACTGACGTGCCAGCCACCGTAGCTTCTTGGGCCCCGCATTTGGCATTGTTGATTAAATACTAATATTACAAATATGTTTATTTTAAGATCTTTATTTAATTAAATTATATATTTATATTTTGTAATTATTTGATTATTTGACTGTAATAATTTATTTAAACAAATTATCCAGGATTTAGATCCTCTTACAAATTTAAAATAAATTTAAATTTAAACTAATAATAATTTATTAATGTGCGAACATCTTTCACTGCATGTCAAGAAGTAAGAGATTTAAAGAATAAAAAATAACCACTAAACTTTGGACCCTAAAGAATTAAATAATAATATTGAAAATTATGAGATATATGATACGTGAAAAACACGTGAAAACTCTAATGAGAAACTGGTCATGCAAAAGGCTTTTCGAGAGTTGTTTTCAAAATAGAAAATGTTGAAAATTGCTTATTGACTATTTTTGGAGAGCAAGTCCAATCGGAGATGTCCTAAAAAGCACCTTGCAAGATAATTTTCTCTTAATATTATTCAATCATTGATTATCATATAATTAAATTTTTTATAATAATTAGTTTAAAAGTTATATGTACAGCAATTTCTAATTTGTTGACATTAAAAAATTATGTTGAAAATGTATAAAAATTACTTATTTAATTATCTATATCTCATAGCTTTTTAGTTTTTTATATTTTTTGAGTCTCAGTTTTTGACATATAGTAAAAGCATTGCATTTGCTGCCAAATTGTGATAGGCAATGGTTAAAAATTGCTACGTACTTATAACTTGCTTGTGCCAAAAAGCAAACACGGTTTCACAGCAAAAACATGATTTCCAAGACAAACATGTGATTTTGCCAAAGCGAAAAAAGCCTCCAGCAATGTTTGTTTTACTGGATTATGGAACCTCCATTAAGAATCAATTGTCAAATTTACTGAAGTATGAAATCTCCATTAAGAATCAATTGTCAGTAAATATTTCGCACAATTCAAAATGCACGTTCAAAGATAATTTTTTTTTCGTTGTCAACAAAAAGTGGATTCTGCACATTTCAATATTTTAACAAATATAAGCTGTAAATCAAGTTCCAACGGTGGAAGTGTACACACAATAACCATTCATAAATAGTAACTTTAACCTTTCATAGAAAAAAGATTAAAAAAGGGGGAAAATAAGTAATGTTTTTTACAACTTATAAATACTCCAATTCATGTACAAATTCATCACGTGTAACTAATCAATTACCATGACCATGTACTGTCCTTTGGACATTGATTGCCATGCAAGTTTGTATGACATTTACTATGTCCATGTATGCTATATCCTTGTATGTATAATGTGTTTATCACCACTTTAATAATCTTTATGATCATAACTCATACGTATTATTCGATATAGCTTATAATTTCTTAAAAATTCCACTTTAATGTTTGACTTTGTAAAATGTTAAATATTCCATTCACTTTAGTTTCAATGCCATTACAAAAGATAGTGGAAAAAAAACACTAAAGAAATTTTACAATATTTTACAAAATCAGACACAAATAAAACTCTTATAAGTTTGCAAATGAAGTGAATAACTCTATGATCTCAAAAATTAAAGTGGCAGTATACCTAGATGTAAATGGTTAATACTTTAACACCTCATTCTTTATCGTACAAGAACCAAACGATGAAAGTGTTACAAAAACTGATAACTAAAATAACAACTTATGCGTAATAATAATACTTATCAAGTAGATTGAAAAGTGTCGAAATCGAATAAAAGAAAACAAAACAAAAATAAAAGGCGCGATTGCATTGCATTGAGAAAACAAAAATCTCAAAACTCCAACTTCATTAGGGCAGAGCCCACATAGGTTGATTAGGAAGCAACTCTCTGTATACATGTTCAAAATTCCTAATAAGAAAACAAATATTCTGCGCGTTAACCCAGCCGCACACTAATGGGCCTGGTCGAGAGAACAAAGAACCTAGAGAATCAGCTCGACGAATTCACCAGTTGAATTGAAAGATTGAACCAAAATGTGCATGATGATGTTATTCCAACCAGGAAGTTGATGATGCAATATGTACATGAGAGGGCATAAGACATGATGCAGAGATACAAGAGGCAAGTGCAAAAATAAGAGGGCAAAGAAAAATCTGCACAAATTGCCCAGTCCCATCTAGAAGTCTCTGCTACTTACCGTTATTTGAAAGGCAAATGCAAAAATATAAAGCTCAAGCAGGTAAAATGATACTTTCAAAAGTTACTAAGAGGCCGAGAATCACAGCACGAGTAAATAATCTCTAGTTTGCCCCAAAAGTAGATGTTATAAACTATTAATTGAGGTGTTCCATAAAACTCAGATTTCTCAGCAATTTTGTGGCTTAAACAAGTAAAGGGCATGTTTAAATGTGCCGTCTCTACATGAAGACTATACAAAGGTGATCTGCATTTGTAAGAGAACTCCACACAAGGGAAAGTCAAGAGAGAGAGAGAGAGAGAGGAGGATAGAACCTTGAGATTACAGACAAAGTTGGGTCCATACAAATAAAATGTACCTGAGGGGAATCTTAGATATTTTTCACATAAACAATCACTAACAGATTACTGGTTCTTCAATTCTCCTTAACAAAAACTCTGATACAATGCAAAGTAATATAAAGATAAAGTTCCTTACATCTTCCTCCTTAATGAAATGGTATTTGGATATATGCTGCATCAGAGATAAAAGGAACATCAGCATACATACCAAGAAGGGCACACCTTATGCACTCCATGACAGTAAAGAGATGGGCAAATGCTACAGTAGTCCAGAAATGCATTCCCACTTTACCCCAGTAGACTGATCGTGGCAACCAACGGCTCACCATCCCAGTAACCTGCAGGGTAATCTCCAATAACATTCCCGTCGCAACATGAAATCTGATGAAATGAGGCCATTCTTTTCTCCTCACAACTCCCAGATATGCAATAATAAAGTATACAATGATAGACCATCTAGGCAGGGTCCCAAGTGCCATAAGAAAAGGGTACGTATAGTATTTAAAGTATTCCAGAAACGGGTGAAGATTGAATGCTGTCTTGGCAAACATCCATGTTTCATGGAATGGCATGAGGTAAGGGAGGCATGCTAATGATCTCCACCACCATCTTGGTTTTTTGGTCATTGGAGGATAACGGAAGCCAGTTGTGGCATCTTTTGAGGCTCGAGGGGCCATA
Organism: Canavalia gladiata; assembly: GCA_037954105.1. NCBI lineage: Eukaryota > Viridiplantae > Streptophyta > Magnoliopsida > Fabales > Fabaceae > Canavalia > Canavalia gladiata. The sequence continues at coordinate 1,795,832 of CM075659.1, forward strand.
TAAGACTTGCGCACCTGGGGTAACATAGGGATAGTGCGAAAGAAGAGATTTTGACCCCCACTTAAAAGTAAGGTTGATGCAGCAGACATGTTTGAGAATGACATTCCTATCACAGAAAGTTTGTATAAACAATTAGAAAATAAAATTATTAAGGATGCTTAATGCAAAGATTGGGTAGACTAAAGTGAAACCGGACTACAAAATTTCTAAACACAATATTCATAGCCCCTAACCAGATGTTAATTAAAGTTCAATCACATTTAATGATATTACACCAAATCCATTGAGGCCTTTTTTTACCAAACATCATATACAAGTAATCATTTATCTCTATTGTTTTAAAATGCCATACTTTTGCCAATTGCAGATAACAGTCTCACAGGTCATAAACTCAAATTTTCATAATTATTCTACATTAGTTAATAGAAAAGTGAACAAGACAACAAATAACTACAGTATGCCATGTACCTCTTGGCAACCAGGATTTACATTCTAAATCATGTCCACCAGAACTCTGGATGTTTGAGACAGCAACCTTAACAGGCATTCGAGAAGCGCAACGAAAGACAGAGGCACTGGATATGACAAGGTTGCATGACCTAGAATTCACAGGAGCACACCCTTGGGATGCAATGCAACCATTTTGAATCATGGTTGGTCAACTGGTTGAAGAACATAATTAACAAATAGAAAAATGACGACCGAAACGAGTAATAAACAGATAAAAAAGTAAATTATAATGACATCACAGTTCGCTTAGTTTTTCGCTATGTTCAAGACGAGCAACAATCTAAGAGCGGAATCGAAATGTGAGAGCTGATTTAACTCAGATTTTAGAGTATCTACTAACTAAACTAAAGTGAGAAAATTGAACATGAAGGAAAGGAAAAAGGGGATTGAGCAAATACATAGATGCATTAACTTACCTTCTTCCGGCTACGATAATCTATTTCCTCCGAAATGTTGAGGGAATTCGCAAGGTTAGGCTATGCGGTTCATCTTTAGGTTTATCCTCCAGCGCCAGTACCTCTTTTCGTTGCACAAAAAGAGAGATAAATCAAATCGCATGCGTCTCAATTGGGCTGGAGAATTCTTATTTTGGGACCTCAAGTACGGGCCTAAGCCCAAACCAAAAAACCATTATTTAACTCAATTTTGGACCCAAAAAAATATATATCTAACTTGATATGTGGTTGTTTGTTGGGTGCCTGGGCTTTTGGTGTAGATGGACCTACAGACAGTAACATGGAAGTACAGCTCCTACTCAATTTTAAAATTTTAAATATTATTATATAGGTCTCATTGTTTATTTTTCTTTAATTTTATCCCAATTATGCATTTTTTTCATATAAGAAATCTTTAAATATTATTATATAAATCTTTAACATTGTTTTCAATTTTCCTCTCTGCGCAAATGAACACGAGCACATTCATCACCTTTTCACTTTTATTTTTCTTTTAAATATTAGTCAAAATTATTTGAACTTATTCTTTCATATATGGGTAAGGTTATTGACAATTTAATGACTATTTGCATTTATTTAATTTTAAATTTTCTTTTATTTAATTTTTTTAAAGCAAAAAATTATTCAAGTTTACTTATATATATGACATATAATATAGAAAAAGATGGTAAAAAAATAACAAATACACTTTTTATTTATACAAAATAAAAAATATCTACAATTAAAATTGCATAATTTGAATGACAAATTTTGTTAATAAAATATCCAATAAACAAACATTGTATTTATATGATACAAAAAGTTAAGTTGGAAAATTTTATTTTTATTTATAATAATATTGAACATAAATTTAACAATAAAATAAAAAAAAATTATAAACACAAACATTACAAAAAAATGTTTACTTAAATAAATTGAAATTAAAATAAGAAAAAGACAATAAAAAAAGAAGAAGAAAAAAAACTCATTTTAGTTTTCTTTACTTTTGCTTTATGTAAAACATTTTAATTTTCTTTACTCATTTTTAACTGCTCTTTAGCCTATGATCCGTTCCCTAGTCTAGGTCATATAAAACCAAACTTGAATCAATCATTATAACTAGGAAAGTAATAAAGTAGAAGTGCAATGTATTAGAACTGTAAGGTATATTCCAAGAATAAACTCCTCCACTTTCCAATTTTCCGTGACCCAAGGGAAGCGCTAAATACCATAACAAGTTTCCTACCTATTACTTCTAATCTGTATTCAACATTGTTTGTCTCTACTTTCTTGCCATGCGACAGATGTGTGGATTCCATTCATGCTTTTGTGGTCCTAAACAAAAGAACCCATTGTGGTGTTATGTATATTGGTTTAATTAAATTAATCTGGGGTAATGTCTGTAAATATTAAATCTTAATTTTAGCTTAATCATTAGGATTATCTAGTAACGAAAGATGAAATTAAAATAATTTAAAATAAAATTTTAAATTTGAATCTAATCATTTTTTTATCATATAAAAAAAAAAGTTTAGCTCTAACTTGTCCCTTCTTAATACTCAGTGTATTGCTTACATTGAAAGAAACTATGAATTGATTAAGATTCATAGCTTATCATTGAACCCTTATTTCCTCTAGGTCTAAAAGGAAAATTATGTAGCAAAGAAATTTGAATTGATGCTGCAGATAAAAGATTCATAGAGCAGACCACCAAGATATTTAACAGCTCAAACATTTTTAAGGATTAATTTATTAAATAATCACACTATATATGGCCATGGACTTCCCTCTTTATGATTGGGGAGAGAACCTTCTCCAAATTTTTGGAATTTTTTTTTTAAAAAAAGTGAGCCCATATATTGCCATTAATTTTTGTGGTTTATGCTAAGCTGTATCTGAAGTGACAATTTTTTGCAATAGAAAATGTTATATTAATTTCAGCTACAAGTATCCCCCAATACATGAGGAAATTTGAAATAGCACTATGCACATTTTGTTACGCAGGAATCAATTTCTTGTTACTTGCTTTTGATGCGACCTTGTTAACAAATCCTTGTTATAATATTAAGAACACTGAGTGCATAGCAGTTTTATTCTTGGTCAAATCCACAAGTGGTACTTTAATTAAAATTTTTCATTCCAGTGCTATAGAAAGAGTGGCCTTGAAAAATTATGATACATCATTTGGAAAGGAAGAACCTAATTCCTTTGAGCTAAATAAAAATTGGGGGTTGATGTGTAAGAATTAAGACCTCAACGCTGACCTAAAATAACAAATAGCTATAAGTTAAGCTATCATTGATGGCAAACCATGAGTTCCCATCAAACCTTTTCTTTCTTTTCTTTTTTTCTTAGCAAGCGGAGAACCTTTCAAAATGAGTCTAAAGAGAAAGGTAACATTGGAACTGGTCCACCACTTTGTTCCTTTTGAATTGGCAACTTATCTGATCCATCAATTGTGGATACCTTATAAATCTTGTATAACAATTTTTCCTTATCTTGTACAATCTATTTCCGGGCAGCAACCAAACACAATTCTCTCTCGCCGCGTATACAACTCTGTCTCTTTTCCTTTTAGTTTTTGAATTGAGTGAAGAAAATAAACAGAATCTACTCCATCTACCTTGTGTCCCACTTAAGTCAAAATATCTAGTGTTATTTTCAAATTTTGCTATCTCATTTTCAAATTTTTTATTTTAGTTCTTTAGATTTTAAATAAACTAGTTTTAATTTCTAAAATAACTGATATTTACCACATAATATGTACTTAATAATAAAAGGTTAAAATTAATCTATTTTTAAAAAATATGAATTAAAATTAAAAATTTTAAAAATAAAAGATTGAAGTCATGAGAAACTAAAAACATATTCAATCCAAAGATTAACATTATTGATTGTTGGTATATAAATGTGAGAACGGGATTCATAGTTGAACTTGGAGAAACTTTTGAACACTGATTCTGCACCAGGGAACAAGTGCTACTCATCAACTTTTTCCAATTTTTTTTAGTAAAAAAATTATAAGACCAGCGAATGGTGCTCCAATGTAAGGTAGAGAAATTAAATTAACTCAAATATGAGACTTAATCTTGCTTCACTCTCGACCAACCCTTGTTATTCAAACTTTTTTCGATTTGCTTTAATTAAACTAAAATATGGGGAGAGTGTTTGCTTTAATTAGCAGAGAAGAAATTATTCATATACCTAAATTTGAGCCATTTAGTGGATCCTTATGAATGTCCATTCAGCTTATCTACTTTTGTTAGATTTATTTATCAACGAAACGCTTTTTAACCAGTCTTATAATATGAATGACCATTATGCCGCTAATTAGGCGTGCAACTTGTTATCAAGCTTATTGTTAGGTATTCAGGTTACACTGTTCCAATTTTGAGTCATTGGGCCATGAAGAATGATTTTGATGTGGGATTTAAATTTCAAATTTTGGTATAAGAAAATTTATGTAAAATTTAAATATTTTATTAATTTTTTTGTGTTATTCAACATCAAAATACACAATACATTTAAAGTTAATATGTAACAACTTTTAATGTGTTATTCTGTTTTAAAATACAGCTACATACTAAGTGATAACATGTAACAATTTTTTTTTTTCTTACAATGCATTTTATATTAAAAATTTACATGTCACAGTTTTTAACATATGATGCTTGTTGATTTTACTTTACATATTTAACATGTAAATGACAACTTTTTTTTTTAATAAATAGTTTTGAATTAGTATAATATTGATAAATAGCTTTAAAATTATTATTAAATTGGTGGGAAATCCCTGTAAAATCATTAAAATGTGTGGCCAAATTATGGGTCACGATAATAATTTTTGTTATTGGTTATTAGCTTTATTAGCAGCAATCCAGGTGTAAATTTTGTAATGGTGAATCTTCAAAGTGGGAATATAGATGGGGTAGAGTAGTGTTGCTTCCGTTAATGCATAATAGCGTTCTTCTAACGAAACCTAACCTAAGCTCAGTTACTATTGGATCTAAAAACAAGTAGATTACTGTTTATGTCTTCAGAGTTTATTTATATATCTGCAGAAAAGAATATATGCTGTTTATGTCTTCACGGTTCATATCTTCGTTAACGGTAGGCCTAAATTTGTTTGACCCAATTTAGTCAAAAGATGGTACTAGCAACAAAGATTGTAAGGAGAGTTCAATCTCACAGAGCAGGCACTTGTTGCATGTAGAACTTTTGTATAAACAAAACCACAAATAACTATGCAGCTTTTTGAGAACTGTTACTTATTGTGTTTAAAAGACAAATATTTTAGAAAAATATATGATATTCATATAATAAATTTATATAATAGTTAATATAATCTTTTTATTACATATTCATTTTATTTTGCACTTTTTTATTTTTATTTTGGTTGTAAAAAAATTTTATTCTTATGTTTCAAACTACATTTTAAGTTTCTATAAACATATTTAATTTTTCAAAATTTATTAATTTTAGTTATGTAAAATTTATGATGTGTTAAATAGTTAGAATTATCATATTATATATTATATCAACATAATTATTAATGTGACATTATTAAGTATTTTCTTCAGAGATAACAGAAATTATTTTTAAAAATTTTAAAGATTAAAATTAATATATTTAAGTCAATTTTTATTATATAAATAGAATTTGTATTTTAGAAATCTCACTTATTAAGTAATATTGATAAGGTTATATTGAGAAAATTATTAAAATTAATTTGTAGAAAAAATAATTAAATAATCTGGTATAAATTGATTTGTAGGATCTACTAATTAACTTTACTAAAATTTATGTATCTTTCTTTAACATTATCCATTTAATGTTATGAAGAAATGAGAGGATAGAAATGGGAATATTTTGGAGCTGAATCCCAAATAAAAAATTAGGGCGCAGGGGATGTAGCAGACAACAGTGTGATGATTTTTAAATAACATCCGTAGAATTTGGAGAATTTGTTCTTCCTATGGAAAGGGGATCTTCCCAGTTGCCTTATTAGGGTAGCCGAAAGCAAAATCACTTTTGAGGTTGGTTTTTGGTTACATTCAAGAGTTAGTAATTAAAAATATGAATAAGATAATTAACTTATAAACCCTCAATTTTTCTAAAACAGAAGCCAGTTCTCTTAATTTTAATTTTGTATATCAATTTTGTATTAAATTATTCTAATCTTTAACCTCTCATATCAATTTTTAGTGGCCTCACATTTCTTAATTTAACATTTTTTTTTCTTTATTTCCTATTCAAGTATATCATAATTAGTATGCCTTTTATTTTATTTTTAATTTTTCTAGATAATAATTCCCAAAATTTTATTTGCTTAGTTTTTGGTTTATAAGTTTTATTTTTTATTTAAATTTTATTATTTTAATTCCCACCATTGATTATCAACTTTTTATATAATTTTTTAATTATTTGAGTTTTACTTCATATCATATTTTAAATACATTGATAATATAGAAAATTGATTCTTTTATTTAATCATGAACTACCATATTCTTAAAAATAATTTTTACAATAAATACTTTAAAAATTATGGTTGTTATAATTTTTAATTAATTAACAATATAAAAACTATAATATTAATATAAAAAATTGATTTTTAAAAATTTGGTCTATTTATTAAAATTAGGGTGTTTATTAACCAATTAAAAACCATCCTAAATATAATTTTAAAACTAATTATTACAATAAATTATTTTTAATTATATAACAATTTATAATTGGATGATGATATAAAAAATTTTAACCCATTCTCAATATATTTTTCAATTAAATTTTTATTAAATTATTGAAGATGTGCATTAAAAATTTATAAATCTAATAATAGTTAAAATTAAAAAATATCAAATCAATTATATATATATATATATATAAATAAATGTGTGAGAGGGATTAAAATCAAATGATATCAAATATTAAATTAAATATTAATTTAATTGTTGATTTATATTATATTATTACAATGGTTATATATATAAAATTTTATATAATAGAAGCATAGTCAATAATAATTATTTATTTATAGTTTAAATAATATATCATACATTAAAAAATTTAATTAAATTTTAAATTATATAAATTTTATTAAAAATTATATAATAATTTAAATTTAACGGTTGAATTAGAAAATTTATTTTTTATGAAAAGTTATTAAATAAGAAAATAAAACATTTGTAAATTGAATTAACTCTAAAATAAACAAGAGAAAATCTATCCATTATTTAATCTAAAGAGCATCATGATCTTCATTTATTATAATTCAAAGCTTAATTCACCTTTACTTGATTAAACACGAACTCACCCTTCAAATTTTGTTTTCTAAAATACGTTGTTCTAAATTAAATCATTGTGTATTTTTTAACATAAAAAATCAAAATAATAATCATTTAACAAATACCAAATGAAGTAAATGCAAAGTAATTATAAACATTCATACTTAATATTTCTAAGTTCTACATTACAAAATTTATGAGGAGACTATATTGCAAGTCTGACATTAAAAGCAGTGAAACATCCAAGCTTGTAATTTATACATGAATTTTTGTAACTTGATCACGTAGACAATAAAACGTTTGTTGAATTAAAATTATAAAAACCAGTTTTCCATCAAAATTAACATCTTTTACAAAACTTAATTATATTAACGCAATTAACTTGGTCTAGCTCAGATGATTTTGTTGGTCAAAAATAGAGCAAATATAGTTAACCAGTTCATTATTACTTTTTTAATTAAACTAAGTCAATATGCTTTGATTATTATTTTTTTTATGAGACCGGATAGTTAATAGTAACCAAAACATTAATGATTTGAAATAATAAAAATCTATTAAACATTATTCTAAAGAAATAAAATTCTAAAAAAGTTAGTTCTTCTTTTTATAAAAAAGACTAGTTTGTTGTTTAATTTCCCTCTGTTTATATAAAATTTATTTAATATAATGGAAATATTTGTATATATATGTTGTAGATTTTTCTTCAACAATATAATATAAACTAATAAATAACTTTTTTATTATAGAAATTTCATATATATTATGACGCTACGTTATATTGTTAATATAATATATCATACCATTGATAATATCTATAAATTTTATATTAACTGATCAATTTATAGCAGTGAAAACAGGTCAAACGATTAATTACTAATTTATTAGGTTTTTGTGGTAGAATGTAAGAATCAGAATTCAAATGTAATACTAATAATGATACTTAAACTTTAGTTTTGCTTTCATTTTCAGGAAGCGAACATGAGGTAATCTAATATTACTGATTACACATTAACCATGTTTATAGGTTTGTGATGGAACACAAAACAACTCCCTCGTGAAGATGATACTTCAAAAAAAGAGTATGTTGCTTTTGGTAAAGCTAAATTGCTAGTTGCCACGGTAAATGGTATAATGCATCCGTTAGAAGTGCAAATCGGTTCTGGGTAACTTTCATTACCTAATTCGCCTCCTGTTTGGGTAGGTTTAAAGTCTAATATAATATTTATTCTCAAACGATAGTGATTCAATTATATATACACATTTACCACACTTGCATACACCCTATTTTCAATAGATTAAATTTCTTCCATAATCAATCGATTAATTATGTTAATAATAATTAATCATATTTATTAATTGATTAACCATTTTATTTATATAATTAATCATAAAATAATTGATTATCTCATATATATATATACAATCAATTAATTACATTTTTTTATAATATTATCCTTTATTTTTACAATAATCAAGTGATAATCAATTATTGAAAATAAAATTTGTAATATAGATAGATAGAAATATTGTGGGTATGTTGGAAAAAAATTTATTCTCATATAAATTAATTTCTTAAACAATACAGAACCTTTGATATAAACTAGTTGAAGAGGTGTGATGCCGTGATGGTAACTTGTGTTGTGAGTCTGTTGAAAAAAGATAGGGGGACTGAACTATCTCATGGATCTAGTCATTGTGGGCTTGAAAATTCCATGAACCATATTTAATTTTAGTTGTTCCAATAGTTACCATTCAATTTTTATTATATTTTAAATTAATCACACCATTCTTAAGTTTTATATTATATGTTAATCTGATATCTAAAAATTTAAATGATGTTGCAATTAGACAAGTTCCATATGTTACGTACATATTTCATTCCTTTTTATTTTGCATAAAGGAGTAATTTATAATTAAAAAAGATTTAAAAGGCAAATTTCATAACCTTAAATACCTTATTAAGAAAAAGTATTAGTAACTTATTAGTGTTGGTTATCTATGTTGGTGTATAATGCACCAGTTTCGGAAGTACAAAATTCACTAATTTCTAATAAGCAAGTTATGTTTTTACAATGAGACATCATATTTTTACAATTTATTTGTATAATATTTTTTGTTATTATCTTTTATCTTTTCCTATTATATTTCGCTTTTTTTTTTTTTCATTTTTCTCTATTTCATCTATCCGTGAAAAAGGAATTGTAAATTTTTTTAGTCGGGATGATATTTCCCTTTTGCAATTGCATCTTAAATTCAAAGTTCCCTGAAAATGATACTTTTTTGCATTTACAAGATAGTGTCTCAAAAGTCAAAAGCATATATTAGCGTGCAGTTGATGAATTAATGAAGTCAGATGTCATTTTAATTAAATAAAACGAAGGAAAATTGTTTCTCTACAAATGATTCCTACAATGTTTTGGTAATAGGAAGGAGAAAAAGGTGTGATAAATAGGTGATGTGATGTAAAAAAAAAAATAGAAAGAAAAAGTAATTTTATAGAAATTTGAGTAAAAAACTTTTGTAAGAATAGTATAACTCAAATACGAATGTGTATGGATCTACGAAATCTTCATAAGGCACGAAGCTTGTTTACTTTTCATTGACTCCATTACTTGGTCAATATACTTTTACTTTTCATTGACTCTGTCTTTCACTCTAGTTCCCCTATCACACCAACGCTAACATCATAGCTTTTTTTTTTTTAAAAAAAATAATTTCCAATAATATTTTTTTAAAGGGTGAGTTGATGTTCCATCAAAGGTGGTGGTGATGATGAGTGAACCTTTAAAACTTTAGAAATTACTCACACATTTGGTAGTGTCACTTTCTTATTCTAATAATATTTTATTTCACATTTTTATAAATTATTAAAGCTGGTTTCAACCGCAAAATTAATAGTAATTATTATTTTTAAATATAAATAATACTATTTACCCATTTATGTCTTTTGTCAAATTCAAGAGCTTACATCTAGATATAATTGAATATATGTATGAGAATTTTGTTTTAAAATTGATGTTTACAAATGATGTTGCACACTAAGATGGTAAAGTTATATTTAAAATTTATATATTTTTGCTTAAAATGTATATATTTATATATATGGACAGGATGCAAGGACCAAAGAAATTGAAACTGTTTGCTGTTCCGAATTACATTCCTAGTGTCCTTTTAGCCAACCTTAGGAAACACAACCTTTTCGATATTTTAATATTATTAAAAAAATAAAAAATTTTCAATATACTTTCTCTTTCTATTGATCTTCATGACAATATTTATCATATTACATATTTATTTCTAATTTTCTCTTTTGTTATACATTTTGTAATATAAAATATAATGTAATTATTATTTCTCTTTTCTCTTGTTAGAAAAACATATTTAGGTTTTGTACGCAGGAGCGGGGAGCACAATTTAGTTTAAACCAAATCAAATATAATTTTAAACCAAAAATATAAAATGAATTTTAAAATTGAACTACTATTTTTTTTTTCAAAATCAGTTTGATTTTTGCTTAATCAGTGCAAATTAAATCAAAACTTGTTTTAAAATAAAATTTAAAACAGTTTTGGTAAAAAAAAGATATAACATCGGTATTTTTTTATGTATTAAAAAATATTTACAATGCAAAAGCATACTATTTAAGAAAGTTTAAATTTAATAGTAAGCTTTAAATTTAATTTTAAATATTTTTCTTTTAACTTTAACTTCATAAAGATAGAAAGTAACATTGGGATGGTTTTAAACATCCAAAGTTATAATTTTTTATTAAAAAAATTAATATTTATTACATAAAAAATATAAAATTATAATAAACATTTATTTTTAACAAAAACTATTATTTTGTTTATACTTTATATGTTGAGACTAACGATTTAGTTAACAAAACCATTAACATTAGAATAACGTTTAGACTTTAAAAAAACTTAGGCCAAAAACTACCTATATTCCTACAGTTTTTTAATATTAAATGTATATATTTTTTAAAATATTTTTCTTTATGAAGTATAAAAAATACCAACAAGTTCCTTTTAAAAATAATTTTTTAAAAAAAAATAAAAACATTGATTACATTATAAATATGAAAATTAGTTTATACTTTTTAAAAATAATTTATAATTTTTCATATAAACAATATTGTTATTTTTATTTTCACAAGAAAAATAACCTTTAATACTAATATAAACAATTTAAACGTTCCATTTCAATATATAACAACTATTTTACTTCTATAAAATAAAAATTTCATACAACTATCCAAACTTTCACCCTTAGGCCAATCTCAAATGACTCAAACAATTACTTATTTAAAAACAACTCTTACTAAAATTATTCTTTAAAATACTGATTTAACATTTATCTAAAACGAATAACAGTTACAAATTACAATGATCAAAAAGTGGTAAATTTAGTGATACATTAAAGTGAAATTCTTGGAAGCCAAATCCGAATATTCCGATAACGGTAACTTACAACAATAACCTTCACCCTACAGAGACAAACACTTGCTACCTATGTTGAGTGTTGAGTTGATGCCTCTCTCTATAAATTCAGAGCCATCATCTGATTGTTGTTCAGACAAACACAAAACCGAGTGGCTTCAATGGGTGTGAACTCAAACAACAGAGTTGAACACTTTGTTTGCAACAATGGAAGCACCATTAAGATCCAAACAGATATACAAATGCCACCACCTTTGGAAATCCACAAGGTTCGGCTACCACCAGAACGCACCACCCTCCAAAAACTAAGACAAAGACTCTCTGAGATCTTTTTCCCTGATGACCCTCTTCACATGTTCAAGAACCAAACTTGGCTCATGAAATTGCTTCTTGCACTTCAATACTTGTTCCCCATTTTCCAATGGGCACCTCACTATAACCTTTCCCTTCTTCGCTCTGACATCATCTCTGGCCTCACCATTGCTAGTCTTGCCATTCCTCAAGTTAGTTCTTAGTTCTCAGTTCTCACCATTTTTCTTCATTTTTTCTCAATAGCCACACCACACCACCATGCATCATCCCTTTGTTAACTTAATTGATATTTTCTATAAGTGCATAAAAATTGAAACTTTTTATCTCTTTTTTTTTTCAGGGAATCAGCTATGCTAAGCTTGCAAACTTGCCACCTATTATTGGGTTATGTTAGTATCTTCTGATTCTGCATGGCATTGAGTTGTTGTAAATAATAGTATGTATGATCAATGATCTCAAGTAATGATTTCAAGTGGTGTAAATATCATGCAGATTCTAGTTTTGTGCCACCGTTGATATATTCATTGCTTGGAAGTTCTAGACATATTGGAGTTGGTCCTGTTTCGATTGCTTCTTTGGTCATGGGATCAATGTTAAGCGAGACAGTTTCTTATACTCAAGATCCAATCCTCTATCTTAAATTGGCTTTCACCGCCACTTTCTTTGCTGGTTTATTCCAAGCTTCTCTGGGTATATTAAGGTATTACTAAATCATGCACCCCATTAGAGAAATTAGCCTAATGATAACATATAATAGGCATATGCAGAGGGGGGAAACAGGACATAAAAAAATGGAAATAAAATCATATATTTTTTAATCAAATGAATTTTTTTAATAAAGTTGAAACTAGGGAATTTTAATAGCAATAAAAGACTATATTGATTGGAATTTGGTAACTTATATTTTATGATTAAGAATAACCTTTGACGATCTATACAGGTTAGGCTTTGTAATAGATTTTCTCTCAAAGGCAACACTGGTAGGCTTCATGGCCGGTGCAGCGATCATTGTGTCATTGCAGCAGCTGAAAGGGTTGCTTGGAATAGTTCATTTCACCAGCAAGATGCAAATAATACCTGTACTGGTCTCTGTTTTCAAGCAAAGAGACGAGGTATATTTTGATTTTGATGTTTTATTCTACACAGTTTTACTACTGTTTTGTAAATTATACATTTAAGCTGAGAAATTGTTTTTTTAAAGGACGGCCACAAATTTTTTAGATTTATTTTATAATTATTGTTTTGCATATTTTAAATTTGAGCTTTTTTTAAAGGACGGCCACAATTTAATTTAGATATTTAATAAACTTTCGGTGTAAAGATGGTTAACCAATTGAAAACCATAATAAATAGGTATGACTTTAAAAGTAATTATTATAAAAAAATTTAATGATATGACAAATATAATTTTAGAAAGAATTATTATAAAAAAATTTAATGATATGTAAAAAACTTTTATAAGGAGGATGTATTTCAATTAAATTCTTTTATAATTATTGTTTTGCATATTTATTTGAAGGCTAATAATAATCGGGAGAGAAAAGCTACTTTAGAAACCAAAAAACAAAACCCCACCGCAAAACTCTAAAACATTCTGATAGCACTGATTCTGCTTTAAGAAATAAGAATTAACACGATCATTGAGATTGCTAACCAAAAGCCAACGATTGGTAGATATTCTCTTCTTTGACTTTTATATTAAGGGATCAGATTCCAACTATTTATCAAAAAAGCTTTTTCTTCCTCCTAATTATGTGATGAATGGAGACATGGAATAGCTGGGTAATTAAGGGTCACTTTTAAATGAAAATACTTATTTCATATATGTCCTAGTTATGCCAATGTAAGCATAATTACTACGTATATGGTCGTTAATTTTTTTGAGCAACTTGTGCAGTGGTCATGGCAAACCGTTGTGGTGGGATTCACTTTCCTAGCTTTCCTGCTGATAACAAGGCACATTGTAAGATTCTATATCTCGCATACAAATATATAGGCTACTTCTCTTTGCTCTTAGACAATTCTTCTTCTTAAGATATGAAAATTGTTGATTATTGAACAGAGTTTGAAGAAGCCAAAACTATTCTGGGTTTCAGCAGCAGCCCCCTTGACATCAGTTATTCTATCGACCATTTTAGTCTTTATTCTGAGAAATAAGACCCATGAAATCGCTATTGTAAGAAAGCACACTCCACCTTCACTTTTTTTAAACACACAAGAGATACTCAAATATGATTTTTCTTCCTTGTTTGTTCCTGTCTTTGTCTCTGGCAGATTGGTGAATTGCCAAAGGGACTTAATCCACCATCGTCAAACATGTTATACTTGAATGGTCCTTACTTGGCTCTTGCTATCAAAACAGGACTTGTCACTGGGATCTTGTCCCTCACTGTAAGTTGTCCCAAACCTAGAAACATAATTGATCACACAAAATTTATATTAAAATTACATGTTTTAAATAATAGTCTCCTCCTATAATACCACATATAACTTAACTACAACTTATTTCTGTTTCAGGAAGGAATTGCAGTGGGAAGAACATTTGCTACACTTAAGAACTACCAGGTGGATGGAAACAAAGAAATGATGGCCATTGGTATTATGAACATAGCTGGCTCTTGTTCTTCATGCTATGTCACATCAGGCAATGATTCTTCTCTCATATGAACATGTAAATAGTAGTTGAATTATTCAAGACATGGATGTTTTGAGAAAATGTTCTCTCTAACATTAAAATAAACTTGCAGGATCCTTTTCTCGATCAGCTGTTAACTATAATGCAGGAGCACAGACAGCAGTCTCAAATATAATCATGGCTTCAGCTGTTCTCGTGACGCTTTTGTTTCTCATGCCTCTGTTCTATTACACCCCAAATGTTGTCTTAGGAGCTATTATCATCACTGCTGTTGTAGGGCTTATAGATTATCAAGCTGCATATAAATTGTGGAAGGTTGACAAGCTTGATTTCTTGGCTTGTTTGTGCTCCTTTTTTGGTGTGCTGTTCATTTCAGTGCCTTTAGGCCTTGGAATAGCGGTACGTTTATAATTCATTAATCTTTTCCCTCTTATTGCAAAGCTAAAAATATATTGTATGCTAATGCTATATGATTAATATCACTGACTTTGCCAAAATCTTCAGGTGGCAATATCAGTCTTCAAGATCCTTCTGCATGTCTCTAGGCCAAACACGCTGGTTTTGGGGAATATACCAGGGACGCCAATATTCCACAACCTAAACCAATATAGAGAAGCTTTGAGAATTTCTTCATTTATCATTTTGGCTGTTGAGTCTCCCATCTACTTTGCTAATTCAACGTACCTACAAGAAAGGTTAGACAAGGCGATATGTAGATTGTCAATTTGTGAGGTTTAGTACATTTCAAAGATTAATCAGAGACATTTTCTGAGTGATTCTGAGATTCCAACCATTTGAGGCTTCTCCTGCTATAGGATACTGAGATGGATTCGAGAAGAGGAAGAGCGTATAAAAGCAAACATTGAAAGTACATTGAAGTGCATAATTTTGGATATGACAGGTACGTATTTCATCTGCCCTGCAAATTTTATCCAAATTTTGAGATAGTTTTGACTGAAAAATAGTTTTTTTTCCCCATCCCAGCTGTTACAGCCATAGACACAAGTGGGATAGACGCTTTATGTGAGCTCAGAAAGGTTCTGGACAAAAGATCACTTCAGGTATAGATATTAATTGTAAAATTTCAGAAGGCCTGAAGATTTGCCCCACTTGTCTTGATAATCTTTATATTCATAATTAATTGATTGCTGCAGCTTGTGTTGGCAAATCCTGTTGGAAATGTGATGGAAAAGTTGCATCAGTCAAATATTTTGGATTCCTTTGGGTTGAAAGGAGTCTACCTCACAGTGGGAGAAGCTGTGGCAGACATTTCATCCTCCTGGAAAGCTCAGCCTTGATTTCCATAGATGATTTTCTTGGACAATGGAAAAATATGACAGGCTCTAACTTCTTGGAGAAAACTCAACATTAGAAGCTTTTTGCCTCATTGATACAGTCTACTTTGTTTTGGTAGAAACCTTAGAAAACAAGGCAATTGTTCTTTCAGAAGAGCGTTTCTTGTCCAGGATGTTACTTTTATGTCTTAGGTTACTTTTGTATATTTTTGTCTTTTGTTAGAGTGAAAGGGCATCCGAGCAAAAAGTATTGGGATGACTTTATTCTGCGGACATTGATAAATATGAATAGATATTTTCAGAACAAAGAAAGAATCAAAGATGGGCGTTCCACTCTTCTCTTTTTCTGATGTGACTACTATATTCTATTTTTTCTTGTCCTTTCAATACAAAATATTTTTTCAATTTGAAAAATAGACCTCAACTAAACATACGAGAAAGCGATTGTTAGCGGAGCCAGACCCTCCAATGTCAACGTGTAAATTAAGTAATTTGTCTTATAATTTTTACTTAAACAAGCTTCATTACCATAACAAGGGATGAATACACTCTTGGTTTAAATCTCATTCCTTTAACGTAGAAATGAAGAAATATTATCATCAATGAACAGGACTTTAGGTGATTTGATGCATCAGACAGTCACCAATCACGTAAAACAAAAGTCGATCCAGATACTTATCAACGGAACCATGATACGATTCAATTCTTTTCATATACAGGACTTCTACAAAGTTCGATTATTATCAAGGAACTGGAGTGACAATGTAACACTAGCAACTAAACTATATAGAAGAAGATCAACCACAAATTGTGGTGCATATTTATCAATAAATAAAGCTAAAAAACAAATCTGGCTAATCGATTAATTCTGCTATCTGATATAACAACCCATTAAAAGTAATGGGACAGAACTAACGTAATTGCAAGATTGTAAAAAGATCCGAGAACTCACAAAAAGGGTGAAAAGAATATAAACTCTATTCAACTAAACGCATCACCTTAACCAACAACACTAAAAGAGAGGGAAAACGAAATAGAACAAGAATAAATTACATTAAGACTTTCAGAATTTCTTGAAAAATTATGTACCTAGTTTCGTCTGGTTATCTATGTTTCAACTCTATTGCAACTAAAGAATAGAAAGGAAATGTAGGTCTTTCAATGCCAGAATAGAACTATTCACTTCGTGGGCTTTATCTTGGAGATAATCCAATATATGGAAAGAAAAGTTGTTACCATCCTGTGCGATTCTTTCTTGAATTCAGAGTTACTTCAGCCAATCAAACACCTGCAAGGAACTTGACTGTATTAAATCACAGGAATAGTTAACCAATGTGTGACAGTATATAGAAACTGCTTTCCAACACATCATCATGTACACAAAATGAAAGTACTTAGTTAATGAATAGTAATTTATTCAGAAAGAAGCAACTTATACAGTTTGCAATGGACTTTTCAAAGGTCCTCCTTTTTTGGAGGGTGGATGGAGGCCCTCGTGAAATTTACTATATATAACCAATTTTACATTGTAAAATATTAATATTTTATGTTTGTATAATTGTATTATGTTTATTATTATATAAAGACATTTCATTCCTTAAAATAGTAAGTGTTAACTTTGTAGGAAATTCATAATAGGACTTAATTATAAGATCCTATATAGTATTATTCTTAAATATGTATCTAGTCAAGTATTAATATTAGGATAATATAATATATTAAAATTTGTGCAAATGGTTGATGATCAAATCTACAGAATCATGAATGAGATATCAAGTTTTCATGCAGATACATGTTAAAAGTAATGATATATTGGACTAATCCATCATGAAAACATTGTATACATGAATATCATATATGATTTTTAATGTGATAATGGTATAAGTAATCTTTCTAACTTAAAATAACTACAAGTCTTACATTAATATCATCATCACGCATCCCACATAACAAGATGATTATAAAGGCAGTAATTGAATATAGAAAGAATTGTGCGAAGAGATGTAAGTGATGTAGATGAGATTCGTGCCTCCTATGTAACAACTAACAAGAGTAATTAATATCTGCAGACCACTTGATAAAGTTAGACTTTAAAAAGTATGGTCATGCTTATATTTATTTCTAAAAGTTTGTTCAAGTATCAAGGACCATAATTGAACTATACAAGGATCACACAATCATGCCTTGTGTATAATAAGGTATATGAACAAAAGTGCTAGTCATTTAAAGTATTGTCAATAGGTTATATCAAACTAAGAACATTTTTTGGTATTTAATCATAGTGATGTATTACTAGATGTCTTTCACTAAATATGATATTATATATAACATGTTTACATTTAATATTATAACCAAATATAAATCTATGGAGTTACACATAAAATGTACTCACTAAAAAAAGGTAAAATTTTACTTAGATTAGAATAATTACCTAATTGGACTAGGCTTATAAAAAATAAGCCGAACCACATGGATATGCACATTAGGATTAGCTGTCTTGGAATGACCTATCAATAGAGCATGAATGCTCAACCTTAGGTATCACAAATAGCAGCCTGCATGCCGTTGCTAGTACATTGACGTTCAAGGAATTCTGGTGGAAGCGTTTGTGCCAACACTCATCATAATTTCTCCTGCCTTGTTCAAAAGCCTACAACGTAACTTTTTTACTTTGTTTGTTGCAAAAAGCTTTGAAATATGCATACCACAAGAATATTGGGAATCCTAGTTGTTCCACTGCATATACTGTGATGGATTCCCAACACGGTCATCTTCCACAACATCTGATGCCTCAGCAATTTTGTCGTCTGCTTCCATTTCTCTTTTTGTCTTTTTCTTCCTCTTCTCTATTCCCTCTACATCTACCAACCTCTACCTTTTTTGGGTCATTATTGGACTTGCCATTTTTTGGTTTTTGTTTTATTGAAATTGAGACTATATTAATTGCTTTGACCTGCCAAACAATTGACACTGGTGACAAGAAACTGGCCATGATGCTAAAGAATGAGCCAGGTTGCAAACACCCTAGCTTTGAGACAAATACATGCTGATCTAGGTTCAAAGTTGGAGGCCATGATTATTGAGTCACACTGTCACAGGCTTCAATCAACACCTAAAGCTGACATCAGCATATAGATGCTTCAGATCTGCATAACAACTATGCTGATGCAAATTCTTCCATAACCCAAGTAAGGGATACGCACTAGTCATCAGTGCTGGAATGAAGTGGACAACCTGTGTCACCGTGAGGGGCAAGCATATACCCGATAGATTTTCACAACTTTCAACCTCAGCCTTTGATCTTATTGGAGTATGGATACTCTAAACCTACTAGGTGAATTGAAGACAGCTCCTTTTTTTGGGGGATTTTCCCACAAGTACGCTCCATAGGAGCAAATCCTGGTCAAAGTATGATTGAGCACTAAATGTGGGCACCTCTCCCAGTGGGGATTTGCGGGGAAGTAGCCCCTTCCACTAGACCCGACCCCGGTAGGTTTCAGGACATGAGGAGCATACTACTAAGGATTGAGCCCCACTATCAGAGCATAAATATGTCAAAGGGAAAAAGCAAGAAGGAAGAGAAACCAAAACAACATATAGAAGTTAAATGCTTGCCTAACATAAACTGAGCTTGACAACCTGAACATGTATTCAGGTTTCTTAAAATAAGCAAACACAACCGGAAAAAAGAAAATATATAGTACCGCATAAAAAATATATTACAGATAAACAAATCTTTAAACAGAAAATGTCCAATTAGCCAGCCAAACATTAATAAAGGATAAAGTTCTTACTTGAACGAAATCGTGTTATTGGTATCTCCCGCAGTTCTCGTCTGATGCACAGATATTCACCGAGCAAAGCCATCACCGCAAGTCCAGAACCATTCACAATCCACCATGTTATAGAGGAGGGCCAACCCCCATACACAATGCATATAAAAAGATGGATGATGTAGAGTGTGGCTGAAAAATCCAAGCACTTCTTTGATCTTTCAATCAAATAAAGCATATATACTGCCCTGCATGAAAACAATAGTGGCATAAGTAACAACATAGAGCTACTACATAATTTCAGCCAAAAAGACATAAAAGCCATAACCCAATAGCTAAGAATCCCTCCTTGGTTCATTCCTCCAACACAAAATAATCACAGAACAAACACCACATATGATGAATCTCTGAATCTAAATCATCAAACATCCATTGGATTTTGAAAAACCAAATCATTTCCTATTTTGTGACATCCCAGACACAAGATCTAACTTACAAATCAAATCCCATTTTTTTGCATTTCAAACGCACGGAATGAAAAAGACACATAAAATTTCATAATGCAAGACACATCGATCTCAAACGATGGAAGCTTTTGTTCTTTTTCCACATTGGAATAAAGTTCAACCGAGTCAACACAATGAGAAGAAACAGATTTAAGAATGAACACTCAATTATACGCACAATGCTGCTAAACCAAACAAAAACAAGAAAAAAATGAAAAAGGAACAAAGAAAGAGGAAATATGCAAAATACGTGGTATAAAAAATGCTAAAGGTCGATTTAAAATAACAATAACAATCCATGTAATCTTGTAAGTTAAAAACTAGGATGCACCATTAAGGAGTGGAATCACAATCAGAAAGTGGTAACAATGCCATGATTGAGTATAATCAGCAATCAATTAAAAAGCTAACTAATTACCAATTCAAGCATATATTTAAGGTGAGTAAGGTGGAACAGAACAATTACCCTGCAACAGAACTAAGCAGAAATGCAGCAATAACACACCAACCAGTAACGGTAGATGTAGCGACAGCAACATAGTCAAAGAAATACACGAGACTCATCCGAGACACGCGAGTGCCTACAAGCATCGACAAGAACAGTCCCAGGGTGATATAGTATAAACATTGAAGACAAACAATTTGAGCAACAATGAGCCAAGGGTCCCATACTACCGCACCATAGAACATGACTCCGACCCGACTAACTCCCTCACTAATAACTGATCCTCTCCAAAACTACCTCAAACGAATCAAAACCCTATCCTTAAGCTTTCTCCACTATTCCAGCGACCTGGCTACTCAAATCACAACAATCGAAGCCACACCACTCGTCATTCAGTTTCCTTAAAGCAGTTCAAAATCCAAATCGAGGTTGTAACGTTCAACACAAACGCAAACGTTGGTTCAAATTGCACTCAGATCTGAATTCTGCAAGCGATAACTGTTGACGACGAAAAACGACTGAAAAAGAAGATCATCATAAGAAAAATGAAATTGAAGAGGTTAGAGAAAAATTACAGATTGGGAGAACTCACCGGGAACCAAGCAGCGAAAGAATGAATTCTTTGAGAGAAAATTGGAGTTTCTCCTCCGGCAATGGCGAGAGATGAAAATTTTGGGAGAAAAATTGCAGAGAAATGCTCTAGGCGTGATGTTCAAACTGGTAGTGTCGTTTAATTCTCTGATTCGTCGTTTTTGTGTCCATCGCGTCGTATGATGGTTAAAATTATCATTTTTGAAAGTTTATATTTAATAAATAAATTTAACATCACTTCATACATCTGATTTTACAACGCCAAAAAACTTTTATTTGTAAGAAAATATTTTTTTATAATCCAATTTTTTAATATAATAATTATTTATTTTTAAATAATTAAATAAAACTGAAGTTAATATTTTCTTTAAGTACACGAGTAGTTTTTTTTTTTTTTCTTTTCAAGGTAAAATTACACAGGTTTTTAAAATGATGTTAAAGTAACTCAGTGGGTAACCGTGATGAGTACCTAACACTGGTAAGTGATAACGGAAATGTATGATGATGTATGAACTTTACTTACAAATTAATTATTATTTTAGAGAGAAATTTACTTCGGTTGTCTTCCTCAGCTCAAAAAATAATATCATAATTATACAAGTAAATTATTATTTTAGATAATAAAAAAAATCCTGACTACCACTTGTATGCTTACTCGATAAAAATATTTTTAAAAAGTTATTATATAGCACAGTTATAATTTATCAAATTATAATACTAAAATGGAACCGGACGTGTTGTGAAAATTTTATTTACAATGCCAAGTGTTTAGGATAATAATGTTGACTCTGTTTTTAAAATAGTTCCCAAATTTCTGGTTCTAAAAATAGTCAAACAAAAGCAGGTCAGAGATTGTTTTCAAACTTCTGCTTTCAAATTACCTAAAAATACGATGACAAATTGGTAGATAATAGAAATCATCAATGACAAAATTATAAAAAAAATATATATATTCCCATATCTCATCGTTCCTGAAAACATTTTTTAATGTATATTTGCCAGAAAATTTTCCTATGTTTATTTTAAAAATTATATTATTTCTTTTTTTATTCAAACAAGTTTTGTCGTCATTACATTCTTAAAAATGAATTTTTTTATACATTGAAAAATTGATACATTCTGAAAAATGAATTTGAAACAAGTTTTCAAAAAAAATTTAAAAATCGTTTTAAAAATGTTAAAAAATGGTTTTCAAGTAGGCCCTTAGTTTTTGCCTTTATTTTGAGAATTGAAATTTTTATTTCGAACTAAATCAAATTTAAAAATGATTAACGTATTAGTAATTCTTTACATTACCTTAATGTATAAATGACAATATTTAAAAAAAAAAGACCAGCAAAATGACAACAGTTGGAAACATTTTGTTCTGGCAGAAGGCATTGTTTATAGTTTTTCCTTTGCTTTTTTTGTTTTTTGGTACAATTTTAATTGTCAAATTGCTTTAGAGCTAACGTAGTAGACCGCATAGCGCAGTGGATTAGCGCGTTTGACTTCGGATCAAAAGGTCGTGGGTTCGACTCCCACTGTGGTCGTTTTTATTAAAATTTCATCAGATAATGAAAAAAAACAATCATTTTCATATAAGGACAAAATTATATATTTTGGAAGCTCTAAAATACCTAAGATGTAATTTTAAAATAAGTTGTGAAAAAAGAAAAATTAACTGATGTAGCCTCAAACATAAAAGTTATAAGTAATTATGATCAACATTTTTCATAAAATATTCTCTAGCAATTATCATAAAAATGTATTTCAATTTCATCAAAAAATCACCAACTTCCTTTGTAATGAACTTTGAAATCATGTACAAACATTTCACACGTACAAAACTAAAATGCATTACAAAGTCAAGTGTCTGAAGTTCTATTAGAAAGACTTTAAATCATGATTATGATAAAAAAAAAAATATATCTTGTAACTTTTGATCAAACTAAAATGTTGGAGGTCTTAACATACGAATAAGCTAAAAGTCATAAAGGAGTAAAATTTATAATGAACCCCACATAATATTCTTCAAGACGAACGAACCTATTCAACAACAGAACACTGTAATTTGTGGTGTACAACCTTTTTTATATGCATCAAACTCTAGACTATCAATCGTTTTTTCTAATGTCATGCCCTTCCCGTCTTGATCTACTTCTCATATTTGAGAGCTACAAACATCGATATTGTAAAGTATAGGTATTATTATTGGCATTGTCATCTCTTACGTGCAAATCATGGTTAGAGAAAGTAATGTACAACACAAATCTAAGCGTATAGTTTGAGTTTTTTTTTTTTTTTGCTTTCATTAATAATTACTAAAAAAAAGTATATCATCTTATTTTTGCGTCAATATGCAACCATGACTCTGACAGCCATCACAAATCTGCCAAGCCCCAGCACAACCATAATGTCAACAAGTAGCCCATCTTACTCCATTTTTCTCGCTTTGTTCCTTTTTTCATTTGTTCCTCCTTGTATCGAGGTTCTACTATTATTTCTTCTTCAAGCTATTCATTTAGGTTGCTTCCACAACATATTTTGGGCACATTCATTTTGGTAGCGTTGGTGTTCAACGATTTGTTTTGGTTTAATTCTCATTCAATCAATCACCAAGCTTATTTTGCAACTAAAGATTTTTGCCAATGATTTAATTCATTTTTGGAGTTTGCAAATTTTTTCATCTCTATTTATTTATTTATTTTTAGTTATAATGTGAGTCAACCGGTTAACCCCCCCTAAAAACAGATGGGCTTATGCTCAACTTATTTTGTAATTTTACTATAAAAACAATCCAAACAAAAATATATTATATTAAATCAGTTTTTACTTGAAATATCTCAACATATAACTTATTTCACATATTATATTATAACAGTAACCATTTATCAAAATAATATTTAAAAATAGTCTAACATAAACAAACATTAAATACTAACATTAATAATCAAGCATCAGGCACTTTCTTCAATTAAAACAGATTAATTAATGAAAAACATCAAAGGGCTAAAATCACTTGGTATAGTAACTAATAAAAAGTAAAATCAAATTTTAATTTAATATCTATCAAATTAAAGAATGCAGAACTCTGCCATTATATCTACCCACGGCGTTTCTAAATTGAATAACGCAGAATTTAATTTCAAACTTAATTTTAGGAAGAAATTAAACAAAATTCATAGAATCATCTAAAAGATGATAACATAAGTCGAACCTAAAAGAAGGGTAAAGTTATGATGGCACGTAAAATGAAATTAAACAGAGAACAAACATTTTAATTCATCTAAAAATCTTACACAAATAATCTATAAACCTAGAGAACGTAGATTTGGCTATTCCCACCGGATTTGGGAAGGCGGACCACACTTTATCGTTTTCTCTTCAAAACCCTTTTTGTAAAAAAAATCCGGATTCCAAAGACCACCAAAATATTAATTAAAACTTACGTAACCAACCAACCAAATAACCGAGAGGGCTCTAGTGCAGCAAAAATTCAAAGCAGTCACTCACTGCCAACCCACTCAAACCCCTTTTCCCAGGTACCAATTCATATGCTTATACCAAAGGTAGTAGAGAGTCCTAGTACCCGCACGAACTTGAGAGCAAACCAACAACAAATATTAAGCAGGGTGTGTTTTCTTCTCTGACTTGTCAGTCTCCATGGGTTCGGTAGACGCTGGTGGGACCTGACCACCGCTATCCCCGCCATTATCATTAGTGTTGGCCTCAGCATTCCCCTGAGGTTGCTGCTGCTCATCACCCTGAGAAGATGGGGTTGGTGGTGTTTGTGGAGTCGCCGGCTTGGCTGGCCTTGGTTTTGTCATAATCGGCTTGCAGAACCTAAAAAAGCATTTTTTTTTTTTTCAAACAGAACATAAATGAACAATTACCACCGGGAAAAGGAATAATGAGGACAATTTAAGAAAGTTAACTAGCGATAGCTAATCCTTCCCCAACTCCACTGATTTATATGAATACATTAAGGAAGGCCACTGTAAAGGACCACAAAACAGTCTAATCTGATACTACCCATCCAAGGAAATAATTTAAACAAATACCTATCAACAGCCTCGGCTTTCTTCCTTATTTCTGCTGACAAGAGTACGGGGTTGGCATATTTTGGAAGTGAGTCCTGGTGTTGCTGCTTCTCCCTAAACCAGTTCTCAGCTTGAGCACATTCATTTAAGACCTACAAACAAATATAAATAATAACAATTTCAGTGCTACTAACAACCATAAAAAACACAAAGGAAAGAAATTTAAAATGCGATTACCTTCTGTTTCTCGTTGATGTCAATGTGATCAAATTTGGGATCATTTGACAATGCGGCTTCTCGGTAACTATTTATACAATAGATGAACTGATTAATTATAGTACCCCTCTCCATGTATTCTTTGTAACGCCCTTCAATTGGATCACCTTGCTGCAATAGCATATATAAATGTCCATTAAGATTGCCAACATTAAACTAGCATGGATACCTCGCACCACTTATGTTTGTACATTTTTACTGGGGGACGGGAGTAAGGATTCTTCTATCCACGAAATTTCTTACCTTTTTGAGTTCATCAAGCTTGGCAATATATACACCTTTAGTTTCATCTTCGCCCTCCTCATAAAGCCAATCTTCCACTTCCTGAAGTTTGGTGGTAAAATCTTCTCTCTCTGATGCGGTGACAAACTCATGGTATTTGTCAATAAGCTGAAATGATAACAGGAAAAAAAATTATTTCAGCAATTATCAAATGACGGGCATTTGAATTATATGTTAGACCTTGAGTAAGAGAAGAAAAAGGATAACACCCACCTTGTTTCTCATGTCATAAACATAAGCCTCAACAGCGTTTTTCTTGTCTTTTGTTTCTTCCATTACACGATCTTGCAAAGCCATTTCAAACTCCTTTTCTACTGCTTTCTGAACATCTACAGGCACCATTGCTCCATAAACTAACTCCGCTACAGGAATGTTTGTTTTCTTAACCTTTTTCTTTGGAGCCTGAACCGACAGATTAGTCTAGTCAGCCAAGTTACAAATATCACTAAACCATGCTGCACAAAATCTAATTGAAGCACAAAGCCCTCAAACAGAGTACACAATATGCATACCTCATTGTACAGGAGTAACATGACCGACAATACATCAATAGAGCAGGTCTGTTTGGTTTGGAAAATACTTTGTTTTCATTTCCTGTTTCTACAAATATTTCAAAAAATACACCTTATTTTCACTTTATTTTCTGTTTTAAAAATTTGTATAGTTAATTTTTTTTCCTATTTCCTAGACAAATATTTGAAAATAGAAAAGAAAATAAAATAAGAGGATATTTAAAAAAAAACAAATAGAAATAGAAAACATTTTCTTGAAGTCAAAAGCCCTAGGAGTAAATCCCGTGAGTTAAATCAACCACAGCATGATGCAAACACAGGGAAATACCACATTAAAACTCAACAAGGTAATTTTGCAAAACCCTTCTGGAAATTGGTTTTTTCAGTTTGTTTATACAACTTAAGCTGAGGTACAATCATCTTACTTACCAACTATGACACAATGAAACTACAAAAAACCATAACTAGCTCAAAAAAATAATAACAAAAATAAATATTGACCCAAAAAAATCTGCAATGGCATAAAAAATGAAAAGACATTCAAACATATGCTTAAATATTCCTTTCCACAGCGCTAACCTTGGCATCAGTATCTGCTTGCAAAGGCTTATCACCAGTCTCAGGTACACCATTTTCAACCCCAGAGGCATCAGCACTACCCTTTGCATCTTGCATATTAGCATCAGTGTTATTGGAGGTGGGAGGTGCAGAAGCATCAGCAGGAGATTCGTCAATGTCCATCTTAGTATTTTCCCCTGCAACTTCTTTGGAAACTGGGACCTCAACTTCTTCCTCTTCCAGGAGCTAAACAAAACAAGTAAAAGTTGTTAGATGATAAGAATAAACATTCTGTGTGAGAGTTTACAAGTGTTAAGGTGCAGGGGGGAATCCTAAAGCCTTAAAAAACTTACCGTTGATGACTCAATAGACACAATTCCATGCAGATTCAAACGAACTTTCACTTTAACTTTTGCCCTTTCACCATTTGTAGTTTGGAAAGGACCAATCTGCATACACTCCAAATGTCAGAGGATGACCAAGAGGAAAAGAATGTAAAAAAGAAATAAGAAACTTGCCAACTGACTTACAGTATATGTGCTGATTCTAGCAGGTGTTTGCAAGCCATTCACGTCACCATATTGTACATCAATGGAAAATGTTCCTGACCTGTAGAATGTCAGCACCTTGATACTTGGTATGGGATTACCCTTGGGAAAAACAAGGGAACTTTGCTGGTTTTCTGATCCATTATCCTGTGCATCTGGACCAGAACCTTTCCATGAAAGAGAAATTGAGAAAGGAAGGCTTTCGTTCACCTTCACGTTAAGAAAAGAACAAAATAGCAACGTCATACCAGATATAAAAATTGAGTATATGAACAATTCACAGCAAGGATATATCAATTTAAAAAGCAAAAAAGAAACTGTTGTGCAAATTTTTGGAAGGCCTAAAAAGATGTGTATACCACAGATGTAATTAAAGTAGCATCATAATGCCAAAATTCATAAATTATCATTTCTAAAGGTCTGCACAGTTTTATAATCAGTACTGAAGACAATAACCAAACTAGCTTACAAAACGATGGCATATGAGGGTCCTCCTGAGTTGAAATAGAGAACAGTCCAAGCAGGGGAACTTTACCTGAAATTCTCGAACTTTAAAAGTTGGACTAAGAATTGCACATTGCAATGCACAACCCTTGGCAACACACTCACTAGAATTCATTGTCCTCCTAGGCTCCTTTTTGAAAAACTCTGTCAATATTGTGTTTACAGCCGGTACACGAGTACCTGAACCAACCAGCTCAACAGTGTGCACATTTTCAACAGAAAGACCAGCTTCAGCAAGTGCTTTCTCCAAGGGTCCCTTAACACGTTCCAAAATTGGTTGACTTAGTTGCACAAATTCATCACGCTTGATGTGGCCCCTGACATCCTTCTCATCCATTAAACATTCAATGCTCAGAGGTGACTCGGCGTTTGCACTAAGCACCTTCTTCAGCTTCTCACAAGCAGCCCTGAGCCTTATACTAGCCCTGGCATTCTGGAGAACATCAATCTTGTACTCCTCCTTAAATTTCGCTGCAAAGTGACGGAACAAAACCTCATCAAAATCCCTACCACCCAGAGACCTATCGCACGAATGGGCCAATACTTTCAGCTGCCCCTTTTTGAAGCCAGCAATACACACCTGCATGCTAGCATGCCCGACGTCAACAAATGCAACATTGAGCTGATCATTTTCAGGAAGGTCCGTTTTATAAATTCCATAGCCCAAAGCAGTTGCGGTCATTTCATGAATTAATCGAAGAGGGTGCAGACCAGCAATAGTGGCTGCATCCAACACAGCCCTTCTCTCAAGATCAGTAAAATAAACTGGGATCCCAATGCAACAATCAACAACAGCTGCACCAAGATTCTTCTGTGCTATTTCTTTAAGATTTGACAACATCATTCCAAAAACTTGGGTAGGGGTAAACGTTTTAGTTTCGCCCAAGTAGCGTGCATGGATCAACGGATATCCATCGTGGCCTTCAGTGACGACAAAGGGCAATGACTTGAGATCCCGCTGCAAGTCAGGATCAGAAAATTTTTTACCAACAAGTCTCTTAATCTGTGAAATACAATTCTTAGGATTCATGGTGGCGGATGCAGCACCAGCTGTGCCAATGAAGCGTTGCTTATCACCAAAGCACACAACAGCGGGCGTTTCACGCTTAGACTCATCATTGAGCACAACATCAATCCCTCTCTGCCTCGCAACCGCGACAATGCAGCTCTCGTTACCAAAATCGAAACCTACCACGCTCATCTTCGTGAACCAAAATTCGATCCGCCAGCAAAAAAGGAAAAAACAAATCTGGAAAATCAAGAGCGCTTTCAGTTACCAAAACAACACCGAGAAAAGGGCAAAATAAACTTACTATTAAATTCAAATAAAACAGTAATTCAATGATTATATTAAGAGATATAATGCATAATTCCCCAAAACATAATCAATATTTTAAAAAAATAACAATAAAGGACAGATGATCCGTCATGCATCAAAGGTGAACAGTGGAACCGAATCAAGTGAGTTGCAACGAAATTGAAATAATGAGAAGATTGATGAGGAATCTGAGAGGCACAGATCTGGAAGGGTGAAAGAAAATAGTTATACCTGGTGTTGGCGAAACGATCCGCAAAGGAGAAGTATAAGAGATTGTGCGGTTGCGAAGAAGAGTTGTACTAGCACGTCTCCCAAAACAGAAAAGGGAGAGAAGAGAAGAGATTGGGTGGGGGCTGCTACCGAATTTTAGAGTTTTAGGTTTTAAATTTTCTTTGATGACCTTTCCAATTGTTTAATTACTAGAAAATATAGATCTACGAGACCACCAAACAAGAATGAAAAACACGATAGAAAGACTATAATGGTCCCACTCCTACTCGTAGACATGTCATCTCACCACACTGCTTCTAGAAACATCTTCTCCGTTGTTCTGCTCAATGCCGAATAGTCTCCTTCTGTTTTCTTTATTTCACTCATTCTAATAATAATAATAATAATAATAATGTATTTTCACATATTTTATATTTTTTATTATCAAAATTTTGTATGAATATAACTTATTTTTATTTAATTGTAATCTTGATTTTCCTAACTTAAATTATGTGTGGTTTTAATTTTAAAGTTAATTGATTAAATCTTACTATTTTTTAAATTGAAATTCATATTCATGATCCTTTAAATTTTTTATTTTAAAAAATATTTAAAATTTTTAGTAATTTATTTTTATGTACAATAAAAATAATAAATTAAAACTATTTTTTTAAATTATTTCAACCATAGTTAATATATCAATTCTAATAAATTTAAAATATAAAATATTTTAAATTTTAAGATTAAAATGAAAAAATTGATAAATTTAAATAATTTCATAAATATGATATTGAAATTTTAAAAATGAGTGAATATTAATTTATTTTTATTATTTTCAACTATTTTTCCTGTAATATCTGGCTTATTATTATTTGGTTTTTACTCTTTTCAAGCATTGATTTGGTTTGACTCACCTGTAGTGGTTTTCCAAACCTCTGTCAAATTTTTCTGTGAGATGGTTTAATATATAAGTCCTTGAGCAAAACAAATTCAAATAAAATAGTTTATTTTGTGTGTGGATGATGTATAATTATGTGGTAACACAAATTCAATTTCTTTTAGAGAGAGTGATTGGGATTAAGTTAAGAGTAGAAATTAATAACTTAATTTATAAATAATTTGTATTATAGTTATTTTTTAATAAATTTTAAAAATAATTGAATTTTATTATTGTTAAATTAAATAATTTTAGTATATAGATTGAATTTAAAATATTTTATTAAATTTAAAAACTTAATATTTTATTAAATAAATTTAAATTATATATACTAAAAATATATTATATATTAAATATAATTTATTAAATTAAATATAAAATCTCTTTCTATGAGTTTAGATACTTACATAAAAAATATTATATAGTATAAAGTTATTTAATATTATTTATACGGTTAAGTTGATATTTTTCCATAAAAATATAATAATTAATTTTTATTCTTTTATATATTTTAATAATATAAATTAGGTTATTTTCAATAGATAAAAAATATCAAATTTTTGTAAATTAATTTACAATTTATTGATATTATTTATATTATACAAATTTAACTTTAATCATTATTTTATGGTAATTTTATTTAAAAATATATTAAATTGTATTGAATTTTGACATTTTGTCTGCCGATAAGAAAATAACTAATTTTACTACTGATAAAAAAAATTGACTTTACAAAATGATCATAGTAAAATATTAGTAGACAAAAAAAAGTTGTTGAGTATGATTTTTTTAATTTTTTAATTTTTTATATAAAATAAGAGTGAAAATAAATTATATTTTATAACAAAAATTTATCACTTTTAAAGTTTAACTTATTTAATAAGTAATTAAACTTAAACATATTAATAATAAAATATTAAGTAAAAAATAACTTAAATTTATAAAAAAAATACTTATATATATAAATATATTATCATTTTAAATTTATTTTAATATATCTGTATTTATATAATTTATTTTAATAAAAAATTTCAATCTCACGCATCTTTGTAATTATGTATATAACTTATTTTTTATTTTATTATATTATAAATTTTTAAATAGATACATCTCATGAACTTTAAGAAAAATTACGATAAAAGATAAATTAAAGTTTAGTCTATTTTTCTTTTAATAAAATTAAAATTAAACATTCAAAATAATTTAAATATGTAAAATATAATTCAACACCGTTTATTCTCTTTTATAATAAAGAGTTCATCGTAAATTTTTTAAAAATATTGATTTTTTATATTTGAAGTATTCTTTAAAAATTAAATATTTTGAATAATATTTTTTTACTAAAATGTTTTTATAAAAAAATAAAATATAAGATTATGAAAAAAAATTAACCATATTTATTATAATATCTCATAAAAATTTTAAACATATCAAATATATTTATAACGATCTATACTTTAAAAAACACTATTTTCTTCGTATAAAAAAATTGTAAAGAGTAAAGTTAATGTAATCAAATATTAAAAATTAGAATAGTTTTAGATGAAAATTTTGAATTTAAATTATATTATAAAAAATGTAAATGATAAATTATAAAAATATATAATTTTTTAAAAATAATAATTATTATTATATTTTTAATAATTAATTTTTAATAAAAAAAGACAATACATGTTTTTTTAAAAATGTGTACTAAATATTTTTTCTGAAAGTAATAATAGAGTTATTATAGATTTACAGTGATTAGTTATTGAAAATATTAGTAATAGTAGAGTTATTATAATAATTAGTTATTAAAAATATTTTAATAAATAATAATATTATTAAAAGAATATTTGTAATACATTCTTACCTTTTTAATTGCATGCGGCACTGATGTTAAAATTTTTGTGGAGTGTTTTCTTCTGGCTGAAGCCACTGTAGGCAACGTAAGGAGATTCTTCCCGATCTCGTTTCAATTCTGGTGAGGTAAGGTCCTTTTATTTTTTTTACATCCCATCCTCGACTGGTAAGGATATCGGTAGGATGTAGATGAACAGAATCTTGATCAGAATTTATGTATAAGCTTCTTTTAAATTTAATTTGATTTAATTTATTAAATATATATATATATATATATATTTAAGTTTGTAAAAAAATTATATCAATAAATTAAACTTATTTTTTTAAAAAAATTTATTTAATTATAACTTTATTTATTACTATATATTATATATTTATCATATTTATTGATTTAATTTATTTAATATATATATATATATATATATATATTTAAATTTATTAAAAAATATATATAAATAAGTTAAATTTAGATTTATTAAAAAATTTAATCTAATCATAAACCTATTTATTTTTATATATTATATATTTATTATATTTATATAATATTAATATATTTACATAATTTGTTAAAAATTAAAATTTTTTAATTTAAAAAATATATATTTATAAATTTTTTGAATATTTATTATAAAAATTATATACGTTATTTTAATTTTAAAATAAATATTTTAATTTTTATGTATATATATATATATATAATTACGTATGTATATGTTATGTTCATATATGTTTATTTATTTTTATATATATTATTATATTTATATAAATTTAATGTTTAATATATATAATTTTTTATATAATTAAATTTATAAATATTTTATTTAGTCAGATTTAAGATTTAAATTTTTTAATTAATTATTTATATAAATTTTAAATATATTTATTAATTTTTTTATATGATAGATTTTTAAATAAATTTGTAAATTTTGTATATTTAAAAATATATTAAAAATTTTATAATAAATAATAAATTTAAATTTAAATTAGTTATGTTCAAAATCTAAATTAATTTAATTTATTTTTATCTCTAAATATCAAATAGATATGTATTTTATTTTTTTAAATACAAATTATCATGTGTATATATAATAAAATAATTCATAGAACAAAACGTATTCTAAATCAATAATTACTAATTATATTTATTTTAATTTTAATATGATAAATATTTTTTGAAATGTACAATTTTTTTTTGTCGAAAGTTCATAAAATTATTGAAGTATATTTAGTTTCTCCCGTAAAATATTTTTTTATCCACACAATAAGGAATCCAACCCCAGTGTATGAGTTGATAAAAGATAATAAAATTGAAAGAGATAAAATGACATTATTTTAAAATTAGTGTTTGGATTGCAAATTAAAAAAAATAAAATGAATACAATAGAATGTGATGGGTCTCATTCCATCTAAAACCACCATCGCTTATCAATTCGTAGTGGCTTCAAAATCTGGGTGCATGGAGGTGGAGCAAATATATTTTTTTAATTAATCAATCACCATATTCTCTCTTATAAATTTAAATCCATCTTGACTTATTTGGAGATAAAAACAATATAGTAAATTTTAAAAAGTAGAGATATAATAAAAACTAAATTAAAAAATAGAAAGTGAGATAAAAAGAAAAATATAAATATATAATAATAAATATTCTTTTAAGAAGGATAACTGAAGGGGAAATCATATATTTATCTGCTCTATTATCATTTTCCTTACTTATGGACATTTAATGTATTGTTGTTATTTTTTTAATTTACATATAACAAGAAGGATTGTCAAAATTGTAAAAAAATTAATTCCTTACTTATGGACATTTTCCTTCGTTATTTGTTTTTAATGTCGATTGTTCCTTTGTTTACTATGAAGCAAATCCGTTGCTTTTATTTTGGAATGCCTCCCACATAGGCTATTAATTTAAAAATGTTGATTTCCATTATTGGATATGCAATTACGTTTGAGCAAGTTTTACTTGTATATATATAATAATTTTACTAAATCGAACAAGTTTGTTTTAAAAAATTATTTATGAAACAAACAAAATTAAAAGTTTTCTAAAAACACCAAATAGAAGATAGATAATTAAAATATTAAATAATTAGGAAAATTTTCTGATAAATTTGTTATAAAAATTATAACAATAAATCAATAATTTTTTTATAAAACTCGAGTTTTGATAATAATTATTATGTTGATATTAAATTATTGTAGTTAGCTGATTTTTTAAAAACATTATTTTAACTTTGTTTGAGATGTAGCTATTATCATGGTTAATAGCGTTTTTTTAATCTTATTTTACTGTTTTTAAAATTTCATCTACTATAACTATTATGATGATTAATAGTATTTTTTTAATTTTATTTTATCGTTTTTAAAATTTCAGCTATAAATTGAAAATGATCTTTTATATATATATATTTTTTAATTTTTCAATTATCATGATATTATTTTTATATTATTAACCAATGTTATATTATTTATTTTGGTTATTCAATATTTTATTTCTGGGTTAAAATTATTTTTATGTATTTTGTTAATTTTTCATTTATTATGATATTTTTTTATATATTGAAAAATGTTATATTATTTATTTTAGTTATTCAATATTTTATTTAAATTATTTATAATAAAATATTTAATATTTGCTAATAAAATTTTTAAAGATAAAATAAATATTTTTATAAAAAAATTAGTTATAGTTTATTTATAAAAAATAATTATTTAAAAATACAATTGTTATAAAAAAATATATCATAAATAATAAAATAATTATCAAACTTTATTTTTTATAATATATAATTGTAAAATTAATTACAAATTTTTTTATATAATTCTTTAACAAAAATATATAAATTAAAATATAATTCTTATTTTTAATATAATAATTTAATTTTAATATTAAAATATTAAAAATAATTAATAAACATGAATTATAATATTTAAATAATCATATCCTTATTTATTATTTTATCTTTACCTGATAACTTATATTACATATTTTTTACTCTAATAAAAACAAATATGTTATAGTTTTTACCAAATTTCTTATATTATGTCTATCTTTTTAATTTTTTAACTAATTTTCCATATATAATACCCTTACAACCTAAAAAATTAAATTAACAACAAAATATAATTTTTAATTATACAAAAGCCTATTTTTAAAAGCATATGAGATGAGCACTGCACTTGTGAGTTTTTGAGTAATTTTGTTTATTAAAAAGGTCCAATTGGTTGATAGAAAAATAGGCTTCTTGAATATATATATATATATATATATATAGAAATTTAAATGAATTTTATATCAAGAATATATTATTGAAAAAGATAAAATCTATTTCAATAATTTGCATATTTTTAAATTGTTAATTAAAAAATATCTGTTTGATAAAAAAAATTCACTACTTGATATGAAAAGGATGAATGAAATGACATACGAATTTATTTTTAATATTTTTATCAAATATATGATTCTTTAATATATATATATATATATATATATATATATATATATATATATTATCTTTCAAAGCTAATTTTCAAATTTTAAAACTTTAAAACTTAAAACTATTTACGATCCTGAATGGCCTGAGATCAGTAGGTTCTTTAATAATATTTTTATATATTATTATAAATGTATTTTATGAGTCATTTGAACTAGTATATAACTTACTTGGGCAATTCGTAAGTTTAATCAAAACAGATTTATTTAATAAATAATTTTCTTTCCTTAACTTTTATAATGTTATTTTAAATAACATTCGAACTTGTAATTTTTTTAATCTTAATACTTTAATAACATTTTTATTTATGACTTCTTTTAATACTTCACTGTTTATTTTGATAAAATCCCTCCTTTAATATTACATAATTTTATCGCAACAGTTATACTATTTGTATTTTAATACAATATTATATTTTAAAACATAAAATAATAAATATACTAAAATAGGTTCAATAATAAAAACTTATTATACTTTTATTTGCTTAACTTATAATGTTATTTTAAATAACATCTGAACGTGTAAATTTTTTAATCTCAATAATTTAATAAAATTTGTATTTATGACTTCTTTTAGCATTTCATTTTTTTATTTTGATAAAATCCCCCCTTTAATACCACATAATTTTATCGTAATAGTCATAAGTTTGAATACAATAGTCATTAGAGTTCAACTTAAAAAAAAAATCTCATTTTTTAATTTAACTAAAATACTTTGATAACGTAATTGTTTCGTATGCATTAACATATAATTATTTATTATTATATAATTAAAAATATTTATTTATTAAACTTAAGTTAATTTTTAATAGTAATATATTTTTTATTTATATTAATTTTTTAAAACTAAATAGCTTATTAGTAATTTCAATCAAATTTGCCTACACGTTGGCGTTTTTATATTTTTCTTTCCAATAAGAGGTTTTATTTAGTTTAATAATTATTTTTGTTAATATCTATCTATATAATCATTATTTGCATTAATAATGGAAATTTTTATTAAAAATATAATATTTATTAATTTTTAATAGAATCTTCTTATTTTTAATTACTTGAAATCAATCTTAACAATTAATATGAATATTTTATTTATTTAAATGAAGTAGAATAAATGTTCGTGCCCCTTTAATGCTCTTATTTGTTAAAAATATTATTTATTATTTTATTTTTATTAATGTAAAAGGTTTTTTAAATATCATTTTTCAAATAAAAATAAAGCATTTTTAAATTAATAATTAATTTCTCTTTAAAGATATAAATAATTTTTTTTAAAAATTAATATTCATATAATTATTCTAGATTTAAGAATATAAATAAAAATATAAAAATTAACTTTTAAATTTAGTTTTACTGTTTTGAATACTTCTTCACACACGTAATAATCACTTATAAAGTTATTTTTAATTTTTTATACAATTATATTTAAATTCATTTAGGTTCATAATTTATTATTATTATTATTATTTATAATTTCAGTGTCAATGTGTATAATTAAATTTATAAAAATTTTTATTTCTTTATATGTAGAAAATTATTTAGTTTTACAGAAATATCAATTTATATATTGTCATCCATAAATTTGTTAATTTTAATAATATTTTTATAAAATTAATTAAATTTATTTAAATTAAATTTAAATTGCATAGATCAATATTTTTTAAATTAAAAATATATCTAATACAACTTTTAAAAATTAAATTATATATTTATTTAAAAATTTACTGATTATAATATTAGAATTGATTTAATAATGAATTATTATCTACTAAAATATAATATTTTTACATGAAAATTTTAAGTTTAAATTTTATTGTTTTCCAAATTTTATATTTAAAAAAT
Organism: Canavalia gladiata; assembly: GCA_037954105.1. Taxonomy (NCBI): domain Eukaryota; kingdom Viridiplantae; phylum Streptophyta; class Magnoliopsida; order Fabales; family Fabaceae; genus Canavalia; species Canavalia gladiata. Next base: position 1,833,403 of record CM075659.1, read on the forward strand.
TAAAAAACAATTTAATAAAAATAACGTCAAAATATATTAAAAATATCAATACATTTAATATATATATATATATATATATATATATATATATATATATAACTCTTAACTTTTTTAACTTACATTTTTATTGTATTATCTTTTATTTATTTAGCTAATATTATTATGTGTTAGATTTTTTATATAAAATATTAAATTTTAATAGTTACATTAATTTAATAAATATTTATAAAATATAAATTTTATTAATTTAACTATTAAATTATATTATAATATATTTGTAATTATATATATATAATTTTTAAAAATTTATAAAATATAAAATTTACCGTTTTAATTATAAAATCATGTTATAATATACTTGTGATTATATATATTTAATTTTAAAAATTTTATAAAATATAAAATTTAAATATTTATAAATATATTATTTAATTTTTTATATTTAAATATATTTAAATAACATATTAATTATTAAAATAAATTTATACGATAAAATATTTATTGATTATTATTTTATGTAAAATTTTATATACATAATTTATTTTATATTTAAATTTTAAATTAATAATTAAAATAATAAATTTCGTATCATATATAAAATTATTAAATTAATGTCTTGTATAAATGAATTTGTTCCTAATATTATTTAATATGTTGTTTTTTTAAGAACAGTTATGAAAATTAATAATTTTTATAAAATAAAAAATTAAAAAATAAATAAATTGAAGAATTAAAACTTTAATTAAATATATAATTATTATTCACACACTTTTTTGTTATTATTTATTTTTAACTTAAGAAGGAAATAAAAAAAAAAACAACTGTTTAGCCGATACCCGATATAAGTACTAATTAAACGGTTTAACTAAAATTCAAGTCTATGACATTCTGTTTATTTGGTGGTGATTAGAGAATAGAGGAGGGATGAGCTTTTAAATTAAAATATTTTTCTAAATTTAAATGATATTTTAAGAAAAAAATTATTTTAAAATATTTTTTCTTGTTATTTTAAATTAAACAAAAAAATTTGTTATTTTTCTTTATCTCTTTACTAAATTAAATATTAATGAACATAAGAATTAAAATTTTCCCATTCCTTTCTTTTTTTCTCCATCATTGAAATATTTTCTCTTCACTCACTCCCTTTAAAAAAAAAGTTCATGCAAAATTTTTAATTTTGTTTTTATATTTTATTTTGTTTTCATTAAATAGTCTATCAACTAGGTTTTTTGTTTACTTTTTTCTTTAATTATGTTTTTCATTTATTTTCTCTGAATATCACATTTTTTTATTTAATACTTCTAAAGATCATAAATGTTCACTTAGATAAATAAAAAACAATTTGAGAACTAATCAAAAGGTTATTTGATAATTTTTGTTTTTTTACGGAAGATCAATTCATACATAAATTGAAATAAGAAATTAAGTAAAAATTGGAAAGTTAAATAAGAAAATTATAATTGTTTCAAGAGACAAACAATTTAATTAAACAAATTTTTAAGCTAATCTTTAAAAGAAAATTATCATTTCTCCAAAAGAAATCCACTAATTTTTTTGTTGTATGAATTAAATTCATTATTAATTATTAATAATGTACACATCGGCCATAATAGGGGAGAGAAAAAATGCCCCTTTGCATTGAACAGTATTAGTGTTAATATACCTATAAAAAATAAATAAATAAGAGCGTTAATAAATCGCAGAAGAAATTTGTTGTTGTGAATAAGCGAGGAAGACATTCAGTGGATATTATACAAGTAATGGCTTAATGGAACTAGTGAAACTTCATTTCATGGTATCTTACATTTTTCAAAGATTATTAGCCGAGGAACAAAAATTGTAGTCTATTTTATTAATTTTTATAAACAAAAGGGCCCAAAATCCAAGAATTACATCACAATTGTTCTAAGTGACAAGAAAACTGATTAATGTAATCAATGTATAAATTTCATGTTTTATGGATGAAAATGAGACTTCTAAAACCCACAAAAACGGCAACATTATGTCATAAAAAGCCAAAGATTGAATTAAACACAAATTATTTTTATTAATAAAAATTGATCTAATTAATCAAGAATATATTTATTTTTTACACAAATCACGCATTTAAATTTCACCATCTATATAAAAAGTTTATCAATGAATGATTTATAAGATCTCTGTAAACATTTTTTTTTTCACAATTCACCTAAACTTTAATAAAAAAAATAAAAACAAAGTATTTGTTTTTTGTCCAAAAACTTAAAATCCATAATACATCAATGATTTTTTTCACTCCCGAAATCTTTGCGATACATATTTGTTCTTTTTTATCATTATCTTCTTATAATACCAAGTTTTTCTTATTTATAAAAATCAATTACATTCATATTTTTAAAATTTTATTTATAATCCTATCCGAATTTTTAATTTATATAATATTTTTTATATTATATAATAAAAGATCAAATAATATAAAAACATCGAATAAATATTTATTAAATTTTAAAAAGTGTGAATATAATTTATAAAGAAACAAATATTTTTTAATCTTTTCATTATCTGGAACCTGATCCCGCAGGTAAATTTTTGTTATTTGAGATGAAAATTTACAGTGACTCAAATTCCAAGATGACCTCTTTGGTCTTTTTGGTTACCTCCTTTCCACTCCTAATAGTTCGAACACTCCGTGCATTTGTCTTCGGCGGCTGATCGGTCTCCGGTGGGCGGCGCATGGCGGTGATCAAATCCGCAAAGGCACTGAGAATGAACCTGTGAGACTTCTTCTGGTTGAGGCTTATGTGACAGAACAATAGTTCCTCCATGAAATCCCAATCCACCTTTTCACAATTCCTCAACCTTGCCTCCACCACTCCCTCCATCGATCGCCGGAAATCCTCGTAGGGACTCCCGGAACTCGCCAACACCACAACGCAGTTATCGGGAGCCACCTTCTGGTCCTCCGCGCTCTCTTCGGATGAATCATTCAGAGTTGTGGTTGAAAACAAGGTGGAGCTTGAAGCTTCATCCCCTGTGGTGTTTGTCTCTGCGGACACGAAGAGATCACGGCGTGACGGTTCCGAGAACCTTCCAGATGAATCGAACAAAATAGGGTTAAGTTTTGGAGTTTCTTCCTCGGAAACAACTGTTTCGGTTTTATGCATAATATTTGGGTTATTGTTGTCGGTTTCTTCATGATCTTCAAGGTACATAGACTTGAAATTCTCTTGGAGAAAACGATCGATGTCTGCCAGCGTGGCTTCATCGTCCTTCTTGTTGTTGGGGCCATGTGATGAGTTGTCTAAGGAAAATGATGGAGTCCTTGGATGCCTGCATGCTGAGAGAATCCATTTTCTTGAGGGTAATTGGATTTGAGAAGCAGGGGTTTTGATCTTAGAGAGATAGTTAGAAAGAGATCTTTGAATCTTCTTTGGCATTTTGATTTTCAGAAGAGGATAATTCTTTTGCTCTACTGTTTATAAACAAAGCACACGGAAAGGATTAGAGTATATTATATGCTTAAATTGTTTGAAAACTTTAGGTAAATGAATGAGAAATGTCAACTAGGTTCATAATCGTGATTAGTACCAATTTTTTTTTTTTTTTACAAGACCTTAATCTTTTACCATTTGTGACAAATTTGGAGAGTAAATGAGAGATTGTTTCTCTTTTTGGAAATGCCTTGGGTGAGGATGATTTGAAGAAGAAATTAAAAAAAAAAGGAAGATTGAAATGGTTACTGAAATTAGGATACAAAGCACAGGAAAAACACCTTACCATTAATTTAATTTTTTTTTTTCGGTGGGGATGAATAGCGATATGTTTTAGATGTCATTTTAAATGCGCTTGCTTTGAAACTCATTGGTAAACATTAACTGAAAATACATTAACTTACGGTAAATATTAATGGTCAAATAAGTACCGCAATAATAAGGTTAATATGAATTTTATAAATTAATAATGGAAAATATTGGCAAGTACATTTATGGTAAATAATTAATATTAATAAATTTTTAATATAATAATGTTATAAATGCATTTTTTTATATTTGTTATTTTTTAATATTTAAATCAATATCTTTAAAACACGTGTTACATATCCTTTAACAATTTATATGGAATATTTAATATTTTGTTAGTGTTTGTGATGGATTGGCGGGGAGTTGAATTTCAATGTATGTAATTTAGAATCCGTATGAATATCTAATTTTCTCTTCTTCTTTTTTTTTTATTGTATAGAAATACATGCTTTTAATATATTTTTCCTTTTTTTTTGCAGTAAATCTGTAAAAGTTAATTTTGATGAATGTTTTGGCGATGCTAAATTTTAAAAGCCAATATTCCACCATAAAAGATAGTAGTATGTTATATTTGGTATTTGGAAGATTTTTTGTCACCTAAAAAATTATTATTTTCCTGTTGTGCACATTAATTATAATATAAAATGCGAAATGTAATATTTTTTCAAACATAAATTATAATATTAACAACATAATTTTTTTATATTACATTTCATTATAATTTTAAAATTAATAACTATATTATATCTTAAAGGAATTATATTTAAATTTCATCCTTTTATTTATCCTACCCATCTCAAAATGACAGTCATTTTGGTAAATTAAATGTTTTTTAATTGACTACCATTAATGAAGCATTATTTTTATTTTCTGAAATTTATCCTTAACCTTTTTTTAACAGTAAAATTTCTATTACTAATATATAATTGATCGATAAAGCTAATTTAGTAAATTTGTTTATCTCATTAAATTATTTATTACTTTTTAACTTTTGTAAAACATCTTAAATAAAAATCCTTTTAAAATGGGGCGGTATAATATTGATGATGGCATGTTCAGCTAAAAATAAAAAATATTTTATTTTAGCATTTACATATTTATTTTTATTTTAAATTTTTTTGTTGGCCATTTTTTTCACATGTTTTTAATAGGATTGTTTGTAATTATAGAAGTAAATAAATATATTTTATCGCTATTTTATTTTACTTTTTAATATAAAGTATTTAGGTATTAAATTAAAACAAAAATTTGTTCGAAGAAAAAATTGACAAAGATAAAAAAGCACAAACAAGTTAATGAGCAGAGCTCAAGAGTTGAAAATATATATAAGTTAAACTTCACCTTTAAATTTAATTCGTATAAATAAACGAGTTAAAATCAAACACTTTTTTTTTTTTTTTTATAGATCTAACCTAAATCTCTATCTGTCTTAACTTGTTTACAGTTATATTTGTAATGGTTGTTCGTATTTAAAATTGACATTATTATTTACCAAATGCCATTTTTTATATATTTATATCAATATAATTTATCCTCTTCAAACTTTTAAGACAGATTTATTCAAATTTTTTAGTAAGATATTTTAAATCAATTAATTATATGCAATTCACCGGAAAAAAAACAAGTTTATGTTCAAACTTCTTAAATAAACTTACATAATTAAAAAATGACTATTATCACCAGAATTCACACGGGTAAAAGATATTTATAAATTTATTTAAATGAAAATTTAAAATAACTTGTAAAAACAAATAAAAAAATAGTTTCTTCATAAGATAAAAAAATGTATAACTTGTGTCTCGTATTAAATATATAATGCTTTTCATGTGCTACGAGGCATTATAAACACAATATACGAACTACATAAATCTCCCCGTTAAATTCAAAATTTTATTTGATAAAATTTGAATTGAATGTTAATTTTTATAATATTACTTATTTAAAATTATGCTTATTTATAATTTAATTATATATATTATCATATTAATAAACATTTTGACTATGACCACAATTTTTAAAAGTTCTTTTAAAAAAAATGTCAACGTTTAATAATTAACAAATATCATAAAATTATCAAATATGCTGGCATTAAATAAGAATGAGCATGGTTATTTTATTTACATATTTAAATTTTAATTAATTATATTTTTTTAAATGATAAGATTATATAAATTTATATAAAATATATTAAATTTTACAGTTATTTTATTTAAATCGTCATTAAAATATATTTTTTATGGATAATTTTTTACAAATAAATTTTTATTAAAAAAATTTGATAAAAGTTAAAACTGTTATTATTTATTATTTAAAACTGTCACTAAAAATATATATTTTCTGTAGTTATTATAAATTTTTTACATTATTAATTAATTAAAAATTATAATAAAATTTATTTTAAAAATAATTATCGTAAAATCAACAATTTATAATAATATAATAATGTATGATTAGGTTAATATAATTTTTTAATATTATTAATATATTTCAATTAATTTGCAATATAAATATATTTTTTAAATTAATTAATAATTAATGTAAACGAAAATTATTTAATATTTATATATCTATTTTACAACTCTACATTTTCATTATTTGTATTTATTATCTAAGGATATTTTACGTATATTATAAAAATATATATAATTTATTTAAATGATTTCATCAATAAATTATCTTATTAATTAGTGATGTTATGAAGGATATAATAAAACAAAAATAATAATAAATACATATTAATTTTTTATAATAATTGATATTTTTTTAAAGGATGACCAATAAAAAGATGTGAGATAATATTTTATAGTTCTTTATAACCTTAACATATTAATGGACAGTTTTTTAAATTTATACAATTTCAAGTCAAATAACATTGCTGACAAATAGTGAGTCACAGGTTGGTCAGCGGTCAAAAATATCCATTAAAAACAAAAATTAGACAGAATATTATAAATATTATAAAGTGTTTTTTTTATAAAGATCCAAATTTTATTTTGATGATGGATGTTGATTTTTTATTATGCTGGTTATTAAAATGAAACTTTAATTTTAATTAAAAATAATACTTAAATATTTATAGTAATGTAATAATTTATTTATTTTTTAATTGCATCTCATCGTTGTTTGTTTTTGCAATTTACTTTTCAATGGCAATTCACACGGACACAGTCAACAGGAAGTTAATAAGTCAATGATGCGACTTCTTATAAATTCATAATTTAGCAAAGAAATAAAATATAAAATGATAGGGTCCTACGTTGAAACTTTTACATATATATTATTATAATATTAAATATTGATATTTTTACTTAATAATTGTCACTCCGTATTTCAATAAAAAAGTCAAATCTTTAATTCAACAGTAAAATTATTAAATTTAGTTAAAATGAATAGTACTTTTATAGTATAATTTAATTAAAAATTATGAATTTTTTTTATCTTTATATAATTATTTTAAAATTATACTTGCTATGTATTTACACAGCGTCAAAATTAAATTCACAATTATCCGCACTTCAAAGTTGAGAAAGATTCGTGTTTTCCAAATTTATAAAACGTCATTGATGTTCGTTCGAATGTAATTGATAAAATCCGAATTTAAAGTAGCATCAGTTATTGATATAAAAGTTTTTTACTGATTTAGATCGTTTAGGGTTATTTTAGTTTTTAATTTTTTTAAATTTGTTGAAAATATAATAATAATAATAATTATAATATAACATATTATATAATCATAGTTGTTTTTATATATTATTTAATAATTAATAAAATAGATAAATAAATTTATATATAATATTTTTATATTATTTTATATAAAATAATATATATTATAATATTATATTATAAATAGTTATATAATATAAAATTATATTATGATATTATAAATTAAATATAATATATATTATTTATTTTATTATAAAATTATAAATAAATAAATAAATAAAAATGTATTAATTAAAAAAATTTAAAAATAATAAATATTATAAATATAAAAAATTAATTATAATATAAAGATATAATTTTTATTTTATATATTATTTAATAACTAATGTATAAAATAAAAAATTATATTATTATTATAATATTTTTATATTAATCAGTATAAAATAAAAATATAAATAATAATATCATATTAAGAATAATTATATAATATAAATTATATTATAATTTTATAAATTAATTATAATTTATATATTAAACAATAATATTTATTTAATTATCAACGAAAATATAAAAATAAAAATAATTAATTAAATAATTTAAAAATAATTTATTAAAATAATAAAAATAAGAATTTTAAAATTAAAAATAATTATTATAATTATAATATTAATAATGATAATAATAATTTAATAATAACTTTTGTAATAATAATAATAGTTATGGTAGTTTAATAGTTATGATAATTATATTGATGGTGTAATTTGATAAAATTAAAAATAAAAATATTTTAAAATTAAAAATTTAAATTAAATTTTTTATTTTAAGAATTCAATTAAAATTATTTTAAAAATATGGTAAAAAGTAATTTAAAATTATATTTTAATAGGTTTTAATTTCAAAAGTTATTTAAAAAAACAAAAAATCAAAATGAAATATATTTGTAACCTGATGAGTTCAAATCTTTTAAATTTTTTCCCTTAGCAGGTTTTACGTAACTCTTGTTGACTTTGATTTTCTTTTAATTATCTAAATTTAATGAGTATTATGATACTTAGACATTATATTAGCTACCAAATTGATAATTCATATATTCATTTATGCTGGATGGTGGAAAAAATAGAAAAAAAAATTAAAAGAAAGTGGTTTAAATAAAAATAAATAAAATAAAAAATATATTAATAGTATAAATTTTATTTTATTTTTTATCATATTTTTTATAATTTTTATAATTTTTTAATTTATTTTAAAAATATAATAATTATGAGAATTTAAAATAAAAAAAATCTTCCTCTCACCTTCTATTGTTGTTTATGATTAAGGGGGAAAAAAATTATGAGACTCACAAAAAATCAATATTCTTTTCATTAAAAATAAGATAAACTAAACATATGAAAAATTAAAATTTTTCTTTAATTTCATATTTTCTTAATTCTTCATCTATGATTCATCTCATTTAAACTAAATTTTAAAAGAGTAAATTATAATATCAATTTTTTTTCACTTAAAATACTTAAATATTTCATTTGAGAGAGTTAAATCCCTTTTCACATAAACTAATAAATGTTCATTAGGATTAGGATTAGTATAGTTGATAAAAAGTATAAGATTGAAAATATATAAATAAATAAAATAGTAGATTGTAGTTGAGACCCACCCTAATCAAAATGAAATATGCTTAAAACGTGACGAGTTCAAATCTTTTAAATTGTTTTTTTGAAAGGTTTTATATAACTGTTCTTGATTTTGATTCCTTTTTAATCATCTAACCTTTACCGAGAACCGTGGCAGTTAAGGATTATATTAGTTGCCAACTAATTTATATGTTAAGTCATATATACTCATTTAAGAGAGTAAGTCCTTTTAACATCTGATTTTTTTTTCCTTATAATACTCCAATTTTTTATTTGAGGGAGTCAAATTCCTTTCTTTTCATAAACTAACAAATGTTTATTAGAATTGATTTAGTTGGTAAAATAATTGGGTTATAATAATAATAATAATAATAATAGATAGATAGATAGATGGATTGTAATTGAGGTCCACACTAATCAAAATGAAATGTGCTCATAATGTGATGAGTTCAAATATTTTAAATTGTTTTTGTGAAAGGTTTTATGCAGCTGTTCTTGACTTTGATTCTCTTTTAATTATCTGACGTTTACTGAGTACTGTGGACAATGGTATGGTACTTAGAGATTATATTAGCTGCCAACTAATTTATATGTTCAGTTAGGTATACTCATTTTAGAGAGTAAACCCTTTTAACACCTTTTTTTTTTTTTTCTTTCACTCCAAATACTCCAATATTTTATTTGAGGGAATCAAATTCTTTTTTCACATAAACTAATAAATGTGTATTAAAATTGGTCTAGTAAGTAAAAAGTTTGAGATTGAAATAATTTATATAAATTTTTAAAATTTAATTTTATCATTTTTTGGTTGTAAATTTTTTTTAGCAAATGTTATCTATAAGAGATTAAACTCATTAAAATATAAATAAGATAAATTCATTTTTAAAACATAATGCTGAATATTAAGAAAACAAATTGGTGTACAGTATACGAATGTGTAGGCAAAATTTTTAATTAAATCACAAATTGACTGTTGTTTTTTATTTTTATTTTTGTTTCCTTAAAAAGCAATCACGATACTGTACTTATCAAATTCGACGAATTTGTTTTCATACTATTTCACATTGCTGTTTTTAAAATGTTTAAAAAATAAAAATCAAACAGAAAATCAATATATATCAAATTTCTAACAATAAGCCCAGATAATAAAATTTAAGGAATATTCTAAATTATATACATTTTCAGACACATGAACTTTCATTTATAAAAAATCAATTTAAGAACCGAGTTTGAGGAATTCAAACCCATTATTTAATTTCCAATCACGCAATATGTTTAACATATTTTGATTAAATTAACAATTAAACGATATTTTAAACTTGTTAATGCTGTTATAGTTGCTAAACCTTATTAACAATTATAAGAGTTTAATTCTCTAGGAATGAACCATTTTTTTTTGTGAACAAGAGGACCAAAACCCAAAAGAAAAACTAAAAGATTACAGAGCAATATATACAGGCAAGGAGACCCATATAAGATAATGATGGTAATAAGTAATAACAGGAAATCACTATGAGGAGGCTTATAAATAGAGAGATAGGAAAAAAATTGAAATAATATAAAGAGAAATATAAAATATATATTAAAATAAAAATATTATTAAAATGTAACAATCATCTTAAAATAAGTGTAAGGGGCAACCAATCAACATTTCATTTGAGATGGATTGAGTAATAAAAAAGAAACATAAAAAAAAATTAAGAATACACAATTGCAACGATCTCATTCACATGTTCCAGGATAAGGTGCTTAAACCTCTCAATTGAATCTTAATTAATTTTTTATAAATAAAATTTAGTTAAAATACACATTAATTGTATATTTTAATTAAATTTTATATAAATTTCATTAAACAAGTCGGTCAATATATTTAATTAAATTTTTATAAATAAAATTTTATTAAAATATATGTCCATTATATATTTGAATTAAATTTTTATGAATAAACTTTAATTAGAAATAAAATATATTTTTACTTTACTAATATTCCAAAACTAAATTATATTTATAAAATACCTTTATAATTTATATTTTAGATTCAAATTTTGGATATATAATTTTATGAAAATTTGAAAAAAATAATCATCATATAGTGATTCGGCTAATTAACTCGGTCTAATATCTCTAATAAAACAAATATATGGTTTAAATAAAACACTCAACAACAACGTGATAAAAAAATGATGTTAAAATTTTAAAAACATGTTAATTATACAATTTTATTATAATTTTATCCTAGATATATTTTTTGGATAACAAGAAGGGATAAAAGTGATTACACTTAATTAGTCTCCAAACAGGCCAATTTGTTCGCAACTTAATGCTACCGTCATTGATCATTAATAAAATGTGTTAGATTTTCTGATGTGAGATGTGAATTACAAACGTGTATCATCAAGTATCACATAATTAGACATTTAATCTTTGAAAATATCATTGTAACAATAATGAAACACCAAGCCCTCCATAAAAAAAAAATATACCAAACAAATCTTAGTTGTTTCATATACAATATAAGTCAATAATATTGTAAAAAAAGTTACGCAAAAATACATAAAAATAATAATTGTAAAATTATATTACATGTCTTCTATTTGGTATTAATAATCACAGAGAAAAAGATAAATGTGTAAATAAAATAACACATACAAAGATAAAATTATATTAACTTTTAATAATTATCTAATAAAATATTTTTAGAAATACTGATATTTTTAGGAATAAAATTATCTAACCTTATGAATTTTAATAATGAAAAAATTAATTTTTTTACTATTCAACAGTACCAACCATTGTAATACATTTTATTTATTTAAATTTTAAAACAGTTTCAATAGTTAATGTTTTTAAAAATATTTATGACTGTTAAAATTATAATAAAATTTAAATGAATACAATATAGTAAGATAATTGATATTATTGGATAGTACAAATATAGACACTCTTTAAACATATACATATATATATATATATATATATATATATATATATATATATATAGGTGATATATCACATACGTAAATTATCAAATTTTATTAATCGTTGACGGAAGGATAAAAACCTTGCAGAAACAACTTTTAATTTGATATAATTTGAGAGTGAGATGTGGCCATTAAGTAGAGAAGAGGCCTTGTCAAACGGCGTCGTTTACGGGACTCATCCTACGTCATGCTAAAGATTCTCGTAACAGAAATACCTGAAACACAATTTCAGAAGCGCGAAGAGAGAGAGAGAGAAAGAGAGAAAGAGAGAGAAAGAGAGAGAGAGAGAGAGAGAGAGAGAGAGAAGAAAAATGGCGAGTAACAACGGAGGAGGGAAGGAGGAGAGAAGAAGAAGGATTGCAGAGAGAGGTTCGGATCGCATGGCTTTGATAACGGGTCGGATCAACGCACTTCCTCCAACACCATCCTCTACGGCGTCGTCACCAGCCGCTCCCCCCGTTTCTCGCCACGCGCAATCCTTATCAGCGGCTGCAGCTTTCGATTCGCAATCAGATAATGAAAATGAGCATCTTCCCCCTCGCCATATGCGCCCTCAGTCTGCATTGCCATTCGGTGCTGATTACCCCGAAGATCTCACCGGTTCGTAACCACCCATTCTTTCTCCTTTTCTTTTTAATCCCTTTCCCCCCTCTTTTATTGGATACTCATAGTTCATAAGAAATTGAGATTTGGTAAAAATGTAATTTGTATTTATTGTTTGCTTTCCATTTCTATGAGATTTATTCGTTATGGGGTTTGATTGAATTTTACACAATGTTTCGTGGTGATTGCGTTTATAATTGTTGTTTTATGGCACAGGGAAAATATTGTGACCAGTGTATAGGAAATCTGTTTGTGAACATAATAACATCACTTATTTTAAGTAACATGTTACTGTGGCAAACGGCAATTCTGCATGGATATGTGATTGATACCCAATAATCATACGTGTCATGCTTTAGTTTTCTTTAATTTAAATTGATTTCCATTCTTCGAATGCCAAGAATAAACGGAAAAAAGGAATAATAATAATAAAAAATAGAATATTAAAACTGGGAAATTTGAATGAATGGAAAACAAGAAAAAAAACAGTGGAAGGACGCATAGACAACAGATGTATCACGTAAACAATTGTAAAATTATGGTTAGGGAATAGTATAACATCCAGGAGAATCTATATTTATATATAACATATCTTCAAGGGATTGGTTATGAACAAGCAATTCTCTGCAACTTTGTAACTAGTATTTCTGTGAGATATAATATTGTTTAGGTTGTTAGTAAAAAGCAATGTTTTATGTTGGAATCTACATATTGCTTATTTGCATTTAATTGGAATTGTTGGGATTTTCAGGCGATCCTGATGGTAAACCTCGTCCTACTATTTTTGCCGGAAGGCTAACACATTCTGGCGGATTTAGGTATTCACACTTGGAAAATTTGGAGTTCAAAAGTGAAGAGGAACCTCTAATACAGGGCTCTGATACTGTTTCAGAAGTAAACAATCAAGTGTCTGAGGGTGATGATAACAAAATTAAATCACCTTCCATCACGTCAGGAGCTGAAAATGAAGCACATGAGACACAGCTAACTCCTGCAATTGACACACAGCTAACTCCTGCACTTGACACACAGCTAAATCCTGCAGATGACACTCAGCAAACTCCTGCACATGAAAAACAGCAAACTCCTCCTGCACATGACACGCAGCAAACTCCTGCACATGACATACAGCGAACTCCTGCACACGACACACAGCGAACTCCTGCACATGACACACAGCTAAAGAAACCTTGCGCTCAAAAGCCTACTTTATTCTCTTCAAGAGAGATTAACTCCTGCATTATAGCTTCTGAGAACACACGGGCCCTCAGTTCTCTGATAATAGCATTGCTGGTAGTTTTTTATTACATGATTTCAGAGAGTATTTTAGCCTCAAGGCCTCTTTACATTGTCCTGTTAACTGATATTACAATTGTGCTTGCTCGCCTATACCGTGAAAAGCCAAGAGTCTTGGAAGAAACTGAGGGAGAAAAAGTTGAAGCTGATGGAAATGATAGGCACAGTTGGGGAGATGCAGTGAAGCTCTTGGAGAGGGGTTTGGTTGTCTACCAGGCCATTAGAGGTTTTTTTATAGATTGCAGTATTTATATAGTGGTTGTCGTATGTGGCATTTCCTTGATGTAGCTCTTGCTGCTTCAGTGCTTGCTATATCCCCACTTCCTCTTTTGGGCAAGAATCTGCTCCCAAATAATTTTGTTGTAAATTCTTATTTTGTTTTTATATTCTTGAGAACTATGATTTAATTTGAGTTCAGAGTTGAGTCAGGCATATCATCTTTCTATCAAATTATTTGCGGTAAACATTATATATTCTGAAGTCTTCTATCTAATATATTTGATACATTTTATCAATCCCAAGCCATTGGCTGAGAGCACTGCTAAAAGCTTATCTAATTTGATGCCCAAATGACGCAGCCACACAATATGACATATGACTTCCTCTATACCTCATATAAGGTTTGGAAATTTATACACTTCACAATGGTGCTCTCGAACCTGCATATATTATATGATAATAATAGGTGACATTTCACCCAGATGATAACTTTAGTTGGTACCTCTCAATGGGATGATAAAATCTATTTTCATTTCTTTACCTCTTTTCCCCCTCTCTATCTCTCTATGTTTCTGTCTCATTTATATACACACTAGATTTCATCTAATATTATTTTATCTCTTTCTCTCTCAAAAATGGACCTCTCTAATATTGGAGAGTTCATATTCTTCTAAAATTAGCATAGATTATGACTTATTTGATAAACATTTACTCTCAATTTTGGATAATGATAACAAATAATCCTATAATCCCTTAAAAATTACACAGTAAGAATAGAAAATAATATTCATACTAATTTTTAGTGTGTAGAATTAACCAATAATAATCGTTCCCAAATTTGAGGATTTAAGTAATTTTCTTGCTGCTACTGTAGCAACCGCAATGGTGATTCACCAAAAAGTTATCAAGCTTGTAAAAGTATATTGCATATTTAGATAGATCGAGAATAAAAAACAATGTAATTGAAAATAAATTATATTGAGGGATAAAACTAATAGGAATTCTTTAAAAAATACATTTATTTTTAAATGAGTCCTTTAAAACTCAATTCTATCCATTTCTCTAAAATTTTTGTATCAGTTCAAAATAAACCACCAAGGGATTAGCGGGTGAATGGCACATCAACAAAACACCAGACGCATGCCTGCGTATGCATTTTCTATCGAGAATTTGAGGACCCCGTGTGATTTGGATTCAGTTGAAAAGTGAAAAAAAAAATTAGAGCACTAAGTATTTTTTAGCAAATTATTTGAAAATCGTGTATTTTTCCAACCAAAAGTATAATTATTCAATATAAAAACTTTTATAAAATTTGTTTTAAATGTTTGAGATTGATTTCTCTCTTATTTGAATTTATAATAGTTATAATACATTAAAAGATATTGAATACTCAAAATAAAAGAACAGGCATGAACGTGTCTGGGGTAACTTTGAAAAAGTTTCAAATCGAATGAATGCAGTAGAGTATAGATAGTAGAAAATGACATATCAGAGACTTACTGAAAGTACGGTAAGCACCATAAATGTTCTATCAAAGATTAAATAATTAAATTAACAAAATATAAAAAGATAAGCAATTTACTTTTTTGATATTTGATAGAGTTTCTTTTTTTGGTTGGTGGAGGGGTTGTGAAAAATCTGATTCAGATTTTAGAGGTGTGCATCAGAGTTCAGACCACTGGACTAACTGTTTACTGCTAGTGCTAAGGTAGTTAGCTTCCTATGATATTCAAGGATAGGTTTCCATAGCTATTGAGAGAGTCCAAAATGTATATGCTTTACATACATCACAATCATGCATGCCATAATCACCAGAGAAAGTGGTTCAATCAGTAGAGGTGGGACTTAGAGTAGATGTCACAAATTTCATCCTTCCCCAAACTCAATCAATAATCATGGTCACTCATAGTGGAGATGAGTTGCCAATTATAATGGCAAATGAGCCAAAATTATAGTTTTCTTCTGTTGCATTTATTTGAGCAGCGATTCGGTTATGCAATTTTCCTTTTGCACCTAAAATTATGAGTGCCAGTGTGTCACCAAGAGACAGAGATAGGACAGAGAAGTGGGTTTCGATTGTTAATTATGATGTAGTGAATTTATGGAGAACCTAAGTGAAGCTTTGTCTCTAATTTGGAAACCCTTGATTTACCTACTTGATGATGGGTGTACTAAAAACATTTATTGATAGGAAAGTATGGTAGCACAAGGACAAGCATTAAATTTCATGACCCCACTGCACCGGTCTGAAATACATCAGTGATGGGCTATGTTAAAGGGTTAACGAATTAGGATGCAAGAGAATAGCTCCTATAGCTTTTACTATTCCAACTTTTGCTCTTTCCTTCTCTGGATTACTTTCTATCATTAAATAGCAGATTTAGATTCCATAGAAAAAGAAGCCGAAGGAACATAAAGAAAAGAAGGCAGATAGGTGGAAAGAAAGAGGAAATAAATTCTAAGAGACAAGTGAGTGAGGGTTGGATAGCACTAACACATCATGTTCACATAGCACATGGTTATTGCAGTTGCTGCTTTTTACTGGATAGGCAGATATCATGGTCCCAAAAGACCAGGAGTTAGTGGACCACCATACAAGTTGTTCAATGATTTTTTGGTTGATCAACAGTAGAGTGGAATTTTGAGCAAGAGAAATAATGATATCCTATTTTGTCACTATCTTGCAGTATTAGAACATAGAGGAATCATAAAAACAACAGTGCTCAACCTTGAGCACATAAAATCCTTACAAGGAGGAGTAGGACATAAAACAATTCACATGTGAGCAGGAAATGATATCAACTCCATTTGGTGGTTAGATGTGCTTTTCAGTTATATTATCTTTGGAAATGTAGCAATGTCATGATTTTAAGCAACTTGGAACAAATGCTGCAGCTCTGTTTAAGATGGGTTGCTTCTTTATTGTTATAGTAAATATGGTCTTATACATTTGGATTGACACAATCCTGACTCAAAAGTTTTAGCCAATGAGCCAAAGGGCCCATCCAAACAAGGAAGGAAATTCCATCATCAACATCTACGCCATATATGAAAAAGATGAAAAAGAAGAAAAGTAGATGACACAAAAAAGAAGAAATGGAAATATCAAAGAGAACATAACTTTTATGACATCTTAGCCAAAGAGATTAACAAAATGACTAAACCTTTTATACAACTACATCATAATTCATCCAAAAAAATGCAATGGAACTCAAAATTACACCATGTCACTCTTATCATTTATCTCTAATTCTCCAGCATCCACCACTTCATTCTTCCCAAAAATCTTGGAGGGTGCTGCAAATCTAGCTGAGAATGAGCGAGAAACATTATCAGGATCCATGGAAAAGCCATCATCAAAGTTCTGCAAGTAGGAGCTAGGATCATACTGAACATGAAACACAGGAGAAGGTCTAAAGAATCTCCTCTTCTCCCTCTTGATCTTTCTCCACAACGTTTTCCAGCTTGCCATCTTCAATCTGGTCACAACTTCGTTGACACACACAATGGGATCATAGCCAATTCTCTCATAACTTGACCAACTGCTGCTGCTTATGGTGCTTAGACAGTGACAATTTTCAAGGTTCATGGTGCATACAACAGAGAATCTAGGGAGCATAAAATGGTTTAGGGGACCAAGGTGTTTGAAGTGCATGCACTAAAGGCTATTTATATAATGAAGCACCAACCCCTCTCACCCTTTTATCTACTCATCACCACCACCTCAGCAATGCACGTACTTAGAACAGGATAGGGTTGAGAAAAAGAGTGAAATGCTATAATCCAGCAATATTAGTTATTCCTTGTGATGTCAGCAATTGAAACTGTTTCGTGGCTGTAATCTAATGCTAAGCTGTCACATGGGGCACGGTTTGTTCAGTAAGTTACTTTGGAGAAAAATAAGTAAATATTTATGTAAAGAAATTGATGTTTCAAACACCTAAGTCCTATCCTATGTGTTTGATGTGGCAGGATGTCATAAATAATATGTTTCCGCAATAGTATTTTTTGCATTTTCAGTTTCTTAGGGAGTTTACAATAAAAGATAACCCAGGAAATAAGCAACGATTTGGGGAATTTTTATGACTTTTTGGTGCACGAGCTTTTTGGTTCAGTGTAAGGTCACATTATAAATAAACATTGGTCGGTGCTTAAGCATTCGATTTTAGGACATAATTTAAATTTTTAAATTTATTTAACCCTTGGTATGCTACTTTCCTTTGTACAAGCATTCATTTCAATTTGATATGCTTTTGAAGTCATGTATCATAGTGACTCTGCCACTCAATCCGTTGCCCCACTCTCTTCCCTTATTACCCTTTTTCTTTCTTTCTATTGGTCAACTCTAGGCTGCTTCTTCGGAAAGTTATTTTATCATTGTTTGGAAATAAGGGGGAAAATGAAGTTGATGAAGAAGAAAGTAAAAATTGAAATGATTCATCATGCACAAAATAGAGTTATCTCATATAGCTATCAAAAGTTGGCTGGCCGATCAATAGGGAAGAAAAAGGAAAAAGAGGAAAACGAAGGGGAAAAAAGAAAAAGAATAGGGAGATGATTTTTTTTTTTTTGAGAAATGTTTGCATAAGTAAACAAAAAGTGAAAGACAAATTAAAAGATTTAGTTTAATTTTGATAAATGTAAAAATATTAACATCATCAACCAATTCAACATATATAATTTTTGAAATAATTATTATAATTTTTTTATGGATTTTGTTAATAGCTTTTTTTTACAATATTAGTACATTTTAATTAAATATTAGAAGATTACAGAATAGTTTATTGTTTTGTATATTTTTTCATTAATATTACCCAAATTAGAAGGAAGGAAATTAATATTATGACGAGTTTAATTTGGAAAATTACACTTTGCTTTATTTTTTAAAAATGTAAAATATTAAAAACTTACTTATTTGAGATTTTTTTTTATCTTTTTTACAAATAATTATAAAATTGTGACTTTTTTGCACTTTATTTATCTTTTTTGTAGAATTGTATAAAAAATAATGAAAATTGAAAATAAAATTTATATTGTTTTAATAAATTTCCATGTAAGTATTTAAAATAGAAAATAAAAAAAAAATATTTTATTATATTTTTAAAAATAAAAATAAAAACATTTTTCCAAGCCTAACTTTTCCTTACTTTATACACTCTCATTTTCAATCATTTTATTTTAATTTTTTTTCTTTTTTCAATCATTGCTAATCAAATCCAAGATGAGGGAGGATTATACAGAATGGAATACCCTACCTTTGGTTACAATTTTAATTGAAAACAAGGTTGATCTATCTCCCCAGTAACCTCTCCAAAGCATGCTGCTTCATGGGCCTTGACCTACCCTAAGTCAAAGGAAAGTTATTTACCGGTGTTTGGAAAAATAAGGGGGGAAGTGTGGGGGACAAACTTTATGAGGAAAATAAAGTAAAACTGCCATTCATGCAAAGGAAAAAAAAACTTATCTTACAGGGATCTCAAATATTTGGTGGGCCATTAATTTGGAAGAGGAAAAAAAGTGAAAAAAAGAAAAAGAACAAAGAATGTGGTGACGAGATTTCGTATTTACGAGAAAGACTGATTATCGACATATACTTATTTTATCTTTTATCTCATTTTTCTTTTCTTTTCTTTACAATATTTATCATTTTTTAATAATTTTTAAAATGCATCCGCTCACTATAGCTATATACTACTTATTTTCTTACGAGAAATGTTGTGTAATTAACAAAACTGAAAGTAAAAAGTGGAAGCCAGATTAAAAGATAACAGATGACTTCGTAGTTATGTATATTTTTCTTAATTTTAAATTAAATATAAAAAAAGAGAAGAAAATTAAAACCTATCTGGTTTGAGAAAATGCTGTCCTTTTTTTTTTATGATTACATAAATATTATTTTATTCTTTAATTTTCATTTCAAAAATTTTACAAAAGAAATAATAAATAAAAATATTATTTCTCATTTTTCATATAACTATTTAAAAATAACAAGCAAAGAAAATAATATGTTTTATAATTATCAATAAAATAAAAAAATAAAAACAAAAAGTACTTTCTCAGGGCTCTGAGCCTTGTCTGGTCGAAGGCAATGTGCTGTTTAGCCTCGTCTTAACCTTTAGTTTCTGTTTTTCTATTCCCATATACCAAAAAAAAGAAAATATATATATATTTTGACTATTCTAATTTTCGATAATCTTATTCTTCTTTTTTTTTTCCATTTTCAGCGCTACTAATGAAATGCTTGATGATGGAAAATTATACAAGATGGAATAACCTTGAGTTACAATTCTGATTGAATAACATGGTTATTTTCTCCCACTATTACAAAAGTGATCATAATAATACAATCATTACAAATTGCAATTGTGGTACCAGCAATAATATCGTCTTAGCATACGTGGCACTTCGCATTGATCCATCCAAACTTGAATTGTACATGGTTGCAGTCTTGCAGAGCGTTTCAGATTAGTCCTTAAGTTCATGATTGAAATGATAAAACAGAGTGAGTACAAGAGAAGGAGATTCATTGACAAATATTAAAGTCCATTGTATAACAGTGTGAGCTTACCTTATGAAGACAGTGTTGACTAATAATTGAGTGGTCTTTTGGATTAATCAAAATCTCACATGACAGTATAGCCTGTTGAGATGTTAAAAGACACAGGGATCAGCAAATTCAAAGTTAATTAATTAGGTTTCAACATCATTAATTAAGGATTAAGATTTTGATTTGTTGTGTATAGTATAATTGAGAAAGAAGAAATGAGGAATTGGAGATTATTTATAATTAAATAAAATGAGATGAAGAATAAAAATACCTTAAAATTAACAGGGAAGGTAAATACGAAGAAGCCAAGTTGGCCAGCGACCTCAGCAACGGCATGGAAGGGGACCCTACCCTTGGCAAGGTCCTCCAGAAAATGAGCGACCTCAGAGGGGGGAAGGCTATTAAACTCCATCTCACCGTCCACGTGGGCGAATCCCCACCCTTTCACGTGCCAACCCTCCTTTTCCACGTGACCTAACTTCTTTCCCCTGTACCTAATCCCCACGTCAACATCCAAAAGCTCCATCCAATACATGGCACGATTCCGCACCTTCAGCGTCACCGCCATAAACAAGTCGACGCCGATCGGCGGTATTGGATGCATCTTCACGCGCCTCACCAGAAGCCGTTCGATCAACAGCTCTGGATCCGACGGCCAAAGTATGTACCCGCTCGCCGCACACACCAACAGAATTACCAAAAACTTCAAGCAGCAATGCCTTCGAGGTTGTTTTGAGATTGACAACAATGCCTTCGCCATCGCCACCTCTTAAGGTGAGTTTCTTTTTCTTTTCGGAGGTTATAGTGCTCTTTTATGCTTTTCATCTTCAGTATTACCTTGTTTTGATTCAAAAGGGTACGTACTGGTGCGTAGATGAAGGGTTTTTCATCTTTTGTTTGAATGCTTGTTATTGGCTTTCTTTGTTTCGGTGCACGAAATTCTACCGAGCTTTCCTATTTTGTATGCTCGGTGTGTATTCGCTGTTTGTTTGCGGGTAAATATGCCTAATAATTTTAGTTAAACATTAATATATCTGCATATTATGTTATCAAACTTTTGTTTTTATCATGGACATAATATATCTTAAATAACAATATCATTTATTTTAAATCTCTTCTCGATCAGATTTAAACAAACCGGGGAAAAAAAAAGAATTTGCAGTCCCCACCTTCCCAGTTGGTCATGTCCCTCCTAATTGGAGAAATTTTTTCTCAAACACACACATATATATATATATATATATATATATATATATATATATATATATATATATATATATATATATATATATATATATATATATATATATAGCAGGATATAAACCGTTAAATTTTTTTCAAAAAAATTATAAAATTATAAATAAATGAATAATAGTGTTTATACATAAAACAATTCTTTCTATCGTTAAAACAAATATATTTAGATATATACTGTTTAATTTATTTTATTTTATTTTTAAATTTGTCAGCTATTTAATAAAAAATATTAATAGATAAATGATATATTTTTAAGTGAAATAATTGTTACTTCTCCTTAAACTAATATGTACGTGTGTGAGAGTATATATGTAAGGGAAATTGTGAGTGCATATTGACAAAGTAAGTACCATTCGTATACATTTAACTTTTTAGTTATTATTTTTGTTTTTAAAAAAACTTATAACCCTTAGATTAGATTAGAATGTATTGAAATTATGCAAATGTTCATATATCATTATTCTGTATGTAATTCTTCATTTCAATTGTAACACGTGGACAATATAAGTACACCTTAAAATATAAATTTTAATTGTTACACAGGAAGATTGAATTAAAAAAGCTTTTATAAAATAAATAATCAGCCGCTTGTGTGAAATAAATTAATTTCAAGTTGTGAAAAAAATATTTATTGATCAAGTCAGTCACTCCATTGATATTATTTGATTGTTCCTTAGGACTAATTAATTTGAGAAGAATAAAGATAGAGTTCCAATTTGTTAACGCCCATAACAACGAGATTTATAGTAAAAAACATCTGTAAACTTAAAAAACGGTAGTTCAAATTCTACTATAATAATTTGAAATTACTAAATTTAATATATTTAAATATAAGAAAAATAGTTTTAAAAATATTATAAATTTTTATTTGAGTAATTTTGATGTTAAATAGAAAATTTTCAAATGATACCTATTTAATTTCTAAAATTCTATATTATGTTATTTTTTCCCTAAATTATTATTCATAATTTCTCTGGTATGTCATTCTTCTTCTTTTAATAATTCCTTATTTTATTTAAAAATTATTAAAACTTTAATTTTTTTTATCCAAATACAAGCTATCTTGGAAGGATCTACATAACTCTACAAGTACTCGTACTCTATTTTTTTCTTTATTTCTTTATTTATTATTAATGTGTTTTATTTAGTTTATTCTTTTAGAATGGATTATAGTGAATTTCTTTTATCATAATCATAAGTCAAAGTTTTTGAAATATGTCGAGTATTTCTTAAATATGTAATTGAATATTTATATAAGATACATGTAGAATTTTGTTTTTGTGATAAATACAAATGGATATCTTATTTTTGATTAAGAGATTCTTATACGAATGATTAACAATATAAATCATTACCTATTACTGACTGAAACTAACTTACAAAATCTTATGTTTTTATTATTATTTTTTTACTTGACATTGACATATACTCCAATAATTTCTTGAAATATAAATGAAGCTCATGCCATGCGTAAAATTTGGTTAAGATAGCTCGTACATAGAGTATATGAGGAAAATTCTGGTGTCAGCAGTTTAAATCTAACTTATGATTCATTTGTATGAATAGCCATTTCTCATATATCCATTTAAATGAACATGGTAATAGATACATACGAATTAATGTTCTAGATGAGCAAATAGTAGAGATTATCATACATATGTTTATTTTGTTTTTTATTGACCTAGAAAAAAAAAGTTGTTTTCTTATCAATAGTGACTTAGTGAGTTAGCTGGTTCAACCATGACTATATAATAGAGACCATTTGTGTGAACATCAAAAGTTCATTTCATGCTTTTCTAAATTCTGCAATGGAGTTATTGTAGAGTTAAATAAAATGACATTAAGTTTATAATATAATATAAATTGTGCTGAAAACAAAGGCCTATAATAGTAGAAAGTAGAAACTTCAGAACTAACACCAACATGTACCGGTGATGCAGTAGACGCCGTTCCTTGAATTATTGAATAGGTCTTAGGTTCAATCAGTTCTTATAACACTATTTATGATTCTGTTATAACAAATGAAAGTTGTTATTCAATATGTTTACAAAATTTAAACGTATATTTCAGTTCTTAGAAGAAAATAACAGAAAATGTTTTATAATGCTTTTTTCATAACTTAAAAATAATGTCTTTTTTAATAAATTATACTACAAAATCACTTTTACTTTAAGTTTAAACAAATAGACTCATTTAGTACTTAATTAGTTGGTAATAAAGATGGGGGATATGTATTATTCATATGCTTAAAGTGCCAGCTAGAACTGATTTTGCCGTTTCACAATATTTTATATGTTAAAGCAGATTCTTGAGTTTAAGATTATATATTTTAATCAATCCGCTAAAATCAATGGAATAGCATAACCTAATTGAATTTTTGTTTTACTTTTTAATAATAAGGACTTATAACTTGAGTACTTGACTATGACACACTCAGACCATATAGATATTTTTTTTTGGTAAGTATTCAAATCATATCGATGACATATTACAATTAAATATAAAAACTATTAGACTTAATCACATTTTTTATTCTTCTAATTTGATTTATATGTAATTTTAATCCTTCAATTTTTTTAGTAATTTTAATTTCTCTGCTTTTAATATTTAATAAATTTTATTCTAAATTGGTTCTCTTTTACTTAAAACTTTATAATTTTATTTTCTACGTAAAATTTTGACAAATTAAATTGATTAAATTATTTTTATTCAAAATTCACCCAAAAAATATTAAATTTAACTCAAGATAAAAAGTCAATTTTTCACTCTTCAAACTTTTTTTTACAAAATTTCTTATTTTTAAAATTTTAAAATTACTTTATGTTCCAATGTCATTATAAGCTTCTCAAAAATTTAAATAAAAAATAATTTAAGAGTTTTAATTTAAAGAAAAAGTAACAAGGAACCAGAAAGACAAAAAATGTAATTAAGCTAAAATATTAAATAATTCAAATAAATAATATGAACTGCAATGCACTCCGGATGCGAAAGAATTGCTGCTTGAGCTGGTGGTATGCTTCAGCCCACAAGTTTGCAAATATTTGCAGTTTGTAGACCCATAACAAGATCTAGTAGTTATTTAATGGATGAGATCATCCTAGAAAAATATAGATTAATTGAAACATCGTTGAGGATTACAAAAATTGGATGAGCCTTATAAAATTGGAAAATCTAACAGTCAACGCTAAACGAAACTACCAGTCATTATGCTTGCAGTTCCTTTGATCTATAACACTGTCTGTCACAAAATTCTCTTCCTTTTTTGTAACATGTACAACTTCGTTCAACCTAGCAGCATGGCAAGGCTTGGGACTAATAAGATCATCCAAGCCAAATTGGTGGGTAAAGTCTTATCATATATCTCAGGTGTCCATCATTTTATTGCAATTATACTTGGTCTTCACTTTCCAACTATACTTGTTCCTAAATTCTAATCCTCAAGTGATTATTATAAAGACATGAATACTTGCACAAAAGGGTATTATATATTTTGTTATTTTTACATTTTTAACATGTCTTTTACGCGAAGGAAGGAATAATTACTGTGATCGGAAGAACAATTATATGAATGGATTGTTAACAACTGATAAGTATGAAATAGAAACTGCACATTATCAATATTGCAGGCCTAGGAGATTTGGTTAGTGTAATTTGAATAACTTTTCAATATGAAAACGGACCGTGAAATCTCTAGATGTGCTTCTTTCTCAAGACATCATATCTGATTATCAGCTACAAAGATTCACCCAAGTGTGACTCAATATGTTATTTATTTGATCAATTTTCATATAAAAGATTTGTCTATAAATATCGGGTTCACAGATTGATAGAGCAACCTTCTCTGGCTTTCCTCATTGATTGTCTTATACAGGCGTGCTACATATATTTAACTGGAAGCACCCTATTTGATCCAAAATGTATCATCTAGAATATCTTCGTGCTTATGAACCTTTTTCATTTTTTTGAGTTCTTGTAGGTGCTTCTTGGGGATGTGGGAACTGGAAAGACCAGTTTAGCATTAAGATTTGTAAAAGGCCAATTCTTTCATAACCAGGTTTACTTCCATTTGGCTTCACCAATCAAAACTTGCTTTCTTCTTTCTTATCTGTGGACGACCAACATGGCAACCATTATATTTTAAGAACCTTGACATTAATCTACATGCAGGAACCAACCGTAGGAGCAGCCTTTTTCACTCAAATATTATCATTATCTGAAGCTACTGTAAAATTTGACATATGGGACACAGCGGGACAAGAAAGATACCATAGTTTGGCTCCTATGTACTACCGTGGTGCAGCAGCTGCAATTGTTGTATATGACATCTCAAGCCTTGTACGTAATCAGTTTGTTAAATTAAAAAATATTTGGCAATTCTTGTGTTAGTACCCAGTATGGTTTTACCAGTGGATCCAGTGGAAATAGTGATATGAGAAGTCTCTATAGTTTAAATTATAGAAAACATGGATTCTAGTCAAATATTGTTTGAAATCATTACAAATTTTGATAAGGATTTTGTAGTACTCAACTTTAAAGGACCATTCTTTGTGTTAAAAGTAGCCAAAATGAATTAATCCAGTGATAGAACTATTATTCTGCATTGTAAATCCTGTGACAGGACAGAGTAACAGGAACTTTGGCCTCTAAGAAACAACCCTCCATGTGATGTACATTGGTGATCCAAATATGCTTAACAGCATAAGGCCGTTACAAATTACAACTAACTTGTGAGATTGTCTGCAGGCTGTAATAGTTGCGGGAAAAATGTAGTTTCGATGGATGATGTACTCTTTACTCTTGAATTCTGTTTGTAAACTCACTTTCAAGGAGGAAAATAATAAAAACAAGGACACTGAATACTTCACTAGAGCTATACTTGGGAACAAAACTTTCATTTCTTTCATTTGCATTAATTGTAAAACCTCTTCTCACTGTTGTTATTTTACCGTTTTTTTCCAGGATACATTTGTTAGAGCCCAAAAATGGGTTCAAGAATTGCAAAGACATGGTAATTACTTGAGTGCTGGAAACATTTGCTGATTATTAAGTGCATTCATGAGTGCTTATTACTTCAGCTCTTTGTTCTTTCGTTTTCTTTTGTTTTATTATATTCATTTATTTGTTTTTACTTATAAGTTATTGTTGGTTGTTGCTACTTGCAACTCATGTTTGTGCCACAAGAGATCTGAATTAAAGCCACTTTTGAAGCCACTGCCAAGTCCTTCACTGATTTATGTCTTTCTGTACATGATTAGTATGGTTTGTATCTCTTTCATCAGAAATTTCATAACTGTCTACTGATCTCTGCAGTTACAAATACGTTATTTTGACTTGATCCATTGTACTATATTTCTATGTGAAACCACCTTCCTTTTCTACCCTTTGCCCACCCCATTTTTATAAATAAAAGCAAATTCAATTCAACCGTTTAATGCTTGTCTTACAATAGTAAAACTGTCACTACTGCTTGTAGGAAGTCCAACGTTGGTGATGGCGTTGGTAGCAAACAAATCTGATCTTGAGCCAAAGAGAGAGGTCGAAACTGAGGTAATGTTGAGATCATCTCCCATTGTGTTCCTCGGATCCTTTCTTTTTTCTTGGCGTATAAAAATGTAAATTGTTTTTCTAAATGCATAGAACAACAACTATTTGGGAATACTCATTTTTTATGTCATAAGCCATCCTGGCCTGAGTGTTTCTTTCGGAATTCTTACCCACTTTTTTTCTCTTTCTTTTACACTTCTCTATTTGTAAATTTATCATTGTTACTACCTTACGAAGATGCAGTATATTCTTCCAGTGCATATTTCCCCCTCTTTTGCCGTATGATACAGAAAACCATCTCCATGGTGTTTTAAGTTTAAGCTTCTTTTGTATGTGTCTCTCTTTTTCAATATAATTTGTTTGAGTAAACTGAAATTATTGCAGGAAGGGGAGCAATTTGCTCAAGAGAATGCAATGTTCTACATGGAAACATCTGCTAAGAGTGCAGAAAACATCAATGAGCTTTTCCATGAAATAGGTAAAATGGTAAATGTCGAACATCATTTAAACTCTTCTGACACATTCAAATTGATAGAGATTCTACTATTTATCTCCAATAGTTTGTTTGAGAAGATAAAGCAGCAGTATTAAGTAGTTGTTCCTGTTTACTAAATGCAGCTCAGAGACTAACAAGAGCGCTTCCCCCGAAGCCTACAGGGATGAATTTACACATGCAAGATGGGCGGAGAAAATTTTTCTGCTGTTCAGCTTGACATCCCAATGTAATCAAATCATAAACTCACAGGATAACCTATGCTATCAGGGTGCCCCTGATTACCCTGACTACACTCTTTGATGCATCAACCTCTATAACCCGAACCCCAACTATGGAAGATTCCTCCATATGGATTCACTTGTAATTTGAGTCTTGATTCGAAAATTTTCTTTCGAGCTGTATGAGGCTTTATTTGGGAAGTTCACACGTAATGGAAAGCTTTTATAAGCTTCAATACATCTAGTTCTACGCCTATAGTTGTAATACATTGCAAAGTTGTTTAGCGTAAGGAGAATAGTTTTTTATATCAAAACCCCCTTCAATTTGGTTAAGAATACACATCAAAAGCAGGAAGTAAACTCGCCTTAGGAATTCCCGGTATATTCAGCATTAGACATCAGAATAAGCCTGATCAGTTAAACACAACAACATCTTGAACAACATATCAATTATTTTCACAGTTTGATATTTAACAATTAACAATTAGTAGTTGGTAGCGAACACATTTTCTTAAAGCATCACACAAATTCATGACTATCTGCTCCCTTATCCGAGACTTGCATATCTTGTAAGATCAGAAGATCCGAGACTAACAATTAGGTGTATGGTAAAAGATCATTTACTGATAATAATTTTTTTAAAAGTTTTTGTCACCTGCTATCTGCATAGTTTTTTCGTAAGCAGGTTAAAATATTTTTTTGGTCTACATAATTTAATCTCCTCATGAAAAAAATATGTAGTTTATATATACAATCATTTTCAATATCATCTTTGCTGTCTGATGCCGTTATAACACTCAACACTGAGGTTTGCAAGAAATTAGAGTTAAGTATACGAACCAATTGAGAATACTTGTAACATGTAAGTATCAAAGATATAATTCTGATCCATATTCACGGCATTCGTTCTCAATTTACTACCAAGACTTCATTGTATTATACTCACTATGCTATTTCTGATACCTAGTACTTTTGGCTGGCTGTATGTTCATACTTGATTAGAGGATATTTACACCAACTACAAATACGCAACTGAAAAGCCACAAGTACTAGGTCACATAAAATTAACAATGTAAAATAATTGGGATTTCACATTATATCATGGACATCAATCCATGCAACTTCCAAATTCTGTAGGTAAATGATAATTTAATTTAAGTTTATTTTACATCATGTGTAATTTTCAGGGCTCTCCCCCGACCGAAGATTCAAGAACAAGTTAATATCTTAGGACCCAAAAATGAAAGTAAAAAATAAATACATCAGCCAATTCTCATGATGATATGGACCTAGAACTTGGTTTCTGTGATATGGACCTTAATTCACTGTACATTTTGTAACATTCAAGAGAAAAATCAGACAAAGCCCTAAAAAGCTCCGGCAATTGATTTTTGAGACTTACCAAAGTTTTTTGCCTAACCTGTAGGCAATGTTTTGCATAGGCTTCTTCCTCCTCATCTAACCTCTTCTTCACCAATTCAACCAAGACTTGCTTCTCTTTAACAACCTCATCAACATCATCATTACCACCTACCCTATCCGGATCAAACTCATGTGGCATTTTCTTTTGCTTATACTTGTGCTCCCAATCGTTAAATTGCCTTATTTTGCGTGAATACTCCTTTTGTGTCTCCTCACATTTTCTCTTAAAAACCATCTCTTCTTCTTGCTGGTGGAAAATAGTGTCTACCACAGCAGCAAAGTTGGCTATGGCTGTCCCAGCAAGTTCATCAGGAAGTTTTTCTAGATGATCTTGCCAAGCATGGAGAAGGGTTTGTATAGGAGGGGTTTTAACTCTAGGTGGTGAAGAAATCTTTTCCTTCAGATTACACTCAATATGGATAAGATTCTGTTTTAACCAACTGTTTAGGGCCTTTATGTATCCTTTTTGATTGTTTACTAGCTTCTCAAATTGTGAGTGCCACTCTTGCACAACAATCAGTAGCTGGTATGTTCTATCATGATGGTGTTCGGTTGTTTCAGTACAAGACTGAGAAATATCCAGCGATCTCATTAACATCACAATACTTGACTGCCGCTCATGATGTGCCCGCATCACTTCCCACATAGTCGCCATCCTGCGTTCCATATAAAACCACTTTAGTCTTATATTAAGCTTCTGACTGGCAAAATACTCCCGCATGGTCACGATAACTATTAAGACTTAATTAAGTTTAGTCTCTAAAAAAATTACCAATTTCCTACTTGATGTCTCATTTTTAATTTTTTTTAATAAGTTTTTCATAAAAAAATTGTTACTAAATCCTCATTTGTTGGTCTTCCATTTTTTTCTAATTTATTTCATCTAAATATCATGAGTTTTCTTGAACCAAGTGAAAAGCTTGTGATGATTAGAAGGATCAAAGAAAAAACTCGTGATATTTAAAGAGGTCATGTTGGAAATAGCTACACTAAACAAGTAACCATTTGGTAGATAAAAATATGTTGAAAGGATTTTTTTAGGATAAAAATTTAAAAAGGGAATCAAATAGAAAAAAATGTAAATTTTTGAAAGACTAAAATTTCGAATTTAATTAAAATACACTAATGATGTAAAAAAATTACACTATTATCCAATTATAAAATGCCATATCATTATAAATTCTTAATTTTTGCCATAATTATAATTGAGAGTCATACCTATCGATATTTCTAATTAGTTGACAATGTAAAAGATTTATAATATTATCAATATTAATCTTAAAAACTTAAGTCTAATTATAGATAGTGATTTTCAAATTATAACTCACCCATCTACAAGCTGAACTAGTCTTGGGTACAACTGTTGATCGCGTAAACGGTTGATCTCGGAGACTGTTGAATCCAGAGATTGCATATCTACAATGTACATGGTATGCAAATGACTTACGGTTGCTTTTGCTTTCTCCAATGCTTCCGAGTTTGTTCCTCTTTCCTTTAGCTTGTTAAGCGCGGCCACTTTTCTTTGGTACTCAAATTTCATCAACTCAGCAGCCTATCCAACAATATTCGGTAACAAAATTCAGAACAGAACACAAAATACTTGCAAACACAATGCTGCATGACCCAATGTGAAGAAAATCATTAAGATTTAAATAATAAAAGGTGGCAAATGAAACACTCTTATCACATAAGTTGGACTCAACCTACCTTCACTTCATCATAAAGTTTCTTTTCCCATGCTTGCAACTTGTCCAGGACCGTGGCATGAGTTTCATGCTCATTTGAGTCAAAATCATCTTTCGGGTCATCCGTGTTAGGTATTCCTCTAAAGGACCGATTCCATGTAATAACTCGCATCACCCTGGCGGAGTGATCAATGTGGCCTGAAAGAAACAAAAAGGGGGCATCATCATTACCTTCAAAATGAATGATACACGCATAATTTATTCTATACACATATTAAAAATGTGTTTGACAAGATATTTAAATTAATTTCTAACTTATTTAATTTGGTTGATCAAATTGAATCCGTGTAATATAGAAATTTGTTTTAATAATAACTTTGTAGCCAGTAATATTTTCTGAAACGCTGACTTACAAGTTCCTAACTTCTATTATATTTATCAATTAGTTATAATAAATTAGTTTTATGAATGTGATTAGTGATTACCAGTGTTATCGGCAAAATTAGAATGATAATGGAGACGGGTGGCCTCAAGCATCTTGGAAACCTCACGAGCAGTATCGGAAGCCTTTAGAAAATGATCATCCAAATCAGCAAAGATCTGAACCACATTCACACTCACACTCTCTTTCACATTACTACTTTTCCCTTCCTCTACCTTCTCCAATGCCTTCTCGTCACTTCTCACAACATCGTCACACTCTTTCTTCCTCCGAACCTCCACTTCCTTATTCTCACCACGTCGTTCATTCAAATCCTTCAAACTCGTCGCCGGCACGTTCTCCGGCGGCGGGAACAGATACTCCCAAGCACCGTTCTGCTGCATGGGATAATCCGATGGAGGAGGCCGAACCTCTTCTTCTTGTTCTTCTTCTTCCTCTTCCTTATCCTCTTCCCCTTCGATGATTGTCCCGACGTGCTCCGGCATGGTGGCGGAACGGCGGAGAGGCGCCGGGAAATCGGGAAGCGGAGGAGGAGGAAGGGGAATATCGAAAGCAGGCGCGGAAGAGGAAGAGGGAGGGAAGTGAGGGTTTCGAGCTTCGCCTTGGGCGAAATCGACGAGGGCGGCGCCGGTGTTCTTGAGGTAGGTGGCGTAGGAGGAGTGAGCGGCGGCGAAAGCGTTACGTAACGAAACCGCATGCTTCATCAAGTGCTTGCGTTCTTTGCAGCGTGCCACTGCTTCTTCGTTCTCGATCTTCGATTGAGAGCAACCCATCTTAGTGAATGAATATGTATACGATTATCAAATTAATTGTAATGAAGCCTACCACTGCAAATGGAGAAGAAGACTTTTACAGTGTGAAGCGCCCAACAACTTCACCGTTAAGCCAATTAAACGACGGCGTTTTCCTGGAACGTCCTCGAAGTTGATCGCGGAGTTCAGTCTAGAATACACCACAGATTTCATTTTTTAAGTTAGACCGAGACACAGAATCTCACTTTTTTGGAACACCAAAGCGATGCTTGCTTCCTTTCATCTTCAACAACTAACTTGCCAGTTAAGGCAACTAAACGATGCCGTTTTCCAGCTGTAACCTACGACTTGGGCCTGTTGGGCTAAGATGGCCCAATCAGAGACACTCCCTGGGACATGAGACTGTGGAGCAGGACCGCAATAAAAGCAGTCATAAACTTTGTGGTACTGACCCAAAAGAACAAAAACAAAAACTTTGGTTTGGACTAGCAAACAAAACAGAACCTTCCGGTTGGAAAAAAAAAATTGGATTATTTTAAGTTGGACTGGACTTCATTAACTGAACTGGTTTTTTTGGATTATTTTATAGGCCCAATTCAGATAACAATCATGTATCTTACAATTAATCATGCTATATCGATAGATTCTTTTTATCTAATAAACAATGTGTCTTCCTCTTTTAGTATAATCATATTATATGTGAAAGAATCCGAATTTATATCTTTAGTTATAGTGATAAAAATGAAATTTGTTATACCATAGTGTTTAAGAAAATAATAAATAAATGTTTAATATTTTTAAAATATAAAAATTATTAAATAATTTTATTCATTCCTTTTATTTTTATTTGTCATCTTTTAAAAAATATTTACCTGCCACTTTTGAAACTTCAAGATACTACTAATTATTTTTTACGAAATATATCTTTAACTTAAAATAAATGAGTTATTACTTAATAAAAAATAAAATAATATAACAAGACATTATATGAATTTTAATAAAAATGAGAATATTAAATTTGTTTTTAAATTTTCATGTCAAAATCATAAAATCACAAATAAAAAATATAAAAGATTAATTAAGATGATTAGGAGAAATTAAAATATGTATTAAGTATGATTGAATTTAAACAACTTTATTCTATTTTATTAATTTTATCCATGCATAGAATCAGTCCTTTAGCTTAGCTATTATTATTGTAATGAAAAAAGAAAGACAGTAATGAAAGTTTTTAGGTAGATGGAAATTGGAATTGGAGTTGGAGTTTGAATTTCTTGCACATAGCTTTTAATCCTAAAATTGTTATCTACACATATAGCTAGGAACTAAGTTCACGAGGGTGATCCTATAATAATCTGACATCATTACAACTTTACAACAACGTGATTTAAATTCTAAACTTGAGATACAGATTTAGATATGGACATGAATGATGAATCAAAGAAACTATCTTAAATGTATCACTGTCAACGTAAAAGAACAAGCAAACAATGATGAGAATGAGAAAGTTGTATGTAGTGATAGTCATGCTATTTCTTATTTCTTATTTCTTATCTCTTCTCTAAGAGCTGCAAAACGAGCTAGCAAATCATCCCAATCAGGTAGATTAGGATGCACGTGCCTTGCTCCACCCTGCATTCCTGTTTCTAAGGAAATAGTTCGTGTATGCGTTCTGGATGTTTCCACAGAGTTTGTGGGTTCATTAGGAAGAGATTTTCCTCTGACATGTAATGTTGTCGTCCGCTTTCTGTTTTGTCCAGTATCATATTCTGGATGTTGAGAAGGATTGGTTTTAGAATCAGAAACAAGGTCTTGATCAGCTACTGATTTGTGATGTCTCCTTCTTACAGATATGGGTGTTGTCTTTTGTTGAACCACCGGTTCATGAAGATTCTGGCTTGATTTCTTTTCCTGTTGAGCCTCAGAATCTGTTGTTTTCCTTGAATTGCTTTCATCTTTGTTAGTGTTTTGTTTGAGGTAAGGGGGTGGAATGAGCCTATAGGAAATTGGTTTCTTGGTTTCTATTTCATCTTCAGATACGCTTCCCAATGAACTTGAACTACTCTTGCTGCCATCATGGGATGACATATCTGTGCTTGTTTCATCATCACTACTACTTTGGTGTATCCATGAGTCATCAATGAAATCATTTCTTCCTTCATGTAGGGTGTGTTTTCCCTTTCCTTTGCTTCTATTGCACTCTCTTCCTTCAGTGTGTTCTCCCCCAGGTTTAGGCCTCTCCTGCATAGCAACATTGAAATTTGAAATCCATTTCTCATTGGTTGGAGGTTATGGAGAGGTTACTGAAAACTACCTCTAACTTCTAGGATTAAAATGTATTTAAGGCTATCTAATTACCAATAATTCTAGTACATATTTCTATTGAAACAAATATTCCATTTTTTGGATAGCAAACAAGTGAGTGCTAAGACTTACCTCAAATAATATTGATGGGTGTGAATAAAACCTTCGCCTCAAAGCATTGTCATCCCACTCTATAGAGAATTCTTGTGCTATATCATATAATAATCGAATCTTCATTTCTCTTGTGGGTGGATCTCGCCTCAACTTCTCAACAAGCTGAGGAAAAGCAAGTATTTAAGTAAGCTTTAGAAGTAAAAGATGTCCTGAAGAAAATAATTTATCTTCATGATCAACAAGAGGTTTGAATTATGAATAAGTATGTGCTATTAGGGTGGAGTCATTGGTTTACCTCTTTGTTTATGTAAGGTTCAAGAGAATTTCCAAATTTCTCGGTAAATAAAGTTCTGAGGTCACGCAATTCTGGCAGACCAGCAAATCCTGCTGCAGCATACATCAATGATGATACAGCTTCCTTGCATTCATCAGGGCAATCCCTATTTAAGAAGGTTTAAAGATTGTCAATATACACTTGGTGTTAATAACTTTGTAGACCAAACTAAAAAGTAGAAGTCACAGATAGATTAATTCAAACTGATGGCCTAATACACAATCATTAAACCCCTCAATTTCATTAATTTAGATTCATTAATCTTTTGGAGACTGTTGGTTTCAAGATCTTCACCAAATGTCACATAATTTTGAGCATTTGCTATATAAAGCAGGTTCGTTATACAAAAGGCGATTCAACAGGTAAATAGTTGATTAAATTAGTGTAAAAAAGAGGATGTTTCATATATGTAAGAAGAGGTATGTATATTGAGTGGGACAATCCATGCCATAATAATAGCTAAGCATCCCAACCAGGGAAAATAATGCTATTTTATGTATGCATGAAAGACATAATTAAATAACCAACTCAACCATAAATATTATGGGTGACAATTGGATGGTTTGGATTACAATGGATAGGCTAAAAACATTCCACTTATGATCCATTTAAAATGTATTGCAAAAATTCAACCCATCCACCAATCATTTATTAAATACAAAGAAATGCAGTGAGGAAAAACAAAAACAGAACAAAATTGTAATGCATATGCTGAGAAACATACTTGTGCTTAGTTAAATCTTCAACATGATCAGATATACATCCAGCAAACTTTTCAACGAGTTCATAGCATGATAACATATTTTGCTCCAACAGAAGTCCTTCAACCTGATTCAAATGCAAATAGAGTTAACATCCGTGGTTATATGCATAAATGGATCAATACAAGACTTGTAGCAATCTTTTATATGCATGAAAACGTATAAAATTATAAAGCACAATGCAACCATTACCCTTTTATAAGCATCATAGTCAAGGCCCCTCCTAAGAAGCTCCGCGATGTCACTTTTCATAAACTTCTGCACTGCTCTCCTCTTCTTCTGTATCATCTCTACCCGCATCCTTAAAAACTTCACGTACGATATGCTTTTTTTTTTTCAAAAGTGAAATCCATAACAAACTTAGAAAAAGAAAAAGAAAAACATGTTCCAAAGAAAAAGGTAAGACGAAGAATAACAGTCTCTGGATTAGTGTGGTACCATTTTGAATAGAACCTCGGCTTCAAAAACCACCGGAACATTTGTCTCTGAGAATCTAAAGGGACCAAGTTGGGTGAAAAGGGAAAATGGCTTTTGTGGGGGTATCTTAGATGCTTATATATAACTGTGAATTGAGAATGAACATCAAGTTACGCCAAGAATCAGCATTGAGGAGCCCTCAAAGAAAAGAAATGTAGCTCTCACGAAGAGAAAGACAGATAATGGTTATAGGAAACCAGATAAAACCACCCAAGTAGCACGCAAAACGACGAAACAATAATGTGGTGTATCTGAAATGAAACACACACACATAGAGTTATGATTGAGAGGAAGAAAAAGAAGGTGGAGAGTAGAGAAGAGAGTAAGTTTGAGGCACTTAGGAGATTTGTGAAAGTATATAAGGCTTATATATTTGGCTCGCGTATTTAGGATGATGTGGTTAATGATGCAAGTTGCAAAAATAACCAAAATTTCTGACCAAGAAACACAAATGTGGAACCAACAAAGACAGTGGTTGATTGGTCAGAAACGGTTCTTACTGGATGCTTGTTTGACAGTTAAATGAATGCTGTAAGATGTGCTTAAGAAAAGGGGAAAAAAAGTACTTTTTGTAAAATGGCATTTATCCTTTTTGTTTGGGGTGACAGATAGAATGGTATTGTTGTTGAAGTGTTTGATTTACTTTTAGTTCTGCTAGGTTCGATGCTAATAAGTGCAATTAAGATAACAAGAGTAACGTGGACCAACACAAGCATGACATGACTTGTGTCTGACTATATTAAATGTGGGTAATGATAATTTCTTTTCAATTATTTTTAGTGTTAAGTATCTATCAAAAAACTATTTTATAGATAGGCTTTTTGTCTAATTTTTTTATTAAAAAAAAATGTTAAATTTTTTAATAATTAAAATTAAGAGGAATTCTTATTGTCTCTTTATTTTTGTCCATGAACTATCAACTGTATAGGAAATTGACAATTAAACCACATTTAACAAAAAGGAACATGAAGAAATAATGAAAACTAATGAATTGTTTGTTTGATATCATGATTAAGGCTTCCCAATTGGTCATAACCATTCGGCATACTCATTCATTAGAAACTAAACCACAAGTATAGTGTAACACTAATTAAGGTATAATTATAATATACAACTCTATATATAATATATAATGCAAAATTCAGTTGCTAACATTGCATGAATAAAAGTGAGTATTATTCTATTACATGGAAGAATCATTAGTCCAACTTAAATGTTTATTTATTCAGATTACTTTTATTAAAAAAGGGCAATGGCAAAAGTCTACCATAGTTGGCGTAAACTTGAGGCAGAAATGTGGGGTAGGTTATAAATACATATTCTTCATTTCCTCTTCAGTAGATATTATTATTAATTAATGAACATAATATTCGGAAAGTAATGGAAAAAAAAGTAACAAAGTCACATTAGTGGTGAGTGAGTTGCGCTTGCGTGTCCCCCAATCTGAAAGAAAGTAAACAGAGTCAAATTCCGTTATGACTCGCTGAAAAGATGCTAACTATTTGCTACAAAACAGGCACAATTGTTAGGTAGTTAGCCTCCCAGGTGCGTGACCCTTGACTTCATCATTCTTTATTCTTATATTATGCCGTATACCTTTTTTAATATTCACTTAATTACTTTACTTCATTGCTAAGAATACTTAGATTTGTATTGTGTCCAGCCATGAATAAGGCCTATAACCAATGTAAAGTTCAAAAGCGTGCAAACTTTTGGGCACGGGTTCAGGTTACTTTGTTATGAGGTTCTGTTAAGGGTAGACAAATTAAATGATGGCTTATTAATTTGTCACATGAATTCATATGAATCATGTATCATATGGAACAGGTTCTGCTAAAACTGCCTCTCACATTACACAAAAATTTTGGATGCCAATAAAGTTCAACCAATCTTCTAGCTCCCAGCTTAGAGACAATTCATGTTGCCAAAAAACTACAGCTGTGACTATCTGTTATTTTATAAATAAATAAATAGATATAATATGAGTAAGTTAAGGAGTTTGTTCTTTGTGTTTATAAAGAGTTATGACCTTTTTCATTATTATCATTATTTAAAGATGTGTATTATACTGATTATTGCCAATAATTATAGGTCGATCTTTTTTGCAGATTCATTTTATTTCTGACACGCTATTGGCATGAAAACAATTTAGTACGGAAAAGTTATAGATTGCAATCGATCTATTACACGACAGCATTGCCAATTTGCCATATATCGTGATTATGGTTATGGATGCATTTACTTTTCAGTAAAATTACTGCATGTGAATTGGTATAATAAAAAAATTATTCTAAAACATTGTCAAAATTTTAAGTAAAAATAATATTACTCTTAAGTAAAATAATGTCCTCCATCTATTTTTATCCTATTTTTTCTATTTTTTTATCATATCATATCACATTATATATATTATTTTTCTATCTTTTTAAATATATACACCTATAGATATACAAACAATATTTTTCACGAATGAACTATCTTTATAGGGAGACCAGAATTCATCAATCTAAGGGGCACATGTGGACTTCAATTTTTTAACTAAAATATATAAAAATGCTTGTCTTGCGCCCTATAGATGAGAGAAGTGAAAAGAAAAAAGAAGAGAAGATAAAATATAATAAATATGATATAAAAAGGAGATAAAACAAATAAATAATGAAAAAAATGTAAAAAAATTAAAATCCTAAGATATATTATTGCTCTCGTGAAAAAGAAAATTGAGCACTGCAATAAGTCATCATGCATCCGAAAGGAGCAGTTAACTCAATTAACCATTTTGGGAATGAAAAAAAAAAAGTATATATAGGAGGAGAAAAAAAAATGCCATTTGCTATTTGGTCAGATAATGAGTATCACGTGCATCAAATAAAAAAGGGTGGTGGGTGTTGCTAGAATGAATGAATCCCTCAAAATCACGTGCCTCAACCACCTTAGGTATACTTCTTAACCTTACTCATTGGTGCTATAGGTTAACCGGTTCAGTCATGTTTCAAAGCAGTACAATTCCCTACCAAATAGAAAATAAAAGTCACGAGCACAAAAACACTGACAGAATGTTGATATAGTTAAGGAAACATTTAATAGATGGGTATTAACATAAGAATGAGTTATGATACTTGGGTATGTTAGATGTAAGAAGGTAATGTTTCCTGGTAGAACGAGAGAATAAGATAAATTTGGGGCAAAGCAAATAATGCCAACTCGCCTACTCTAAATGGAATCTCTGGTAGAGTCAAAATGTCTTTAGCTTTCGGCAGATTTAAGCATGTTATATAGCTTTAGTTAAGTGCTGGCTTCAACTAGTCTGGAATTGGCTTTTAGTTTTTTGAAAATTTCAATTCAGCTGGAAGTGGGTTGGTTTCAACATTGGAAGCAAATTTAATTATATATAGTGAGTTGTTTGTGCCTAGTTAAAGATTTTTTTGCTTGTCCGTTAAAATGTGGTAAAGAGATGCATCACTCAACACAATAAATCTAGAAGAAAAATGGATCCATAAGCACTATTAGAATTGAGTTGATTAACTCATTACATATTTGCAAAGGTTTATTAGTAGATTTTGGATAGATTGTAATATTATATTAAAATTGAATTTGAGATTTAATTTAATTTTAAAAATTAGTTTATAAAATAAGGTTTATTTTTATATTATATACATGCTATTTTTAGTTAATATACATGCGATGATTCATAAGAAGGTTTTGGATAGATTTTAATACTATATTAAAATTGAGTTTGAGATTTAATTTTATTTTAAAATAAGGTTTATTTTTATGTTATATTTTTATAGTAAATTTTATTTTTAATTAATATGAAATTTCCTAATAGATATTGATTTATATATGATAAATTTTAATAATTATAAACACCAAACTTATATATAAATTAATTACTTTTTTACTTGTTATGTTAAATTTGAATTTAATCTAATTATTTTATGTGATACAAGTATTAGGGGCATGGATTTTCTCAGAGATCTAGTTCCTCAAACAGAATATATATATATATATATATATATATATATATATATATATATATATGTAGCTTCCATTATACATATAATAAAGAGAGAAATGTGTTTGTAATTAGACGTACATTGTGTTTGTAATTATTTTAGTATAATGGATTTAAATTTAGTTGAATATTTTATTTGTAATACTTTATGACTTAAGATATAAAATAATACTTTTATTTAATTAAAATGTAGATAATAAGTTTGAATATAATGATCTATGTAATAATTGGTATTTAAGTTAGTATTCCTGCGAAGATTAATTTGGTAATGGATAAATTTTTTAAAAGTATAAAAATTAACCCCATATCGCATTCAGTCTTTCAAGCATCTAATATAAGGGATGGCCGATATTCATAACCAGGATGGTTATAAAAATTACTTATAATGATCCTTTGAATGGGTTTGGATTTTGGTATAGACAATCATTAATAAATTTTGCATGTATGAGTACTATACTACTCAATCTTACCCATATTCTCGTGATACATTTATTATATTTAATAACTAGAATAAATTTTTTAAACAACTTTGAAATTTTGTTGAAGAATCCTATTTGCAATGTTTATAATTAGAAATTAGATTTTTAGTTGGATATTTTACTTTTAATTATTTATTTTTATTTTTATCATTAATGTTATTATAATCATAGTATTTTTTTAGTTTTCCGAATAAATAGATAAAAGAAAATCATATTCAAGTTAACTAAAATTCAAATAATGGATTCTAGTACGGTCTGTAGATATTCAATGGTGGGCTTGCAAAAGTAGTTAAATTGACGGTGCTAGAGTTAGATGGGCTGGGAGACCC
Source organism: Canavalia gladiata (assembly GCA_037954105.1). NCBI lineage: Eukaryota > Viridiplantae > Streptophyta > Magnoliopsida > Fabales > Fabaceae > Canavalia > Canavalia gladiata. The sequence goes on from CM075659.1 coordinate 1,874,748, forward strand.
TTTCAGTTCGCTATAAATCCAAGATCAATTTATGGGCTAGGCCCAATGGAGTCTTGCTCTTCCCCCCACACATACATACACCTTTTCAATAACAATAAAATTTGATTATGAATTTATATAGAATTCGATTTTAAATTGATATTTTTTATATTGATCCACGTGCAATATGATAGTTAAAATTAGGTGTAACTAACACAACTTTTCAACTTAGATTTTTGTTGACGGAAATGATTGTTCTGTATATATAGAGTAAATTACATTTATATTTATTTTTTTATGACTATAAGATTTTTTTATATCTAAAAAAATAAAAAATTATAATCGTTAGATTTGAGATATATATAGATATAAATGAACATGAAAACATAGGAATAACACTTCTCATTTATTGGGGCTACTAAATTAATCCCCACTCCAAAAAAAAAAATGAAAACCGATCATTGAATGATTATAATAATAATAATCTGAATATTTAAACTTCAAAATTATAGGTTTTTTGGTATTTTAATCCAAGATTTACAAGGCCCATTATAGCGACAGAGATGTATTTATTGTCATTAGAAATAATCGTATCATAAATCATATAAAAGTTTATTGCCAAGTAGCTACTAGTTGTAAATTCATAGAAAAAAACATCAATCCTGAATATCGTTCAAACATTACTGACATGGAGTTTTGAGAAATGATAAAAGTTTGGCAGAAAAGAATATCCCCGCTGGCGAAATCCACAATGTATGTGGAATGATAAATAACCTAAAATACAAAAGGGGGAAAATGTGTCTACAGAAACATGAAACATTCGAAAAATATCAACATACATACAATAACTAACATTCTTTTATATCTCATGATTAATGATTGAAAAATTTAAAATAAATAAATAAAGAATAGGACGAACAGAATGTAAACTAGGGGTTCTAAAACATATAAGCTTAAGGCACAGGGTACATCATGCCCTTTGATCAGAGGGCACTGTGCTACCACATGGATTGCCTCAAAAAGTACACGCATTAAATTGGTTTTCCTCAATTTTCCTTCAACAAACTCACATTCCAATTAACTTTATGAAACGCCTGAAAAACTGAATTCGATAATGCTATCTACCAGACACACCTCAACATGGTGATGAGAAAGTGGAAGAAATGGTTTTCTTGGTGAAGATATTCGCGCCGCACAAACCGCTCCAAGTTAAGATCACGGGGAAGTAGATTACCGTAATACAAAATTGTTGTCAAAGTAGCTGCAGGTTCACACACTAATCCTTTTGTAAGGTTCAACAGTGATCGCATCATTAAGCGCATTAGGATCTGCACAAGTAAATTAACATTCTCACATTATATTATATCCTTCATCATATTCACAAAAAATAGTAATATTGTTAACAACACCTTGCTAATATTTACTAGCTGAACACTAATTAATAAACACTGAAACATGTAATCCTAGATAGATAGATAGATAGATAGAGATCATACCATGATTATTGCCTTATTATACTCTGAATGGTGAGGGAAATTGCAAGACAATGGAGGATTCACGTTGATGGTAATGAGGAAGGGATTCTTTTTGTTTTCGTCAAAGTGAAGAGAATAAGAGAAGAAGAGAAGACTGGAAGGAGTTGTGGAATGGCAGAGAGTGTGTGCTCAGACCTACCCTTCAAACTTGTCTCACTATACAAACTGTAACTAAAAACTGCAAATGCTTAATGGAATGAGATACCCAAAATATATATATATTCACTTCTTTACTTTTTATATTTTTTATTTTTATTAGTACTTAATGCACTTGTTTCTGTTTATTTGTTTATTTTAATTTAAAAAAAATATTTTTACTATATATTTTTTTATATTTATTAAAAGTAAAATTTATATATAAAAGATAAATTAAGAAATTAAATAATTTTTTTTACAAAATTAATAATATTAATTATATTCTTAATATTTATATATTTTCTTTTTTGAGATAAAAGAAAACATAACAATTTGACCTTTCTCTCAAACGAAAAACTACTAACTATTGGGCCTTGTTCCTGCCAACATCGGCCTTATCGATATGTCACTTTGGGAAGGAACAAAAACAGAGAAATTTTGGCCAAACATATAAAAAAAAAAAAATCAACCCCACAAAAAATATGAAATTTACAAAAATAGGTAATAAAAATGTATAGAGTTTTGCATATATTTTATCTTTATAAATTTTAATGTATACTTACTTGAATAATTTTAGAAAATTTTAAATAAGGTTAATATATTATTTAATGACTTGTAGAAAAAAATTTAGAATGTGTGACAAAAGTCTTCACTTGTTATTTTCCCAAAATTGACCTTTGAAGACTCCGAACTTTTTTGAAGCCAGTGCCAAAACATGAAACAGTTGCCCACAGTTGCCCACCCTCCGCCACTTGTTTTTCTTCTGTTTGGTTGTTTGTTGGTTAATCACTTGTACCTTGCTTGTACTTTTAAATCATTAAAACAAAATAAATGGAAATAATCCTCATAATTAAGGACATTAAATTGATGTAATTTTTAAAACAATTTTATTTATTACAGGTTAAAAAATTGTTTATGATCTTTTAATCTATACTTGTGCATAAGATATCAAATTTGTTTTTAATTAGGTTAGTATATTTTGTTAATTCCAAATACTTGAGAAAACTAGGGGTGCATAAGATGCACGTTCAGCTGAAGAGTCAAAAGCCTGAAAAAGCATATTTAGGGATTCAGCTTTGGGGAAATGATAAAACTGTTTGCTATATTGTAATTTATTTAGAGGGCTGATTTCCCAACACCCACTGTGTTTTTGAGCGCCCATTGCATTTACAATCTATGCGCTAATTATGATTAATTACCGCAGTGGGTTTGATTCACTTTTTATAACTCTTCTCTCTCAGGCAACAGTTACTAATTGAATAAGTTTGTTGTTTATTTTGCTGGTCTTTTCAACAGTGTTAGCAATTAAAGATGTTGCTTGTTTTGGTGGTTTTTTCAACATCTTTAAATGTAGGATAGTAAATTTATGTATTTTTTATATTTAATATGGTCAATTTTATTTTGTTATCTACTTTTTTATTAATGAAGATCAACAATAATAATTTTTTAAAATGAATTTATTTTTATATTAAATGTTCAAAGTTTTAAAATCAGTATTTAAGAACATTTATTTTTTTAGTATTTTTATGTTTAATGTTGAGTTAATCAAATAATTGACATAATTTTACTAAATATTTTTATTTTTATAAAGCTAGTTTTTTTATACATAGATATTTTAAATTAAATAATTGTTTTTATAAAAAATATTAATATTAAAAAATGTAATTAATATTATTCCTTTTTTTAAAATTATTTACTTTTCTAATTTATCCTTTATATATAAATTTTATTTATTACAGTTAATAAATACATTTTAAAACTAAAATGAACAAATAAATAGGATTAAATTGTGTACTTTCTTTTTAAACAGAAGTATTTTTGAAATAATAAATATTAAATAATTGTATAAATTAAAAAATTAATTTTAATATATTCTAAATGTAAAAATATTAATTTGTGGGGTACTAAATAATATATAATTTTTAAAACAACTACAACCTGTATGCAATGACACTAGCTGCAATAAAATTTGACTTATCTTATTTTTCTAAATTCCTACATTATTATATGTTGTTGGCTTACAATTATACACCTGTGAATATAAATGAGACATTAATAATATGATAAATGATGTTGAAAGAAACAAGATTATGAAAAACGATGTTATGGCAAAGGGTTGCATCTCACGAAAGGAAATCGTACAAGTACGACATACCGTTTAGAATTATATTTTCAAGAAAGTTAAAATAATAGTTAGCATATTTTAATATTAAAACTTATAAGTATAAAATAATTTAGTATAATTAATTTTTTTAAAATTATTTATTTTTATTTAAATCTTTTTGAAAGAGTTTAGATTTTTTTTTCAAATTTGTAATATGATATTTAAAAAAAAGTTTATAATTTTTCTAGTTTTGTAAATATTTAAATTAACTTTATATTTTATATATGAAATATTTCTTAGTTATCATATATTTTGTACGAATATTTTTAATATTATTAGAAATTATTCATTCAATATTACTTTTAACCATATTATTATACTTTTCGAATACGATAAATAAAATAATGAATGTTAGAAGATAATTAATTATATCACATCATTTTTTATCATTTTACTGCTACACTCGTTAATAATTAGAATTTCGTATTTAAATGTTTAACAAAAACAAATGAGAACAAAATATTTAAATTTTTAACAAAAAGGACAGTTTTGATCATATGTTTAACGAAGAGCATGTTGTTAGTGAACGGTAATGCTATTGAAGACATGCGTATGATATTTGTAGATTATTTGGCTAATTTAAAAAATGATTTTTTTTATCTTATATGTCAGAAGCAGAGATTAAAAGATTAAAAACATTAGTGTAATGATTAACTTTTCTATTGCCGATATAATAGACTATGTACTACAATTTTTTAACAGATGTAATGAATGATTTGTTTTTAATAAAAATTTATTTTTTATGTAATGGTTTTTTTCTTTTTCAACAAAAAGTTCATATTTTTGGACCTCTAAATTTTTTTTAATAAATTACTGTTTTTATAAATGATAGTTTGTAAAATTTTTATAAAATACTTTTTAAATATTTTTTATATATTTAAATTTATAAATTTTTTATTTTTATTTTTATTATATATATTTTAAATCAATTTTACATATTCTTATCTTGTGTTTTGGATAAAGTATTTTAACATTTTAAAAAATTTAAAATACTTAAAAATTCAAATATTTTTATTTTAAAATATCTTGTTTAAATAAAAAAAATTAATTTATTATATTTAAAATTATTTATTTAAATGATAGAATTTAAAATTTTAAAATTAAATTTTTTTAATTAAAGATTAAATAATTTAATTTTTACTATATATAAAATTTTATGTTTAAATATTCATAAGTTTATTTTAATTTTTTTATTTATTTTTCATAAAATAATTTAGATATAAAAATATTTTTATTATATAATATATTTAATCAGAATATAATTCAAAAAATATATATAATTAAAATATATAATTATATTATTTGATATTAAAAATAAAAAAAGTAAATAGAAATTTCAAATTCAGATTATTTTAAAGAAATTTATAATTTTTTTATTTTAGTTGGTTAAAATATTTTTTAAATATTTTTACAATTTAAAATATCTTACAAAATAATATTTAAACAAAATATTCTAATTGCTAAAATTTTAATTTTTTTTTATAAATTTTTTCTTCTTAAAATAGCTTATCCAAATACAAGATTAAATATATTCTATTTTTCATATTTTTAAAATTTATTTACTATATGAATCATATAATTATAATAGAAAATTATTTATATTCTATTTCACATTTATTAACAATATGTAGATTTAATTCTATTTTTATTTCTCTAATTTAACTTATGTGTAATTTAATCTTTCTATTTTTTTAATAATTTTAATCTAACAAATTTGATCCATCTTTAATTTTTTAAAATTAAAATTTTAAATTGTTATTTTTTATTTTTTATAAAATTTATAATAATATTAAAATATAAAATAATTTAAATATTTTAAAAAAATTATTACTAAAATTAGATAAAATTTGAAGATTTTATAGGATTAGAGATTAGTTTTAAAGAAAAAAAGTTTAATATTTATTATTATTATTATTGAGTCAAATTAAATATTATAATTAATGAATTTTGAGTATATGTAAAATAATTTAATTATTTTAATTTTTAAAATAGTATTTATAAATTAAAAATTAATAATAAACTAAATGTATTAAATTTTAATTTATTAAAATTAATCTAATGGTAAAATATTTGATATTAGAATAACTTTTACTGAGATCTTCGATTCAAAGTGAAAGAAGAAAATTTTTTTGAAAAAAAAATTGGATCACTAAAATTATTCACAGATCAAATTTACAAAAATCAAAAATAAAATTAAGCTAAGTATTTAAAATAAAAAAATTAAAATTATCATTATAATTTTTAAGATAATAAATTAAAAGGTGAAATATATTTTTATTTTTTATAAATATAGTAAGTTTCTTTTATCTTTATAAAAAAAAATTTATTCAAACGTCTATTTTTAATTCCTTACTAACTTCTCATTAAATATTTACTAACGTTGTTGATACAGGTTTAAATAAACTTTGTCAAATAACTCATCGTATATATTAAAAAAAAAATTATACAAGTATAGTAAATTATAATTGTTTTTATTAAATTATGCAAAAATTATTTTGATATATCTTTTAAAATAGTTGTCTCTGTAACTTTTTAAAGTATATATGATATATAAATACATATTACAATGTTTAATTAAAAGTATATTAATTAATTTAATGTTAGAAATCAAAAGCAAAAGTTTCTAAAAGATAGAGATTAAAATAAAAAATACAGGAAATTAATATTCTTAAAAAATGTTTAAACTTAAAATTAATTAAAATATACAAGTAATAAATATTTAAAAATATATAATTATCAAAATTTTCAAATTAATATCAAGTAATTAAATATACCCTTTCAGGTTATTTAACATTTATATATCAACTAGTTCAAGCTATTAAGTTGTATCTAGCAGTGGAAAGTTAAAATCGGTTATATGATACCTTAAATTTAATTTTTATTATTTTTATTGTATATAAAGAAAATAATGCTTATCAATTAGTTTAATAGTTAAATTTACATAATATTTTTATTTAATTAACTAACTAGCTTTTTAATTTATTAATTTTGTCAAAATCATGTAAAAGGGTTTGTATATATTTTTAAAGTTTAAATTCAATACATTTCCATAATATAAAATTTTATATTATCAACCAATTTTAAAATTCTAATAAATATAATCTAGAGTAATTATTAAAAACAGTATAAATATTTTTAATAATATAATAATTTATAATTTAAGAACAGTGCATTTTAATTTTTTTATGTGATAGTGAATCATATTAGGAAATTAAAATAAAAAATATATTTGATATGCAAAAGTGGTCGACCCATACATTTTTGTTTTTTAAAACTCAGAAATCAAGGTCGCTGCATCAAATAATATGTAGGCCGTTAAGAACCAGGAGAGGGAATGTTCAGACTTGAATGTATGGTAATTTCAATTTTCAAGATACATCCATTAATTAAGCTTTTTATTTTGACATTAGAAAATTAATTTTGGTATTTTCAATAAAAAATACAAAGTTTTATATAAATTTGAGTAAAATTACTTTAAACACATATTTTTAATTATATTTAAGAATTTAAATTTAGTTCCATTAAAATTAATGTTACTCAATACTAGTTTCCAATAATTAATTTAATTTTAAATAAGGTCTAAAGTTTAAGTTTTATATATAAATGTCTCTTACTTTTTCAGGGAATCGTACTAATCAATTGTATGCATATTAGTCACCGAGCTTAAAAGGTTTTTCAAAGGACAGACCTAACATGTTTGGATATGTCTCCCTTTTTATCAAACGAAACTTTGTGAATGTCAATGTGGAAAATAAAAATTTTCCAGTAAATATAAATGGTTCCACTTCTGCCTCTATTAGAAATGACAGAAACATGTCTTTATATCTAGCTAGCTATGTTAGTTTATATTCCAGATTGACCAACCAACCAAAGAAGCCAACATTGTAAATGTAAATATGGAAAATTTTATTTATTTTTTATTCCTGAGAGTAATAAATGGTTTCCAATTCTATTATGGATGACAGAAAAATGTGTCATTATATCTATATTAGTTCAACAACCATTTTTGCCTCGTCAAAAACCTTAAATATAGAATATAGATAATATTCATAATTATATTTTTTTTCAGAAATAACATTAACAAAATGCCTATGTAACCTCAATTCAACCACCTACATTTCATATGCATATAGACAAAGTTAGCCCTTTTTCTCGAGGAGGCCAAATATAGATAAAATTCTCTCTCTCTCTCTCTCTCATATATATATATATATATATATATAGCCTTCTTATAATTTAAAATTTTCCCAATTTATTGTCCTTTATTTTTATCATTAAACCCCTACAATTTATATTAAAGTAAAAAAATGTAAAATTCGTCTATAGTTAAAATTACGGTTTGAGAACTTTAAAATTTAAATTAAAATAAGGATTTGTCTAAATTATCCTATAAAAAAATTCATTTAGAATATATTCACAATATACTTTTTTTACATCATCATCTAGTTACAAATTACTACACCATTGAAAATTGTTTAATTTAAAATAAATCTTTTAAAATTATATTTCCTATAGTTTCTAATTGATCAATATTTGAAATTTTTTTACAGTATCAATATATTAAAATTAAACATTTTATAAAATATAATAGATAATGAATAAAAATATTTTAAATTTTTATATTATTTTAAGTTAATTTTGGCTGTCACACATAATATTATAGAACAATATTACTTTCTAATATCATTGATTATATATATATATATATATATATATATATAATTATTTCATGTAATATCTGGGTTAATTGATGCTAAGAATAGAATTTCATTGATAACTATATACAAAATATCGACCACTAATTAGGTTAGCGCATTCATAAAAATATCTACTGCTACAATAATATCCACAAGCGGCCTGTTAACATACATACCTACCCTGCGTAGACTGGGTCTACGTGGAAATTGCAACATATGATAAGTCAAAATTTTTGGTCATGGTACCACAAGTCAATTGTGTCAACTTTTCAATATTTTGAAGATTATTATTATTATAATAATATATATATATATATAAATTAGATAATATTTGTTAGTTTATATAAATTACTTTAATCTAATTAGATCAATTCGAATCATCAATAACATATATTTATATTTATTTTAAATCTTAACTGATATAAAAATTATTATTATTTTAAAAAAAAATCATAGCCATTGAAAGAATGGTGGATTTGGCTGGACACCTCCTTTTCCTATTTTGGATGTATAAAATGTAAATGGAAGATTACATAACATTAATGGAGTGAAGCTAAGATGAGCATGTTTCTTTACCCTTCCTTTGTACTACTTCTTCACTTTCTAGTCATAGCCCTCATTCTACCACCAGCACCATGTACTACTCACTCTGATGACATTGCTATTTACTGGGGTCAAAACAGCCAAGAGGGAAGCTTAAGAGAAACATGTGCAACTGGCCAGTACTCTTTTGTAAACATAGCGTTTCTTTACAAATTCGGAAATGGTGAAGCCCCTCAACTTTCTCTTGCAGGACATTGTGATCCTGTTATAAACAATTGCTCTTCACTGGCCACAGATATTAAAATTTGCCAAAAGCAAGGGATCAAGGTGATGCTATCTATAGGAGGTTCTTTTTCTGCTTACTCTCTGGTTTCCTCTGAAGATGCTAAAAATGTTTCTGATTATTTATGGCACAATTTCTTGGGTGGCAACTCATCTAATTCACGTCCACTAGGAGATGCTATATTAGATGGCATAGATTTTGTAATAGTGACCTCCACTTCCACACAACACTGGGAAGACCTTGCTTATTACCTCAAGTCACATAACACTAGTAGAAAAAATGTCTACTTAAGTGCATCACCTCAATGTCCATTTCCTGATAGTACACTTGGCAAAGCCCTTGAGACAGGACTTTTCGACTATGTTTGGGTACAATTCTTCAATAATCCCCCTTGCCAATATAACAAAGGTAATGTTGATAACCTTGTCAATTCATGGAACCAATGGACTAAGTCATTAAAAGTGGGGAAAATGTTTTTAGGATTACCTGCATCACCAGAAACAAGTGGCTATATTCCACCTGATTTGTTGAACTCTCAAATCCTTAGTGTGATTAGAGTGTCTTCTAATTATGGAGGGTTGATGCTTTGGGAAAGGTACGAAGATAAAATGAGTGGATATAGTAAAATGATTTCAGAAAATCAACTTTGCACACAGCAAAGACAATCTAATTGTACAAGATATGACTATGGTTTTGTTGAACGTTTGGGCTACATGGCCACAACTGGTTTCATAATTACTGAGAGTGAGAGCTTTAATAGACAGTGTTGTGAGGTTATATGTAGGAACAATTGTTCTTGTGATGCTTATGCTCCTTCAAATTTTGTTAATAACACTGGATGCCAATTATGGAGTAAAGGAGCAAGGTTTGTTAAAGGGTCTGGAGCAAATTTGCAGCGAGTTTACATTGTCAAACAAAAAGGTATGCCTAATTTCCCAACCTACTAGCTACCATGCTATTTTGTCATACCAAAAAGTCTTCACAATGAACAGCATATACAAGATGCTTAATATTTAAGAGATTGTCTTGAGATATTCTAAATATTAAACTTGCTAACAGTTTGTCAAAATTGTACAATCAATTTCATAAGTTGCAAATTATCTTCATGTATGTTGCAGTCAACAAGTGGTGGAAATGGCTTATCATTGGTGCTGGAGCAGTTGTTGCAATACCTTTATTGTGTTACCTGTGCTCTGTCTTAAGGAGAAAGTACAAAGCTGAAGGTAATTGTTTAAAACAATTACTGTATAAGATATTGTGTTTTTGCATTATTTTATAACTTAATTAAGATGTACTTCCATGTGTTTTTATCAGTGGATAGAAAAATGAATCAAATGAAATTGTTAGTTGAGGTTGGAGCTAATGTAAACGGAAACTTTGGCAAAGCCAAAAATGCAACCCAAGAAAGAAAAGTAACCAATGAGATTGAAATATTTAGCTTGGAAAACATCATTGCTGCCACAAACAATTTCTCTCTTGACAATAAGCTAGGAGAAGGTGGTTTTGGTCCTGTCTATAAGGTAATCTCACACACTTAAATTGAAACTATCTTGTTTTGGTCCTGATATCATGATATTTTTAGGGAAAATTAATTGATGGACAAGACGTTGCAATAAAAAGACTTTCTAGGAGTTCAGGTCAAGGGCTATCAGAGTTCAAGAATGAAGCTAAGATTATGGCCAAACTTCAACACACTAATCTTGTGAAGCTTTTGGGGATTTGCATTCAAAGAGATGAAAGAATACTAGTTTATGAGTACATGCCCAACAAGAGCTTGGACTTTTATTTGTTTGGTAGGCCAGGTCATCTTCTGTCCTAATAAACTATGGATATGATAAATTGTGTTTCGGTAATTGATATTATTTTTGCTTTTCAATAGATACAAGTAGAAAGAATGTGCTAGATTGGAAAAAACGCCTCAATATCATTGAAGGCATTGCTCAAGGACTTGTTTATTTACACAAATATTCTAGATTAAAGGTGATACATCGAGACTTGAAGGCAGGAAATATACTTCTTGACGAACAAATGAATTCAAAAATATCTGACTTTGGTATGGCTAGAATATTTGGATTGAAAGGATCTGAAGAAAACACAAATAGAGTTGTTGGAACATAGTAAGTAAAACAACCTATCCACCTTATTATTGTGTACCTGACTTTACTTGGCTTTAAATGCTAACAATCAAACACTTTCTCCTTTTTGTCTTTTTAATTTGTTCAGTGGTTATATGTCTCCAGAATATGCAATCAATGGTGTTGTGTCTGTTAAAACAGATGTATACAGCTCTGGTGTGTTGTTACTTGAGATTCTTAGTGGGATAAAGAATAATAGTTGCATCCATTCAAGTCAACCATTCAATCTCACAGGACATGTAAGTTCAACAAATAGCTAGATCATCAAATCTAAAGTTCTACTAAACTAAGTATATTTTTGGATGTTGCATTCTTCTAGGCCTGGCATCTATGGAATGAAGGTAGAGCTCTAGAATTGATAGATCCATCATTGAACGAATCATACATTTCCCATGAAGTGTTGAGGTGTATTCATATTGGACTCATGTGTGTACAAGATCATGCTACAAATAGACCTACCATGGAAGATGTTATTTATTTCTTATCAAACGATGCCACACAAATTGGTCAACCAAAGCAACCGGCATTCTTTTTACATGTGGATGCGGAAGAGTCAGGGTTGCCCAATATCCCACAAGAAGGTTGTTCTTTAAATGGTGCATCAATTTCCACTATTTATGGAAGATGAATTTTCCATCTGAACACAATTATATGTGTTTACTTATATATACAGCATTTTCTTGGAAACTAATTTTCAAAATTTTAATACTAGCAACTAGAAACTTACATGCTTGTAGATCATTTAATTAAAATTGTATCCTCGATGTTTTGGAATTCTGAGTGTTAGATTGTCTTTCAATTATATATTGCAAACTACTCTTCACTGCGTTTTTTCCAGTTTCTTGTTACTGAGGTTTTATTTATTTTATTTTAGTTATAACAAGGTAAAATTATTCCCATAATTTAAAAATGGATACAATTGTTTTTTTTTTTTACAAATTTGATACTAACATTATATTATTTCATTAAAAAAATCCTAATTTATTTTCTCTAAATTAATGTTATGTACACTTGAGTTGTCTAATTTAAAATCGAACAATGTGATCTTAAAACTTATTAGTGTGTATTTCAAATTTTTCATTTATTTTTCCATCAAACAATTGCAGAAGTTATTATTCTTAAATCATAAAACCATTTTTTAAGGCTTTATGACTAATACTCTTTTAGAAATTAATTATCACATTATGTTAAAAGTAAAATAAAAATTAATTGTCCTACATAAATATAGAATATTACATGTATATTTATCATTTTTTATGGTCATAAAATATTATTTTATATTTATTTTTAAAAATAAAAAATTATAACTTTAAATTTGGGATGAATATAAATATATCCCTTTTTAAATAAAATATAGTATTAAAATGAAATAATTTTTATCATGTGAAAGCTTGTTATTTAATTTTGATATAAATTAATGGTATCATCCATGTGTTGTATAGGTGTGTAAAAAGATCATATGTAATTAATTATTTTTAAAATATATATATAAGTAAATTTTGATAGATGAAAACTTTTTAGTTTACAATTAAAATAAAAAAAATAAAAAAATATGAGAAAATGAAAATAAAAGTTAAAAAATAATAAAAATAACTATTATGACTAACAATAAAATGTGATCATAACTTTTTTTTTCTCATAGAAAGTAGGTGTTTAATATATGTAAAATAAATTATATAAAATTGAAAAATTAATTAAAATTTTCAAAAAAATTAAATAATTCCATGATTTTAGTGTTAAAAAAATTATTTTAATACATAAAAGTAAATATTTTTATGTTAAAATCTCTTAATATTTTTTATATAATACGATTTCATATATATATATATATATATAAGTTATACGATTTTTGATAAAAATTATTTAATTTTTTAAAGTGATTATATATTTTATTTTTATTTTTATCATTTATCCTTAATAGTTTGGTTCAAACTTAATATTTTTATTCTCACACAAATTTGATATTTTCAATGAATATATCTCCTATATATAGAAGAATAAACTTGACCTCTTTAAATAAGATAAAATTTTTATTCATTATTATTGTAGGTTTATTTTATCGTTTTCTCTTATCACATTTCAAAATTTATTTTGAAAACTAATATTAACCTTTAATATTTACCGGTTAATAAGATGAACCTCCAATTTTAAATGAAAAAATAAAAATATTAATATATAATATTGAACTTAAATTTTGTCATATATATAAAAAAGGTTATAGCCTATGACTAACATTTTTATATAAAAGTAATATAGATAAATTTAAACTATATAACCTTATATAAATAATCAATGTCAAAAAAATTTAAAATTACATGGTCATTTAGAAAAATACATGCAACCTTTTAAAAAATACTCAATGTCAAAAAATTTTAAAATTACATGATCATTTAAAAAAAGACATGCAAGTTTTTAAAAAGTCTATGAATTTTATGTTTTAATTATAATTATTTTCAATAAACTTTAATAGTTGAAGTATATTTCTTTTGTTTTTGTAAAAAAATTTCATGTAAAATATTTTTTATTTTATACACATAATATTATACATATTTAAAGTTTATTGTGAATTATTACATCTTAAAAATTCAAATGATATGGTAAAAGTTATTTATTGGAAACAAATATGATAAAGAAAGTGTGTAAAGGAATTCCAGAATGAATAACTAATAGTTATTGATAATATATTAATTAATTATTATTGATAATATATATACTAATTAATTAATTAATCATTCAAATGAATTAAAGAAGGAATGTATATAATTATAACCTTTACACATGTACAATTAATTATGATTTTGTAACTACATAATGACTTTCATTTATACCAAATATGATCTTGTAATGCATTTTCATGGTTAGTTAATTAAAATTATATTTAGTTGAAAAATAATAATAAAAGGTAATAAAATTTGGAATTTTTTTCGTTGACTTTTCAATGTAATTGATAATTCTTGTCTATTGATAATAATTTTCCAATCAATTTGTAAAATTAATAATGAGTAAAATAACCTAAAACTAAATTAAAAAAATAAAAATATGAATAAAAGATATGGTGTTTGACGTTTATATATATTTTAGTTAGATAAAATGGAAAACAACTAACTGATTTTTTTAAAAAAATTGTTTCAACTTTATTTAATATGCTAACTATTTTTATAATTAAATAAAATAACGAACATTTTTTTAATATTATTTCTAGCATCAGTATTCAAAATGTCAACCATTAGCTAAAAATCATCATTTTATTTTTATTTTTAATATATTTTAATAATTTTTTATTTATTATAAAATATTATTTTTAAGCATTATTTAATATTATAATATTTATCTTAGTTATTAATATTTTATAATAAAATAATTTATTTTTTATTTTAAAATAAAATAAATACTCTTGTATATAAATATTATTTAAATTTAATATATAAAAATAAAAAAATCAATTTAAAAAATATTTATAAAAAATACATCATAAATAATAAAATAAATAAATAAAATCCTTAAACTATTTTTTTATAATTTATAATTATCAAAATAACTTTAATTTTATTTATACAATTTATTATAATAAATATATATATATATAAAGAATAAAATAAAAAATATTATTATTATTATTAATATAAAAATATAATTTAAATAATAAAATATTAAAAATTATAATTAATAAAAATTATGATACTTCAACTTTAATATAATAATTATATTTTTATTTTTATTTTATTTTATGACTAGCTAATTTAAAACCTCAGCTAACTTAATTTTTAGTTTCAACATATTTTTTTAATTTTACCAAAACTTATCCTAATTATTAGTTCAATTAATAACTTTCAATTTATTTAATCAATTTGTAAAATTAATATTATGAGTAAAAATAAATTTAAAATCACTTAAATATTTAAAATATGAATAAAAGATGTGGTATTTGACTCATTATTAATCCAACTACTGAGGGTAATTTCTTGTGTTCATTGATTTTCAATTTCTTAATATTCATTCGTTATTAATAGTGTTTTATAATAAATTTGATAAAAAATTAAAAATATTTATTATTAAATGAATATCATTTTGATTCTTTTAATTTGGACAAACATATTTATTTTCTCAGTTATTTTATTCTAAATCAAGAGTATCATTTATATGTATATAACAAATTAATTTACGTAAAATATATGATAAACATATTTTTGATCATTTGTTAAATAACGTGATAAATAACACAGGGCTAAGTATTTTAATTACTAATACATAATTCTGTAGGGTAATAATGATTGAAATTTACTATGAAATTATTATGTCCGTCTTGATTAGAAAAAGTGTTAGGAGCAAAACATAATGAGAATTTATCTATACGAAGATTTCATATGAATTTGAGATATTACTGTGTTTGAAATCTTCTTTTTGATTTGGCTGATAATTTCCACAAAGTATTTATTTGATAATTTTGAATATTTATCCGTACAATATCAATGCTAACAATTTAAGAATCTAACTCAATGAGATTATTTTTAACCGATTAGAATATATTTAGAATATTTTTTATGAGTTTTAGTTATTGATAGGAAATTGTATGAGAGAATACCATAAAAGAATTGTACCCCATTCTTAACGATGAAAAAAATGAGAAACATTCAAAAAAATTGTGAGAGAAGAGAATAAATATTAATTCAAAACACTAACATGATTTTGAAATAGTGACAGCAGTTTCACATATGATCTTACTTTTCAGAATGTTAATTGAAAAATATATAATAGAGATGGATTAAATACATTAAATATACAATAGTTAATAACAACATTATTTTTAAAAAATATATTAATACATTAAAATAAAACTCTGAAAATACGGTATCGATATGTATCTGATACAAAATTGTGAGAATTTGGATTTGGCATACTATCATGCTTACACATCAATTAAGCGGCATTTACTTATCAATGAATAATATCCTCAAAGATTTAAAAAATATGTTCGATGAATTTTAATGAAAAATAAAAGTATACGGAAAAAAATTAAATTGCAATTTACCTACTCAAATTAGCATGTCATATTTACCATTTTAAATTGAAAACATTAGGTAAATTACTTCAGTTACTATTAAAATTAGCATATCATATTTGTGATGTGAAAATTTTCCATATCAAATTTTGACTGAGGAAAATAGGGTAAGAAATAAATTGATTATCAAGCATTCGTTTTTTGGGGAAAAAAAAAACTGTTTTTAGATTATAGATTGACGGATGGCAGGAAAAGAAAGGAGGCGGTGGTTTCGCAATATATATATATTTATGGAATTGAAAGCGTGGAAGTAAAGGTGTGAGGCGAGGGTAAGGTCGTGTCGTTTGCTGTGTCTTTCTTTGTCGTTTTTGTGTTCAGACCGAACCCTAGCTCTTCAGCGCAACCATGTCGTCCAAACAAGGTATCGTGATTCTTCTATCTCCTTCCTCCAAACATCTGATCTCTAAGATTCTATTCATTCTTCTTATATTTCAAATTCTTTTGCTCCCTCGATTTGTTACACGAACTCTTAAATTCAGATCTGTTAATAAGGATTAAGGATGTTGGTTTTGCAATTTATCTAATTGATTTTATTTCTCTTTCTTCGGGTTTTAGGTGGAAAAGCTAAGCCTCTGAAGAAACCCAAGTCTGATAAGAAGGACTACGACGAGGTATTTGGCTGAAATCCTTTTTGGATATTTTTAAATTTTTTTATTATATTTAAATTTGATTTGGTGAAAGAAAAGAATTTTCATGGTTGATGCGCCTTGGTTTGAGAATTAGCAATGAGTTTAAGAAATAGGGAACAGAGGAGAGTGAGGTTTGGGCTTTAGTTTGATCGTTGTGTGCTTACAATATGATACTTTCCGATGGTTTGATATAAATTTCTGTACAAAATATACAGCTGTGTTCAGACAATTGTGATGTTCGTTGAAGGATCAGAAATTTATAATTTTGCATTTATTTAAAATAAATAATCATATTGTCATGATAGAATCCAAAGTTAATGGTAATACCACCCTTTTTTGAACCCCACTTTGCTTCCTTGGACAACTTTCCATCTGGGTTCTCATTTCATAGCACTTTACGCATGTGTATTTTTTTTCTTTCTTGCATTCTGTAGAAGCAAACAGATTTTAACGAGTGGGTCTCTCTAGGAACAACCTCTCTTGTAGGATTAGGAAGCAAAGGATTGATCTAATTATATGTTGTGTTTTCTTGCATTTTCTTTTCTGTTTGAGTAACATGATTCAGCTGTGTTGTTTTGTGAGCATGTTGATGAGAGTAATAAAAGAGGTCTATGTTAGAACGGGTAAAGGGAGGATAGGGGATAAATACCTCTTTATGTTATGTAAATAATTGTCCAACTGACAATAGTATCCGTGTTTTCGTGTAACAAAATTGAAATGAAGGGGTGGGATACAAATATGAGCAGAGTAATTTTAATAGAATTTTAAGTCAATTATGGTCTAGACTTGAGAGATACAGGATATTGTGAAAGTCCTGAGGGAACCTTTTGTAATTTTGTCTTCTTTGTTATGTAACCATCATTCCACCGTTGTGGTGACTGGGTTCTATGTGAATATCATTTAAGAATCATTTTCCTTCTTTTTCTTGAATTCTGTCAGGCAAACTATCCTACTTCCTAATAGGTGGGCCACCATAATCTGAATGGGAGAGGCAGCGGGGAATTTATGATATGGGAGGGGCTTATATGTGAGGAGTAGTCATTTTGGGTGGGGAGGCTGCAACGACCCTCAACCTGTTTCATATGTCCTGTTTTATGTTTTAAGAGTGTTTTCTTGAGAATTATGTTGTTTGATAACTTTGTTGTGAAATTTTTGTTTCAATCATTGATATATGATTTGTTCTTGCTGATTTATGCACCCAGACACTGCCCTATGTCTACCTTTGATTCTGGTTGTGACCTTGTAGTTTACTTGTATTGGTATTTTGTAGGTTGATATGGCTAACATTCAGAAGAAAAAGGACGAGGAGAAGGTCAGATATCGTATTGGAATTTAGTACATACCACATTCAATTGATCTTTTTGTAATAATATTCCTTTTTATACTTAATCCTGTCTGTTGCATTGAACAGGCACTAAAGGAGTTGAAAGCCAAGGCACAGCAGAAGGGGAGTTTCGGAGGTTCTGGGCTTAAGAAAAGTGGAAAGAAATGAGGGCTCTTTTCATGATTGTATACATTCAATATATTGAGCTCCTTATTTACAGTTATGATTAGAACATCTGTTATTGTGGCCTACTTTATTGCTGATGTTAGTACTTAACCGAAGCATGTCATGATGTAAGTGCAACAAGTTACTTGTTTGCAGCTTGATTGTGTGTCCCTCATCCTCATGGGGTTCTGATAATAACATCTATTTAGTAGTGTTGTGGATTTGGCATAAACTTGTTCAACTAATAATGGCTGGGCTTTCAAAATTTTTATTGTCAATTCTATTATGCTCCTACCTTCTGCCAACTGCAGAACATTTGTCTGCGATTGATATGGGATCCTCGAGTCATTTCCAATTCTTTGGTTTTGGTTTCTATTTCGGGCTCCCGCCCCAGTCTTTTGCCTAAAGACCCTCTGAAATTCAGCTGTATTTTTTCTATTCAATTTGCTTAAAGGGGCATTTTAAAGGGTTAATTTAAGTTCATGAAAATAGTTTATGGTTTTTTCAAATTTGTTTCAACAAGTTTTTTGGTATAATTTGTCAATAAATAGTCTAATTGATTTATCCAAATGTATTGTGAATGGAAAATAAAGATTATTGATGTGATAAGGTTATAATTAACCTACTATGTTTATATATTTAATGGTAATTAGAATGAAATAGATGAATAAGATGGAATAAAAATTTAATTTTATTGTTTGAATATTTTATGATGAGATAGAATTTTATATTGGTTTGGAAACATGGGGTAAAATAGAATAATAATTAATTATTGATTAAATAATTATTTTTGCTATTGAAAAATTAGCTGTTAGTTATTTTTTATCTTGAAATATTGAAATTAATTATAATTATTTTTAATGGATAAAGTTATCATAATTATTTTTATCATCATTTTTTAAAATTAAATAATTGATTTTTAAATTAAATTAAAATTTTACTTTTTAGAAACTAATATGATTAATTTTTATTTCTAAAGATTAAAATGATTATTTATTTTTGTAAATGTTCTTACCACATATATATAATCATATGTATAGCTGCTTTAAATTTTATATAAAACTAAATTTCTCGTTGGACATTATTCTTGCTTTCTATTATTTCAATACTTCCATATTAATATTCTTTTGAGATTAAAAGAAGTTGGACTACAAACGCGTCATGAGGCATGTCGTAGCCGAGGCATAAAGTTGCAATGGCACCAGAAAGTTATATCCTGCGATTGGTGATTATTAGATTTATGGTAGTCAAAATGAATTTTCAAATCCATATCCATCGTAGAACTCTATCCTTACGATTCCATTCCAAGTCACTTCAATACTTTCCATCAATTTAAACAAAGCCTATGAACACTCGAACTGTTTTTGTTGACCAATTAGCGTTTGTTTGAATGCATTTGAAGGACCTCATGGAAAAAATAAAAGTGTGTTACTGTTATTTTTCCTGTTTTCAGTACAAAAGGGGTCATAAGTTAGGAGATTTTGCACGTCTTGTTTTTTGTAATATTTAATATTTAAAATCTCAAGTTTTTTCAATCGATGTTTTATTTTGTAAGATTTGATTTTTGATTCAAGATAAATTTTAAAAAAAAAATTATATTTACAATATCTTCCATCCTTTTTTTTTGGCATAATTTATTCCATCATCTAAATATTTTTTTAATTTACTATAAAAATATATGTTTAACTCTAATTTTAGAGTCATTATTTTAATTGAATGTTTTAAAGCTTAATAAAATTTAAATATATCTTAGCTGGTTGGGAGAAAAAAGAAAGGTACCTTTGTGCCCGAGGAATTAAGCTCAATCACCTAATACCCATTTTTAATTATTTAATAAATGTTTTCCTTTAAATGTTATTTGTTTAGTTTCTGTAAAACAATCATCAGTGTTCTTTTTATTGAGTGGTAGTTTGACTAATTTTTCAGTAACACAAATAAAATACGTCAAGTTCTATATCAACATGTTTCAAAGCTCTGTGCTTATCCTAATACCAATATTAAGATATTTTAATTTTTTTAATTTATATTTTTAAAATCATATCCAAAAAATTAATATAAAATCTAAAATAATAAGATATTTTAAAAAAATAAAAATTTGGGTTGGCTCAGGTTTAATTGGATCCAACACATGCAAAATTGATACCCAACTTGAATGGATTGGATTAAATATATTTCAACCCAATATGAATTATTACGTAGATCCAAATTAACTTTTTTTTTTAAAAAAAATTCAAGTTGAGTTA
Organism: Canavalia gladiata; assembly: GCA_037954105.1. Taxonomy (NCBI): domain Eukaryota; kingdom Viridiplantae; phylum Streptophyta; class Magnoliopsida; order Fabales; family Fabaceae; genus Canavalia; species Canavalia gladiata. Next base: position 1,895,639 of record CM075659.1, read on the forward strand.
GTTGGGCAAATTTGACGATACAAGCACACTTAATACTATCTCATAAACAAGCATAGGATAAAAGAAATTTAACCTTCACTACCGGTGGAACTAAAATTATCAATTGAAGTATGATCCTAATCATAATTTTTCGGTAGAACCAACATCATAAGATTTAATTCAATAGTTCTTTACCCAAAAATAAAGGAAAAGTCCTCACAATGAAAAAGCAACCAAATTTTCATTAATATAAAAAACTACCATATATATTATAAGTTAGTTCTAACAGATACTACCCCTGGGAGAGAGATTTAATTATCATCCAGTTACCAAAGTGTTAATAAGTACTGATTACCTTACACTTAAAAGTGGTATTAAATGTATGTTACAAGTATTTCCTAGAAATCACAGTAAAAGCACTTCAGGAAAAATCCTCCAAGTAATTAAAATGTTTTGGGAACCTACTAGAAAGCAAAGATGTGACTAAGAACACAAAAGGGTTATTTTGAAAATTCACCCTGGAAAATATACAAGAAAGTTCAATTAAAAGAGAAAAGATGGACTTATTTATTTCCAATAAGGTTTGAAAAATAATAGTCTACTAAATTAAATAATTATAGCCCACAAGTGCGATCATCCCAACTAGGCTCTCCAAATTAAAGTTTTGAAGCTCAGCTAAAAACATCATCAAATTGTTGAAAAGTGCTCTATTTGGATATAACCTCTAATTCATATTGATTTTTTTTAATCTCCATAATTAGGCCTTGCAGAACTTACTTCATCCTTCTAATTTTGGTTCTAGCCATGGGACCTTCAGTTTCATGCAAAAGACTTTAGGCTGATTGATTAGATCTCTATCATTACGTATGTGCAATCCTAACCAATATCTTCAAGAATAATAGTCTCTTAATTCACACTCTTTGGCCATTAAATACTTTTATGCAACTTCTACAACCACTCGTCATCTGACATTATGTTTGGAATGTTTTGTCAATTATGACGGTTCATGGTGGCAGACCAAAAAAAATACCATAAAAAATATGGTGTATAGCACTGTGGCTGAAGGTGGAGAGGAAGAAAACCGGAGAATATAGACACAAGTGATGTGAGTTGTTGCCGTAGATGGAAGTAGCCGAAGATAGAAGAGATAAGACTTCAATGAAAATTGGGGATGATGCAGTGCAATGAGTGAAGTGAGCAAAACTTGTGTTTGGGATTTCAGAAACCTCATGATTCGCACCATATCCACCATATAAAACCCGCCATGCTCAATGATAATTAAAAATAGTTTCAGATCAATTGGACCGTTTATTTTTTCGGGCATATCTCTGCCATAACCACCATATGTACCTTGGGCTCCATGAGCATGGCATTAGCAGCCACCAAATGAAACCCGTCAAGCTCTGCACCTAGTCAAATTTCAATCACCGTGGTGCGATAACCGTCATGGCACGCCAGTTTTATTTACATACCAATTACCAAATTAATTTAACCACTTAAGCCCATGCAGTTAACTATTTCCATTAACCATTTAACCACTTACTGGAAATAATATAACATACCATTATCCTCTAGGGTAGGTCAAGATTTCCTTTTAAAGAAAAAGCTCCATCTCTCTGACAATTCACGTTGAATAATCCAATAAACATGGAAGCTGCATCTTAAACTATAAATAAAAAATGACGCTACAGGTGCAAAAAATCGTCATTATACTACCTAACCATATGTTCACAGCACAAAATTGCTTTTTTTTTTCTTTTTCTTTTTTGGGGATTGGGGGGGGGGGGGGTTTGAGAGCACTTGCATGAGCCAATTCATAAGGGCACACACAGAAGTGCAAGTGGCAGCTAGAGAAACTTGAAAGCTAAAACTTCTGATGCAATACGTACTCATATGATATACTCATACAGTAAACTAAGCAAGCAGCAGTCTGGCTTGACATATCAAGATAAAAATCAAGACAATTCATCCATCTTTCTCCTCTTTTTCCTCCTCTTCCTCTTCCTCTTCCTCTTTCTTTTCTTCCTCTTCTTCATCCTCTTCTGGTGGAGGATCTGCAGGCATTGGAGGTGGTAAAGGTGTCTTCATTGGACTAAATTGAGGAAATATATCCGGCCTTCGTCCAGGCCTAGGCCTTTCCCACTCCTGTCAGTATATATTTTCAACAATCCGTCAGCTTGTGCATCAAATGGCCACGAATTTAGATGAAAGAGGGTCACAAGCTCACAAAACCTAACATCACGCAAATCTGAACTTAATGTCAAAGCCATCACTAGGGTTCCAAAAAGCATAGGGTGGCTAACTGTTCTACCAACTAAAATTCCCTTCCATACACCATCAGACCAGAATTATTATCAAAGGGGGGGAGGAAGGGTGGTGCTTCTGTAAAACATCATACATCATCATTTACTTCGGGTATGTATCAGGAACCAGTAGCTCAAATCAAAGTAGCCTTGACTCACCAAAACACACACACACACACATTAAAGTTCATCATCTCTAAACTACACAAGACACATACCCAATAGAGTTTTTCCTTTCATCAACTTAATGAATTTTGGGATGCACTATAGTTCCTCTAAAGTATGGGATGTACTTCAGTGGTTAGGTGATAATTTTAACAACTCATTTGTTATACAATTGCATATATTTTCTAACAATTTCAATAACTAACTTGTCAATCAATGGTATAAGTCGGTACTTTATTCACAGGGTTCCTTTGGGATGATAACACTATTCAAGAAAGTAGCATTGCATCTAACTGACCAAGATTGATTCACTTTAATTAAAAGTAAGGAAATGTAATCCACCAGAGTTGAAAATTTATTGTCTGAACTAAATCCTATATTCTTCAACCATGAATACACATAGCAAGCATGGCAAGGTGAATCAAATCAATTGGGGACGTATTTCATGTGCAAACACAGCTTCATAGATTAATTAACAATTCTCGTTTGTACGAATAACGATAAAAACCTGACCAATCAAAATTCTGAGGCCTTCACACATTGAATTGTTTGGAACTAAAGCAAGAAAAGGGGGCAGCGAAATACTAAAAATGTTGAGTAACAGAAATGAAATCGAAAAAGTTTAATTGAATTGATATTAGGGAAAACTTACGACTGGGAAATCGAGAGGTGAACGGCGAGTTATCTTCTCCTCCTCGGGAGCCATACGAACGATGAGGCTTCGAAAGCGCGGAAGAGGAGTGACAGAGCGGAAAGGGAAGATGCAAAGAGGTCCAAAGTTGGAGGAAGAAGAAGGTTTGGAAGAAGAGGAAGAAGAAGAAGAAAAAGACGATGAAGACGAAGGTATGAGAGTGGTGTTGAGGCTCACCAAAGCCATGGCCATGCCTCTTTTGCTGCGGCTGCGGAACACCTAATCCTAATCCTTCTTTTCTCTTTTTCTCTCTCTATGCCTTCTATTTACAATTACTTAGGTCGGTTTTTGTGGCTCACCTCACCTACTTGGTATTTGGGTTTTCCTTCTATTCCTAATAAACAAATGTTTCTTTATAAATGCTAATAATAAAATATGTAATTTTTCCAAACTATAATAATTTTTTACTTAAATAATTTATTTTAACTTTTGTCCACAAGAAAGTGAATAAGAACTATGCAAACAAAATAATATATATATATATATATATATATATATATAAATACTTAACTCTTGATAAAAAGTTAAAAATAATTCATAAAATAAAATTTTAAAATTTTAAAAAAATAAAAACTATTAATCGATAGGTTAAAAATATAATAAATAATATTAATACCTTCTAAAATTTGTTAAAAAAATATTTTATATTTTTTAATTCTATATAATTTTTTTAAAAATTTATATAGAAATATAACATCGTATATTTTTTTAATTATATAAATTTATTAAAAAAATTATATACATAAAAAAACCAAAAATATTAAAAATAAATAAATATTAATATAATTTATTCTAAAAACTACAAAATTTATTATTAAATAAGAAAAATGTTAAGATCTGAATAATTAAATAAATGTTTTTTTTAATTATGAAGGATTTGGTAAAAATAAAAAATTATAATAATTAAATAAATTTATTTACCAAACATCTTAACTTTGATAGCAAACTTACAAGTTAGTGAAATAAAATATATATTAATTAAGATGTTTATTATATGCATTTTTATGTATAAAATATTTATTTTTATTTTTACGCCGTCACAATATATAATTATGTTGTAATAATAAATTGACATTTTTATTTACAACACGAGGTTTTTTTTTTTTACATAACTTAAAATGCGATAAAAAGTTGTATTTGATTGTTAATAATATAATAATTTTATTTATTTATTATTATTTTATAAATTTTTAATTTAGATTATAGATATTATTTATGAAAGATAATCATGTTTGATGTTAAGCTGAAAATATCTATATCTTGTTATGATCAGTTTGTTTGGTATAGAATTTTCACATATATAAGTTTTGAATCAAAACCTATTTGAAAGAAATTAAACATGCACTTTAACTAGTACCGGTTAATTGTATCAACTCCATTAATTATTACTTCATAATTTAATATTAAAAATATTTTTATTTCTATATTTATGAATCGTATTTTTATAAATTTAAATGAAATATATAAAGTTTCAGGAATAAAATTTATTTGGATGTATAATTTTTACTCAATACATTTAAATATTGTAAAGTTGTATAAATACATGAATTATTTCCTTCAGTCATCGTACCACTAAAATTAACAACCAAATTTCATAGTTTATGGCCCTAAATTAATGGGAGTTGAAAAAAATCATGGGAATAAATAAGTATTTTTATTTACAATTAAAGAGTGCTGCAATGGAAGCGTTGTCGTGCAAACTCGAATTCTTTAGAAAATTACACCAAATTTAGTAAATTAAAATTGAACTTTTTTATAATTTTTTTTATCAATAATTCAAGCACGTAGCTATTATCGTTTATCAAAATATATTTATTTAATAAGTCATAAAAATAACCTTTAAAAATATTTTTATTCAACAATAAAGGTTCAAATTTATAATATAAAGAGAGATTATTATAATGTAAAGTTTTTAATAAGTAATTTATTTCTGTGAATTTTATTTGTGAGAGTTAACACGTCACCCCCTTTAGTGAAATTTACACTTAAACTGTCCAAAGAGATAAACGCATAAATAGTCAAACTCATCTTTCTTTAATATTATAGCAGTGCTACATAATTAACATATGAATTAACTGACACGAACGCATCTCTCCTCCGAGAGCTTAAACCTTAACTAATGGACATAAAATATATAGACGACACACAAGCTCATCTTATGTTACATTTTGCTTTAAATATGGAAATGGTGAGGATTTAAATCTAAATCACTTGATAATAGAGGTTATGGTTCCATTTCCAGAGTTATCTTTCAATTTAAATTAAGTGAACTTTTATGAATGATCTTATTATATAACACTAACACATACCATTTAGGTTCCACGAGAGCCACCTTCCTTCTTCTTCTTCTTTTTTTGTTTCTTGGAGGCTCAGTGGAGATATCATGATGACATTATTATTATATCCAAATTCGAAATTTTCTATCACCATCCATCTTTCATTGACCCTTTCTAGCATCTGAGAGGGAAGGTATGCGCTTTCAGGGAGCTTAATTATTTTAGTAGTAATTAAAACATGAGTAACTTAGGCTCTCTTCCGAGTTGCTATGAATTTTTAGTTTTTAATTTTTAAATTAATATTAAAAATAAATTTTATTCAATAAAAATAATTTTAAAAATTTTTTTAATATATTTTTAAAATAATATTGATTTTAAATATTAAAATAAAAAAATTATTAAATATTTTATTAGTTTTAAAATATTTTTATTTTTAAATTTATATAATTTTACAACCATTAAACCATCATCTTAGAATAATAATAATTATTATTATTATTATAAAAATATATTTTTATTATTTTAAAAGAATTTACTTTTTATTTATCTAATTTTTATAATATAATAAAATAAATTATTATTTAATATGTAAATTATATTAAATTTATAATATTATAATATAAATTTATATTATATAATTATTTATAATATAATATTATAATACATATTATTTTTATATAAAATAAATATTAAAAAATAATTTTAATTTTTAAAATTAAAGACTAAAAACCGTCCCAATCGATATTTAGTTTTAAAAAACTTAAAAAATAATTTTAAAAAACTTAAAAAGTAATGTCACGGAAACAAAACATATTAGTGATTCTCTAAGATAATTTTAATTTTAATTAATTATTAATTGATAAAATTTTAAATTAATAAATATTTTAATTCAACAATTTATAATATAACATACTTCAATTGAGAATTTCCCTTTAGATAATTATTTAATTCAGGAATCACAATCCTTTAAGCATCAGTATTTAAGGTGCTACTATCTCATAAGGGTGCCAGGTATCACTTGGGCTTGAGCCCAATGTTATACTCTTCAATGTACTCTAGCTCTATCTCAAAATCGGCCTTAGTCATTAATTATACAACATGCATTTTTGCAATTTACAATCTACACGTTATTGTGGACCTAAAAAAGGAATCTACAAGTTCTTCTTGTTTGTTTGGGAGCATGGGCTTGGTATGGGAAGTTGGAACTTCTGCCTACTGTATAGAGAAGGTGGAAAGTGAAATATGAAAAAAAGAGATTATAAAGGATTGAATGCTAGTCTTTGTAGAGACTCCATTGTCGTTTCTTCCGTTATTCTCTTACCAAGGAAGCATACAATTACATCCCACTCAATCACTCCTCAACTTTTTTATTTTTATTTATTTTTTGGGGTGGGGCGGTGGTACGTGTCTCACCCTATTTTAAATCCTCCAAAATCTCATGATCCTTTAGGAGCTTATCAGTCTTAAAATAATCTTCAAGTTGATTACCTTTATTTATGTGCAAAACCATTTATCTATTTCGTTTTATCTTTCTTTTGGAGACATGCTAAATTATTTCTTATGTCAACTTCTATATGGATATGAATCCGTTTTAGTTAATGGACATGTTCGTTTAAAAAGAGAAAAAGATATAGTAGGTGCGTGTAAAAGAACAAAATATAAAGAAAGATGAAGATTAAAAAAAATGAAAAAAAAAAATACTTTTTCTATATAGTAAAGACAAAACCAGCTTTTTACAATCGTAAATTGGTGCAATTTAAGATTCCTTCCCTGCTTATTGGTTATCGGAATAAATTGTCCCTTTGCTGTAAATGTAATTAATAGATTAGAGCTTTTAGGATTTTCATGAGCTAGGGGTGATCGGCGGTAAGTTTCGTACAGGTTGGCCGGAAAAACTCAAACCAAAGTAAGTTGAATGACGCCGGAAAACAACCGTTTTCTTACCGTTTAGCTTACTGAATTAAGCCGGTTATGAGCTGAACAAATTACGGTGAGTCGGAGGGGTTTAAGGAGGTGACCATCATCAGAGTCTGGACGGAAATCCATTCTTTAACTTTTGTAAGAAGAAGAAGAAGAATTGTAGTAGAAAAAATAGAAGCACCACAGTAGAAGAAGAAGAATTTAAAATTTATATTTTTTATTTTTTATTTTAATTATTTTTAATTTGATTATTCTACTGTCCGATTCTTCACCATCCGTAAATATTTTCTCTTGTTTCAAATTTTCATATAAGAGTTCGTTTATTTTATTTTTTTAGAAATTTTTTTTTATTTTTAAAAATTTTACTTGAATTAAATTTTAAAATATTTTCTGTTATTATTGATATTTTCTATTTGTTATTTTATCTTTTTAAATTTTTAAAAAATTATTTTTAAAACTAAAAATAAATCAAACATCTACTTATTTCCATCAAAATTACATTTTTAAAAGACTATTAAAATTTCTTTGTCCATATTCTCTCTCCACCGTATCCATTCTGAATGATTCAAGAATTTAATGGCCCGAGTCCCGATACTTTGTCCAAAATAAAAGGAATCTTGTGAAAAGAAAGGAATGACTTATATAAGATAGAGATAGCTTATGTAAATAAGAGAGCAGTCGGGTCGGTATAAGCCACAATCAATTTTAGGTCCAAAAGACAGTTATTTTCCATCCTAAAATGACATCAAGAAAGGACCCACACATATGGAGTAATCATGTTCCACACTCCAATGTCCCTCCCCAAAATCATCAAAGGATCACCATAGGGGAAAAAAAAGTTCAACATAGAAATTGTAATATACAATTTGAACACTACAAATATAGAATAACAGGAAATCCCTACATTTATTCATAAAAAAAAATCACAAATGAATAGGATATTTGATGAGAAAAAAGTTATAACTAATATTATAAGTTATATATGTAAGTGTGTGAAAAAAAATTAAATTATTTAAAAATAATTTGTTAGAAATATTTTATTAATATTTTTTATAGAATATAAATTTAAAAAATTCAATCATTGATTAATATGATATTAATGTGTTTACATACATCAAATTTTAGCAAAATTCCAAATTTGAAATCAAATAATTTATATTCATTTTCTATTTCTTGTAATGTTGTGGTATGAGTAATTTTCTGTGAAGGTAAAGTGGTCATTTTATGTACTATTATTAATAAAATATCATAAGTCATAACAGGTAAGAGATGATCTTAGAACACATTTCTTGAATGGGTACGTCTTACAAGTCACCATCCAATATGTTACACGAAATTTGTATTTCTCAAGCGATTACAGAGTTCTAGGATCACAATCTTCACCCTTCACTCTTTTTCGTTTTATTACAATATTGAAAGTAAATATATTAAGTCTTGGATTGTAACTGCATAAGATGCAATTACACCTGATCCACTTCCATACATATGCTTGCAGCGAAGGTGATGTCACACCGAGCCTAACCTGTAACTTGCAGTCTTCCAAAAAAATCAGGCCTCAACGTGACACATAAAGACAAAGGTTTTTGCAACCCACTTGTGCTCTTCCAATTTTGCAAGGCTCAAATGTAAGTATAACTCTCTAATTTTCTAATTTCTAGTAGGAGTAATTAATTGATGGATAAAATTATGTTGGCAATGAACTGAATTCTGAGTTATTATTATTAACGTGTGTTTGCTTCCGTGGGGCACCGAAACCAATTTCGAAAAGTTGGTGAACACTAGGCTGGAAGCAACACCATGGGGCATGATTGAACTTTCCCACGTGTAAATTATGTATTGGTAACATGGAAAGATTGATTGGTGGTTGGCCTTTTCTTTGCATTAAAAAATAGAAAATAAAATTAGCCACCGGTGGCATTTGTTTCGGCCTACTATCAAAAAGTGAGGTTGGGGTTGTCTCTTCTTTTCTATCTTTCATTTTCTCTTCCAGGAATGGGAACCAGAAACGACCTCATCCTAAACTTGATAGCACAATTTTAAACGGTTGCTTTTCGGGTTTGCCAAAGAAAAGAAAAAGGGTGGAGTTTTTATTTACCAATGCCAAACAATATCTGATTCCATTTCCAATATTTGTAGTAGAGCAAAGCAGAAAGCAGAAAGCAGAATAGGTTGATAGTGATAGTATAGCAGTGCAGTTTGATCTAACGTGTAAGCAATAGTAACTACCTGATCCAACTTTTGAGAGGTTAGTATTTATCATATCTCAAGGAGAGGGTGATTTGAGGAATGAGAGCAGGTGATAATGGATTTCTGGCCAGAATTTCTTGCAACCACTTCAGGGAGAGAGTTTGTAGCAGGTGGCGTTGGAGGCACTGCTGGTATAATCTCTGGTTATCCACTCGACACTCTCCGTATCAGATTACAGAACTCAACAAATGGCTCTGCCTTCACCATCTTCAGACATATGCTGTCTAGAGAAGGACCAGCTTCTCTCTACCGTGGCATGGCCACACCATTAGCCTCTGTTACTTTTCAGGTCATTCATTAACTTTTTTTACGTTCTTTTTTCTCTCTTGTTTGTGTAAATTTAGAGTTAAATGCAGATTTACCCTCACAAATTGCACCGGAATTCAAGGGAATCCGATCACATGGAGTTTTTATTTTAATTTGCAACCCTATCTAGCCAACCTGATTATGCGTGTAGAGAAAAAATTTTCACAAAGCAAACATATTGCACCTTCCCATCTTTTTACGATTTTGGTATGCCGTAGGATTCTAATTTTCTTCTGATAGAAAGTATTTGGATTAGAAACATATGGCCGACAAGTCTTGATATGGGGCATGGGGAATAAATTAGTCTCGCTCGGTGGTTTTTTATTTGGAATATACTGACTGATTCATGAGCGTGTTTAATTCCCTTTTGAAAGTCACTTTTCTACGGCTCTTAATATTATAATCTTGTTTTGGGATAGAGATAGAAGATGAATCCTTTTTTTATTTTTGCTTTGGAATTGTTGAAGAATCCTTAGGATAAGGACTATGACTCATACACGCCTTTTCCAATTCAAGCAATATTGAACTAAAATTTCGGATGAGCTAATAGTGGGGTGTAAGTGTAACTTCTTGTGATCTGTCTGCCTTGGTTTAAATGCCTGCCTTGCGGCATTAGGTAGGAAATGAAGATAGATGGCTTCCATTTCAGGATGCACAAAAATATGATAACTTCTATCTATACATAATTATAATTTCATTGATTTACAGCATAGGTAGTCATTCGAAGACTTGCACATGTTTTATTTTTTGACACCAAAATTGTAACACTAGCATCCCAACAGGCACTGTCAGCAATAAATTTTCATATGACAAGATATCAAATCAATTGAGATGCTTGAAAATATTTTTGTTCACCCCACCTATCGTTTCGGGCATGTGTATCTTCTGGCCATGGCTGGGAACGAGCATATGGCTTGACACCAACATCACTCATAGTTTGTGGGTGCCATTGGGCCATAGCCATTGGCCATTCGAGTCTATTGAAACTTCACAAAGGAATGGCATTTGAATCATTTAACGTGGATTGTGTGTTAGAATAAAACCCTGTAGATTGACCTATTATACGGCATTGCTTATTTTGTTTTTCTTCACTCCTTAATATCAAACATAACAAGTGCATATAAAGTTCATCGTCTTACCTTGATTATTCTTTGGCTTTATGGTAGCAGAACGCCATGGTTTTCCAAACGTATGCAGTTCTCTCAAGGGCATTTGATTCATCCGTTTCTGCCGAATACCCTCCTTCCTACAAGGGTGTTGCTTTAGGAGGAATTGGTACCGGGGCTCTCCAAAGTCTTTTGCTTGCCCCTGTAGAGTTGGTTAAAATTCGTCTTCAGCTGCAGAACGTAGGCCAGATGACAGAATCCGGAAATGGTCCTGTAAGGATCGCTAAAAATATATGGAAAAAAGAAGGTCTTCGAGGAATCTATAGAGGACTTGGCATCACTGTGATGAGGGATGCACCTTCTCATGGCGTATACTTTTGGACATATGAATACATGAGGGAACGATTTCACCCAGGTTGCAGGAAAAGTGCTCAAGAAGGTGTGAATACCATGTTAATAGCGGGAGGGTTAGCTGGGGTGGCAAGTTGGATTATTTGCTACCCCTTTGATGTTGTAAAGACAAGACTACAGGTTCAAACACCCTCTTCTCTCAAGTACAAAGGTATTTTTGATTGCTTGAAAAGGAGTATTAACGAAGAAGGATACAGTGTGCTATGGCGGGGATTAGGAACCGCAGTTACCAGGGCGTTTGTGGTGAATGGTGCCGTATTTTCTGCTTATGAGATTTCACTAAGAGTACTGTTTAACAATGGATGTATTCAAATGCAAGAAACAATTTAGGATGAATTACCATTCGTGTAACAAGCATCGATGCTGAAAACAATCAAAATTCTTCAGCTTTGCTATTCAATAACCATTACCAAATGTAATTGCCAAATAATTTATAATTTATATGTAATATTTATTACACGATGTTATTATCAGATATTCATTTTTTCAGTCATTGTCTGTGAAACCCATGTGTGTGGAAAGGTATGGGGCCTATACAAGAACAATTGGCTAAGATATGTTATGTTTAGGAATTAGGATCATCAACTTAAAATCAACAAATCTCACACGAAAAGAAACTTGCTCCAAATTTCAAACCCAAAAAACCAATTTATCTCTTCAATTCAGAGCAACCAGATGCATGCATGGTAAGGTCAAGATTCAGGCAAGAAAAGTGCAGCAAAACAAACGAAACAAATTTCATATACTCAGAAAAAAAGACTCACATGATATCATATCCTCAACGATGCAATTTTTATGTATTGTATTACACAGAAGAGTAGTAGTAGTAGTAGAATAAATGACATGATTATTAACTGCTAAACAATTAGCCTAAACAGCAGCCCCACCAAATGGCTCATTCTCAATCCTGTCATCACCAAGATTGAGACCTGCCATGGCGTCAGCCATGCCACAGCTAGTTTCAACCAACACGTGAGGATCACTGTAGTGCCTAACGGCCTGAATTATACCCCTAACACGCTTGAAAGGATCCCCACATTGAAAAACCTCGGATCCCACGAACACTCCGTGACAGCCAAGCTGCATCATCAACGCTGCATCCGCAGGAGTCACAATGCCACCAGCAGCAAAATGCACAACAGGAAGCCTACCCATCTGCTTGGTCTGCGCCACAAGATCGTAAGGAGCCTCAATCTTCTTCGAGAACGCGAAAACCTCATCCTCATCCATGTTACTTAGAGACCTCAATTCCCCCATCAAAGACCTCACGTTCTTGACAGTTTGAGCAATGTTTCCAGAACTTACCAAATCCCCTTGAATCCTAATCATGGCCGCGCCTTCCCTGATCCTCTGCAGGGCCTCGCCCAGGTTTCTTGCCCCACACACGAAAGGGCACCTGAAGTTGTGCTTGTTGATGTGGTTTCCTTCGTCTGCAACAGCAAGAACCTCGCTCTCGTCGATGTAATCAACGCCTACGGCTTCAAGTATCTGTGCTTCTACGAAATGGCCAACCCGGACACGAGACAGAACGGGAATCGAAACGACGCGTTTGATGTCTTTGACAAGGGAAGGGTCGGTCATGCGAGAAATGCCAGGGCGGAGTAGCCCCGAAACGGTGATGGCGCAGGCACCTGCTTCTTCGGCGATCTTGGCTTGGTGGGGGTTCGAGACTTGGATAATGGCTCCTCCGCACAGGGTTTGGGCGACTCCGACCTTGAATGAATATGGATTCTGCTTGGGATCGGTGATGACGGCGGTGTTGTAGATTGTGACGGCGCCATCTTCAGCCATCGCCAAGTGTTTGCGAAAATGGCCAAACGAAACAGTGAAAGGTTACCGGTTACGGAGGCAAATGCTATCTATCTGTGATCTGCTTTTAACGATTGTGCTTGCTTTATAATGAATTAAATTGAAGAGTAGTGGACACACACGGGTTTACGAAACGAGACGAGGCTGTAGGATGTGGCTTCCAGAAAATTCGACCAAGTGCAGTCTCAGTAAAAAGTTGGCGTCGGTGACATACAAATAACGAGATGTAGAAAGATCCATTCCATTCCAGAAGGAATATTATTTTTAGGTACTATACTATGTTATACACCGACTCAGTGGCGTTGTTAGGAAGTTGCATCTGATTACTAAGCTTCATCTATAATAATCTTGAATATATATATATATATATATTTTTGTTTTAAATCAAAATTCTGGATTCACTTTCCCCTAAATTCTATGTGGAAATGATATAAACGATAACTTTAATTTTGGGAGTCTTCCAATAGGTAGACGTGGAATCAATTTACCCAAAAAAGGCTGTAATCAACTGGCCATAAATAATCGCAACAATGAAGTGGGATAGTTAGACACCGCCAATCATTTAAATTTAAAGCACACTTTTGGATAAGCAAATGCCCATAGTTATTACAATAATATTCTCATAGATTGTGCTTTAAACTCCATCAAGATTATTTCTCATTGGATTGAGATAATTTATATCAAATTTAAAATTTAACTTTTATTTATATTATAAAAATATTAGCATTAAAATAATTATAAATTGTACTTTTTTGTCTTTCTATCTTACTAAAAAAATTGTATACATTAAAAGAATAATTAAAATTATTTATTTTAGAAATTTATTTACTTTTTTAATTTATATTTTATATTTATTTTTTATTTATTATAGTTGATAGATATACAGATGTATAAAAAATAATTAATACTATTTTAAAAATTAAAGTAAACAGATAAATGTAAATAAATTTTGTACTTTTTTAATGTACAGATAAAAATAAATAGTAGGAATTTTAAGAAATAAAAAATTATTTTGGTTTAGTTTTTAAAATAAGTATTTTTTATAAATAATAAATTATTAAATTTTTAAGTATAAAATGTTTAATAGTTTTGATTCGGAAATCATGCGAAGGAAGTGTAAACAGGTTTTATTCGATTTTAATATTTTTATTATTTTTTAAAAGTTTACATCTTATAAGATAGAAACATAAAGAATTTACGGAATATTTGACATGGCGATTTTTTAATCATGCGTTTGGATGAGAAATTTAATATTTTAAATAATTTAAATATATATATAATTTTAAATTATTTATAATTGATTTTTTATTTTAATTATTTTATTTAGATAAAGTAATTTAATTTTTTTGTTTTAATTTATTTATTTTGATAGGATAATTTAAATTTCATGTTAATATATTTAATAATTATAACTTTTTATAACTTTATTTCTGAAAATTATTGAATAATTGAATTATTAAATAAAAATAATTTTTATATTTGAAAAATTGTTTATTTAATTTAATACCTAATTTACAGATTAATAATAAATTATTAGAACAAAAATAATATGATATAATTAAGAGCCAACAAAAAGTTTAAATAAAACTTTTCAGTCATTGATAGTATTTTTTAGATAGAAAAATTAAAAAAATTTGTTTAAAACTTTTTGCTTGTGACTAAACTAATTTATTTTCAGATTAAAATTTAGATATATTGACAAATAAATATATTACCTATGTATTGTACCAGTATTTTTATGTTTAAGTAAGATTTTAAATAAAAATAAATAAATATTATAAAAAAATTATTATTAAAATATATCATATTATATTATATTAATAAAAAATTTAAGAGATAAAAAATAAAACTAAAAAACAAATCATTAAAATAATATTATATAAATTTTATTGATATTATATCAGAATTGAAAATATAAAAATAAATTGAAATTAAAATTATTTTAAGATTAAAATTATTTTTTAAAAAATATATTTAAATTTATTACAACATAAAGAAATACAACACGGTTGTTGGATTTGGGAGGAGAGAGTTTTAAAATTTTAACCAATTTAAATAAAATTATAAACTGTCAGATTTTGATTAATTAAAATTTTCAATTTCAAATATTATAATTTTTTTTAATCCAAACAAGTGATATTAATTTAAAATAGGTTTAAAATTATTTTGTAAAACATATTCCTTCCTTAAAATTTCTCATATAAATACATGGTTAAATTTCTCAACAATATTAAGCTAAGAACATTACTTCTTCTTTTTTTTATGTTTGATACGATTTTTTTAAGGAATATTTTCAAAAAAGAAAATTTGGAGGAACATTTTTAATTATATTTTCTTTATTAAAATGTTTTTATGGAAAGAAGATGAAAATCCAATATATACACGAAGAACTGTAATTTTTAACTATATTCGTTATTTTATGCCCATGAATCTTTCAGACTTAATTCACATGATCCTTTTTTATAATAAATAATTTAAAGTATATTTTTTGTTATCTAAAATATAAGAAACGTAGTCCAATTTTCTAATGTATTAATTAATAATTTTTTTATATCTTTACCTTATTATAAATTATATGTTAACAAGATACTTGTTTACTTTCCATATTACCAGTTTAAATATTGAATGTTATATATTTTTTAAAGTTACATTAAATTTTATTATTTTAATAATATTTTATTGATTTTGATGAATTAGTTATTTATTTTTTATAAAAACATTAGCAAAACTATCAAACGTTTTTATATCATTTTCAACAATCACGATTCATAAAGAATAAATTTTATGAATGAAAAAAAATATTTTATTAAACACTTTTTGAAAAAAATCAAACATATTAAGAGCGATAACTTCACCATACTATAAACGTTTTAACTTAGGTGAGATTGCTTTCCTTAGAAGTTTAGAGACAAAAAACATAAAACTAAATTGTTAATTTTAACTAGTTCCAAATATATGAGTTCATCTTAAAATTCATTCAAATTGAATGTTATATGATTATTTCCAGACACAAAAATCTAAATAAATAAATTTAAATCAAGCCATTTTTAATCTTGGTCGATTTCCAACAAAATCATAGATATTATTATTAAATTTGTATTTTTAGGAAGACATTATTAGAAATGACATCCTGCAAAATGCTATGAAAAATATTTGTATTTTGGTAGAACATTTTTAAACGAGGACACCGTATTCCAGTTCAAAGTAAAGATTTATAATTACTTCATCATAGGGAAACACAAAAATGTTGTCATGGGATAAATTTAATTAAATATTATTTATAACGCTTTTCAAAACAAAGGAAACATCATGAGTGCATAAGTTGAAACATTTATTATTCGTGTAAAAAATATAAAAATACCTAACCCATACAAATATAGGAATGATCAACTTTTGGCAAAATGTGAGAATATAAGCAATAACGAGACAATTATTGAAACTAAAAGCAAACCTCGTTCTTTGTAGTTTGTTTGATGTAATTCAACACAACCCACCAAGTCTACTACCTAGTGGGCTTTTATTATTGGATGGGCTCATAGTACAATTGAATTATTTTGGTCAAATTATAATTGTGGAGTAAATGACCCTATAATGCGGTAACCCGATACTTCGGTTGATTTGGACAGATCAATACAAGTTTTGGTACACCTAACCTAACCTAACCCAACCCACAACAGCATCGCCCTCAAGTTTAGGGAAACTCTGTTACTTGCTTTTGGACTGCTTAATGAAAAAGCAGACAGCCACCCAAACAGCTGGAGAGAAAGCCTGAAACCGTGGGCCTCCAATTTCCCTCACGTCTTCCCATCAACAAATAAACGAAGTCCATTATAACCAAAAGCCTTTTTTTTTTCACACACACAAAAAAGAAACATTATACTCGACAAGACACGTGGCACGATTTGAGAAACTCCCCGAAAGGTAGCAGCATTTTTGAATGCGAAGGAGCCAAGCGCGCAACGATAAATCGACAAAAGCCGCGGATGTCCCCACCCACGTGAGAGACGGTAAGCGATGAGAGGACGACTTGAAAAATAAGAAAAGAAGGACCCAGTTCTACGTCGTCGTTTCACGATTCCACACGTGCCTCAGCCTCGTCTTTCAGATTCAAAAATATTCAAAGGCTGTTTTACTTTCCACAGCATTGGGTCCTATTACCTATATATCTTGGGTTTCACTCTGACACTACACACCATACTCTCCGTTGAATGTTGCTGAGCTCGTTTCTCTTCTGTTCCGATCAAATATGAACCACAGGCAGGGGCAGAGATCCGGTGCGACGGGGGTGCACCATCATCGCCAGTACTCCGACCAGTACCATTTTCTTGACGCTTCCTCCAAGTGGCTTCACTCCTCCTCCAATCCCGTTCCTCCTCTTCAGGTTCCTATTTCATTTTTCTCTTTTCCATTTTTACCCTAATGTTCAACTACTTCACTCGAAATTAAATATATTCAATGGCGCATTTATTGTTCACAACAACCACTAGTCCTCTTTTGGTTTGTAATACAACCCACTTGGGAGGAGGAGGATGGACCTAGTTGGAGGTAGGATTGAAGCTCAAAATTCAGAGCAGTTTTGGGAGCTCCTCAAATTGTGTTCAATGTAGCACAAAATTGTGCATAAAAATGAAAAGAAGAGGAAACATAAATTTGCAGAACGTAAAGAGGGAATTTGGGGAAGGTGATTGCAAGAATTAAAGGCTGGAAATAAAGTGCAGAAATGGAAGAAAGGGCAAAACGAAAATGACCCAAAATTAAAGGGGAAAGGGGCTGAAAATTAAAGCATAAACTAAGAACCAGAATTGTAAATTGCAAGAAGGTAAATGGCAGAATGTAAATTGCAGAAAAATAATTCCTAAGCTAGGCGCCACTCCACTAGCTAGAGGAAGCTAGGAAGATAAGCCAAGTTCCACCACATTGGAGGCTCCAATGATAAGGAAAAGGGTCTTAACCTCAAGAACAAGCAAGAGGAGAAGAAAGAGAAGAGAAAGTTGCTCTCTCAAGGGAATTTCGGATTCCAATATCATAAAATGACCAAAGGTGTCATTTGCTTACATTAAGCCCTTATTTATAGGAAAAAAGGAAGGGGGCTGCTTGGTTGTGGGTTTGGGCTGCCCTTAGCCAACCAAGCTCTTAACCTAAGCCTGTTCCTATTCTAAATAACCTATTCTTATTCCATGTTGGAATAAGCTATTCCCACTTTTACAATTTAAAGAAAAATACAACCAAATTAAAATTAGGAAAAATTTCAATTTTATTATCCTTAAGCTAAAAATTTCTCTTGAAAGCCAATTTTCATGCTCACATCAGTTTGTGTATTGAATCTTGTAGTGGAAGTTGATTTGTGAATTGTGATGCATTTTGTTTTCTCACAGGACTACAACTTGTACGGTGGTGGAGGCAGAATGTATAGGAATGCGCAGAGGAGCTTCAATGAGTATTGCATGGATCCACCTACGCCTCCTCGCATTTTCGCCGTTAAGAAAAACGGCGGCGAAGATGATTCACCGCGTGATTTTAGCCCCGGACTCTTGGATCTCCATTCATTTGACACAGAGCTTCTTCCTCAGGTTATCAACTTGTGCATTTCATTTCGGTTCAATTATCATTTACTCTTCCTTATTCGGTTTGTTTCAATTATTTGCTTGTGATTTGTCTTTTTGGTAGATATCGTCTTCTAATGTATATGATGCAACCCTCAGTCAACTTACCCGCGGTAGAAGCTTGGATGATCCTGAACCTTACTTTTTGGGCAAACAAAATGCCAGAACTCGTGCTCCTGAAAACATTGTATCGAATAATCTTTCTGCAGACAATGCGAAATCTAGTAATGTGGCAAAGATTAAAGTTGTGGTATGTTCTTATGTCTTCACACATCATCGAGTTGATTTTTCATTTTCTGCTTACAGTATTTTGTAGTAAGTTTGAAGGATTTTACTCAGAACTGCATTAGCTGCAGATGCTGTACCTGCAAGTGAAAATTCAAATTTTATCTGTGTTTGAATTTTAATTTTGTCCTAATTTTGGCATCTTACTATTTTTTTTTTCAATGCAGGTTCGCAAGAGACCGCTTAATAAGAAGGAGATAACGAAACATGAGGAAGATATTATAGAGACAGTTTCGAATTCTTTAACAGTGCATGAAACTAAACTTAAGGTTAGTGTAATAGGCTATAGAGATCCTGGGTTCTGATGTGCTATAATTGTCCTTGACTTTGAGAACTCTATGATGATGCAATTTTGACTGACTCATAAATGCTAAGAGATCGAGATGAAGCATGTAATATCCCCAAATTCCCAAGTCAAGAAAAAAAAGAGAAAAAAATTCTCAAGCACTGTAACATCCTCAAATATTTAGTTACAGTTTTTTTGTCACAATTAATCAATCTGCTTATTGCTCTTATGCTTTTATAGCTCTATTTATTTAATTGGTGTTCTCCTATTGGACCAAGATCGGGGACTTAATTTTCCCGTTTTCTCATTGTTTTTCTATTAAAAATAGCTTTTGTGGTGCTTATATTGACCAACTTGAGAAGATGTTCCTTAAAGTTATAAAATTCAAATATGGGTCAGCAAGAGTATAAGGTAGTCATTGCATGTGTGTCTTGAATTGTGAAAGAAGTTTGATTTATTGTGTATAGATTTTAATTAAATTTATAAGCAAGAAAGAAGCAAAATTGTATACCTTTCAGGAAAGGTGAGTGCTGTGTCATATTAGGTGAATAATTTTGATAAACAACCTTATAAATATGACTCTTGAGTAGAATTAAGCTGGTAACCAGTGATGCACAGTTGCACACAACTTAATTGACCGAGGCAGAAGTCCGTGGTTTATACACGCATAAATATGGATGAACTCTCAATTAAAACAACCACATGATACGAGGAGTATATCTATAGAAAATTTATAATTTGCTTGATCATTATAAATTTTGATTAAGTATAAAAAAAGGAATTCTAACTGTTTAAGAAGTAAATCAAGCTCATAGCTGCATAAGGTAATAAGGTAAGGGTGTCACCAAGCATCCTCCAATGCATGTGATATTTTTAAATCTTTCTCTTGGCAAAGAATCTATACTTAAATGGACAAGCAATGCTGTTAAGTGTAAACTCTGCAGACTGTAATTATCTGTGTTTATTTATATAATTATAGTCTATAGAAGCTTTCTAGAATTCTATCAAGGTAATTATTCATGAAGCCTAGTTTTGCAATGTCCTACTGTCCTTCTCAGTTATTATTGTTTACCCATTTATTTTTACACAAGCCAGTGCAGATGATAAGTTTTTGGCTGTAATATTCTAGTATATCTTCTCATTTGAAGATTTTGAAATTTAAATGCTTTACAGGTCGACCTAACTCAATATGTAGAGAAGCACGAATTTGTTTTTGATGCTGTCTTGAATGAAGAGGTTACAAATGATGAGGTAACTATAATGTAGTTAAATGTGTAATTAAAAGAATAAATCGACAATTCATAGCCCTATGTATGTAGCTATCTTTTTAACCTTTTGATTTCCTTAGGTGTACCGTGAAACAGTGGAGCCCATAGTTCCAATAATCTTTCAACGCACAAAGGCAACTTGCTTTGCATATGGTCAAACTGGTGAGCGCAGCCTCTCAAATTTGATTAGTTGCAATCACAGCCTGAGCCTGCTCTAGGGCAGAATCAGACTATGCCTATTTGTGAATGAATGTATCATGTGCTGCTCTGGAAATTTTCAGTTTTTCTTTTCAATTTCAAAAGAAAAACATGGTTGTTGGTCATGGTAATATTTGATTCTTAAACTTTTTTTCATTAACTTGTTTTTACTTACAACTGTAGATGATCATCTTCTTGGGTCATTGATGATTTGTGAGTAATTTGATTGATATTCCAAAATGGTTTCATTATGTCTACACTTAGAATGTGTCAAAGAAAAGTGTTTGAATTCTGTAAAGGTAAGTCTTGATTTATCTAGTGGCTGCTATGTCATGCCAAAAGGATTTTGTTGGCTTGCGCTAGTACTTTCATCTTTCTACTAGTTACATATTTTGTGAACTTCTAAACACTATTTTCTTCTAATATAGGAAGTGGAAAAACTTACACTATGAAGCCACTGCCTCTTAAAGCATCAAGGGACATCTTGAGATTGATGCATCATACCTACAGGAACCAGGGATTTCAGTTGTTTGTGAGTTTCTTTGAAATATATGGTGGGAAGCTTTTTGATCTCCTTAATGATCGAAAGTGAGTCATCTGATCCTTCTGGTTTGCACATGTGGTCTCTTTTTTCTTTAGGTGTAATGTTGTACTTCTGCAGAAAACTATGCATGAGGGAAGATGGTAAGCAGCAAGTTTGCATTGTTGGCTTGCAAGAGTACCAAGTATCAGATGTAGAGACCATCAAGGAACTGATTGAGCAAGGAAATGCCACAAGAAGTACTGGCACCACAGGTGCAAATGAGGAATCTTCACGGTCACATGCAATACTTCAACTTGCTATCAAGAGATCAGTTGATGGAAATGGATCCAAGCCTCCTCGTGTTGTTGGCAAGCTCTCCTTCATAGATCTTGCTGGAAGTGAACGTGGAGCAGATACCACAGATAATGACAAACAGACAAGGTATGTCTCAAGGGGCTGGAAGGGTGATATTGTAAAAGACGTAATTTAATTATTAACGATATCTCAGATTTTCTCTGCTTAGCCTTCTTGCTGATTTTATTTGTTTGATCGGCTGTTCCAAATTATATGGAATGCAGAATAGAAGGTGCTGAAATCAATAAGAGCTTGCTTGCTTTAAAGGAATGCATAAGAGCTCTAGATAATGACCAAGGACACATCCCATTCAGAGGTAGTAAATTGACTGAAGTTCTGAGGGATTCTTTTGTTGGTGATTCCCGCACTGTTATGATATCATGCATATCACCAAGTTCAGGTTCATGCGAACATACACTGAATACATTAAGATATGCTGACAGGTAATGATTAATTCTGTTGTTGATTATCTGCCTCTCCCCAAACCATTCACTCCTTGTGCAACCACTAAAAAAATGGACAATTTTATATTTTGCTGTTACAAACTGAACGAAAATGCAGGGTAAAAAGCTTATCGAAAGGGAACAGTAAGAAGGATGTTTTATCTTCAAATTTCAACCTTAAAGAATCAACTACTATTCCTATATCTTCCGTTAATATGTATGCCTACGAGGATCATGCAGCCGATACATGGCCTGATGAAAATGATGGGGATGAATTTAGTCCTCCTGAAGATTACTGTGAACAGATGAAACCATCATGGAAGAAAAATGGAAGGATTGAATCATACGGTGCAGCAGATGACAAATTGAGGAAACCCAATGATCAGATCAAATGGAAGGACATCCCAAAAGTAGAACCTAAAACCGTACATTCAGATGATGATTTGAATGCTCTCTTACAGGTAAGAGTAGACTAATGACTACTATGAAAGTGACTTTTCATACATCCAATACCAAGATTAAATGGTATATGTCATAATTTCAGGAAGAAGAAGACCTTGTAAATGCTCACCGGAAGCAAGTAGAGGAGACCATGAATATTGTTAAAGAGGTATTTAAATTGGCTCTGTTATTCCTTCAACATTTATATGTTCTTATATTTAGGAAATACGCAACTGTGCCATTTTTAAAACCTTCAAAACTCTTGACTTGTGACTATTAGTGTAGATAGCTTTATATAAAATGGTGGGTCATTCAAAACATGGCTTCTAATTGAATTGCTTTTTTTTCTTTTTTATATTATGGACTGGTCATTAATGAATATGTTGACAAAATATAAATATTGTGTATAACAGTATAAGCATCTATTCTTGTCGTGAAATTTAACTTCATTTTTTATAAAATGAGGGTAACAAACGTCAGACCAAGTATCATATTATCATAAAGGCTCAGATAGCATGTTATGAACCAATTCTCCAAATATTTAAGCTGTTGGGTGAAAATACTTGAATGATTTTATATCTAACAGTATCATGGTTGAAATTGAGTACATGGAGATATAAACGAATTTCAATTTTTTGCATGCAGCCCATGGTTTCAGTATTATTTATCCTACAAAAAATAAATAGTTCCTAGGGCATCCTTCCACGGCATAGTTGGATGTCCAAAGTTGTTATTGTTATTAATGCATGCTCTACATATGCAGGAAATGAGCCTCTTGGTTGAAGCAGATCAACCTGGTAATCAGCTGGATGATTATGTAGCAAGACTAAATGCCATTCTATCTCAGAAGGCTGCTGGCATCATGCAGTTACAAACCCGTTTAGCTCATTTCCAGAAACGTTTAAAGGAACATAACGTTTTAGCTTCATCTACTGGTCACTAATTTAAATTAGATTCGTGGGGTTTCTAAGTGGATGGAGTCGAGTGATTCACAGAGTAGTTTGGAAGAGATGGGTGAAAAGTTTTTTTTTTTTTAAAAAAAACCTTTCAATTGTGTGGAAGTTTTATGAGGGAATGATGGGTTCATCTCCATTGCTTGGATGTTAAGATGATGAATAATTGAATAATATAGATTACAAATTTAATTCCAACACTACTCTTTTGTTCTTACCGAACTTTTTTTAAAGATAAATAAATATTTTTTAATCTTTATAAATATATTTAAATTTAATTTTTTAATCTTTATAAATATTTTTTAATCTTTATAAATATATTTTGTAATTTATAATTTTGTAATTTATTTTTATTATCATTTAACATTCATATAACTATTATGTTAATAATTATTTTAAGGCGTCATATGATATGATATGATATATAATATATATATATATATATATATATATATATGTCATTAAAAAGTAATAATAGAGCATTTTTAAATTTTTTTAAAGATGAAAACTAACATTTTTTAAGGACTAAAATTAAATTTAATCATATTTATAAAGATTAAAAATATAGTTAAAAAAAATCAGTTACCAAAGTTTTCTTATTCTTAAAGCAGGTATTAAATTCTTCAATATGGCATCAAATCACATTAAAATATTAATTTTTAATATGAGCTTAAAGACACAACAAGAATTCATATATTATAAGGCTTTGTTAAAAATTATAAAAGTTAATATATTGATAATATTAAATATAATTTTTAATAAAAATTACTGTTTATTAATTTTTTTACATTCTTAAAGATATATTAAAAATTGTTAAAATATTGTATTAGTATTAAAATGTGTTTACCTTTCCCTCCCCTTAAATTCATGCAAAAATGGATGAAAATAAAATTCTTAATCTATATGTGAAAAGTTTCCCTATGAATCTCTCTTTTTTTAAACAATTTTTTTTCTTTCATTCTTTAGATATTGGTTGTACATTCTTTCATTTTTCTTTTATTTTTTAAGGTATATACATCCTCCAATTCTAAGTGTGTGAATTTTTTCTTTAAATTTTCTCAAAAATTTCAAGTAATAATAATAATGTTTTTACAATTAATTAGATTAATGGAGTTAAAAACTGTAATATTGAATTATGTGTAAACATTCAATTTTGTAACTAAATGTATTAACATTTGATGATAATAACCTAAAAATTTGGGTTCATATAATTTAATCTTCAAATTTGTTAATTTTATGATAAATTAATTTGTTCAATGTTAAATTAGCAAAATTTAAGACTAAATTTATTGTAAAATTGACACGAAATTGTCATGAAGTTATAGATTGTGAGGTGAAATTAACAAGGAAGAATTACTTTGTGATAAATTTGACATATCCAATAACTAAATTGAAAATCAAACTTTTAGAAGTTAAGTTAACAAAAGTTTTCACTTTTAAAGATGAAATTATATATTACTTGTTAAATTACATTATATTGTACATGAGATAAAGGACGATAAAAGTTCATTGATCCGTTGTTGCAAAATTTTTGTAAAGTCACCTTTTATGTATTAATTTGCAAAATTTAATTTAATATCTTAAATTTAAATTTTAAATATATAATTATATGAAAAATTATTATTTATAACGATTTCATTTAATTTGAATAAGATTGCTTCCCATAATCTAAAAAAACCCACCGGCTACTTGTACTATGAGAAAAATCCTGGATATAAGCTTAATTTGTTTCTCGACCAAAGAAATAAAAGCCAAATTTGTTTGAAACAGCAAAAAATAAAATAAAATAAAGGAACATAAAAAAAAAGTTAAAATATGGTTAAAATTATAAATGACCATTTAAAAGGAAGAAAAAAAAAGGACGGAGACGAGTCCCGCTTCAAACAACCATCAAAATTGGGGGCAGGAAAATTTGGAATTGAGTGGAGTGGTTTGGATTTACTTTTTAACCATTTTTCTCCATTATTTAAAAACTCAAACAGTTGGATCAGTAACTTCCACCGTTAAGCCGGTTGGATTATCAGGTGATAAAAAATTAGAATAATTTACAAGAGCTTTTAGATTCAAATCTTACCATATTTTTAATTATATAAAAAAAATTTATGGTTAAATTTTATCACTCTTTAAGAGTTTGTAGAAGTGTATAGGTATTAGAAACATGTAAAGTAAGTCTAAGCTATTCATTGCCTATTTTCATTAAAAACTTATAATTATAGATACTTTAATTTAGACGTAATATTTACAAATTTTATAAGTAGTTATTTTATGATTAATATCATTTTTGAAAAAGATTTAAAACTAATAAATATGATATTAATTATATTATATAAATGATAAATCGGCTTATTAAAAAATAATTGCTGACAATTGACAAAGATATTTTTCTTAAAAGAAAAAAGTAAGTATCATAATCCACAATTGTGTTAGTATCAACAAAGACACTGACAGTTATATTTACTTCATTCACACTGAACCGACCAACGAACTTTCTTCCCGCCATCTTGGCTTTGTGATTCATTGCCGAACTCTGAAAGTGCGATCTTCAATTTTAGTCAAAGAATCAGAAACCCTTTGAGAAAAAGATGGCAACTTTGATATTGCCCAAGATGAGCTTATTGATGGTTGTGTTGTGCCTTTTGCTCTCTTTCGAAGACCCCAAGAACACCACCACCAACCCCATCAAACTCAAAACGGTTCCCTTACATTCATTTTCCCGTGGCCACGTTTCTTTATCTGTGAAGAACAAGAACAACGATTCTTCTTCTTCTTACTCCCTCCTTGAATACGATTTCTACCGCAATTCCTGTCCCCATGCAGAGCGCATAGTTCGTGCTACAATTCACCATGTTCATCGCACTACACCCACTTTGATTCCTGCTATCATTCGCCTTGCTTTCCATGATTGCTTCATTCAGGTTCTTTTTCTGTGCCTTTTCCCGTTATTGAAATTTGAAGACACAAAAACAGAAATGGGTCCTTTTTTATTACAATTATTATCTGGTTATTACTTTATGGATCTTTCTAACCGTGACATGAAGGCATTAGCTAAGGAAACAATACATAATTTTTTTTAAAAAAAATATCACATTGAAGGTTTATTAGAAATTACGCTAAAAGTGTATTAATAATATTTTTTTCTTAATCAATGACTTAAGGATAGTGATCGGCATTTGCCTTGGTTTATTGTATTCTTTTCGGTTCTAGCTCTAACATCTATTCAATAATCTCTTGGAGAAATTTGTGTTGGTCTTGGTAGTCAAGTTTTTTATGCTACTCGTGAACAACATTTATGGAACTAGATTTTCAAAGTGAAACTTTTTAATTTGTTGTCTGGTAAATATTTCGGATGTTAACCCATTTTCTTTTCTATGAGAGTTGGGTTAACATATAAGTAGTTCTTAGGTTTTTTAACTAAATTGTGTTGATTTTAATCGGGTTTGCATCAGGGATGTGATGCTTCTGTTCTGTTAGATGATGATGATTATATTGATTCAGAGAAAGATGCACCTCCCAATGGAAGTCTCAAAGGTTTTGATGTAATTGAGACCATCAAATCCCGGCTTGAAGAAGTATGCCCCGGGGTTGTTTCTTGTGCTGATATTCTTGTACTGGCGGCAAGAGACTGTGTGTCTTTGGTAACATATTTTCTACCCTCTTCTCTTTTACCAATGTATGTGTTTGTTTGATAAGCTATGTTGAACATAATTTAGCATTGTGTGTTTTTCAGGCAGGTGGCCCATTCTATCCGTTATATACTGGTAGAAGAGATGGTTTTAACTCTTACTTTGACATTGCAACATACGAGCTTCCTTCTCCCTATGCTGATTTATCCCAAATCCTTGCATCCTTCAAAGCAAGAGGATTCGATGAGAGAGAGATGGTCACTCTCCTAGGTTAATTGCTAGTTATTCTCTCCCTTTCTCTTTGCATCAATGCCAAACAATAGTCTTTTGCCTTATATCCTCTTCAAATTTCATGCTACTGAAGCTACTGACATGGGATGGCTCTTGTCTCTAGATTCATCACATAGAAATTGTATATTTCTTTATGGACAAGGCTTCTCTAGAGTGAGCAAGTAAGGATGTCCGGTTTTAACCCAAGTTTGAAGGGTAGATACACACTTAATTGCTTACTTAAAAGGAGCTTTTTCCTTCTAGCATCAAGCATTTTGGACCTCAATCATTCCTTTACATAACTAATCCACACCTGAATATTTATTTGCCATTAATTTATGCAATCCAGAAAATAGATAGGATATATTTGTTGGTACAAATGTGGCTACTATTTTTATTCCATAATTGTTTATGTCAATTAACTCATGGCCCTCCTAATTAGCTGGCTTCTTTGATCAATTTAAGGGCCCTGTTTGGATGTCTTCGGTCTGTAGATACATGACTTAGTCTGTTAATTTTTTCTTTCCAGGTGCCCACAGCATTGGGGTAATGCATTGCAAGTTCTTCCAAAATCGTCTCTATAACTTCAATGGGACTAATGAACCTGACCCTTCTCTAGATATGGAATTTCTAAATCTACTAAGATCAAGATGCAATTCCTGGGATGCATCATCCTCTTCAGCACCAGGTTATCCTTCCCATGGCTCACCTTCTTCCTTAGAAGACCCAGGAATTGGTATAGACTATGAGCAACATCAATCAGATTTTGGGGCATTATACTACCGCAGCCTGTTGCAAGGTAGAGGAATCCTCTATGCTGATCAGCAGCTAATGGAAGGGGAAAGAACCAAGAATTGGATTAAAGCATATGCATCTCACCCTACTTTATTCCATCGAGATTTTGCCCAGGCAATGATGAAACTCTCAGATCTACAGGTCTTGACATTGCCTATGGGACAGATTCGGCGCAAGTGTTCAAAGGTTGCATGACAATGTTGCCATGAATGGATGTTGTCTCACAACCCCCCTCCCCATATTTGTATGCATTACATTTTAGTTAACAATTGTAAGTCTGGAGTTAGAAATTTAAAAATGAGTTTATGTTTTCTAGCACTCTTATCAATCTGTTATGATCCAGGCATATTTAAGAAAGATACTGAAGATTTAAAAGTTTGCAAAATGGGAAAATGGGCAATAGTGGTAGTTAAACTAAATAAACTCAGTACAGCAGTACAAGAATATAATTTAAGAGGCATAAAATAGTGAATAACACTGGCTTCCTATATACGAGAACATAATTTGTATTGTGGTAAAGTGGTTATCTTATCTTCAACCGGATTGAGCCAAGTCTTTCCTTTGAGGGTCTGAAGCTGGCTGAGGGCTGCGGAACAGATAACTGTGATTGTATGTCCATGAAAAACTTGTCCACAATATCTAAATAGACAGGGCTCTTAAGGCGAGAATAGTAGTGGAGTGCCTCTTCTATGTCTAATACATGCTCAAGATCACCTGCATCCATCATATCCAATGCCTTCATCTTTTGTGCTAAAGGACGAGCACCCTTGTTCATGTTTTGTGAATTTAAGTCCTCCCTTCTTCTGAGTTGTGAGCTCTCTTTGTTCTTCTTCTCTTTTGCTCTCTCTTCAATATGTTTGGCAAAACACATGAAGCTTCCATTACATGCAGCATCTTCCATTGCTGACCTGGACATGTTATTGTTACCACCATACATTTTTAGTCTGTTGAGGTCAGACTGCAATAGATCATAAAACTCATTGTAAAATTGGTCGCTTATGTGAGTTCTTGTATTGCCAATTCTACAAAGGAAAGGATTGAAGGAAACAGATCTTGGAAGTTTTTGGTACCCTCCAAAGAAGAAAGACCAGAAATTTCGGAAGCTTTTGTGAAAGAAAACCTTAGTCTTTCGAATGGTTTCTCTTGGAAGCATTGGTGGTTCTACTGTGAAAGAGAGTGACTTTCTCCAACTGGCTTTGTCTTCAAAGGTCATCACTGATTTTAATCTGATGTAGTTCGTGTACAATCTCCAAATTTGTCCGCATTCAGATTCAGTGATAAAGGGACGTGCAGATGGTAACTTTTAACTTGTTTATCAAGGTCACCAAAAGACAAAATCAATGTGCTTCCTCTGGCTAGCTTTCAATTCTACCTTTTTGTCTACGGCATCTTATGCTCTCTGTCGCTTTCAAACCCCGTCCCTCTCAGCTCGTGACCATAGGTATATGGTAAATTGGTAATGTGAAAAATATAAGATCAGAGGGCATAAGTATTTGGAGGCCACAGATTTCTTCTCTGACATGGTAGTTATTCCTCTTAGGGTTAAAGATATTCAAAGAAGATATAAATTTGAGGATTTGTCTTGTTTTGACGAAGTGCTGATGAAAAGTCCGACGGATTAAGATGGAAAGCTAATGAGATGATGAGTGGTGACTAAGAGGTTAAGCTCGGTTCCCTAAACCAAGCAGTCCTCAATTGAGTTTTTCAGGTATAAGTGTTTTCCCATTCAGCTTGATTTTAACTTTTTGGCACTACAGTTATTAATTAATGCACCTACAAAGCAGATTCAGACACCGCTTTTAACAGAAAATTCAGTATGTGTCACTAGGAATAATTAATGGCACACATGCTCACTCTGCAGTTGAAAATGCAACTGCATGAACTACAATTTAGATCCCAAGGGTGAAAAATTAGCAAATTTAAGTTTACAATTTTTTTTCAGTAATATTCAAAGTGAGCTAAGAGTGGAAATCCTCTGCAGTTGAAATTCAACTGCAGAGCCGGTTTAAGTTGGTGCATAATTTCTGAAATTATCATCTATCCCTTGTCATTTTGTAAGAAAGTGGTGTATGGTTCCCATTCTGTAGTCAGGCTACACTGAGAAGAATGCATTCCATTTCCTACAGCGGCCACTATTGGACACTTGCCAGTGTTTTAATTCTTCCACCCACCTCTGTCCTAAATTATGAAGTTAAAGCATCTGTATTTGCCATAGGTTGGCACATACCTGCTGCTTTCTTGAAATGTTATTTGCCCTGTGAAGAAAGCAACTGAACTCTGACAACTGATATAACTTTGGAAGCATAAAGACGGGTTAAAAAGGACAAAACAGCATATCTCATTTATGAGGATGCCCGTGAGATTTGTCAGACTGATTAAAGGTGGCCTATATGTAATTATTAATGAATTATTTCAAGGTCTACGAACCCCTATATTGCTAAAATAGACCTGACCTTTAATAAAGTATTGCATGTGTTGTCTAAATTATATGTAGAATGTAGTAATTTTGATCAAGGCTCATGTGGATGGAGGGGAAGGGATGAAAAATGCTACAAATTATAAAAACGAGGTAAAATTGTAGTTGAAATCTAAGTGCGAAGTAAAATATCTGACACCATTCTTGCCCAAATCCACGATCAGCATACTTTAGTTTCTAAACTCAACAAAGTTGCAGCCAACTGAATCTACATCTTGAAAGATTCAATTCTCTCATCATTTAATAGGGAATTCAACGTGAATATGATGCATTCATGGTCACAAAATATGCTAGTAAATAGCTGAGTCTATCAGCCATAAGTGATGGTGAAAGCCAAATTAACCTGTTGTACATTCTTATAGTTGGTAAATAGGATGAGATAACATGTATTACCCCACATCTTAATGTTCTACACTCATTTTTTTATGTCACAATGCATTAAGAACTTCAAAGAACTATTGTCCACACCGGTGGCTGTTAGATGAGGGATGAAATAGAGATGAAAAATAAAAGATGAAAAATATATTTGAATGGATAAAAATAAAAAAGCAAGTAAATTATATTAAAATTTTAAAAAAAAACTTTTTATAATAATATTTTTTTAATAAAAAACGTTTTAATCTTTTTATCTTTTATAATATATAAAATGTTATTTAAAATAAACAAAAAAACAAAAAAAAAACCATCACTCCCTCCCCAAAATCTCAAGGTAACAAAATAAATATATGAATTCCACACATTTTTTCTCCACCAAGATCAGAACTTCCAAACATGTGGAATCATGTTTTTCACTAGCTTCCACTCAAATTCTCTTACATCCACCCAATTCTCACCATCCAAATACAGTGAAAATGTCATACCACAATCCCCAATCACCCAAGAAAAAAGTTGAAGACATCATTCAGAGTGGGACAACGGCAATGTTTAGGCTTGCATATGCAAATTCAGATAAATAGTTGTATCCTTGTTCTGAAAAAAGATAAATTGCTGTATCTATCGCGCGCTCAGCTGATGAAAACGAACAAAAGTCAACTACACAAACCAGAGTTGCGCAGGTTTTGATTTGCTGACTCATTTTTTGTATCTTTACAATCGTATTGCTTAGGACACAGCTTGGAGTACGACTACTCGCCCGATTTCAAGTTATTTAGAGAATTTGAGAAGTAAAAAGTGTGAAACTAAATGAGGAAATCTTTACAAATGAATATAATGGAAATCACAGCTTTACAAGATCTGCCGAAGGGACTAATGGCCGCATGTCTTTTTGAATTTGAAAAATTGATGCAACAGCCTATGTACCTCCCCATAGTTAATGGTAGAAGAAACGAGACGATCTTTTATCCACTGGGGGAGCTTGGTGATTGGGTGGGCAAAGCTACGTTTTGAGGAATCAGATGCATACCTTTTGTCAACCAACAAAATTGCAGCGTAGTCATTAATGTGACGGATTGCTCTACCTGTTGTAACAAATGAACATATACATTTATCGGTGAAAAGTTAGGGGAAAAACCCATTTAGATGGGTAACACGTTCTATAGGTACAGAATGCACATCCAACAGAAAGCAGTAATATATGGACCCTGGATTTCTTCAGGTATGTAAAAATTAAGTACTAGTATACCACTTAAGGCCATTGATGATGTAATTCAATGAAGAGATGGATCTCCCAAGAGGTTTGACTCTCACTATAAGATGCATCTTGATACTTAGTGAATAAAAAATTTATTTTTTCATTTAGATATTTAAGAAAGAATTATTTTTTTCAAATATTTTCTTTAATAATAAATAAAAGAAAAATTAAAACTATAATAAATTAAAAAAGATAAAAATAAATTTTAAAAAGGATAAATTAAAAAACATAAATAATAATTTTTAAAAATTAACTATATTAATTATATTTTTTAATATATACTTTTTTTTTATCTGTACAAATAAAAAAAACAAAATAAGTATTAATTTTTTAATAAAATGCTAACCATTATCCTTAAAATTCTAGTTAAATTTTTTTATAAAAATTATAATAAAATGCATTAGAAATTACATTAATAATATTTAAAAATAACTTTTAATTTCTTAGATGATGCATTTGGGATACTTGTTAACTTTTTTTAATCTGTTTAAACCAATAAGACTCCTATTAAAAGTTGCTTCCACCAAACCATCAATCTCTTTATTCATTCTTAAAAATTGTTTTTTAAGAATCATATTTCCTAAAAATTATAAATATTGACACTGTTATAAATATATTTAATATATTTAAAATATTTTTAAAAGTATTATCACAAATATAATTAAAAAAATTTCACCAGATTTCCATCTGCTTTTGTAAAAATATTTTATGAAAATTAATAATTAAATTTTTTTACTAATAATATTAGTTTCTTAAAAATATTTTTACCACATAAAAATCTAAGATGATATTTAATTTGAAAAAACGTTTTTCATTTTCTGTTTTTAATATTCTGTATAAAAGAAAGACACAGTGAAAAAAAAATATTTTTTAATTTTATTTTGATACAAATTTTAAAAATAAAAAATAAAATAAAAATAGAGTAATTTTATAAATAAAAATAAAAACAAAACACATTTTCTAAAAACAAACTTTACCTAATATTTCTCCATTCAAGTTTAAAATTGGTGAAAAACTTAAAACCATTTCCTAGAAAACAACTGAATATTTTAAGTACGCACCTATTGATTGATTCACAGCTTTCATGCAGAGATTCTCATAGTACTCTTTCCCTCTGTGATTGCAACTTCTTAAGATGTCAAAACCACCTTGTACATCTGCACTGTATAGATCACAACTAGCAGAGAAGCTAGGACTTTCAAGGAACTTTGAATTTCGAAAACCTTCAATATGCTTTACCCTCTCCAACAACTCAATGTCAGACGGGCTAGCATATGGCAATCCAACCATGACTATGCATCGACCCATCCCATCACTTAAATTGATCCCTTCAGATATCTTCGCACCAACAACAGCAAGGAGTATAGCACCATTATGAGATGTTTGGTTTACTTCTGAATTCGTGCTCGATAATGGATAAATGGTATCTTTATATTCCTTAAGAACAGATTCAACGTCCATATTATTTCTAGGCTCCCTAAAGACACGCTTCCTCTTTGTTATCCTTTCAAGGATGCCAGAAGACTCCCAGTATTCATAGACTCTACCTTCATAATCAAAGGAAGGGAAGAAGACCACAATTCCTTCAGGAACCACAGTCACCAAATTACATAGCAAAAGACCTACCTCTCGCATCTGTAAAGCACAAGATTAGTCATTTTTCACAATTAATATTTCAGAGAAATTATTCTGAAGAATGATAGATGGAACGATGATATACCCACCATGTCTTGTGAGCTCCTGGAGCTGAAGCTAAAATCAAAGGAGCGGCCAGTAGGTCCTCGTGTAACTGCAATTGGCATAATGCTATCTGGAGGGACGATATGGCCACATGAAAAGAAATGCAACTGATTTGGAGGTAACCATGGAAAGAGTCGCTCCCTTGTCTCTTCTATAGGTTGAAGTGTTCCCCCTACTAATACAACTGCATGTGCTTCATCTACAATCTAGAGAAAGTTACACAGTTATTTTATTGTTTATCTGTTAGACAAAGTAACTTTCAGCTATAGAATCATTTCATATTAAGGCAACAGTATCTGGCAAACCTCTGAGAAAATCTTCTCCCCACTGAGCATAACATATTTAATATATCCTCCTTGTTTCCTGAGGCTCGTTGGTCTGGACCTGGAAATTATTATCCTTCCATCACTATCATTGTTTGTCAGTGATAGCAATACATCAGCTAATGCCTGGAAAGCAGACAGACAGCTCCCCTCCTCACCATGTTCCCCAATTTTATCAAGTGCTGATATCTTCTCCAAGGTAGCCACCTTTTCTCCATAACCACTAACCTGGAAAACGAAGTAAATTCTTATCTCAAAATGACAACAGAGAATTCATAAGCATCATGTGGCATTCAGTCTGAAGAAAATGTATACATCAAGTCGCAAGATTCACCTTGTGCATGATATTACTTTCCTTTATATACTTTAACAATTTGACCAAGTTGATATTGTCAATATTTAGTTCAAATAAAAAATCATTGATGGCTGTAGTAAAATCAGAGGCTCTACTTTCTTCAGAAGCTTGTTCTATATCACGGCAACAATCTATAGGATTTTCATCTTTGTCATCAAGTAGTACACGGAGAAAAGCTTGCGTGAGGACCATCAGAGTTTGAATGTATCTCCGATTGGCAGGTCCCAAAAGATTTCGGAATCTCACGAAGTACCGCTCCACATGGCAATGCACAGTCTCCAACTGTCAATATAGAAAACAACCATCTAATAAATAATTGATGGAAAAATCAAAAGTAAGCATCCAAAAATTTGGGCGTAAACAATAAATAACTTGTGTGATGTCCACCGCTAAAGCTATACTAATTGCCTGTTGACTGTCTCAAAATCATTAATTTCCATTTGTTTGAAAGGCCTTTCAAACCAATTAGCACATAAAACCTTGACTTAGCTCATGATTGAGGAGGTTGGGTATTTAGACAGTTCTGAGGTTCAAGTTGTTGTGATCGTGACCCCCTTCCAATATAATAAGAGTATCCCAAAATTGCCTATGCAAATGAACTGCAACTCTATACTAGCGATTATAAAACACTGGTAAAACTTCAATCAGGGCAGAGATAGAAATGACAAGCATACCTGTGATAAAGTAATTTTGGAGTCATACATGCTGATGAGTGAATCAGCTAAATTATGGGCCTCGTCTATTATAACAATATTAGATTTCAAATTGAGACCAAGTGCTTCACGAGAAGATTTAGATAGAAGAGATTGATATGGTAGGACCACAAGATCAACTCTCCGAACCATGCTTCTAGAGCCATAGTATGGACAAGTTCCCATAGTTCTTCCAACGTTAGCAAGATCTTCAATGTCCAAGGGCCCTTGTTGAGATACCTCCTTCCTAAACTCTTGTTGCAGTCTCTGTTTTCTAAGCATTGGGCAGCCAGAGAAGGCCTTAGTTCTGCGTACCCCTGCACCTACTTTTAAGTTCTGCAAGTCAGATCCACCATTGTTCAAGAGATATTAGTGTCAACACTCTCTACTATCTTATTTATTCAATTGCAAAAGTTTTTCACTAGACATCACCAGGGTAGTGAATACTGAGTAGGATACTCGGTAGCTCAACTACACAATCAACACAGAAAATAGAAAAATGCACGTGGTTTCATCTTTAATTTTATAATTCCAAACGGAACTATAGCCGTGCAAACGGACCAAGTTTTAAATTGCTGAACAAGTAGAAGCACCAAATACTGAAAGTTCATCGACATATATACTCCCAGCATAAAAAAGTAAATGAATATAACTATTAACAAGAAGCGAAGTTTGCAGAAATGGAAAAATTATGCATCCATAAAAACTTTAGTACAATTTATATGGAGAAGATGCATGCAAAGTATGCAGAACTGTAACACTAATATCATCTGTTAGAATGAAGAAAAGGTGGAAAACTATTCTCAAATCTCAACCTTAAGCTTCTACATGGCATTTTCCAAAAGAAGAGCAATAGACCTGTTCATCATAACCTATATTCCAAATACCACACACCTTAACTTTTGAAGCTTCATTTTTATTTTTCTTCTGGAGTTCCAAGCATCGCTCATTTATGCGTGTGGAGTTTCCAAGTCTTAGTACGTCTGGAAAACACATAACAAAATCATGGGTAAAATATAACCATTTGCAGCTACTTCAGCTTCAACAAGTAAACAAAGGAGAATAAAAAGAACCATCCAAATGAAGTAAACTCCAAACCTTCATTAATGCAAAGATTTTTCCTGGAGCCTAAACTCACAGCATCGATCTCATTAGCAAAGACTGTCCTCCGTAACTCCTTTATGAACTGGGAAAGCTGTGAATGAGTTCGACTACAGAAATAAACCTTCAAATTCTTCTCCTCATCCTCCTCCTCACCATCATCATCAGACTCATCTTCACTGGAAGAGCTAAAAGCAATTTTAGTCTTCCTCTTGGAAGACACACTATCCCGAGCTTTCTCATCTTCACTCTCATATTCTTCCAGTAAAAACTCCTGATCAATAACATCCGCTGTATCAATTTTCTTTTGCAAGCTCTCACACCCTTCTTCAGCAGGAGACTTTCCAATGCCCATAACCCGAAAATCTTTACTACTTTCCTTGTTCTTATGCTTACGAGGTTTTCCCATCTTGCATCCAAACTTCTTCTTATTCTCTATCTTCTCTTCATGTTGCAGGTCTTTGTTGACAACAAAGTCTCTCATCCAATCAGGTTCATCATCCGAACCATTGCCATTGGCTCCATCATTACCACACGCCGCTTCCTGTTGTACCCTCCGATCAAGCACCCATTGCAAAGCACTACAAATCACACTCATGGTCTTCCCAGTACCTGCTCCAACATTCCCAATGACACTCACACACTCATTTAACGAATTAACAAACAAAAAAGAAAAACGAAATAGCGTGGCTAAGGCTTAACCGAATCTAATAAACCTTAATTTTGAGATTAACGGAGTATTATCAACATAGAAGTTAGTTACCGGTTGGGCTTTCCAACATGGAGACGCCCCCTTGATTGAGAGATTCATACAAAGCGTTCATGAAATCAATCTGAATTGAATAGGGTTTGAAAGGGAACCCTGGAAATTTTGGGTTTCCTTCTTTCGCTTCCATTTTCGATGCTTAGGAATGGAATACCAGTACACCTCTCAATCTCAACTCTCTTATTTCCTATTCCTTCCAACGCGCCACTCCATGGCGGGAACAACTTCATTCCGTGGTACAAAAATGGGCCCAAGGCCCAAATATAAGAAAACAACCTAAACATAAGAAAGGCCCAAAACTTGTGGACAAAAAAATAGAGGCTCAAAATAAAATGAAAAATCTAAACATATGAAAGGCCCAAACATCATAGCCGAAAAATAGAAAGGCCCAAAGCTTCAATATCATAGAACATATAAATCCCTTCTCATTCAGCGGCTACATACATAGTTCCAATTAGGGTTTCTGTGTTTCTCATCTGCTACAATGGTATTTCTTTGTCTCTTTCTCGCTCTCTATGAATCGGTAAGTGATTTTAATTTGTTGTGCTGATCTTTCAATGGGAATGAGTGCAGGGGAAGGGAACGGGGAGTTTCGGTAAGAGAAGGAACAAGACCCACACTCTGTGTGTGAGGTGTGGCCGCCGCAGCTTCCACCTCCAGAAGAGTCGCTGCGCCGCCTGCGCTTTCCCCGCAGCCCGGAAGAGGAAATGTATGTTTTACGCATTAAATGGGATTGTGTTTGTGTCAAAATTCAGTTTTGACTTATTTCGTGATTCCAGATAACTGGAGCGTCAAGGCCATTCGGAGAAAGACCACTGGGACTGGTAGGATGAGGTACTTGCGTCACGTGCCTCGCAGGTTCAAGAGCGGCTTCAGAGAAGGTATTCTATTTAACAACCGCTAGTATCTTTTAAGTGTGTCGTTTTTGTTCATGGGATCTGGTTTTTGTTAATGTGATCCTTTTCAATCAGGTACCGAAGCTGCACCCAGGAAGAGGGGAGCGGCTGCAACTGCTTAACTTTTGAAAGATAGTTTTTGGTTCGGCTATTGAATTATAGGAGTTAAGGTTTCTGTGTTGAGGCTAAGCTCTGGAACATTTTTCTTTATGTCATTTTCATGCTTTTTAATATGTAGTTGCTTTATATTTCAACATGAGGAGTGTAAGACATTTTTGGTTTCTCAATGAGAGTTTTTTATATTGATATTGATATTTGGATCATTTTTTACTTGACTTTTGATATGGTGGCATATGATGAAATGTAATTGGCTTAAATTTTGGTAGGCTGTTTGGGTAACATGGTTTGCTCTTGCCTGATCATAAACATTTTTGTTGACTTTTCGTCCCTTGGTATAGATTTTGTTTTGCTTAAAATAGGTGTTAATTAGTGGTAATGTGTGCCTTACAAGAAACGTAATCCCGGTACTAAACACCTTCCTTATGTCAAGGGACGTTTTAGGATCTCACTTTGTGAGTATATTGTTGTAGATTCATGTGTTGAATGTTGTTTTGATCTTGTTAGAAAAATCTTGTACTCGGTGTTGCTAATCCTCACGAGCTTGTGGAGTAACATTTGTGTATATTTTGAATCCCGTCACGAAAAAGCTTGATATGGTTCGGACGTATTGCCATTTGTGAAGTTTATTATATAATCTGTTTGCTCACACTTGGTATGAATTGACTTGGAGAATTTAGTGTAAAATATCACAATTTTTGAACTAGTACAGGCTTGTGGAAAATAGAAACTTATTTTCGGATTTCAAGCGAGCTAAAGTATTTTAGTGGTTGATTATGAGCCCAATCCATATAGGTCGTATCGTTTTTTATTTCTTAACTATTGAAAGTTGGATTTCTTCAATTGTCAGCATGCTGATTCCTATGTAGTTTCATGCGACTCGAAAACCTGTTTTAGGAGCTTTTGGATGCATGAAAGCTTTACGAACAGATGATTGACCCTTGTGATTTATATTATAAACAAGGAGACCATGTATTTAATTTTGGAAGATGTTCAGTGTTTACTCAAATCTGGTGGATATATCTCAAAAAAGTGGTAAAATAGTGGTTGGAAGAGAGTGGATTGTAATTGGCTCTACGCTCAATTTTGTCATGTATACACAATTCTTAGGTGCTAACTACTATTTGGCTGAGTTGAGACGCCGTGAATTAATAATAGTTAAAGAATTAAAGTTAGTAGATATTTTTGAAAAAATTATATTTAATTGATGTTATTAACATACTTGTTTTGTGGTTAGTGGTCGGCAGATTTCTAGTAAAACTTCTTTTCATTTTTTTTCTAGGTTTATATTTTTTTGTTAGACGTTGAATTTGACATCCATTTCTTATATCTTTATATTTTTTTCTCTATGTTATGTATAGACTATGAATTTTACTGGCCAAATTTTTCTTTTTTTATTTTTTATTCTCTTCAAATAAACCTCTTCCTAGCTTTATATTTTTTCAGTTATTTAGACATTAAATTTCACATTCATCTTTTTATCTTTAAATTTTTGTAATATAGATCTTGAATTTCACATAAATGGCCTAGTTTTTTTTTTCTTTCTATTTTTATCTTCTTTTTTTTTCAAATGAATCTCTTCATTCTTCATGACCAAGTTATGCTTTTCAGCACATACTTTGCATTTGAACGAAAAATTTTGGTAATTTATAAACAAAAAATGAATGATCAATTAAAAAAATGAATTATAAAATAGTTATGAATGATAATTAAAAAAAATTAAAATAATAAAAGTTTTTAGAAATACTTTCTATTTCATACAGAATTTATTCAAGTAGAAGTTTATAGTATTTTTATATAAAAAAAAATCTTATCATTTTAATGCATGAAATCTAGTAATTTTAAATTACTTTATTCAAACTTAAGTTTACAGTAACTTTGTTCTGTATAAACATGGTCAGTCACGTATGAACTCTAAAGAATCAAAATCCGTGTACTCTTAGGCCGAATTTACCATTTTATCTTTTTGACATCGAGTCGATATGATTGATAGGTATCCTGTATGGGACGACGACGAAACGCAAATTTCTGATTCTTATTCAATCTACTAGATGGAAATCGATTGATTACAAGCTCCGCGCAAATTTGTTTAAAGGATTTTATTTGTTGAGTGTTAATTGATGTCTCGAAAAGGAAAAATCAATGATTTCATTTGTTTGATTGAAGAGACTACTGTCATTCCTCATCGTCCATTACTATTTCTTCTAATTTGTTTATTTCAACTTTTTAATTAAAAATATTTTAGAAAAATAAATATAAATTTTAAAAATTTATCAATTAGACAATAAATAATGTCAATAAACACTCATCTAGTTTGATTAAGAATAACTTTAAATCTACTTATAGCCTCTTGTTTCTACTGATATTCTTACTAAATGAAGAAAACAATGCATACATTTCATATTAAGATGATATAATATTACTTTGTTTAAATAAGTGATGTATGATGTAAATATGGCGAATCATTTACTAATTTGATAAATTACCCCTTTCCAATATTGCGGTTTTAGTTTCTGTGTAAAACCAAAATAAAAGCCGATCCAGCCAGCGGTATATTAAGTGTGAATTATGAACAAAGTTATCTCAGTTAGAAAAGAGAAAGTGAGAATTGTTCGTAGTTCATACATATACAAAAAGATAAGCTTCTGAAAAATGGTTATACTTCGTGTCCTCTCACACAGACCAAAAAGAGTAGGAAAAATAAAAAGAAAAGGCTTAATATGTGCCACTGAATAATGCTTTGCAAGGAAGAAAAATCTGGCATCAAAACTTAAAAGCTGGTTTTACTGCGAGACCAAACCAGGACTCCAGGAGTTTTGAGTAGTGAGATGGTTAATGACGTCACCAATAATCCATTTAGTAAGAGCTTTCTCACAATCGACGGATCACTCGAGAGTGAACAGCCCTGGCAGTCAGATACAGTTCTAGACAGCAGTTAGCTTGGCAAAATTTTAGCAAATAATCTTAAAATAATTGCATTGATCTCAAAATTTACAAAACGGCTGCCTTAAGACGCCAAACTTAATTACAAAACCTGATTTGGTAGATGGAAAAATTGTATTGCCTTCAACTCATTAGCAGGCAGAAAGAGAAAGATGCCGGTTGCAGAGACAAATGGGGCAACCACGAACAATCACAACAAAAATGTATCTTGGAAGACAACATCCGCACTATTGTTTCTCCGTGCCTCATCTGAAAATTA
Source organism: Canavalia gladiata (assembly GCA_037954105.1). Classification (NCBI taxonomy): domain Eukaryota; kingdom Viridiplantae; phylum Streptophyta; class Magnoliopsida; order Fabales; family Fabaceae; genus Canavalia; species Canavalia gladiata. Next base: position 1,937,192 of record CM075659.1, read on the forward strand.
TAATATTTACTTTGTTCTGAACTCACCAAATTTATGTTTTTCTTCGTGCAGCTGCTTGAATACATCATCTAGTTCTGGAAATGCCGATGTCAGCAGCAGCTCCAGGAGGTCAAAAGCCAGCTGCTTCAAGCAAACCGATGACTGCAAGGAAGTCAAAAAAAGTATATACAATTATGCTGAATTATGGAGAGAGGGAACAGAGATGGGAATAGCTCTTGCATGAGCGTAGTATCCATGGGAATATAATCGAAAGTTCAACATAATATTTTAAAAATAACTTTAACATGGACTTCACTACAGACTTTATGATTTACTTTAATATATCTCGATCTTTTGATTGTTTGGGTTGGAATTTCACAGAAAAACATAGTTACGCAGAAATGCTGTGATAATGGTGATATAACAATTTAGTCGCACAAGCGAAGTAGAAAGATCTAATCAAAGCAGTACCTGTAACATAAAATATATGATCATGCTCCAAGCAAATTCTAAATTGGAATGCAATGCTCAAGCACCATAAACATCATGGTATATTGTTACAACCAACACCAACACCAAGACATAAATAGATAAATAAAAGAAGCTTCTGTGGACAACTTCAATAAATCTAGACAGAAATTACCTGAAGGAAAAAATATAGATCCCTAGCACATTGCTCATACTCCTTCCGACCAACAAGACCTACAATTGCTGGTGGTGCATGATCTATATGGACATGGATGGGTGGCTTAGTATAATATTTTTTTTCAAAGAATTAAGTATAAGATAGTAAATAGTCACAGTTCTGGAGATAAATGAGAGGCATAACAGATATTACCAATCATTAGCTCATATACAAACTTTGCACGTCGATCTGCCTCCCGTTGCTGCTCTTCATTCACCATTGGGGATGATACTTGTGTAGGTTGATGGCCATGAGAAGAATTCTGAGATGGGTTAGAAGGTGGTGGGGGTGGTGGTCGTCGATTTGGATGCTTGGTTATAAATATTCCATCAGGCCAGAGTATCTATTAAAGTTGCAGTCACAATGCTCATCAGCGCAATACTATATCAATCATATTTATCAGTGTTCTATAATATAAAGAAATATAACACTTCACCAAAGTAAAAAAAAAATTAATGACGAGGAGTAAGGACAGTTTCCAGAACATCACAAATTAGAAAAGAGGGGGGCTTCTGAAGATTACTTGCTCAACTCGCTTGACACCTGAAGCAATCACTGATCCCTTACGCAGAAGCTGAATTTTCTCTATCAACCAGTCATCAAAGGCATCACCCATTCCTAGTTGTAAGATCTGTTTAGCAACCCAAAAAGCCTTCCGCCTGATGTACACAAGACATACATTGCAAGAAGATAAAACATGATTATTAGAGAACTCCAAATTAAACAACATATGTTTAAGGTGAAATGATATGAATGTTCAAATCACCTAATCCATCCACCATCTTGAACCTGGAATATAACATCAACCAGATCCAATATGGGTACACTCAAATTTGGAGGCACCCACTGCATGGAAGAATTACATTAAATCAGAACCAAGATACCATCATGCATATAATCATTTAAGAAGGGCGATATTAAAAACCAAATACAACCATTGCTCTGTTAAATAACAGCAATGATTGATAGAAGTTTACATCATTCGCCTATTCCTAGAATAAAAAATTAAAAATCCAGCACTAAAGATTTAGTGTCTCCATAACCTCGGTTGGAAGAGTATCAGAAGTATCATGGGACACATCAGAAACCTCATTCGAATCATTTCTTCCTTTCACTGTCTTCTGCATGTTATTGGGAGAAGGTGCAGTCTTTCGTGCTAGAATATCTGTATTGCTGCCAGAATTATCAAATGACTTTCTAGGTTCCTGTGTATTTTTTTTTGGCAGAGAAAGAGGCGTGGCATTTACTTTTGACTTCAATCCATCAGCCTCAACATTATTTCTTGCTCGCAAAACAGCCTCTTTACCTTCAGCACTACAATTTTCTCTGCGGAAGGCAATGGGGTCACTTGCTGGTGCAGAAAAGTTGGAAGTGATTTTAGTCTTCTCAGATGGTTTGGCATCCAAGCCAACTAGAATAGGTTCAATAAACAAAGAAATGCAAAACATGTCAAAAATGGGAGAGGGAGATGATAAACCATATATGTTCAACATCCTTCATTAACCATGACTCACCTGGTAATGTTTCCATGATGGAAAAAGAATTCGAGAATATGTATGTCTGCAATGGATAATATATAAAAATAAGAGATAAGCAAGATAATGTACCAAAAAAATGTTGGCAACAGAAGGGAGAAAATTGGTTGGACAAGAAAGCAGACCTGCGAGTCAACACTGAGAAAATCCCATACTTCAATTGATTCTGAAACTGTTGGTAGCTGCATAAGTTTCTGAGGACCAACAAGCCATGCATCAACAAAATAGTGGATGAATCAATGAAAATTGTTAACAAAGACAAAACAACGCTATATGATAGATGCAATTATGCAAAATGAAGTATAATCCCAAAGTAGAGATGCATCCATATTCAACATCTATCCTGCTGGTAACATAATATTGGTGATCCCAGTTCTATCACGGTACCAAAACCAGATAATTTATTTATCTACAGGAAAAACAAATAGTTCACTAAGAACAATAGTTGAAAATCATTAATAACTCAAACCTACCAATTAGCCAAAGAAACAATTATGTGCCAGAAAAAGGTGTCTAAAGCAATTATGTAGACACCACAACATAAAAGGAAAATCTGTACAAAATTTCTCCAACAGTGTATTCTAATACTGCAATATTAAATAGTGGGAGAGACCAGATAAATCTGAAAGTTCAATTAAAAAAAGTGTTAAGTTCACCTTCAAATATTTATCCAGCAATTCACACCGCTCTTGAATGACTGGTACATCTAAACCAGTTGACAGAAAATGTTTGGGTGGCAAATGAAGATTATACTCAGGGAACTCTTTCAGGCGTCGATGTAGCTCCTCAAAATGACGAAACCTTGAAAATGTAAACCAAAAAAGAAAGAAAGATAGCAAGAAACACATTAAAACACTGCCAGATAGAAAAATATTATCAGAAACATCGATAAAAGACATAGTAGAAGCCTTAGCACCTTCTTTTAATAGACCAACTGTTATTATTTACATCTGTAACAGATATGGAGTAAACAGCAAAGGTTCTCGAGCCACTCTTCACAATATTTGCACCTAAGACCTGCAGCAGTAATTAGCTTACTTTTTTTTCATATACAAATAAATCAGAATATAAAGTTATTCATCATTAATTAAAGAAGCTACATATCATGATATCACCATCACAAGTACCTCGCATCTCAACTTGTAAAAGGAATCTACAGCAGAGGAACTTTTCAGGGGAGTAACAGCCAAACCACAAGATTCTGATTTAGAGATAGAGTATGTGGAAGAGGAGGCAGCAGCTCCACTATAAAGTCTACCCAAACCTTCCATATCAGCATCATCACTGGACTCATCAGAATGTATATGTGATTTTGAAGAACTGAGTATGTCTTGACCATCTCCAGATAAAAAGCTTGTTCTCTCAACTTCCTGCCATGTATTTATTTTATGACCACTTGTCCTGGTCCTTTTACTGCTAGATTGGACTCTGGATAATCTAGGATACCGAGGATGACTCTTATTCCTTTTCTTTGTACTGTGATTATCAAAATTTTCTAGTGGGTGATGAACATAAGAAACAGCCTGGTTTCTCTTACTTCTTCCATCCCAAACCTTAGTGCCAGGGGAATCAAGACCAGTGACACTACTGGTTTCATCATCTTCAGAAGTATAAGAAGTACTGCTCTCTGAATCACTGATTTGCATATAAATGTGGTTGTGTTCATTGTCTTTATATGAGGTATCTGAAGAACAAGTTGATCCATTCTTGTCTGCACGAAAAGATGTAGTTTCAGCAGGGAATTGACTGCTGCGTTCCGAATTAATGTGGCCTCCCTTAGAGATAATGAGCTTGGAATTAGAGTCTCTTTCTTTCGGTACAGGTGTTGCCTTCATATGATCTACCTTTGGCAATTTTCCCACCGCAGGATGCTGTGAAATATGCTCATTTGACTGGTTCTCTCCATCCTTTTTCCTGTAATTTTTCCCTTTGGTCCATACATTCTCAAAATGTTCAGGAGCAAGAGCTTGGGTCTTTCTGCGAGAGATGGCATCTAAAATATCTCCCCACTCTCCTCCAGAGCGATGTCGTTGAGTATTTTGATCGTCATTAATTTGGGAGTTTGCAGGCAATGAGTTCCATGTGCGGGAAGATCGAGCATCAACTGAAAGCAATGGATCTTTAGTAATATTATCGGGGGCATTATTTTTTGCAGATGTCTCAGCATTTTTGGATTGACCATTTCTTAGCTGCACAAGCTCAACACCGGTAGCAGAAGGATCTAGACACTTTGAAAAATGGTCAGATGAAATCTGCAACTCATCCGCTTTAGAGTGACATGCCTCTTGGGATGCAGAAACCCCCTTGTTAACCTTGGTCTTATTAATTACCACAGCTTCAATTCTTTCATTAATAAATCTGCCAGCAAAACACGGGGAAAATGAGAACAACAACATACATCAAGAATGATATGAAATCAAATAAAAAAGATACCTTGGATTGGCTAAGTTTAGGACAGGTCGTATTACAGCACATGCAAGAAGCTCCCTGACTGTATACCGAAAGAAAGAACACTGCAAATCCTCAGACTTGAAAGTAACATACATGAGACCAGTCATTAGATGCTGCAAAACCTGCAAGTTAAGAATACACACAACATTATAACCAAAAATTAGAAAATGCAAGAACAGCATCATGGCCCATGGATGAAGACAAAATACCCATTACTAAATACATGCATATAAAACAAGAAAGTGAAAAAACCTTATGCTCAGCTTCAGCAGAAAAAATGGCAGGATGCAATTTGTTCTCAGCAGCCAAGACAATTTTTAGTGCTGTATCTCGATTTTCAATTGTTAATGAACCTGTATGTTGTTTTTCAATCTTTGAGTGAGCAGCACGAAACAGCTCCAAGTGTGTGCATATGAGATTAATAAGATCCCTGAACCAAAAAAGTCAATCCCCCAGTCAATCAATTTACAATCTGAAATAAAGAAAAATCAGGGTAAAAAAAACAAGAACCTGATTAAAAAATCTATCAGATTTATGTTTCTCATGCGTCCTGAAATTTCTCCAAGAACACCATTAATTATTTGCACTAACTCCTCAGGACCCTCTTTGTCTGGTGTTAAGCGAGAATACCAAAGATCTGTCACCCACTCAGAAATTAAATGTCTGGTGAAGTGATCAATTGCATCCTCAACAGCAGGAGAATTCACTTTTGCTCTCCACTCAAACTTTGCAACAGCTTTAGGATTTTCAATTGGCTTCTTTGAAAACTGAACACTGGTGGAGCCTGCTTTATTGTTGTATGCTGCTGCTTTTCTCTTCATTTCAAAATCTAGTGATAAATAGCGGAGTATAATAATTAAGGAGGCTGCAGCTGGCAAGTTGACCCAAACTGAGGAGCTTGTCACTAAAACATAAGTAAAAGAAATTAAACCAAACACCAAGACCTAAAATTAACATGAAGCTATAAATTAACAGGTGAGAGTCTCTTAATAGACACAGTCTTCTAGATGTTGAAGAATAAGGCATTTGCTTGGAGGCATGGAAAGGCAAATAATATATCATTACCAAATGAACACAACAGCAGTATGATGTTCAAGGAACCAGCCTTAGCTGATAAAAGTGGTGAAACTGAACCAAACTGTAGGGAAGCTTTGGTTTCATTCAAAGATAAAATTCTAGTATATTTGCCTTAGACTTTATTCATAATTCAGACAAAATGTCAAAGCTTTTGCATATAACAAAATCTGCTATCATGCCTCTCCCCTTCAAAAATAAATTCAAAACTGCCAAATCCTGGACATAGCCAACCCCTTTTTGGTTTCTTTATATATCGCAAATTCAAATCTAACAAGGTCATAGGATTATTATTTATTAAGCTTCCATTGCTATTAAATAGTCAAGTATGATTATAGTTCCATTTTCTCTTATCTTGCAAACAAAATTAAGCACAAAGAAATGCATAAGGAGGGGATATCACAAAGAAACAGATGATAAATTTCAATAGCTATGAGACAAGAAATATATATGCAGGGTCCAGAACCAGGGTAAAAAAAATCTTTTGCCTTGCAATGCACAAAAAAGGGGGTAAAATATAATTATGTGTTGATATTGATTATTAATGATTTTGATTTGATTTTCATAGTACTGTTTGAGGAAGTTTGTTTAATTAGGAAAATTATTTTTGGCAATTTCAAGGTAACTATGATGAAATTAGATTTCCATTATAATGCCACATGGATTGTGAAAGTTTTGGACTATTGTTCACTTTTCACCCCAGTTTTGATTATGTCTATAGAAGTATCTGCTATGCTAAAACACAATGTACAGCATGCAATTTCATGTCTGAATATTATGATCAGCAGTTCCCTTTTGTCTTGAATCCTTGAGTTACTACTCAGTGTATGCCAGATTCTATGCATGAATGGTAGCTAACCTAAATTGTTTTCAACATTTCACGCTTCCTTAACGGGTCAGTTGGGCTACTGCCATATCACATTCTCACCAAGAAAACAAAGAAGCAAGTAGGAAATCTAAGGGAAAATAAAAGAAAGCAGCAGTCAGCAACTACTCATTGATGGTGAAAACAGTAGAAATACAGTAACTAAAGCATCACTTTGTGCGCAAAATTATTAGTTGGTTGAACATCCATTGTTCCTAATTTGACGATAAATCTATATTTTGCTTTCTAAGAGCAACAAGTGAAATAAGAATTTGTTCGTACCATTATTTGCACAACAAGTAATGTAATAATAACTTATGCTTTCAAAAACTTGAGCACGTGACTACAAAATCAATAGGAAAAAACAACTGCAGAAACTAAACCAGCAACACACAGCAAAATGATTTGCAAACGCTCTCAATTGAAGTTGTTGAACAAAACAGAAGCAGACGCGAGAAAAACGAAAGTGAAACTCACAGGACATAAGATATGAGAGTCCAACAACGCATACGGCGAGGATGACGATCCGTTTCTTGGCTTCCTCCACGAGGTCTCTCGCTGACACCTGGCTCGGCTTCGGCATGCTCATCTCAAATTTCTGAGAATCACACGCAACGCTAGTCAGGAAAATTCAAATCAATCCCAACCTCATCGCCGGGGATGGTAAATTAGGATGGGGAATTCGGTTGAGAATGAGAGCGAGAGATCGAATCAGCGAACGGTATGACCGTTAGGTTTTTGGCTTGCGTTTGCCGGTGATGGTGTGTGCTTAATTTTCTCACTTTCTGTGTCAGTTTTCTCTTCCACTTTCTCTTACTCCTGATATTGACGTGGGATTTCTTTTCCACTGTGATTCAATCTATGGCTATGCTATTGCCATTGCCATTTGCTTGGTCACCTCTCTGGTTAGCATATCATTTTTCTTTTCCTTTTTTTTCTTTTTTTCTTTTATTTTTTCCAGATAGACTTGTACTCTAAAATCATTACCTTTTTTTTATATTTCAATTTGAAGAGAAAAAAAAAATAAACGACAACAGCTACCAATTTAAAATTGACATAAATTGTTTTGTAAGAAGCAATTGATTGATTTGATAAAATTTAAGAAAACATTCGTTGCAACAATTACCAATTTAATATTGATTGATATTTTAATTTTTAAGACAATTATTAATTACTTTTTAAATTTTTATTTTATTAATTATTTTACATATTATTCGACAAAATACATATTACTTGTTAGAAAAAAATTAAAAAAAAAAATTAATTACTTGTTCGTCCCATAAATTCATAATAAAAAATAAAAGAATAAGATGAATGTTAACAATACATTTGCTAATATATTTTTTATAATATTTTATATTAATAATTAAAATTTACGTATATTCTATTAAGTACATGGATTCTATTACCAAAATGATGAAATGATGATGTCCAAGTAGAAAGATCCATATTAATTGCTATCAATGGTAAAAGGAAGCATTTACAAATGTGTTAGAAAATATATTGTTAACATCTTTTATTATTAAATAAGAAAAGTATTTTTATAATTTAAAATAATAAAGGGTTTTGGTAAACAATACCTTAAGAGTACCAGTTACCAAAGTAAAAGTGTTGGGAGACAAAATGATTTTAATAACCATGCTTCTTATAGTTGATTGTAAGCATTTAAAAGTAGTCAAGTTTCTTAAAAAGAAAACATCCATCACAAAATTGTATTTTTTATGTAATAAAAATTTACTTTTTAATAAAAATATCCCATTTTTTAATGTTTAAATTCATATATATATATATATATATATATATATATATATATATATATATATATATATATTATTCTAAATATTTGATAGATATTAGAAAGCGATTAAACAGCTTGTTTGTAAAATGTTTTGAAGAGACAAATTTTTGTATAAATCTTAGTTAAAATAGATTTTTTTAAGTTGGGGTTTATATTATTCTAACATCTCATCCGATAAGATGAAGCAGTTAAAATATATTTTTTTTCATTTTTATTTGCAATCTTCTATAATTTATTTATGTAAAAAATAAATATTAAAGTTATCTTTTTTAAAATTAAATTAATTTTTTGTTAGAAATATATCATTATGTATTAAAAATTCTTATAATTATATATTAATAATATATTTTTAAAAAAATATTTTACTTTTGACCTGTTGATTAATATCCTATTTAGCATCTTTAATAATAAATACATACGCTTTTTATTTAATACTTAATTTTATAAAATAGTAAAATCTTTAGTAACAAAAATTAGCAAATTCTTATTATTAGTTCCAACTCATATTAGTATTCGCTTTTTTATATATATTAGACGTTTCTAAAAAAATAATTAAGTATATAAAATATTTTTATAAAAAATTTCTTATGGAAAGAAATTAAAATATAAAAAAAGTTAACCTTATCTTTTAAAATGTAAGGATTGATAGTAATACAATTAAAAACATAATTGTGAATTCATTTAAATTTTTGGATTAGTTGCTAAACAAGTAGAGTATTGTTTAAATAAAATATTTTGAGGGAAAATAAAAAATTTAAAATGATATTTAATATGAAATGGAAGGTATAATAAAATAAAAACGATATTTTTTTTATGTTACTTTACTTTGCAAGTTATTTTGTATTGATCAGATTCTTTTTATTTTCAAAACTAAAAAATATTTTAAGACAAATTAAAAGACTTGTGTATAATACAAGACCGAGGAAGAAATAAAGATAAAAACATAAGCTAACATATGCTATTAATATTGCTTTACAAGTTATGTGGCATTGATCCGATTTTAATTTTCAAACTTCAAATCGATTGTTATCTTACTGGTTAACAGTTTGATTTGACATATTATTAATATAAAAAAATTATATCGTTAATTAAATAGATAATGTTTTTATAACTTTTAAAACAATTAACATAAAATAAATAATAGTCTATAATTGATGAATAATATAAAAAAAATATTGTAATTAAATTTTTATTTTAATGTTTAAAATTACTGTACAATTATTAACACAGAGACAGAATGAATTAACAAAAGTTTGAGGAATGAAAATGCAGTTAATGAGAATGACATAAGCAAATATTTTCTTAAAAATATAAAGATTATCTACATGGATTTTGTACCAATTCTAGGGATTCATTAGATTATAATTAATTAGGTTAGTTTATTTTTTATCTATTTATATTATTCAGGTATCCATTTAAGATTTTAATTAAAAAATTGCTGCAAAGTATTAACCTATGTTACATTTAATTTTAATTCAATCTATAGTACTAAAAGGCGATTTCCAACACGCAATAAGAGCTCGGATGAAATAACTCCCACTTTACATACCCTCAAAGGCATGCTTATAGTCTACAAAGTATCACAAGACTGCAAAATTGTTTAAAATTAGATTTTATATTGGAATGATGAATAAGAATGATGAATAGGTTTATTATTTCATTTAGAATATATTGATAATATTATTAAATATTGTTTATATAACATTATATTATAATAAAATAAATCAATATACATTATTTTTGAAAATTTATGAAAATATTAATTTAGTATTTTGAAAAATTATTTACAATTAATCCAGTCATTATAAAATTAAAATATCAAATATCTCAAATAATATTAAAATATTATTCTATTAAATTATAAAATTAAAATAAAAACTATTTTTATATTTTATAATATTTTAAAATTATAATATCATAAATATTTAAAACATAAATCGAATATACTAAATAAAAATCTAAAAATGTAAAAATATAAAAATATAAGAAAGTTAAAACATTAAAATATAATTTATAAACTTCTTTGTATTTATCATTTTTCTCATATTATGTGGTATTTACCGATACAACAAATAAATTAACTTTATCTATTGTTATAAAAATAATTAATTTTAGTGCATGATCTAAGTTTATATTAAATTTTAGTTAAAAATACCAAATAATATATATATTATAATTTTATTAAAATGTATAGGTAAATAATTTTATCTTATTATTTTATATCGATAAATTTTTAAATTTAATAGAATAAATGTTTATTTATAACTTCTATTCAGTAAATATTATTGTTAAAAAAATCAGAATTTTTATAAAATTGCGTGTTTAATATTTTTAACTCATAATAATACACATATTTGATTTATAAAATTATATTATTTATTAATCAAATACATAAAAGTAAAATAAAAAATTAATTTATTATTTTATGAAAACTTATAAAAAATACATTTTTACCAAAATAATAAATAAGTATTATAATAATATATATTTTCTCTCTGTTATATATACAATTATGATTTTTACGTTATAATAATTATTGTGTTTTTATATTTTTTGATAATTTCAAAAAAATAATAATAATTAAATTTAAAAAATTAAAATACAAAACTTCAAAAAAATTATAAATGAGAAGTTAATAAAAATAAATAAAATAATAAATTTTAAAAATTAAAAAATATAAATTATGAAAAAAAAAACATGTAAAATTTCAAATTAAAAAAAAAAGATACTAGGTAACATTCTAGTGAAAGAATTTTATTCAAATATACAGATTTCATCATATTTGTTCATCATAACATCTCACTCTCAACTTTTTAAGAACTAATTCGTGTGCTAAACTTTGTAGCTTGTGAGTCCCAAAAGTAACAGGTTTTCGAGATTTTCTACATGTTTCTTCCAGCATGATATTGCATATTAAAGAAAAGCTAAGGATCAAACAAAAAATATCTACAGAGTAATCCTAATTATATTACATCTTTGATGGTATTTGTAACTATGTAGAATAGCTACTTTTTTCATAAAACATGCATATTTCATGATTTAAAAAATTCAACTAAACCAAATGCAAAGGACCACGAAACAGACCGATTCAAAAAGAAAATGGTTGGATTTTGATTGAATCTCGTACACACACATATATATGTTGAAACGAGATGAGTATAATTATTTGTTCTTCAACATGCCAACTCGAATAATGACATTCATCGTGAATTATGACCATACATTACAGTAGTAGCTGAGCTATGGGCCATCTCATTATTCATTCCGAGTCATTGTTACTTTTCGCCATGGACAGGGAGACACGACAACTAGATTTCAACCAGAATAATATTTCTTTTCCTAGAGGGGGAACACATTCCTTCAAGAAAATTCAAAAGATAAAATAGATCATTTTTTTATTTTTTGAATAATGTTGAATACATTATATTAAATGCTAACGTGAGTCTGTTTGTGTAATCCTCCGAACGGAATTACAACTTATGAATAACTTTTGTCACAATGTATTTTTTACATTATAAATCACATAACCTCCGTTATACTGTTAAACCAAACAATTATAGGTAATCAAAGATTTTTGTATGATCTTCAATACAGTAAATACTTTTTTTTTTTGTTTACACAATTAAAAGTACATGTTAGCAATTTTCATAAATAATCCAATTAGTTAAGATTAAAATTACTTTATTCATGATTTTGGGATTTAATTCTCAAGGCTTGTAACTTTCCTTGTAAACCAACACATGTCAAGGTTTGGTTTGTACGGTTGTGTGGGTAATTTACTAGTAACTTTCAAGTTGTACCAGGATCAGCGTGCTCAATTTGGAGCTTAGTTACCTCTTTCCTGTTTATTTTATGCACTACTAAAGATTGTTTACTAGGTAGTTTATGTCACCTTAATGACCTTATCCAACTTTATGATTGAATTTTAGAGGAGGGCAAGAAGGATTTCAATAAAGTGTGTGATTTTATGACTTAAAATTGGCCTTTTATGAGGATCACAAGGGCAAATACTTTTCAATGTTATTTTTTATCCTGAATCTTTGTTCCTTCTATGGTGCTAGATGGCATGAGTGAATCTTTGGTAATTTCGTAAAGAAACTTATTCATCCTTCATATATTTTGGATAAATCATATTTAATTTTTTTGTAGTTTAATACTTTTGAAAGTATTACTCGGTATTTTTCTTTCTGTCACAGTTTAACCCTCCTACAATTTAGAGTAAATTTAAAAATATAAAATTTCTATCAGAAAAATAATGGCCATTACATGAAATTTTTTTCTTTATTTCCAATTGCACACAATTAGCGCAACAATAATTAAGAATAATAAATTAAGGATGGGTTAAACCACCATTTGTAATGTTAAAGTTTGAATTATAGGGGAAAAAATTATAGCCTATGTAAGGCCAACCCGATTTAAGTTTGAATTTTGGGAGGATAAAACTATGGTTGGGTATACAAGCAACTCAACTGTACAAGTTTGATTCGTGTTGATCCACTGCTAAATGAGTTAACTCGAATTAACGTCCAAAATAAATAGATTAGAAATAGTGTTTATTTTTTTTATCCTTTTTAACCTGTAGGCTAGCGAATCAATCAATTTAAATTGCTTAATTATTAAAATTATTAAAAAATATTCATAAAAAAGTAATATATTTTAAAAAAGTTAATTCACAAATTGATCCGTTAACTTGTTGATTAAATAAATTCCAATATAAAAAATTTATATTCAAATAAAAATTATTTTTTTAAAATCCAAATTCACTTAATTGGTACATTCAAATCCGTGACCTTGATCCTTTACCAGCCCTAGAAAAAATTAAAGATTCTTCAATTCAAGTAAAATGATGGAATTTAGGATTTAGGGTTCAATCCAAATTATAAGAATAAAAATAAATTATTTTTTTTCGAAATTTTTAACTTAACTTACATTAAGTGTAGTTCAGATCTTATGTATATGCTAAATTTATTAGGTTAAAATTATTTTAAAAAACCTGTTTAGTTAAAAAATATAATTGAAGTTATTCTAAAAAAGTTTTAGATTTAAGAAGGCAACCTATTTTAAATGAATATACATAATATAAAATTATTATTATTGTTATAATTATATATTTTTTCATATAATTCTTTAAATTTATTGATCTTCATATAAATTTAAGTTTATTAATCTATTTAAAAAGTCTTGTTATAAAATAAAATTTTTAAAAGGTTAAACCTTAAAAGCGGTACATAAAATACACTATCCAAATTTAAATCTTAAATTTCAAAATTTTAATAGGCTCACATTTTATAAAAATTAATTAAATTTAATCCTTTTCAATAAAATGTCAAAATTGTTGGTGTTGTTCAATTAAAGGCACCATTAAGAGAAAGAAAACAAATAAAGTTAGAGAAGAATCTATTTTTAGGAAATATTTATAAGAGAGGTGATGATCTTGGTAAGATACAAATACCACTTGAAAGCCAAGACATAAAAAGGTTTGTATTTTTTCTTATTGATAATAATATAGAATTATTTAAATGTTATTATTTGTTGTTGTAACGAAGATAGAATTGGGTTTGTTAAAGTAATTGAGTTTGTTATTGTCACATATTTGATTTGGAATGTAATTTGGCTTTGTTTATGTGATGGAGTTTGGGTTTATTAATGAAATCGTTCTTCGTATTAATTAGCTATTCTCTCTAAATTGTTGACTCAAAATTGGGAAGTATCCCATTTACTACTAACCATATCCATTTGTTGGTTCTTTACCCAACTAATGTTAAAGAAACCAGGTCAATAATATTTGAAAAGAATTTTTTTAAATATATTTTTAATATTTTTAAAATAAACTAATTTTATTTTTTTATCATTAATATATCTTACGTGTAAAACATTAATTATTTTAAGAACTAAATTCAGTTTATTTTAAAAATAAAACATCAAAACTAATTATTTTAAAAATAAAGAGTTAAAATTAAAATTTTAAGATTTTAAAAAATTAAAAACATATTTAATCCTACACTTTTCATGCACTTCTTTTGCCAATATACTTTACCTATCTATAATCATGGTCACTTTTGTGAAAATGCTATGAGGAAATGGTGGAATTCATCTCAAATGTGAACTCACACATCTAAAGCATGCTCCAAAACAAATTGAATTTCTTTTGGTTGATGAACATCTTCTTTCTTGTATTTATAGCTGGGAAGTGGTTTGGTGACATTTACATGTGGAGGCCTCCTATCACTAACAGTATTGGGGAATTGATGTGTTCATGGTGTTTGTTTGCATCCTAAAATTGACTTCCACATTATTTTTTTCTTGTGTGTTTTTTATACAAGTGCGGATAACTTATTGACCCCAAGTTTCTTCCATGTCCATATGAGCATAATAAAATCTTAGGTTGAAGTAGTTCAATTGTATATGTTGGATGACCGAACACGATAGTGTTACTATGATTTGAAGTCTAAGATCTCACCTTAGTTTTATTAGGCATTGTTTAGATGAGAGAGAAAAAAAAATTACATTTATTTGTATAAAATAATAAGAAAGAAAAAAATATTTCTTGTAGAGCTCTTAAAAATTTTAATCCTTTCTTAGATGCAAAAGATGAGGGAAGAATTTTTTTTGTTTTGTTTATTTTTTTATTTTAAATTATTAAAATTATTATATATTTTTTTAAAAATAAATAAAATTATATTTATAAAAAATAGAAAATATTAACAAATTTTAAAGTTAAATTTTATTTTTTAAAATTCATATAAAATAAAATTTATATTATTAATATATTTTTTTATTCTCTTCTTCATTTATTTAAATAAAGAAAATCTTTTCTTTTCTATTTTATTTTTACTCATTTAAATAATTCATTCTTTTTTCTACTGTTCCTTTCATTTTTTTATTTTTTTATTTTTTATTTTTTTATGATCCAAACAATACATTAAAATTAAAGAATCCAACATTTTATTTATAAAAATTCAAATTTAAATGCTATAGACAATGACTTAAGTCATTATTTATAATTATGAAATTTTTTTATCAATTAAGTGTAATTTTTTTTACAATATAAAATTGATAAAGATGAAACTTCAAACTCATGTCAATTGAGTGTAATTAATATAATTTTTAGTGATTTTACTTCAAAGTAAATTATACAAAAGTCGAAATGATAAAAAAATATTGGCATTAAATAATTCCTTAAAAATATTAAAACTATAAAAAGAGTAAAATATAATTTACCTTATTAGATTTTAAAGCTACATAGATTTCAATCTCCAAAATAAATAAATAAAATCCCATGATTAAAATGTTAAAAACACAACATGATTTAGAAATTGTAGATCATGAATTGGATCAAATGCTTTTTTTTTTTTTTTTCAGAACCGAATATACATTTTTCACTGGTCGGGGATTTGAGTTTGAAAATGTTTTATCTAGTATGGGAAAATGATAAAAAAAAATAATTTTATATATTGACAAATAGTAACTTTAAATATAAGACGAAATAAATATAAATATTTCATACGTATAAAAAAATTTCCTTAGCTTAGACTGATACGCCATCCTCTTATTTTGAAAATTTTATTACCAAAGATGTTAATCAACAATAATATATATTTATTACTCTTAAAATAATTTCGTTAATAATTAAGTTCTCTGTACTATAAAGAAAAACAATTGTATTTTAAGGAGACATTTTAAAAAAAGAAAAATAAATTTTAAGATAATTTAAAATTTTAAAATAAATTCAAATTTTATAAATTTTGAATTTTTTTAACAGATTAAAATAAAAAAATTTAAAACTTTTATAAATAAGTAAAATTTAAAATATTTAAAATATTTTAATTCTTTTTCATTGTTATCTTTTATTATTTTCTTTTTTTTATAGTTTTTTCTTTTCTTTGGTATTCTTTTATTTTATTTTTTTAGTATTCTTTTACTTTTAGATTTAATATTTTAAATAATTAAATAATTTAATTTAATTTTAATATTTATTTTATTCTATATAATGATACATTATTAGTTTGTTTAAATATGTTGCATAACATAATAATAAAAATATTTATATATTTAATTTTTTATAAATAAAAAATATTGAAATAAAATTAAGAAAAACTTAAAAATATTTAAAAGTAATATATTGCACATAGTAAATATTAAATTATTTTATCTAAACAAAAAATTTAAAAAAATTATCCAAAAAAATTTTAAAATAAAAAATTTAAATTTTTAAATATATTAAAATGTTAAAATACTACATATAAACGTAAAATTAAATAACCGATCTGTAAATTTACTAAATTATAGTAATAGAATCAAAACATATTCTTTTTATGTAAAAATTAAAATAAAAATTATATATAATTTTTAAAAATGTCTTTATGCATGCACAACATTACATACTTATTATAGTTTACAAAGGAAAACGAACATAGAAGCTTCACGTATCACATATCACATGTCACAGGAAAAACATCATATCAAATATGTCACACGAAAAACATGGAAAACCGAAAAAGCTTGACTGATGCGATGAGATTTGACGGTGAATTATGATGTTCAGCAGCGGAATCAAATCATTTTAAACTGATAAATTGATTTAAAATAACTAAAATTTGAAAAATATGTTAAATTTATAATTAAAAATGAAAATTAAAACTTTTAATTATATGATTTGATTTGATTTTTAGTTTTTGTTTCCAAAATTGAACGGAATTAAGTCAATTTGCAGCTATCCTAAATTTATAATTAATTTTTTATTCTATTCTTACAAAAATAGTAATTTAAAATAATTTTATTAACTGTATTTAAACTTTTTTTTAAAATTTATCTTATGATTTATAATTTAAAATAATAATTATGATGAGACTTAATATTTTTAATAAGTTTGATTTTATAATTATTATATATTTGACCCTTTAAAATAATTTTAATATATATTTTACACAAATCACAAAAAATTAAATCGGATCAGTTCAATTATAATATATTTATAAACCATTCAGACGGAACCACGTTTTCTTCTATAATCCAATTAAATGACTTTTTACATTCAAATGGAACTGGAACATTCCTACTATAAATATTTCTCCTTTGTGAGATTATTATATTAATTCCTACGCACATCTAAAACTTCTAAAAATGATACTTATAACATCTTCAATAGTATAATATTATTAAGTTTAACTTTTATTTAAATATTTTTTATATAAATATGAAAAAGATATATAAGGTATGTTGGATAATAGATAAAAAATTTATAAAATTAATCAAAAACTTAAAAGATAATTATAAGCTAAAAAAGTATGTTAAAATTTATTTATTAATTAAAATAAAAATATTTAGAATATATGTAAAATTAGCGATAAGTTAATTGAAAATTAAAAAATTAGCTGAAGATTAAAAGATGAAAAATTTATTAATTTAATGATTTTATTTATTTATTTATTTTATTATTTATTATGTGTAATTTTAATAAAAATTATATTTTAAATAAATATTTTTAAATTTTTATAATTAAATTTTAAATAATATTTATAACAAAAATATTTATTCTATCTTTAAATTTTTTATCAATAAAAATATAAATATTTTATTATAATTAATTTAAATAAAATATCTATTAACTAAACTAAATAATATAATATTAACAAATAACACTAATAATTTTATATATAAATGATGATTTATATCTATATAGATCTTAAATCTAATATTTATAAATTTTTTAATTTTTTTTAAATATAAAAGGGATGGTACAATTATAAATAAGATATAAACGAATATAATACACTCTTGCTATATATGACAATTATTTGTTTAAGTAATAATATAAATATTACTAAGTCTAAAAAGTTAGTTAGAAAAAATTAACAAAACATTAGTTATTTCTTTGAATGATTAAAATAGCCACTATTTCAAATACAAATAAAATTATTTTGAAATTTATTTATTTATTACTATTTTATCTAATTAAAATACACTATCAAAATATTCATGATATTTTTATTTTTTATAATTTATGAATTTTTATTTTTTAACTATACAACTCTATAAAATTTACTAAAATGATCACAAGTTATCACGTATTTTTATATTTGATTAATATTTTTTAATTTAATTTTATTATCATTTAGTTTAAATTTTACATAATAATATATATAACAAAATATAAATGTAACAATTTTAATTTAATTAAATTTTAATGAAATATTATTTTGAAAATTAAATATGTAACAATTTCCGCTAACATTGCCTTAAAAAATATTTTCCTAACATTAAAAATAGGAAAAAGATTTAAACTTCCTTAAATTTTAATTTCTTGGAAAATAAATATTTCAAAATTTTATTTTATTTCAAATTATTTTTTAAATTTATTTTTTTGATGGTTAAACCTTCTAAAAACTTTAATTTTATTTCAATCGATGATTAAATTCCGTTTCTTTTGTAAATAGTTCCTTTTATAAATTATGCTGAAGTCAAATTATTAAAAAAACATTATTTTAAATTTATTTATTCATTGATATTTTGGACATATATAAACATAATACAGAGTTTAAATTAAAAAAACATGAAATAAAGATAAACAAAAATAATATATATATACACACATAAACGATCTTAGCTTCTCCCTTCCTAGAAAACGTGCTACTCGTTGTAACGGTTTTAGTATGAAAAAGAAAAACAGATGAAGGTTTATTATCATCGAGACAGACACTGTTTAGGATTGGACCCTCTCAAATGTATTACTGTAGCAGAGTCTAACCTTTTATATTCTTTTTTATTATAAATATTATATTTAATGATTAAGAAAACTTAATTAATTCAATTTTTAAAAGTAAGCATCCAAGTAGAAATGTGCAGGTGAGGATTCAAATTCAACTCTATTGGCGTTCACTAGTTAGGCTCTAGATATTTGTTTTTATAGTAAAAAAAATCTTAAATCCTAAATTATATATATATATATATACATAAAAATCATTTATATCGTATTTACAAATTTAATTATTAAATTATATAATATCTTTATGATTATATATATTAAATTTTAAATAATTTAAAAATATATATTATTTTATTATTAATATTTAAATAATATATTATATTAAAATAAATTTATATAATAAAATATATTTAAATTTTTATTTTAAACGAAATTTTATAAATATAATATATTTTATAAAAATTTTAAATCTATAGTTAGATATATAAATTTTATATTATATAAAAAAATATTAAATTAATATAAATATTAAGTTTAATATTCAATATTAATAAATTTTTATTATATATATATTACAAATAAATAATTTTATTTTTATTTTAAAAAATAGAAAAATAAAACATTATTGTTTCTTATTCGATTTCATGATAATAGAATGTATTTAGAATTTTTTTTCATTCTAATAATCATTGTCTTTATTTTTATTTTTATTATTTCTTCTCATCTTTATTATTTTTCATTCTATCAACATCATTTCCATTATTTAAGATATTTGTAAAGTTTTTTTAAAAAAATATTGATAGTAAGATTAAAATATCAATAATATAAAAAGAGATAAAAATTAGTAAGTTAAAATATTCTTTAAAAGATTCATAAATTTAAATTTTACTATTTTATTCATCTATATAATTTAATTAAATATTTCTTATAAAAAATTAGAAGATCTATTTACAAAGAATATAAAATTTAAAAATTGAATAATCTTTTTCTTTAAAAATATTTTAACGTTTCAAATTTTGACACAATTATTAATTTTGATTCTTGATTAAGAATTTTATGACCTCATTTTATGGCGAATGGTTGTTTTCCGAATTTTGATTTGGTTATTGTTAATGGTGATTGTTCGATTTTTTTTTTTTATTTCATTATGTGAAAATGGTAAGACTTGACCCAAATTTGGTCATAAATAACCATTACAGTTACTTATTTTAAATGCCACGTCATATCTCTTCAATGACTAATCTGAATAAGCTACATTTGCCTAGTTTAATTTAGACGAGTGATAAAATAGGAATACAAAAAATAAACGTGAAAAAAAAAACATAAAAAATAAAAAACTATATTGTTTAGACATGTAAAAATAAAAAAGAAAGGATTGAAGAAACTCCTATTTGCTTGTTTAGGTAAGTAAAAAAAAAACTAAATTATATAATTTATTATTATAAAAATAATAAAAAATTTAATTTGATAAAAATTAAAATTGTATACTATTTTGCTGATAGATAAAACTTTATACCTTAATATTTAAAAATAACAATTATTGTATTATATAAAATATTATTTAATATTAAAAAATACCAAAAGAAAATTCTCCCTGTAACCCTCTCGGTTTCTTACACTTGGAGAAAGTCTTTCTTATATATAATGAGTTTCACCTCACTCTTCCTTTGTCTTTTCTTTTAACCAAACAAAAACATTTCTTTCTACCTTCCTTTCTCTCCCTCCTTCGTTTTGCTCTTCTCTTTTTTTCTTTTTTTAATGTATAGTTTACTCTTCTCAACCAAACATAAAATCATAATTTTTTCGAGAATTGGCTGTGGTCCACAGCCAGATATACTATTTGAAAGGTATATATAATAATGGAAAGTGTATTGATCTATGTTGCCTTGTCCTATCCATTACATAAGCTTATTTTCCTTAAATTCCCCACAGCACTTTGGCATAAGCTTGGGCATTAATGCTCATCTCTGAACATATTTATTCTTCATCCTGTCCTAAAACTGTTGTCCTCGATCAGTATTAAGTTTTTTATTTTTCAGGAAAATGCTAATTAATGTTATTTTTAACACACTAACTAATTTAAAATATCAGTTAATTTTAGTTCTTGTAAGTTTAAATTTATTTATCATTCAATATATTATACAGAATTGAAAATATACTTTTTATTATTATCGATTTAATTTTGATTTAACCACAATTAAATAATCAATTATAAAATATTCTTTTATCAATTTAGTAACTGATTCAATTTTAAAATGTTATTATATATTATTGAGCATATATTAAAAATGAAATAAATAAATGATTTCCCATTTTATAAGCAAAATCACAAATTTTGACTGTAAAAATAAAATTTTTACATATCATTTGTATTTTTTAAACTACTAAAAATTGAATTAATAATGGATAACTTGGATAATTTACATGAAATGATTGATTACAATCTGGCGCTGTTATAAAAGAAAACACCTTTTCATAATCTTTACTCGTAACACTGAAATTACACACGAAGTTAAATGATTTACATGGAAAGGTAAAAAGACTTACTTCAATAACTCCTTCGTCAAAAAAGAACTTGGAACTCATTCGTTAAAAATAAAATAAAAAGGTTGAAGCTAGTTTGAATTAGGTATATGAGTTCATTGAATTTGAAAGTACGCGATCTAATTGCCAATCTAATAATGATGGATTTACACTCTTATAATTTAATCTAGCTTGTTTTATTTCGAATGATTCGGATTGGTATTTAGATTAAACTCATGATAAGCCCAATGCAGTGTAACCTTGCTGTTAAAAGAGCAATCATTTCAATCACGTCAGAATAAAACGCAGGAGAAAGCAAGTGAAACGGCAAGGGATGTCACGAAACAAAAACTTGCTTAAAACAGTAGAAGTGCGGAATCTAGCGTGTGTGAAGTTCGTTTCCATTTGTAATGGCGGAAACTGGAAAGCATTGAGCCAGTGAATGAGACTCGCAGTAGGGTCCACCAAAACATTGAATCACATTTCCGATTCCTCAAAAATCCCATTCGACGAAGCTATCTCGTGAATCGTAAACCCTCTCTCTCTTTCCCTTAACTTTTTCAACGCGTATAAAACCCTCCTTCTAACCGTCATGTCGTCTCCACCGGAGACTCCTTCTAGAACTAACTTCACTGTCTCTCCGCCGCCGCAGAAGACCTCTCCCGGGGCTAACTCCACCGCCTATACTCCATCGCCGGTGGTCACTACCTTCCACCCCAAGCCTATGTTTATAGAAACTTCATCCATTGAAATGGGTAACGTCGGGTTGGCAAGGGGTACATTGAATGGAATAATCATTGGGACTGTGTTTGGTTGTGTAATTATGCTTATCATTGGGGGCATTTTCGTCTGCTTACATAGAAACCGGAAAAGGAGGAGACGCCATTCGCAACCCAGAGGTGAGACCTTTCTGTTTCCTGCGTTTTCATGTTCTCACTACTCCAAAATTAGAAAAAATATAAGTACAAAGTATTATTATATTAATTCGAATAATTATATATTCTAATAATATTTTTATATTTGTTTTTTATTATATGATATTTTTATTTTATTCTATCTATTTTCAAAATATGTAAGAATAATTTTTTAATCCATATATAGTTAATATGTATCTGCTTCTTTTGTCGTTTTTCCTATTGCATGAAATCATGATTAGTACTCTTGAGAATCCTACTAAATATGCTGGAACTGGTACGTGTACATTCTATTATGTGATTTTTTATTTGTCAATTGTTAAAGGTTTTTATTTCTTTTTAAATATCTTTTAACTAAATGTTTATGTTAAGTTCTGTTTGATGAGTTCTTGCGCACACCGGTATTGTTTGTTACTTATGCTGCCTATATTATGTTTCAGAATTGAGATAATTCAAAATTGCACGAAGCGTTTTAAGTCCCCTCCCTTTCACATCTGTGCCCATAATAACCAACTTGCTAACATTTCCCGCTGTTTTAAAACGAACATGCCATAACTTTTTTTGTGTTCTCTAGCTCTTGCGACAAGATGCATCAGCATTAATGAAAATATATTAACTAATAAGTTTTCGTTCATTATATCAAATTTTTAAATTTGAAGTAAATAATGAAAATAATTTTTTGTAAATTAACTATTCAACTAAAATGCTGAAAACGTATTCTTTAACAAATTAGTTAAATTTTATTAAAATTCATGACATCGTATTAATATTACTCCTTTTTATAACTATCACTCGTAATTTTATGATTATAATAAATTTTAGTTAATAATAGGCAATGTTTTAGCTAGAGAAAATATGTTGCAGCCGCTCCTCTTCTTTCAAATACTAGTATACAGGAGAAATAAAACACTGATGCAATGACGTTTCATTTTGACGTAGAAATCATGTTTAAATATTTAAATTTTATTTTAACATAAATGATTTTAAATGAGAAAATAATTTATCAATTATTTCAATTTATAGGATTAAACTAGAATTACTTTAACTGTGGCATTTGGGCAATTCGGTTGAAATTTCAGACGTTAGTGTCATTATTATATGAAAAACAGCAGTAAGACTAATCAGGGTCAATAGCAATGTTTTTAATTTACATAATGAGCTTCCTAATAGTTTCTGGGTTATATTGTTTTTCAGCGTGAGTCTTTATTTCTAAATGTAGAGACATTTTTATAATAAATTTGACCTTGCGATAACTTATTTTATTAAAAAAAATCAGATTATTAATCACTTTCAAATTTCCCTTTTGTTTTAAAAATTTTAGTTACAAGCACTAAGATTTTCTTTTACGTTAATATTTTCAATTATTTTAATTCTTTTTAAAATTTTCTTGTATATTGAAGTTTCACCATTTTATCTTCAATTCTTAATTATCTTGATATAGAACCAAAGTATGCAAGAGTGCACTTGCTAAGGTATTCTTCATAAGTTTCTAGAGTGTTCCTCTGTATTAAAAATCTTTCAATGAAGTATGTAATTTATCAGAATTTAATTAAAGTATATTAAGAATATAATTTTTTATACTATCATCTAATTACAAACTGTTATATAATACAACATTAATTACTTTCGAATAATTTTAAAAATATACTCATTATGCTTTTCAATTAGTTAATAATGTAAATTGTTTACATTGATAATGTATTAAAACTAAGCTTTTTTGTTATAATAAATTACACCAAATATTTTCAATAAAAATCTATATAAATTAACCTCAGAAAATCATAAACTAAATGGGATAAAAAAAGTTCAAATAAAAGAAAGTATAATAAAGTAAAATCTATAATAACTAAAGGAATACAATTAGTTGATATTAGATATTAAATTTACAATTTTATACTGTTTAATAATAAAATTAATTATATCTTAATTTAACTGTTGAATTATATAATATTATGATTATGATCATATGTGTAAAATTTTATATAATTTAAATATTTATAAATATGTTATTCAATAAAAATATTTATTTATATTTTAAATAACATATTATATATTAAATAAATATTATAATTAAATATTAATTATTATTTTTATTTGTAAGGATCTATTTCTTACAGACTTTAGTTTAACATTCGTATAGTTCAAATTTATATATTAAAAATTTATTCAATATTGTATATTTTTAAATTTGACATTTAATTTTAATTGATCCTGCCTCATAACTAAATATTATGAATAAAATAAAATTTCCAATAAACAAAATATCCCAAATAACATATCAAATAACAATAGAAGATTATTTTAAAAATACTTATATAAAATTAATAATCCTTTTAAAATAATATATAACGTAACATGTCTAAATATATACCAAATAATAATACCCTAATAAAAAAATCTAAGCATATTTATAAGAATAAAGAGATATGTAAACCTTAAGTTAAATAATTTTAAAAAATTGAATTGAATTATACATTATTTGAGTTAAAATAAACTTAATGTATAATTTATATGAAAAATTAGTAAATTGATTTGAAAAAACGAGACGAGTTCCAGAGAGATCTCCTCGACTCGAACAAAAGTAGAGTTCAAAATTTGCATTCTCACATTACCAACCCTGTACCACCCTAACTCGTCTCTTTAATCAGCTAAATAGGTGAAAGTTAAAAATAGAAGTTAAAAGAATTAATTAGAAGCTGAAAAATTATTAATTCAAATAAAAAAATAAAAAATTAGCTGTTAAATTAATTAATAAAAATAAAATAATAAATAAAAATATGATTATTAAATTAATATTTAAACAATATATTTTTTATTAATTATAAAAATTAATATTTTATTATTTAAAGGAAATTATTATATTAAAAATAAGAATGATAATTTTTATTTATATATATTTTATTAAAATATTATATAAATAAATTATAATTACTTTGATAATTATACATTTAAAAATAAAAATGTGATAATGTTTTTTACTTATGATATATTTTTTAATAAAAATATTTTAAATAAATAATTTTTTGAAATTAAAAAATATTTATTTTAAATTTTAATATATATTATTTTACAAAATGTATTTATTTTATTTTTAAATTTTTGATCAATTCAAAAATTAAATATTATTTTATAAAAATTTAAATAAAATATTTAATTACTAAATTAAATATTATAATATTAAATAATAATATAAAAATTAATATTTATAATAAATAATAAGTTATCATGTATATTAAAAATAAAAATAAAAATACCT
The DNA here is from genome assembly GCA_037954105.1 of Canavalia gladiata. Classification (NCBI taxonomy): domain Eukaryota; kingdom Viridiplantae; phylum Streptophyta; class Magnoliopsida; order Fabales; family Fabaceae; genus Canavalia; species Canavalia gladiata. The sequence goes on from CM075659.1 coordinate 1,962,977, forward strand.
AAAATTTTAAAAATAGATTACTAAAAAAATTAGTTATTTTATTTAGTATTAAAACAAATAGCTTTCTAAATAAAGTTAAAATTATCTTAAATTTTTCTAACTAATTATTCTATTGTTCATGCAAGCACATTCATTCCCTTATCGGTATGTATACGTCCCTCAATATTTTTCGAAGGAAACACGGGAAGGAGAATTAATTAAAATTACAAAAAAAAAAGGAGAAAAAAATAGGAATCCTTTTAAGATATTTTTAGATTTTACACACAGCACGTGCCGTCATTCTTCTTTTTCTCTTGCTGTTTCCGTCTTTCGCTGACAACTTTAGTAATTTATTTATAAACCTTCCCGGTGAAAACTGGTTCCGGAAGTCGGAGCAAAACGCAGCAGGAAGCAAATGAAACGACGGAGGATGACGCGAAACAAAAGCACGCTAAAACAATCCAAGTGCAGCATCTTGCATAGGTAGTTTTTTCCCATTCGTAATGGAAAGCACTGAGCGAGTGACTCAGTAGTCAGTAAGAAGTAGCTATTGAAGTTGGGTTGGGTCCACCACAATTGAACCATATCCACATTATCTCCTCAAATTCCCATGTGATGATGCAATCTCGTGAATCGTAAACCCTCACTCACTCACTTTATTCAGAACCCTCCTTCTCAATTACCGTCACGCCGGGAACTTCGCCGGCCATGTCGTTGCCGCCGGCTACCCTTCCCGGACCTGGCCCCACTTTCTCTCCTCCTGCCCCCACCGATGCCACCGTTTATCCTCCGTCGCCGGCGGCCACCACCGCTACGACTAATTCCATGCCGCCGCTTCTGTCAACTACTTCGATGTCGGAGGGTAGCAACGGGTTACCGAGGGGTACGTTGAATGGAATAGTCATAGGGGTTGTGTTAGGTTCAGTAAGCATGCTTATCATCGGGGGCATTTTCTTCTGCTTCCATAGAAATCGGAAAAGGAAGAGGCTCCAGAACAACAACTCGCAACCGCCACAACAAAAAGGTGAAGCCCTTCTGCGTTTTACTGTCCTATCTGCACCAAAGAATGAAAAATATAACTGCTTCAGTGTACAATAAATAACAGCTTCTTTGTCGTTTTTCATAGTGCACGAGATTAACTTCGACTTGTTATTTAAGATTAATATTCTGAGAATCCCAGCAAACTTACTGGTACCGATACATTCTACAATGTGATAAAAAGAATCATGCAAAAATTTCTGCCCTTTAGCGGTGATTTTTTTTTTTAAATTTCCCACTTTAAATTTTGTTTATGGGTTCTTGGCTTCTTGTACACATCGGCATTGCTTATTATTACTTATGTTGCCTAGATTATAGTTGCGCATAATGTGGCTTTAGGGTTTATTCTTATTTGTGTGAAAAACTAGACTGTTTGTGGTTGACCCTGGAACTGATTCTGGATGACAAAGTTTCCAGCTGACTTTGCTGCGGTCCAACATCAGCATTGGCAAGGCGGTGTTCCTCCAACAACAGATGGTAAAGTAGACTTGCTTCCCAAGCCTCCTGGGGCTTTAGTGAATCAGCAACAGTTGTCCACTGGTTTCCCCACACCCGTAGTGAATTCTTCAAACACCAGCAGTAGTTTGGGGTCCAAGAAGCCTTATGTTTCCCCATCTCCTGGCATTTCCTTGGCACTATCTCATAGCAGTTTTACATATGACGAATTAGTAATTGCAACAGATGGATTCTCCAAATCAAATTTTCTTGGTCAAGGTGGTTTTGGCTATGTCCACAAAGGAGTTCTCCCAAATGGGAAAGTTGTTGCAGTTAAGCAGTTGAAATCTGGGAGTAGACAGGGGGAACGTGAGTTCCACGCAGAAGTTGAGGTCATTGGCCGTGTGCATCATAGACATCTTGTTTTCCTTGTTGGATACTGCATCTCAGACAGCCAGAGGATGCTTGTCTATGAGTTTGTGCCGAATAAAACACTAGAATTTCATTTGCATGGTAAGATTTCACTATCATTTTTTGACATAGGATTTCTGAAATCAGTCACATAAGTGTGATGAATTTTTCTTTTAGATGTAGTAAAGTTGTATAGGGCACAATTATTGCATGCAATAAAATGTTAGTTGTTTCATGTGCAAAAGTGTGTTTTTTAATTTGTATTTTGGCCATATGTGTAAAACATTATAATATGATCGCTTTTAAACAAGAATGAAAAAATTTGACCTGATCTGGCTGGTGATTGAGTGATGAGGGCTCCTGCGTCTCTGTGGAAGTTTGATAATTTTAGTGATATCTGACTAGTATGATACTGTAGTCTAAATGAATTGTGAATATCATTCCAGGAAATGACAGACCAGCTATGGACTGGTCAACAAGGATGAAGATTGCTACAGGTTCTGCAAAAGGATTGGCATATCTGCATGAGGACTGTGAGTTTACTCTAAATAAAAATGTACACTGAAAATCTAGCAGCCTTTTTAATTCATGACGTTAGTTTTATAATTTACTTTGTTTTTTGGTCTCTTATCTTTTAGGTAATCCCAAAATCATACACCGGGACATCAAGGCATCTAACATCCTTCTTGATAATAATTTTGAGGCTAAGGTAAATTTTATTACTTCGATCCTGCACTCTTGGATATACTCCCATTTTTTTCATTTGTTCATTTAGGAGGATAACACACAGATTAAATAATATAATTAATATCCTCATTTATATTAAAACATTTTTAACTTTTTGATATGACCTCCACTATTTTTTCCCTTTCATTTCTGATAAATGTGGAAAGTATTTAAGAGTTAGGTAGAAATAAGAACATAAGTAAAAAGTAATTAATATTGTCTTGACTGAAAAAAAAAATTGCTCACAAGTGAACAAATAAAAACAAACGAAGAAAGTATAAATTTTTAAATGGATGTTCATACTTCTCGTTATCATTTGAATTGAAAAAAATCTCATTTTCCCTGTTTAAGTGTCTTCTTCCACAAGGCAGATTAAGCCTGTTTTGCTGTTAAAACATAAACTAGTTTGTAAAGCTATGCGTGATATGGTTTGCAAACATAATCAACATATTGAAGAGCCTCTCACTTTAATGGTGAACAAGATGAATAGGTGGATGAACTGGAAACTATTTCATTTTCTGTCTTGCAAACAATTATCTGCGTCTGTTAACAAGTGAGCCTCCCCACTCCCCAAACCCTTCAATTGTGGGAATGCACTAGGCTGCTCTATAGAAACAATGAAATAAAATGGAGTACCATGAGTGTTTAAATGAACTGTTGAAATTGCTTATCTTCACGTTTGACACTTCATTATCCATTTACTTTGTCTATGTAATAAAATAAAGTTCCAGTATCGTTTGTTCAGGTTGCAGATTTTGGACTTGCAAAATTTTCATTAGACACAGACACCCATGTTTCTACTCGAGTGATGGGAACTTTTGGGTAAGATTCATCATTGTATTGTTTTCTCTTGAATCAGATTATGGTATACTTTTATCAGGGTTGTATGTTTCATATTGATTTTATTTTCCTTTGCCTATTAACTGTTTCTTGGAATATTACTGAAATTCTAAATGCGTTTAATACAGATACATGGCTCCAGAGTATGCTGCTTGTGGGAGACTCACTGAAAAGTCAGATGTTTTCTCCTTTGGTGTTGTGCTTTTGGAGTTGATTACTGGACGAAAACCTGTTGATAAAACTGAATCCTTCACGGATGACAGCATGGTTGAATGGGTGTGTAGTATGCAGTACTTAATCGATGTTTCTGTTCTGTCTTAATAATTATGCATAACTAAGGTAAAAAGCATGGTATTTATGGTTATGACAGAATGTGATCCTTAGGCATCTTATTTTTGGGTCAGTTAATGAGCTTTTTTGTGATTAAGAATGTTTTGAGAAGAGTAGTACATGGGAATGGGATCACTATTTTGCATTCTATGCTGTATTGCCTTTTACGCTTTTTTTCTTCATTTGGAATATTGGATGCTCTTTTGACCCCCTTTTTTAGTTAAATAGGCAAATATTGTTCAAAACCCCTGTTCCTTGGGGTGTTTTAAAAACTTGGAAAGCTATATAACTTTGTACAGTGGACTAGTTTTGAGCTTATTATAATTTGCAACCATCATCAAATTATTTGCCAGAAATTCTGTATTTAATCAAAATAATGCTGAAATAATATCCGTTCTGCCGCAGGTAATTGAGATTACAGTCTTATGCTCACAATTATCCCCACACCCCACACCACAAAAGAAACAAAAAAAAAATTCTTGTACTGAAAGATTGTGTAAATTACAGGCGAGGCCTTTATTGTCCCAAGCTTCAGAAAATGGCAACTTTAATGGACTTCTTGATCCAAGGTTGCAGACAAATTACAATCTTGATGAGATGATTCGAATGGCTGCTTGTGCTGCAATTTGTGTGCGCCATTCAGCCAGGCTTCGGCCTCGAATGAGCGAGGCAAGTTTACTGAATCTGATGCTGTGTTTGAGAACAAACCATGTGTTTTGTTTTATATTTGAATTGCTTTGGCTGTTTTTCTCTGTCAAGTGAATGAAGTAAAATGCCTCCCTGAAAGACATCTGCCTGTTTCTCTTGGATAAAAATAGTCCAATGTTGTGTTATATTACAAACTACAAAGTATTATCAGGATACATGATATAGTGGCCGATAATATTTTGGAATTTAGAAATTCATGATCAACTGCGACCATCTGCAAACTGAGTTATGATGCTTGGCTGTAATAATGATAAAATGAATTAAGCAGGTTGTTCGAGCTCTAGAAGGAAATATTTCTCTAGAAAATCTAAATGAGGGGAGCAAACCTGGACATAGCAGAGCTTTTGGTTCCTTTGAGAGTTCTAATTATGATCCTATCCAATACAGTGAAGACCTAAAGAAGTTCAGGAAGTTGGCCCTGGAAACCCAAGAGCTAGGTGTTAGTGAATACAGTGGTCCTAGTCCTAGCAGTGAGTCTGGTCAATATACATCTGTCTCGACCAGTTCAGGCCAGCAAAATACGCAGGAGATGGAAATGGGGAATGTGAAGGGTAGAAACCACGGCTCTGGGATGAGCTCTTGATTGATGATTCCCACGTCTTGCAAAATTGCACTCCAGCTATCAGATTGCAAGTGCGCCCATGAAACTGGTACATATAATTTGTTGGTATATTTTGTAGGTACAGTGTACGATATGGCTTGCTCATGATGCATAGCAGTTAGAGTTGGTCTTTTTTTTTTTCCCGCTGTGATTCTGTAACTTATTTGACAAGTATGATTCCTGAATTTTTTAATACACCTGTAGTTTTGTAAGCTTGATTCATTATTCGAAGCTTGCATTTGTTTTACTGGAAAATCTGAGAGTGGATTCCAAAGTGTAGGGGATGAGGGTATTCTATATTTAATTGGAGAACTTTGTGATGCTGCATTATATGATGAGCCTTCGGCTGGTGTTACGGCTTGAAACTGTTCCGTTAGCTTGTCTGTATTTTTTTTTACTTTTGGGGTCGTAAGAACCCAATAGCTGAGTTTTTTAGGTAGCAATACGAGGAATAAGGGATGAAAAACATGTCTTCTATCACCATAGAAAATCCATGGAGTCATGGATCAATGTTAGGGCATCCAAAGTGGTATACTTTTTTACGTTTCCTGGTCTCTATGGATGTTTATACTTTTGTTGTTGACTAAAATTTATACATTTATGGTGTGCCTAACTTAGAATCAAGAGTGAAAACAATTTTATATTTTCACTTTGAAAAAAGTTAATTCATATCTTCATGCCTGTATCAAGATAAAATCCTCTCGTTTGAATAAAAATGTTTTAATGCACTAAATCATTTAGGAAAAATTTTCTGGATCTTATTTCCGAGTGCCTTTTGTAGCGGTGGCCTATGAAAGATCAATTGTAAAATGTGGTAGGTCTCCGAAAGGTAGGCATGGCAAAGAGGTAAATTTTACATCTCACATCCTCAACTCAACTTCGAAACACTAAAATAGCCTCCATCCTCACCCTCGTCTTTGTTGGGGATCCAAAAATGAATCCCAACCCATCCTCGGTCGAGGTTGGGGAAAACCTGCCCCGCTCTATTCTAGGTCACTGGTAATTAATTATTAACTTTGATAATCGATTTTCATTGACTTGAAATGATTTTTTAAAATTACAAAATTGATAGATAATTGATTATCAACTTTTAGTAATTTGTTATCAATTAATTATATAACTCAGTTTTGTGAGGTTTTCACTTATTAATTGAATCAACAAGTTTAGCAATCAATTAAACTTGCAAATATGGAGAGAGTTGTTCAACTTCACATAGATTATTAATTTGCCAAGTTGATATAATTTAAAATCCATGCAGTGATTTATGGTGGCAATTTATGTTCAAAATTAAAAATTTAAAAAATGATAAAATTTGAGTTCGGTGAACACAAATGTAAGGAATAGAAAGCTAGCAGGAATAGCAACCAACAAACTCAAATTATGTTTTGGGAGGCAACAAGGGATGTTTGAAGTTTCCATGACAAATCTCGAACTTAGATGAATTTCATATCTTGCATTATTGCAAGCAAGTTTTGAACATAAACTAGCATCTCAGGTCAGAGAGTCGGACAAGTATTTATAGGTTCAGAATTTATTTCCATGCCTAGCCAAAGGATAATGTACACTTTTTTACTCTTTGTTCGTTCCCTTTTTTTTTTGCAATTTACCAAAAAGTATATTTTTTTACTTCTTTATTTGTCTTGGATAATACTAATAATAACCTGTAAATTAAATGAATATTTGATTTTTGAATTTTTTTATGTTTTACTTATAAATATAAAATCATCATTTTATTTTAATCTTTTTTACAAATTTATATAAAAATAGTAAAAATGTTTTTTTTTCATTTTCACCATTTTTATAATTTTTAAACCGAAAAATAAATATTAATTTTATAGTTAAAAATAAAAATATTCTTCCAAGTCAAATATCCCAAAGATACATGTATAAAGATTGTATACCTTTCCGTTTCAAAATGCTATTTTAAATGCATCTTAAAAAAAATTTCTTCCGAAGATAAAAGATAACTAGACTAACTTTTCATTTATACGAGCATTTTGCGTGTTTTTTCTTTTCATTACCGTACAATCAACACGAGCATTTTTAAGTTGTAAGTTTGTACTTATCTTGCGTTAAAAAAATAAAAAATCTATTCATGTGAATTAGTACTAGGGCCTAGATAGTTTAGCATATTAAATGCCTATAAAATCGTACTACAATTTTATATTTGTCATGTGTGTATGTATGATAATGAACTGGACCGTGTTATAAATTTATATTTATATTTGGTCATATTATGCAATTATCGTTTATACAATTAGTAGTATACTTTTATTTTGATTTCTGAAAATTTGAATAAACATTAGTATAGTAATTTCAAATTAAAAATCATATTAATTTAATTTCTTAACTATTAAAAATTAACAATTTTCTGTTAATTCTGTGACTTCGCATAGAAAGATAATTTAATTTTTTTTGAGTGGGTTTCTTTTTATGATTAACACAATAAATTAATATAACATGTTTTTAGGTGGAGATTAATTTACTGGAAAATGTTTTTTATTAAAATTTATTCTTTAATTATTTTTTTTAAAATTTAAATCTATAAATTTAACTATAAAATAATTATTTTTACTATATAAATTAAATTTATAAAATTGAAAACATATTTAATATTTTATTAAATAAGTTTATTTAATGTAGATTAAAAAATATATTATATATTATATATTAAATTAGAATTATTTAACTAAATATTAACTAAATTTTAAATTTGATAAATTTTTATAAATTTAATATATAGAATAAAATTTTAATCTAACAATTAATTTAATGTAATTTAATATTTTCAATAAATTATTAAATAAATAATTTTTACAAAAATTAATCTTTTGGATAAACTGATTCACACCCGATGTATTTTAAGAACCAAAGTAATGTTAGGTTAATTTTTAATGATGGAAATAAATATTATTTTTTTCTAAAATTACTTAAAGTTAAAAGTGTAGTTAAATGAAGTGGCATGGGCAATTTGGGAAATAGGGTTAGTGAGACATGGGTGGCATTGGTTGTTTAGTTGAAAGGCAATTTGGGAAATAAGGAAGTGAGACATGGCTGGCATTCGTTGTTTAGTTGCTAACTCGCTCGGTCCTGCTCTTCCATCTGTCTTTCAAACTTCTGTCGTGTAAATAACTCAAAACACATCACAATTTTTGAGTCCCAATTTTTTCCAGAAAATTTTCATTTTCCAGTAAAACACAGTTCCTGATCCATGGCATCTCGCCGCCGCATGTTATTGAAGGTCATAATCCTCGGAGATAGCGGGTACGTTTCTTCTTCTTCTTTTACTCTCCATATTTTTCTTTTGAATTTAATTAGAAAATGAGTGATATTATGTTGTATTGCCAGAAGAAAACGGCTGTTGCATTTATCTTCGAAGTTTATAGTTTTATTGAAATTTCCGATTTTTGTTTATTTTGCAAGCAAAAAGTTAATGGATTTTTTCTTCCAGGAGCATTATACGTTAAAATTAAGGGGAAAAACGGAAGTGATCGATGTTGTGTTTGGATTCTTGAAAACGTGAAATTTCCTTTCAAAATAAGCTTTTTTTAAGGAAAAAAATGAAAAATGGTTGTAGATTTTATAGATTTGCAATTTTCTAATATGGGTAAGCTTCATATCACGCCTATGCATGTCAATATTTGAAAACTTATATTACCAGTTCGATGCAATTGTTTTTGAGTTATTCACCAATCTCTCTCTGCTAATTGGATTTTTTTTTTTGGCAGGGTTGGTAAAACATCACTGATGAATCAGTATGTCCAAATCTCGGGTTTAACTTATAAAATTCTTTTTTACAATTTTCTGGGAATGTTTGATGAGTATTTTTTTTATTTGATTTGTATTATCATGATCATTATTTCGTCGCCTTTCATCTAGGTATGTGAATCGTAAATTTAGTAATCAGTATAAGGCAACCATCGGTGCGGATTTTCTTACCAAGGAAGTTCAATTTGAAGACAGGTTGTTCACATTGCAGGTGAGAGATACAAGAAGACAGTGTTTCTTTTTGGATAAAAATATATAGTCTTATAATTTGTTCTCGAGTAATGATGTAAATAACCCTTCCATTCTGCTTTGAACTGAGCTATTATGTTAATCAATTTCATTATCACATTCTGCATAATCTAAATCAATTTTTACAGAGCTTACTTATCAATGTATTTTGTATTAGTTGTACAGAAATATTTTTTCTCAGATTCACTGAGTGATTCATGGTTTTCTTGTATTGTATTTGTATTAGTTGTACAAAAACACTGCTACTGCATAATGGATTTCTTGTATTGGGTAGCTCCGTGCATTAATTTTTTTTTGCATTATCTTCTAATTTCTTTTGATGTGATTTTATGAAGTATGAGGCCCTTTTATAAGGCTCAAATTTGAAGAAAATATTCTGGCTTCCTGTTATAAAACTAATGTCTGTATGGCGTATGAAATGATCTCCATGTGCATGATATATGATGATGGTTGTGGTTGGTGCTTGACACGTTCTACTTGGTAAAATATTGGTTTGGTTGTATTTTTTGCCATCACATTCATTGAATGGTTCTGTATTTTTGCTTCTGTTTGAAGTCTATGGGAGATTAATAATCTAAGATGTTCTCACCATACATGCAGATTTGGGATACTGCTGGTCAAGAGCGGTTTCAAAGTCTTGGTGTGGCTTTTTACCGGGGTGCAGACTGCTGTGTCCTTGTTTATGACGTAAACGTCATGAAATCTTTTGACAACCTTAACCATTGGCGAGAAGAGTTTCTTATTCAAGTAATTTATTTTAAATATTCTCTGGCTTTGTGGTATCTCCATATTACCTTTACTAAAGATCAGTGAGAAACTCATGCAATTATTTGATTCAGGCTAGTCCATCCGATCCTGAAAACTTCCCATTTGTTGTCTTGGGAAACAAAATAGATGTTGATGGTGGAAATAGCAGAGTTGTAAGTTACTTCTCTTCTCATGACACAATTGCTTATTGACATTCATAAAAATTTTGCTGAATTATTTGTGGTGACTAGGCTTTCTGCTGTAGTTGTGAGAATATGATATAGGCAACTCTATTTTTCATATATTTATTGATGCTGTTTTTGGTGGTTTTTTCTACATATATGTGTTCATTACAACCTCTTTTGCTGCAGATTTCTGAGAAGAAAGCAAAAGCATGGTGTGCTTCCAAAGGAAACATTCCTTACTTTGAGACCTCTGCAAAAGAAGGATTTAATGTTGAGGCTGCTTTCCAGTGCATAGCAAAAAATGCACTCAAGAATGAACCTGAAGAAGAAATGTGAGCATTCCTGAAACTTGAATTTTCCTGATGCATGTCATTCATTATACACAATTTCTTAAATCTAAAAGTTCAAGCATCATCATAAAGTTTAAGTATGGTGTATGGTGATTGTATCAGGTACTTGCCTGACACGATTGATGTTGGTGGTGGCGGACGACAGCAGAGATCCACAGGTTGTGAATGTTGAGTAGAGAATTCTGTCGAAAAGCTTTACTTCCTTGTTTGATGCCAAAAATCATTGATTATTAGCCGGCAATTACTTTATTAACAATGTAAAACCAAAGACAGATTCCAAATTCTATTTTGTATTCACTAGTGGATTAGTTGTTTATTATGTTTATTTTTGTATTTATTCCTCTTCATCTTTAATGTTTGTGACATGTTCCTCCAAGACAAGAAATGTATGGTTAAAATTGTGTGTACGATTACGCGTTATGACATTGATGTTCCTAGTCTAAGTGTGGCTTCACATTAAGATAAATTACATTTTATCTCCCTCCTGTTAACTTTAAGTTGGCTATATTTTTGTTTCTCTTAATCTCCTCTACTTTGGACTGAAGTAAAACTATAAATCTTTTTGTCAATGTTAATTTATGTAAAATCTCTTTGACTTTTTGCAAAAAAAAAAAAAAAAGTCTTCATCACCACCAATCCATCAAAATGTGTTCAATCTCTCATTCAGAAAATAGCTTTTATTTTATGTCACCTGATGAAAATTATTTTTATGATAAACAAAATCAAGTAGGGATTTAATATTTCACTTGTTCAAAGGATGTATGCAAACACCAATACAAGAAAAAAAGAGTTTATCTTGGTTAGTAGGAACGCAATTGGAATGGTTCCTGGTCCATTTAGACCCATGATGCTTGGATGCTTTACATAAAAATAGTGACAAAATATATTGACATCTGATGGAGGATGTAATGTCTTTTTGCGGCAAATATGAACAATTGCCGTTCATACTCTTAAGATTATATTATATAATTTAGACTTTTTTACGATGTGGCATAAGTAAGTTCTTTAAATCTAATGGTATGAGTTTTTTTAAACAAATATAAGTCAATTATTGAATAATTTCTCGAGCAAGATGGGTAAACATGATGGAAATTAATTTTAGGATAAAAATTGAATGAAGGTTTTAATGATAAAAACTAAGTAAGATTGACATTTTACTTATTTAAGTGAAGCCTACATATATAATTTAATTTATGGATGGAAGTTTGTTTTGATTGGAAAAAATGTGAATAATTAGAATTAACTTTATATTGGGACCATTTTATGAAAGATTGCTTGTAATGTTTTATGACAAATAATAATAAAAGATGTCGATATCTGGTGGAGGATGTTATGTATTTTGTGTGGTAACAATTATCTTTCATACTCTTTGATATTGTATTGCATCTAAAATTGGTTTCTAAAATTTGCTAGCATGAGTTTTTTAACATAGACAAGCTAGTTGTTGAATAATCTCTCAAGTAAAATAGATAGATATAATAGTAAGGAAGAACATGTTCAGACTACCAGATCTATCGTTGAATTCCACTAAATTAATCCCAATTAAGATAATTTATTGCTAAAAAATAAAGATTTCACATAATAACAATATTAAAAATCTTAACTATTTCACTTTAATCTGAAGTAGAAGGAGGTTTAATCATTTCAGTCATACAAATATTTAGGAGTTGTTTTGTTTGCAAAATATTTTGTTTTTATTTTTATTTTACAAAAGTGCTATCTTATTTTTATTTTATTTTTTAAAATTCTATACAGAAAAGTAAAAATAAGAAAAAATTTATTTTTATTATTTTCTATACAATTTTTTTAAATAAAGATAACTAAAAATAAAAATAAACATATTTTCTTAAATCAAACAGCTTTTTATTGATTTAAATTTGGCCTAAAGCGAAGAAGTTTAAATGAAAAAACACAAGAAATTAATGACAACTTTGATGAAGAAGCAAATAATTTTACTTCTAATTCAAAATAAAAAGGAGATTAAGGGATTAAAGAGCTCTAATAATTCCAAATAGTTTTACCTTCTTTTTGACTTTTTTTTCCCTCCTTCCTTTTTTAAGAGGTTCTCCGTTTGATTTTCAAATGCAGAAGATGCCAAACAACACAAAAGCGTCGTAGTGGATTTCATTTAACTTCCGAATTTCAACAACGTTTTCGGCGACGAAAAATATGAACGCCGGGACCAATTGCTATTATCAGACTTAGCCACAAGACAAATTAGAAAATAGGAATTCCGTTTATGGTGAGGAAAAAGAAAAATAAAATAAACTACCGAGAAGGACCAAGACTTCATAACACGTTTTAACATCTTCAGGACTTTATGTGTATTTTGTATTTTACTACCGGTATGGAAAACTATACAAAAATAAATAAAAGTAGTAATGCAGCTTCGAAGAATGGGAATATACTAGAATTTTTAAAATTAAATGGAAAACAACAGCTAAATAAATATGAAGGAAGATTAGAGTGGTTATCCTAAAGAAGATTATTAGTATTTAATTGTAAGGTGAGACTGGAGTTTAATGTTGAAAATATAGAATTTTAGTGTGGGATTGATAAGGTTTTAAACTCCAAACATGATAGCTAACTTTTATGATGTGAATTTTCAAATTCTGATCAATTGGTATATGGAGTGATGCGGGTGATGGCGCCACATTGCAGTGCTTACCGGGGATTAGTCAAGGGACTAATTACACTGTGGACGCCGCAGCTTCAGAACGTGGTAGAATGTTAGGATTCAATTAGAAAATATGAGATTTTAGTGTGATATGGTTCTCTGAAAGTTATTATCAAATATATGATTCAATTTTGCGTTGATGTATAAACACGAAATGTTTGTTTCATCAAAATAGTATAAATAACTTAGATGTAAATATTAAAAAAAAATTTCAAAGATAATCAGATTAAAGTTTCAAACACTTCCTATCCGTGCTTATATAAACCCATGAATAATAAACTATTAAAAAAATGGTGCAATAACGTTTCAACAAATAAATATTAAAAACTATAATATGTACGTTCAAAATAAATAAATCAAAACAAGAAAATAGATTTAAAATTCTTTTATTTTTAACATTTTAAGAAATTTAAAATATTTAAAAATTAAAATACTTTAAATTTAAATATTTCTATTTTAAAAATATATTATTTGGATAATTTTTTTTAAATATATTATATTTAAAATAATTTATTTGGATAATAAATTTTAAATTTATTAAATTTTAAAATTTTTATTTAGATTAAATAATTTAATTTTCATTATATATAAAATTTTATATTTAAATATTCATAAATTCTTCTTAATTTTGTTCCTATCTTTTTTTTTATGGAAAATATTAGATATACAAATACTTTTATTATATAATATATTTAATTAAAATAATAATCTAAAAAATATACATAATTAAAATAATAATAAAATATCTTTATATTTTTAATATTAAAAATATTGTATGTAGAAATAAAAGAGATAAATAAAAAAATGTGAAAAAACAACAAGAGACAAAGTAGCATCAATAGAAAATAATGAAAGAGAAAGAAAAAACAATACAAAGAGTTAACTTGTATTTGGAGGAGGTATTTTAAGGAAAAAAATAATTTTTAAAAAATTTAAAATTTTAGTAATTAAAATATTTTATTTGGATATTGTTTTGCAAGAAATTTAAATTTTTTTGTCAAAAAAAAATAAAATAAGATAAACCTATAAATTTTTAAGTGTAAAATTTTATATATAGTAAAAATTAAATTATTTAATTTAAATAAAAAATTTAAAATATAAAATTCAATGAATTTAAATTTTACCATCCAAATAAAAAAATTTAAATATAATAAATTAAAATTCCTTTATCCAAACAAGATATTTTTAAAATGAAAGTATTTAAATTTTCAAGTATTTCAAATTTCTTAAAATATTGAAATACTTCATCTAAATACAAGGTAAAAAATTTGAAAAAATTTTAAATTCTCTCATTTTAGTTAATTAAAATACCTCTTAAAATTCATAGAATTTAAATTTCCTTATAAAATAATATTCAAACAAAATATTTTAATTATTAGAGTTTTAAATTTTTTTAATAATTATTTTTTATTTTTAAAATACTTCATCCCAACATAATATTAGTCTTGGTCATTTATATTATCTTTTTAATTTTTAATTTAAATTTTTAAAAACATATCTCATGTTTTTTAAACAAATTTAAAATAATTTTTTTTATTAATTTCTCTAATTTTATTAATAAAATGACAAACAATTATTAATAATTTAAACACTATTTTTTACAATAAAAAAAAATGAAATTTAATATAGTACTTCATATAAATTATACAATTTTCAACTTTTTGTTGCTAGACTAGTTTTAATGATTTTTTAAAATATTTTTAAAAATTATTATCTTTTTATTTCTCTTCCCTTTTTTTCTTTCAATTCATCTCATTCTCCTTCTTCTTTTGTCATTTTCTCCTTTTGTTCATCCCACCTCCTATTAATCCATAATGCACCATCTATACCATGAATTCTAAACTCATCCTCATCTTCATTTTTACCTTCATTAACATTAACTCAAAAAGTTCACTAATTTAAAAAAAATAAAGGAATAGAAAGAAGAAAAAGGATAATAAAATAAGAAAAAAGAAGAAAAAATAGAAAATGATCTAAAAAGAGGAAAGAAATTTTATTACTTCATTTGTTTCTTTCTATTAAGTTAGAAAAAGAGTATTATTTTATTTTAATTTTTAAAAAATATTAATTAATTTTTTACATATATAATTTTACATTTACCTAGTTATTATTAACTATAATAAATTAAAAATATAAGTAAATAAAATTATAAAAATAAAATAAATTTTTTTAAAAAGTAAAAAATATTATAATTTATATATCTTATTTTCCTGGATAGATAAAAATTAAGAAATTATTGTAATTATAAAATTTTTAATTAAAATAAAAAGGGTTAAATATATTTTTAGTCTCTCTAAAATATTTAAATTTTGGTTTTGGTCCCTTAAATTTAAAACCTTTGGTTTAGGTCTCTTATTTTTTAAAATACATTGATTATAGTCTTTATATTAACTTAAATTATATTAAATCAAAATAGATTAATCATGATTTGAGAATTATAATCAAACCATTCCATAAATGATCAAAATTTTTTCTAACAATGATTGATCTAACTTGACTTAATGTAATTTAAATTAATATCAAGAATTATAATTATGATATTTTAGAAAATAAGGAATCTAAACCAAAAGTTTTAAAATTGAGGGATCAAAACCAAAATTTAAGTATTTCAGAGGGACTAAAAATATATTTAACCCAAATAAAAAATATTAAATGATAATATTAAGTTAATAGAGTTAAATAATTTATTTGAATCAAAGATAAAAAAAATTAATTGTTAATAAATGGAGAATTAAAGTAAAAAATCAAAAAGTCAAAAATTTCATTTTTTAAATAGTTGGAGCAAGTCTTTTCAAACAATCATTTTGGGCATTACATTTTATATATATTTTTAAAATCATTCTATTTTTATAATTTTAATGTTAAAAATTATCCTTCCAAAATTTATAAACATATTTTTTAAATTAAAATTTTAAAATCCATTTTTATATTTGTGTAAATTTATGTTTTCAAAATTTAAATTCTAGAAATATTTTTTGAACATCTATAATTGAAATTTTAAAATGTAAAAATATATTTTTAAAATTAAAATTTCAAAATTATATTTTATATATTTATGAATAAATTATTTTAAAAATAAAAATTATAAAAAAAAGGACGGGAGATGCCATTAAAAAAAGGATATATAAAAAGCAATTGTGACCCAATTTTTTGTTGATAGAAAGCCGACAGAAGAGCCCAATGACGGGAAAGCCCAAAAGGCAGTCAAATTTTTGGTACTCCTAGAATCCACCAGTTCTCACTCTTTTTCAATTATTTTTCCTTATTTAGAAGTTTTGCTTTATTTCTATTTTAGAAAATATTTTAAATTCTGAGAACACGACGATACTCCATACATGACACATGATGAAGGGTCCTTTATTTTAAGGAGATGGAACGCATAATCCAGAAACAAGTAATACTAAAAAAAATTGCCCCCAAAAAAAAAGGGTGGGGACCACGAAGCACATCACCGCCTTATTCGGTGCTATATATCCATCATTGTGGTTAGGGTTCCGACAATTCAAAATGTGATGATGGAATCCACCAAAGAAAAATCTGGACTACTGCACCAGATCCTACCTCCGCGCCTAGAAGACGCCGGCCTCGAAGATCCCGCCCTACCGCCCGAATCAATCCACCAAGCTTTTCTCAAGGCCGCCGCCGCCGTCAAATCACGTGCCTCCTCCATTTTCTCTGTCGAAGACGACGCTGGTTGCGTCAACGATCCGTGGCCCACAGCCAAGGAGACCTCTGATGTCGTCATTGGAGTCGAGCCGGAAAATGAACCGCCGGGAGCCTGCACCGTGGAGAAGGGATGCGAGGCAGCGGCCGATGAAGTGAAGGTTGGTGGCGTAGATAAGGTCGGGGACGAGGTGGTGATTGGGGAAGGAGTGAGATTGGGAGAGGATACGGAACCGTGCGTGGATGAGTTGCAAGGGTTGGATATTAAAGAGAAAGAGAGGGATGTGAAGAAGAAAGGTGGTGAAGAAGATGAAGAAGAGAAGAAACCTACCTTGACGGAAGGCTACGTGTGAAAATAGGTCTCAAATTAACCGAACTTTGTATCTAGTTTCTGTAATAGCTATAGGGTAGGAACTGTTTCAATATGAAGGGTCTTTCTTCCATCTTCGTAGTTAAAGATTTGAAATGAATTTTTATTGTAGAGTAACTATGTTTCCCAGTGCATTGTGACGATCATTTCATAGTACCATTACCAACTAGATAGCAACATACCAATTAGAAAGAGGGACCCAATCTATTTCAATTAATAATTTTTGAAAAATAAATGTTTTATTCAGGAATTAGAATAGACTGCACCGGATATGTATAACACAAGCTTCTGCTTCTTTGTTGTCCATACCACATCTCCGAAAGCATCATTTCAGATTGTCCAATTGTAAAATAGTTACATGCCCTTTGAGAACATTTCAGTTGATTTGATGTCCCTCCAACGGATTGCTTTTTTAAGAGAACTTGTATTTGTGTTACAGTATAACAATTTATACTCGAAAGAAAGAAAGAACAGAAAAATAATGTGAGTTGTAATTGGTAATATGAAGGTAATATAAATAACATTATACTTTTGAATTACTCCACCGTCAACAAATTCTCGGCTGAAATTAAAATCCGCCATATGTAATTCCTGCGGAGAAGAAACTGCTACAAATTAACATGTAAACAAAATCCTCGGTAAAAATTCACATTTTTTTACTAATTTTGCCTTTCTATACATAAAATTCAATGAAAATCACATGCAGAAATAGCTAAGATTGTGATACTATAAAATATTTTCGTTCATACAATTCATTTTCACCTCATAACACATTTTTATAATTGCATTTAATTAATTTAAATATGTACTCATTTAAAAATTTGAAGGAATAAAGACAGCGTTGAACTTTCTTATCACGCAATCATTTCTCAATCAATCATTAGCACACGGTATATTTAAATAATTAAAACATCGTTTGTGCTACAAGGACTTTTTTATGCATATATCTGATAAACCTGTTACAGACATTACCCTCTGTGTTGAGTAATAAAATTTGAACAATGATAAAATAAGCTATTGCACAAAGTAATTCCATTATTAATACATGTTAAAGTTAAACCAACCAAGATTGATAATCATAGTAAGATGTCACAGTAAATATGAACTGAATCATTCTTTGCAGTCAGTAAAGCGCTGATAATCCGTTTGATTTAAAACTAAATAGAATTGATTTATAGAATTAGAGCATCAATGATTCCAAATGTGTGATACACATTAAATGGAAGTGACATTGTACAGGAATTGATTCCTACTGCGCATAACTGGATACCAAACATGCTATGCTATGATATTAGACATCAAGAAGCTCTCACAATCATCAATTTCCACGTCACAAATTATTAAATGACGATAATGTAAATCATGCCGGCCAGTCAATCTCAATAGTTCTACAACGGCATATAGATTAAACCAATGGAGTTAACAATGGCTTTCCAAGGAAATGAGCTTCCAGGTTTCCCAGGACAAGGTCAGCCATCGCAGTTCGGGTTTCCACTGTGGCGCTTCCAACATGAGGCAACAAGACAACATTTTCCAGCCCAAATAGCTCTTCAGGAACATAAGGCTCATTTTCAAACACATCTATTCCAGCTCCACCCAAACGACCTTCAAGTAAAGCAGAGACCAGCTCTTGTTCATCAACATGCTTACCTCGCCCAATGTTAATAAGGAAACCCTTGGGACCCAGAGCATTAATGACCTCCCGGTTGACGATGTGATGGGTTTCCTCCGTAAGAGGGCAAGCAACCACCAGTATATTGCAGTTGGATGCTAACTCAACAACACTCGGATAATACTTGTATTTTGAGTCTCGTTTTTCAGTTCTAGAGTAGTAAGATATTGAACAGTTAAATCCTTCAGCTCTCTTGGCAATCGCCGTGCCAATCCTTCCTAACCCAATAATGCCAACAGTTTTCCCAGAGAACTGGAAGGAAAATGTAGAATGTAAAGAACAATTAGCTGATGGAAAAAGGAGTGGGAATACTGAAAGATAATACATAGTGCGTAAAAAAACAGATTTTGCTGAGCAGAACATGATACAGGTAAATCCAAAACATTGAAGCACAACACTTCTTCTGACGTGATGAAAGATCATTATTGTCCAATTTTAAACTTGGTTTTCACCAACATTCTGAACGTCACACAAATTATCCCATAATCGTGTCTATATATCTAGAAGAGGCGATGAAGCGTGAAGACAAAGGGATCAAAATAGAACACTGCCATGTTCACGTTTATTGTCCATGAAGGTACGGATAAGATTTTCTCCATATAATAAGAAAAGCTTATGAGATTAAGATAATAAGATAAAGATAATAGGTTTTTCCTATATGAAGAATTCCCACACGTTTGTCAAACCAATTCTCTCCATCCTGTCTGAATTGAAAAGAGATTTGACAATTACGCAAACACGTCTCCTTGACTTTTATGAGTAATACATTAAATTAATCCTAAAATTAAAAGCACCAAATACTTTAGTTCCTAAAATTACAAAATCGTCATTTCAATTCCAGAAATTTAATTTTTAATGATGTAAATTGAGGAACAAAAGGACCACTGTAACATGAAAGCAAAAAGACTGCAGTTTAAAATTTTCAAAGACTGAAATGACAATTTTATAATTTCAAAGACTAAATTAACGGATGCTTGTAATTTTAAAGACTAATTTGATGTATTACTCGACCTTAATTCACCAGATAAGATTGAAGATTTTATTTCCAACCATTCACCATGGTAAAACAGAATTACGCGGCAACCAAGTGGATACAAAATCAATATCACCTACTTAATTTTGGAGTGCAACACTTGTAGTGCTAGATACGTCATTCTCAAAGTACGCCATAAGGTGATAAATAAGCAGAGCAAAGTAAAAAAAAAAAAAGAAAAAAAAAACACAGCATCCAAAAGTGATGTGAGGAAAGAATGCACGAAGAGTAGGGCGTTGTTACCTTAGTGGTCAACTTATATTCACCTTGCTTCCATTTCCCGCTTCTGACGTAACGATCGCACTCGCAGATTCTCCGAAGAAGGGCGAGCATCAAGCCTATGGCCAAATCGGCGACTTCGTCGGTCAACACGTCCGGTGTGTTGGTGACTCGAATGCCTTTCTCCTTGCACTTCTCCAAGTCAATCTTATCGACGCCGACGCTGAAAGATGACACGATCTCCAGCTTCGGCAGAGCCTCGATGAGTTCAGCATCGGCACCGGCACCGGAGGCACCGACAACGGCGCGGATGGAGGAGGTGTGGTGGCTGAGGAGCTGCTCCTTTTGCGGATAATCCCATATACGGAAGAGTTTGTAGCGTTTGTCGAGTTCTTGTTCGAGATAGGGTACAACCTGAGCCACAAGGAGTACTCCAATGGATCCCATTTTACCCGTAATTGGGGGGTTAGGGTTTGCAGAAAAATATAAAAAAGTTGCACGAAGCAGATTCCGATTCCACAATGTTCTGCAGATAAGATTACTGACTGCGTAAATATTCTTTTACTATTATACTACTGCCTCCGTTCTTTTTATTTTGTTACTGGTTATTTATTTAAATATAATCTTTTTATTAATATTATTTTATTTATATAAAAATAAATAAATACCAATATAATTAAATATAAATAAATAGACAGAAATATAGAAAATAAATTTTATTCTCTTTTTATATATTTAAAAAATTTATAAAGAAGTATTTTAAATAAATAATATTTATATCATTTATGATAGTGGGTGTTTATATAAGTATTTTAAAAAGATAAATTTTTAATTTTTTATTATAATTATGTTTGATATAATATTTGAGTTAGTTAAAATTTTAAATTATAATTATTATTGATTAAAAATTTTGTTAAAAAATTATTTTAATTTAATAAAATATATTATTTTAATAATTATTAATTTTTTAGATAGTTATTAATATATTAAAAAGGTTATTTTTAATAATTTTTATAATTTTAATTGTTAATTAGAATACTTTGTTCATTTTTATTTATAATATATTTTTATAATATGATATTTTATTTATCTATTTATTTTTATAAATTTTAAATTATTTAATTTTTATAATAATATTATTAATTTTGATAGATTTATTTTTATATTATTATAAAATAGTATGTTTTTATTTAATTTTTAATATATACTGTTTATTTTAATTATTAAATTATTTAATTTTTATTAAAAATATTAAATTAGTTGATAAAAATTTAAGATATAAAAATATTATTTAAAAAAATTATTTAAACGTTATTTGTATAAAAATTAAAAATATTTTTTTATTTTAAAAGATAAAATTTTATTTAATTAAATTTAATATATTTTTTATTAACAAATATAATATACTTATTATGTTTTAATTTATTGTTTAACAATTTTTTTATTTGTTATTTTTAAATTTATTAATTAATTTAATTGCTAATTTTATTAAATATTTTTTATTTAATCGAAAGTTTATTAATTTTTAATTTTTATTTAATTTTTTAATTTTTATCTAACTTTTTAACTTTAAATTTTTAATTATCTTTTTTTAATTTTTAGCCAGTTTATCCTTTAATTTACCAAATATATACTCTATATTTTAAATTATTTAAAGTTAATTAAATTTGTTTTGTTAAAAAAAACTTGGAAAATGAAAGAAAATAATAATTTTATATTTTATGAAAGATTTTAAATATACAATATTATTTTTTAAATATTAAAAATGATCAAATTTTTAATATATATATATATATACATATATATATAAACATAAATAATATATATATATATATACTAAATAATTTGAATATTATCCTTTTCTTAAAAAAAGTAAAAAAAATAAAAATGGAAAGTTGTTTTGTTTTTTAAACTTGATTCCTATCCTAAACCTTAAATCTATTCAATTTTAATTCATATGAATTATTCTAATCTATAAATTAATTTTGATATATTAGAAAAAATTTCTTAAACAAAATTACTTTTTATAAAAAATACATGCACTTTAGATAAAATAAACAATAGTTCGATCCACTTAAATAATACACAAACAGAAATTATATTAAAATAAAATATTTTTAAAATTAAATATATTTTTAATTTTTATAAAATATTTAAATTTTGATTTTGTTTTCTTAATTTTAAAATTTTTAATTTAAATTTTTAATTTTTTAAAATAACTTAAATATGATCTTGATATTCACTTAAACTATATAAAATTAAAATAGATTAATTATGATTAAAAAATTATAATTAAGATATTTTATAAAATAATTATATTTTTTAATAATAATTAATCTAACTTGATTTAATATAATTTATATTAATATAAAAAATTATAATTATAGTATTTTAAAAAATAAAGAATCTAAATTAAAAGTTTTAAAATTAAAAAATCAAAATTTAAATTTAAATAATTAAAAAAATAAAAAAAATAAAAATATATTTAATCTAATATTTTTGTTCCCTAATTAGTTTGAGCTTATGAAACAAATTTTCAATTGTGTTGGACTAATATAAATATGCATTCAGATATTTTAAATTTTAAAAGAATAAAGATAACGTTAAACTTTCTAATCTCTTAAATATTCCTTAATTAATTATTAAAATACAATATTGTTAACATAATTAAATTAAATATCATTTGTGCTGTAATGACTTTTTATATGCGATAAACCCGTTCCATGCTTCCCTAGATAACAATAATAAAATAAGCTATATTTCACTAAGTAATTCCAATACTAATATAGTAATATATGCTAAAGTCGATTGATAATTTATTGAGATGTCACAATGAAGAATTGAAGATGAACTGAATCATTCTTTATAATTCGTAAAGCACCAAATAGCTCTTTTTTCTAAACCAGCAATTTGTTTTTCAATAAAATAATAAAATTAAAATTTAAAATTTTATATAAATTATCCTAACTCATTATGAATATAGCTACTGAGACTCATTTTCAACCAGGTGATAATGGCAGCAGTTTTAGAAATTAATTTTGTGCGAGAGGAAAGGACTGGGAATACTTCAATATGAAAACAGATTTTGATGAGCTGACTTAATATGAAATTAAATACATCATGCCGTCATATTCTTGAACTTTACATTTTTTGTCGTTTTCCTATGTAAAATAAATCATATTATTAATTTCCAAATACTCATCATGCAACATCAAGGCGCTGCGCATACATACAAAGGTCTTCCGGAAATGGTTTAATTCGATTTTAAGAATAAGAAAATCATTTTGAAGCGATTATAAAATTGTTTAATTTTTTTTATTGAAATATATTCAAAAATTAAATTAAATTAAAATATAATTTATTTTATTTTATTTTTTAATTTTATTTAAAAAATTTAACAACAGAAGTAAATTATTAAATTTTTTAAAAAAATTAATATTGATTAAGTATAAAAACAATAATAACATTTATATTTAAATATTTTAATATAATATTTGGATAGATATAATATTTTTTATGTAAAAATAAATTAAAAAAATAAGACTAACAATAAAAAAATATCATCAAAATATAAAATTTTTAGATATTATACATGTATTTAGTTATATTTTAATAAAATTAATTTTAATAGATAAGAAAATAAAATATATAATACAAAATAAAAATTTATAAAATTACATGTAGTTGATTTTATAAATAAAAATTGTGAAATAAATTAAAAATATAAATTTAAAAAAATTATTTATAATTAAATTAATTTTTGATTCTAAAATTTAATTTGAATTCAATTTTATACTTTGTTTAGATGAAATAAAAAAAATAATTAAAATAAAAAATAAATATTAGAATGGAAATATAATAAAAAATAAATTATTAGATAAAATGAAAAGAAATATTAATAATATAATTTTTTATTTATAAAATTTTAAAAAATAAATTTTAACTTTAAAATATTTTAATTTTACTATTATTATTTTTTATCAATATAATATTTATTTTTTAAAAAATATTTAATAGTTTAAAATAAAAAATTAGTCCTTTCTCATTTTCTTTTATTTTAAAAGATGAAATAATTTATACAAATTTTATATAATTTAATTTCTTCATTTTATATAAGATAAATGTAAATAAAAAAATAAAAAAAAATAAAAATTATGTAAATTATGAAAAAAAAATTCTAAACTTTTTCTTATCAAACAAAACATTAATGTACTTGGAAGAATTTTATTATACGTAATAATTATATTTAATTTAAATAAAATTCTTTAAAAAATGCATCTGATATTAAAAAAATTACAAGAATAATAGATAATAATTTATATTATTTTCTATCATATCAATTTATTATATATTTTTTCTTTTTTAGTTTATTTATTTGTAAAAAAAAATTGGTACAAATAATATTTTGAAAAATATAAAAAGGTATAATTATATAATAAATAACATAATAAAAAGAAAATATAAATAAATGCTTCATATAATATATTATAAATATATAATACGATTTTTTTTTTCTAAAAAGGGTTTATCAAACTAATGTGATTGAAACGCACGGTATCAGTGTTGTTTATATTATTTTAACAAAAATATTTTCAATAAATTTATTTATGTATATCTTTATTTTATTGTAAAATATATATATATATATATATATTTATAAGTCGTAAGGAGTGTGAGGATTAAGCGAATGGTCAAATTAGCCTTTGCTCGTAATTATTTAGATTATTATTACGTAGTTATTCTATTGCTGGTACGAGCGTGATTACTGATTTACGTATATATTCTATTACTATTATAGTATTATCAGCATTTATTTTAATTTATTACTCTATTACTTTTCTATTGTTTAGAATTGTAATATTTTTATCTCTTCTTTTTTATTGTGAAGTACTTTACTTTGTTTTTTATTTGTTGTTTAAAATAATTTTATACAAATAAAAAAATTAATTAATATCAATATTTATGTTAAGATTGTTATTTGAATTTTATTATATTTTTAATCTATTTAATATATCTTTGTAATGAATAAAAATATAATAAGAACAATGTAATAATAAATATTATCTTAAATTTTCAAAATAATAATTAAAAATAAATATTATAATTTTAAAGAAATTAAATTTTAATATTTTCTAAAAAAGTACAGATGCATCTTATTTTTAAGTTCTAATTTATTAATTATTTATATTTATATTTATATTTATCAATTAGTTTTTATTAAATATTTTCAATTCAATTTTTTAATATTTTAACTTTTAGCTTTTAATTAATTTTTTAACTTTTAAGTTCACCTAACTTATCCATTTATTTTATGAAACATATCCTTTCAACGTGGTTTAAAAAATAATATATAAAAATAAATGAAATATTTTTTAATTTTTTAAAATTTAAATAACTAGTCAAAAATTTATATTTAAACATTTCTTCTTTATTTATGATTTTTTTATACTTTTATTTTAAAAAATTGTATAAATTATGTTATTCCAATAATTTTAACAGAGTTAAAATATTCTTAATTAAATCAGCTTATTATGTTTTATTCCTTCATTTTAAACCTATAAAGGTAAATAAATAAATTTATTAATTAAAAATAACCAAAAGTAAGCCGTCCCAAAATAAATTAAAACTTCCCATCAAAATAAAGAAATTTTATGGAAATTTTTTCTCGTTGAAGTTAGTAGTTATAAACTTATCCATATACTCAATTGAATACTTCATCCTTCAATGGTCTAGCATCGGAAAGGAAGGTCATATTTGAAAACACATTAATATAACGATAGGCTAATTTTCGTTAAAGGTTATCGGAGAAAATTTTGAACTTTTGGCTCAGAATTTGAACTTCAATTTATGCATTTGTAACCAGCATTCAGTATGAATTTGGCCTTTTGAATTATGTATTTTATGTGTGGTCTGCAAACTAATTTTTTTAAAGATTATTAAAGTAAATTTTATTTTTGACCTTTTAAAAATTATTTGATATATTTAAAAGGTTCTTAATAATAATATTATAAGTATGGTTAAATTTTTATTCATAAGATTTTTGAACTTTTACCCCCATCTCATGGGAATATTTATTTGAGAAGCATAGTTGAAAAATATTCCTAAAATATCAGTTTTCTAAAAATATTCACAATCTCACATTTCTACTTTAATTTATTTTTTTTTTTTGCAAAATTCACTTGTTTTTTTACCAAAGTATCTCTTTAACATAACACTATTACATTAACAAAATAAAATATTTATATATAATTAAAGATACCATTTTATAAAGGTTAACACTTAATATCAATTTATCCTATCCCATTTAATAAACATTTACTACCTTATAATTTAATTATACTTGACTTCATTATTATGATGAATAATGTCAGTTGAGATAGAATAAATGTTTAAGATACAGTAAAAGGGTTTTAAAAAAAGAAGAGGAAAAGGCAAACTAGGTAATTCAGGCCCATACTAGAGGAATTAGGTAATTTGAACCCAGCAAAGACAAAAGAAAATTCTGATCCAATACAAATTACAATATTACAAAATTTAACCCAAAAAAATGGTAAACGCAATTAAATATAGGGCTCTACGTTGATATATCATATACCGCTTAAAAAGAGAGTATCTATCGTACTTTTTTCTTTTTTTTTTAAACTACATGTTTTAAGCCAAATATTACAAATTGAGTATGCACCAAAAAAATATTACAAATAGATTACTAAAAGTTACATACTAATAATACTCATAGTTTTTATTATTTAACCGATAGTTTTTAAAAGGGGATATGATATTTTTCTTATGAAATACCAAAATAAACCTCATAAACTAATACATGCAACAGCCATATCTCAAGAACTTTTTGGCTGAAAAAACTTAATATAAAATATTACTAATATTCTTATAATCCTAATTATAAGAAATTTTAAACTTTTATTTTATTATAAAATTTATGTTAATGAAATATTTACCTATTCTTTATTCCATTGAACTAAAGATTTAATATAATAAATGTTTTTAAAATAAAATTTAACTTTATTACATATTAATTATTTCAACTACTTAATAAATTATTTTAAAAAATATCGGGCTGCTTATGAGTACATTAACCAACCTACCTTTAAACTTACAAACTATAGGACATGTAATTACATAAAGATTTGAAATAATAAAGAAAAGTTTTTGGAATGGCCTTCTCTAAGGTTTCTGCAATGCCAGGGTGGAACAATTATGAGACCCTATAATGGTCATAAAATCTAATAAAAGACTCAAGGTTTGTGCAGGTGGCATAATCACAAAAAGGGGGAAAACTAGAACATGAGAATAAAATAAAATAAAAATTGGAGTTCACAAAACAGCAGCATTAAAATAATTGTAGGTGAAAGATGAGAATGAAAAATCTATGTTATATGATTCTTGAACCGTCGAGTGAGGTGCATAGGCATGCATTTCTGTCTTCCCTAGTCTTCAGCAACCTTTGACCTTCAAATTAAAACCTTAACCGTCCAATTTCCCACGTTGTTGCCAAAACAGATTCCACCCAACATTAAAAAAGAATAATGCAAAATTTTGTTAGTAACTCTTAAACCCGTGTCATTTCTTACAACATGCACCCCACGTTCAATGAATCAAACTCAAAAAAGGAAAAAAAACTAACACAAACCCCATCAAATAATCACCTCCAACTTTTTGTCAAACAAAATCTCATTCTCCTAAAAAAACATCTTCCATTTCATTTGTTACTCTGGTTCCTTCCCTTCTATTTTCCTCCTTTGCCATAGATGCAACAAACTTAGTTTTCCTTATTTCCCTCTCCCTATAGGGACCTGAAATCCTCATGTTTTGTTCTTGCTAGTTCATTCCTTGAGAAATTTTCCTTAAAACATATTTAATATATTAAAAATAATTAATAAGGAAAATGGTTCGGGCACTGGAGCAAGAGCAAGAGCAAGAGCAAGAGCAAGAAAATAACAGGTCCAAACTATTCAATTTCAAAGGATTGTTTGAGAACACAGGGAGACATACAAAGAGTTTGAGCATTGAGAGTGCCAGCGCATTAGATCCTTCTCCTTCAGAAGAAGATCCTGACCCATCAAAAACTCTAGGATCAAAATCTCTAAATGATCTAGAGAAGGTTCCTAAGCCAAAGGTAAGCAAGGAGGAAATTGCAGCCAAAGAAGTGAGAGAGAAGCTAATGCAAGGTAAAAAAACATTAATTAATGTTAATTGCATTGAAATATAATTTACCTTTTGATATGATTATATTTATATGTGATGTTGTTGCCTTGGCATAATTGCATTAATGTTGATTTAGAAACTCTTTGATTGCATTGGATTAGTCTATAACTTTGATACTTATTTGTGGTTGGGTTGAATCCAGAAATGGACCAGATGAAGGAGAGATTTTCTAAATTATTATTGGGGGAGGATATGTCTGGTGGAGGAAAGGGTGTTTCATCAGCTTTGGCATTGTCAAATGCATTCACAAACCTTGCAGGTATATGTTGACCTCTTGATTTCTTTCTCCTTTGGCTAAGACATGGAATTCTTCATTCTATTATTGATAGAATAATGATGGACAAACATTGTGCTGTTCCTTCCATTTTCAGGAGAGCTTGAATTGATAGCAGAAATGTTTCAAATAATTCTGTCATTCTTTTTCTTACTGAAATGCAGCTGCTGTTTTTGGTGAACAAAAGCGCCTAGAACCAATGCCACCAGAAAGGAAAGCAAGATGGAAAAAAGAAATTGATTGGCTTCTATCAGTCACCGATTACATTGTAGAAATGGTTCCTGTACAACAAAAATCCAAGGATGGATCAAGCATGGAGGTAACCCTCTCTCTTAATTTCTCCTTATCTTTCTCATTCTCCTATCATAATTGCTATGTCATTGAACCTCTTTTTGATTGTATAGATTATGACAACACGCCAAAGAACTGATCTCCACATGAACATCCCTGCCTTGAGAAAGCTTGATACAATGCTTATTGTAAGATCACAAACCTTGCCTCATGGTTCCATCCTGAGTTAAATATGATCATCGCTTTTCAATAGGATTCAATTGAATGTTAATTCTGAAATAACTATTGATGATGAGCAGGATTGTCTAGATAACTTCAAAGACCAAAATGAGTTCTATTATGTATCAAAAGATGCAGATGATTCGGAAAAAGATGGTTCAAAGAGAAAAAATGATGACAAGTGGTGGTTGCCTACACCTAAAGTTCCTCCAGAGGGTTTATCTGAGGCGGCGAGAAGGTTTCTGCAGTATCAGAAAGATTGTGTGAACCAAGTACTTAAAGCAGCCATGGCCATAAATGCTCAAACCCTATCAGAAATGGAGATCCCTGAAAGCTATATTGAATCTCTACCCAAGGTAAGCAAAAATAAAAAAAAAAAAGAACCAGCATGGCAGCATTTGCTTAGATTTACATGTTATGTTGGTCAACGTCTTTTTACACACAAGGTAACTTTTGGTTTTTCTCTTCTTTTTTTAAGAATGGAAGAGCAAGTCTAGGGGACTCAATCTACCGCAGCATTACAGATGAATTTTTTGATCCTGATCAGTTCCTAGCAACCATGGACATGTCATCAGAACATAAAATACTAGATCTCAAGAACAGAATTGAGGCATCCATAGTGATTTGGAAGCGGAAGATGAACCAAAAAGATTGCAAATCATCTTGGGGTTCTGCAGTGAGTTTGGAGAAAAGAGAACTGTTTGAAGAGAGGGCAGAAACCATCTTACTTCTCTTAAAGCATCGTTTCCCCGGGCTTCCTCAATCTTCATTGGATATAAGCAAAATCCAACTCAGCGGGGTAAGAGCATGGTTTGTTCACAGCTTGATTTTTCACTTGAAAAGTAGCTATTCTTTTTAACATAACTAAGTATGAATTACCATTACAGGATGTGGGGCAAGCAGTTCTAGAAAGCTATTCAAGAATATTGGAAAGTTTGGCCTTCACAGTGCTTTCAAGAATAGAAGATGTTCTCCATGCAGATTTCCTCACTCAAAGTCCATCACAAGGAAGAAGGAGTGTTACCAAACCAAAGCCAGATAAGTCTCCAACTCCTAAAGAAGAGGGAGAAAAGGGTAGCTCAGAAACACCTTGTTCAATGACACTATCAGATTTCATGGGATGGAGCAATGATCAATGCGACTCAGACCCAAAGAAGGACCCATCAGATGACTTTTATAAAGACAATGATGCTGGAAAGGGCCAAAAACTTCCAAACGTAGTGACAGACAAGAAAGTGTCCTACCTAGAAACCTTGGGAGGTATGAGAAGTCCAACATCACGCCATTAAGCCAATAAAAGGAAGAGAAACAAAACACCAAAAACTAGTATTGGTCACAAGCATGTGGTTTTCGGAGGATTTGTTTATTTATTCATCATTGTCTATTCTTTCTTTTTGTACATAGGAATGAATATACAAAGTTACAAAAGCATCCAATGAATTTTTCACCTGGCCTGTGATATTTTATGAATTCATGAATTCAAATCATTTTGCTTCCCTTGTACTTTAAAAATCTATTCGGCCTATGATAATTGATGGAAGGAGGATTAGTCCGATTGTGAAAACCATTCGTAGCTCTCTTTTGCTTAAAAAATTCACACCGGCTCTGCATTTTCCATTTATATACCCCTTAAGATGACATTGGAATAGTTAAATTTACTGAAATTAGTAATTACTTCACAAAATAAAAGAAAAATCAATCCATGATTTATTATGTTTGTAAATATAACATCATTAGTTAATTTTGTCGTCAACGATTAAAATTATTTATTTACTTTTATCTTTGAAGCAAGTCACTTGCTTTTGAGGAGTTAGATCTGCATCGCTTCATTTTTAAATAACTGTTTTATGCATACTTACGCTGGAGTTGAAATGCAATTATAAGGGCAATTTGTTGGGACTCACTTTTTTACTTTCAGAAATTAATAAGCATCACTTTATTTTAAATAATTATTTTATGCATATAAATACGCTTGACTTGAGGCGCAATAGTAAATTAAGATTTATAAATTCTTAAGTACTGTGAAACATCCTAATCAAACAGCTCATACTAATTTGTTTTTGTTTCAATTGAAAATCATAGAAAAGATCACTCAATTAGACTGGACATAAACATCTTTGAATAGTGGACTGGAGGCACACTTACACATTATGCAGAAAAGAAAAATAAAAAAAGGAACATGATAGATGTAGTTCTAATTGTAATTAAGTTAGATCTTGCCACGAGGACCGGGCTTTGGTGGAAGTTGTGGGCCCTTCTTGATTGGTAGAATATCATCTGAGGCCGTGGTACTCAGGTATGCAAGGGTGGAACCACCTCCCAATAACAGAAACTTGAGTAACAATTCCCTTTGTGAATGGAGCAGCAAATGTCTCAAAAAATTTGCTCTGCAAATCCATATCAATGAAAAAGCTATATAGTTATATGTATTTTCAGTCAAACGGTCAAAGAATCAAGTTGTGTTGTAAAAGAAAAAGATGCATGCCTCAGCCTGAGCCTAGACATGATATCACCTAATATTCACTACTAGTATTGAATAACCAAGAAGACATATATCTTTGACTCAACCAGCAAGAGTAACACTGGTGAATGGCGATGCAGCTAATTGCTTCACTGTTTGTTAAGGACGTTGAATTATGATCTATACAGAAAACAACTGTTTTAGATTTCAAACCATTGAGCCCTAATCTGCCTGATATTCAGTTTCTTTTTTTTGTCAAGTCCATTGGTATTCTAATTTCTAACACATTATGGACCCTAATTCTTTTCCTCCAAGTTTCTAATGCTGTTGCATTTAAAGAAAGCATGAAGTATCTAATATTGCTGCCTATGGACAAGAGAAAAACATTTCAATCTTCCATCTTCAGCCATTTGAATCACAGTTCTTACATTACTACATTTTATTTTAAATGCTACTTCAATCCTGTAAAAAATACATTACTACTTTTTCATGCATATTGCTACCCTAGTCCCTTGCATGTCCAGTGCTGGAACTTTTAATGATACACTCAATGTGTTTCCACAAGTATGTTTCAAAGCATTCATCAATGAATATAAATAGATCTCGTATTCCTAATTATCTACTAACTTAATTTCCATGTTTTCATATTCAACGAAGGAGATGGCGACGAACCTGAAGAGGGTTGTAGGGTGAAGGTGCATCTGAACCATAAAGTCCCATTGCCCAGTAGTGTTACCTAAATCCACCAAATCGAAGTACACACTCTTGTCACCATACTTTGCTACCACAGCACCACTCTTGTAATGTGTAGTTACACTATTTCAGCACACAATTACAACACACACAAACCATATCTAATGTTTACATATACTATTTCGGCACACAATTGTTGATACTCCTGTGGTCAAATTGAAAGGAACCTGAAGTTCATGGATCTGAAACTCTGGTGAGAGGGTTTGAAAAAGAGCTTAGATCCAGAGAAGGAACTTGCAGCAAGGCCATTCACCGCAGCTGGTTGAACAGCAGCTAGGGTTACCAGAGAAGCCATGCTACGGCGTTCCCTTGATACTTTTCCGGTACCAGTATTGTTCAGTATCTGGTGGCCAATGGCGCATAGCTGTTTCAGTTTTTGATCTGTTACTTGGTGCTAATGTGTCCACGTGACCATCTACATTCACTTGAGTAGATTTGGGAATTCATTGATGAGGTCACACGTGACTTCAAGATAGATAAGCTTATCCACTTCTCAACTCTTGGCCAATACAATTATGGTAAGAGAAAGAGAAATAATACAACGTATGATATGGTATCAATGCTGCAACTTTATCAGTTAAACTTTCTACCTGTAACCTTTTATTTTGTACAAACAATTTGATTCAAAACAATTTTGTAAATCGTAATTGTTTCTATGTTTATGTTTTACTTTTTTTAACTCCTATCCTTTCATATATTTTTCATACAAAATATATTTTAAAATATAAATTTTTTATCTGATTTTATTTTTATTTTTAAATATAAAATAAGGAAACACCACCTGTTATCACTTATTCATTTCCTAATTATTCTGCCAACTTTAATGTTAATGCCTACTTTTGTACGGTTGAAATGTATGATCACTGATCTTAATTAAGTGTCGTTCAATTATTCTAGCTTCATGACAGAGATTGTTAGCAAGTATAGATTTATAGTTAGTTACAAGTTGGTTGGCATTAAAAAATGAAATTAAGATAATGTTTGACAAATTGAACATAACATTCTTTTTTGTTTCGTTCTCTTTATTTTCACCCTTTTCAGTAAAATTAAAATGTCTCACTTTGAAGTACGCCAAATATAAAACTCATAATTCATTCTGCTCAAAGCAAGTTAACAAACTAACCACATAAGGCGCTGATAAAAAAAAAAGATTACCACATAAGGCGTTGATATATGGTAACCTTGTACATAATGCTTAATTTCTAGGTTCTAAAAGTTTTGTCTGTCTTTATGCAGATATACATCACTTCCTGCACTTCCAATTTCTGGAGTAAATAATAAATGATACTAATCCAGAAAAGGAGTGTATACTATTTTACTGCTGAACTGGATACTAATCCCTTAAGATTGAATTTGGTATTCCTTAAAATTAATTAGATGTGAAAAACTGACAGATGAGTTTTTAATGTAAAATAAAGTTCCTCCTTGAACTTTTTTACTCCGAATTTTAAAGGACCAAGAATTATTCTTTCTAACTGTAAAAGGGATGGAAAGCCTATAACTACAACATCTAATCAAAGCCTATTCTATCTAATAATCTTTTATCTTGACTAACCATCTTCGCATTTTAAATTTGTTTTAATATTTCTTAATGTACAGGACACAAGATTGTTAACCGATTCCACACACTCCAAAGTTAACTTGGCTGTTGGAGAAGCATTGGAAAGGATCTGGAATGCCATTGTAAACAAAGACCCTCCTTCTGTGCATTTTTCTTCTTGCCTAGAAGTAATCACAAATGGCCTTGCCTCAAGCCCATCAGGGAGAATTGAAAATCCTGATGGCAATATAGAAAGACTACTTGAATCACATCCTGTCAGCACAGACTGGATACCAGCAAAGTCCACAGGAGCATATACCACCATTGACTCATAAGCACTTGTGCAGCTATCTTGCAATATCCATGTACTGTTTTCCTTTGATTGTATTTTCTGCAAAATTAGAAGAATCAGATACTTAACTAAGAACCATGTTTTAAAGGCATTTTGCACTCAATTCATTGTGTATTGAGTCTAACTATTGACTATTCAACCGTCCACAAAAAGGGAGATATTAACACCAGAATTTAAAACAACTTACTTGGATGTTTACAACATTGCCTCGGTCTTTTCCTTTGGCTAAATTTGCTATGGACTGCACTGACCCACCATTGGACATGATATCCCACTGTGACAATGATAATTATCAGAATTCAACAGAATGGCCCCGTTTGCTATAATTACGTGCCAAATTGGCTGAAGAGTCGCTATAGCCTATAGGCTCTAGATGTATCTGTAGGAGACACAAGGTGGTGGATCCACTTGTGTGGGACTCAGCAACTGTGTATCTGCCAAGATGCATCTGGCTCTAGTAGCATTAACTCGAAAAGGAATGTAAAAGAGTTACATACCTCATTTCTGTGAGCTTCATCCCTCAAGTAGTCAAACAGAACATTAGGAGGGATAGGAAGCCATATAGAAGAAACGGCTGACAAGATAACCCCAAGAGGTTCACCAGGGTCATTCAAGTTCTTTCTAGAACTAATCCTTACGTCTTCTCCTGTTTTACTTGTGACTTTGGTCCATGTATGAAAGCTTGATGCACCAACTGCATGGCAGAAACTCCATGTCATTCTCTGTGCCAGCTTCAAAATGCTTTTTCTCCCAGCCAATGAAGTAACACCTAAGATTTCATCATAAATCTGTTAAGAGGACTTTAGTGAAGCCTCCAACAAGTAACTTGGAATTCATTGCTCACCACTCACCAGTTGAATCCTTCAAGGGAACATTTGTTGCCATGTAGAAAACCAAATGTTCACATTGAAGTTGCAATGTTGCAATCCAGTGCCTTGCCCCAAAAGCTAGACCACTATTGACAATGGCTCGATACATTGAGTGAACTGTGCTCTTTTGGCATTCCAAATGCTCCACCCATGTCACCTACAACCAAAAGTAATATCAATATATAGCCCATATTTTGCACACCAAGATATAACTTTTATTCATACCTTGCAGTGGCCATTTGGCTTATCCTCAATAATACAACCAGATGGACGTTTTCTGTATTTCACAAGGGATGTGTCAATGTTGTCTTCTACTTTGTCTATGGATACATCAACAATTGCCCACTGTTCAGCACTTAACTGTTTGCAGCACCTCACAAAATAAACTTCTCTAGTGGGCACCATTGGTGTGAGCATTTGCAGCTCAGCAAACATCTGCAGCCATTACAGCTCATGGTTACTTAAAACTTTTCATCATGTTATAAAAACGTCGTGCCTTTTGTACTTTGATGGAGAAGGTTTCATTGTCCACAACTAAGGACTTGAACAGTGCCATGTTTGTCTTTCTTTCTTAAAAGTATTGAATAGGGAATAAAGCAGAATTCTATATATGACCCCTGTAGGTGGCAGGATGCGCCTGGGAGAGGAAAATCTTTTCTAGAGATAAAGAGAGATGAAGAGTGTGAGGAAAGTGCCAAGAGTTACTAATGATGTTCGATCTTTTCTATGTATTCTTTTAAGCTTTTTTGTGTCCTTATCAATACTTTCTGGGATGCAAATAAAAGGCTTTGTTTAAAGGCACAGAAAAAGGCATCAGCACTAACATTTCCTAGTGGAAGATTAAGGCATGGATTATAAGACCTTAAATTTTGTTAAGTAAAATTATAATCATTATCCCCATGCAGCCAAAGTTTTTTATCTTAAAATTCTATAACAGTTGGTTGAAAATTACGACTGTGGGAAAGGTCACTTTAAAGAGAAAGTTCTATCTTTTTCTTGTGCTTGTCAAGGTTGGACCACTTGAAAAGAAAAATAAAATATAAAAAAATCCACGTTTTTAACACTAGGCCGAAATGAATGATTGAAGATATATTAGACATTTTTTTTTGTATGTATATGCAGTGTGACCACTCAACATATAGCGATATCATCATATCTTCCCCTTACCAATTGCACTGCACCATTCCTGTTAGAGCCTTCTCCATTGCATATAACATCAACAGTTGCAGCCTTTGATATTAAGCACGAAAACATTTCCTTCCATAGATTCTGCAAGAAGCATACATAGTAAAGATATTATAAGAAATCAAATATTCTAACCCAGATCCAGCTCAGTCACTACCTAATCAAAAATTGCAAAATCACTGAAACAAAGATTTAACTCAAAATATCATGATAACTTTACCTATATGATACATTATTGTTTATGTATATTTATACACACACGTCTTACTCTTACCGCGTCGAGAAAACTTTGAACAAGGCGGGTGAGATCCACAAAAACAACCCCAACCTCTCTTGAGGCTTCGATGAATGTCTTTGGCCTTTCACTGCCTGAATTTTCAACTTTGAACTCCTTCACATATTCATCATAGTTGAGTATTTCACGACCTGTTTCAACGCTACGAACCCATAATGGTTCCCCCATATTTGCCATCTTTATAAGCTCCTCCGTTGCTTGATTCACTATATCCATTATCCTTGACTTCTGAAGGCCGAAAATTCCTTTGTAAAAATCCAAAGAGCTTCTATTTACTTCCTCTTCATGGCCGGCAGAACATGAAGGGGACGTTGCCCCTGCTGAGCATTTCCCTATAGCTGTTCGGAGCTTCTCCACCTACATATTCATTACAGAATATTTCTTCATTCAGCATTATATATATATATATATATATATATATATATATATATATATAGATAAAACTCTAAGTACATTATTATTACTATTATTATATTTATTTCCATGTTCCTTTTATTTAAAGTATATTTAGTTCTACAGTAAACTATTAAAAATATGCAATTGTTTATTCAAATTTAATCATTTCTAAGCATGTTCTTGTTCTTACACAAATTACCTCAGCTTTCAGTTTGGCATTTTCAATACGAAGTTGTTTTTCTTGGGTGGACATAGAGCCATCTATGCAATTGCTAGCTGTTACCATGCCACAATTGGGACAACAAGCTTTGTTTATGGTCTCTCGCATGGCCTTATTTTCCTCTCTTAGTTTCTCTATTTCGGCCTTTAACAACGAATTTTCATGGCGCTCTTGTATTGCCTGCAAAAGACATGCAATATATATAATATTGCATAATTTCAAAAAAGCAATAATCAAAGTAATTGAGTAGCATTCCTGCATTCTCGAGTCATAATTAAATTTAAGTAAATGAAAATAAATACCTTGATTTGAGTTCGACGATTTTGAAACCAAAACTTGACCTGCCTTGGAGCAAGGCCTAGTTGCTTGCTGAGTTGTTGCCTCTGCTTTTCATCAGGATGCGGTGATTCCTTGAAAAGCCTACCATAGTACACTCATGTCAGGTGTCAGCTCTTTTTCTGTTTTATCTTTCACTACAAGTTTCAACTTAGGCACAATGATCCAACTACTAATGGACTTAATATCTGAAACCAAAGGCACTTAACATTTATTTTTAAAAGTTTATTTGTACTCGAATTCTGAGAGAATTTTTAAAAACAAGTAATTATTCTTTTACAAAATAATTGATTTCTTACATGCATATTATTCCATTAAGCTTTAGCTTTACTAATCTTCCTTTTTATTCTGACCAGATGATATCGATCGCAAACTTTTCTCATAATCTTGACCAGTAGTACGTACGGCCAACAAGTTATACACTACGCTTTACGGTTCCAACAGGTGATGTCGGCTTGCAAATTACTTAGCTTTGGAAGAAATTATTCATCCGCAGGTATGCATATATTAATATTACCACAAACTAGTTCTAATTAGTTCACACCCAATTTGTTCAAGTGTATATATACACATAAAATCACGTCCTCCAAGCCATAAATCATAAGAGTTTTACCAAACAATTGTGGATATATAAATAAGAAATGAAAAATATATTGATTATATAATTTTTTTTTAATTTAATTAAAAATACTGTGATTCAATAATAAATTGACATAACTTTTGTAATAATTAATAATTACTTGTTAATATACTATAAAAATATTACCTATATCATATTTTATAATTGTAAAACAATATTGAACTCATCAATATAATTAATAAGAAAAGCTGTTTCTTGACCCTGAATTAATAATTCCAGGTCTCTCTCTAACAATGAAGATTGAAGAGAAAAGGTGGAAGAATTTATAATGCAGACGTTTATTGGCAGAAGAAGAAAAGAAAAAATAGAATTCTCACACGCTCATCCTCAGCCTCATCCATGACTCAATATCGTGTTAACTGTTAAGTGAAAGAACGATATATGGAAGAAGAAAAGGTGAGAGAGTTTGAATTACTACATACGCTTCCATTTGTCTGATTTGTTGAGCGGTGTGTCTGTGATATTTCCTCTTCTTTTTGTTCTGGTTCTTATCTCCGTCTCCATCATCATCATCTTCATCATCATGCTCACCTTCTCCTTCAAAATCATCATCTGACTTGGATCTCACAGGCCCTGAATTTTCGCTGCTAATCTCAACAGTGTCGTCTCGCCGGACACCATCGCCCATGCTCGACGTCTCCGCCGTCTCCTCACCATGCCGGAAAATCCCAGCCTAAGTTCAATACCAAATCAAACACAACAACAATTCAATCAACACAAAATATAAATAAACTAAGCAATTTTATAAGTTTGTTTATATATACATAAATATATTATATATACACATGTATATATATATATAATATAACATGTGAATAAGGAGTGGAGTTTGCTTACTAGGCTAAGAGAGAGAGCTGGAGAGGAAAACAAGTCTTTGGTGTGAGGTGTTTTGTTGTTGGACATGTCCACACCCATTGCACACCACCAAGTTTGCTTCTGTTCTTGATGATTTTTTCTAAGGACCAAAAATGGCGAATTCTGCCACAGATTTTTTTTTTGTTCTTTTAGGGAGCGAAAGTGATGTTGCTTTTAAAGATCCTTTCTCATGTTACACGCTCTCATTTAATTTTTCTTTTAAAAAATTAATATATTACAATACATTTATGAAAATGAAGAAATATAAAATGATAAATGGTAGCATTTATTGAAGAAATAAAAATATATATTTAATGAAATAGCATTTATTGTATTAAACTGCAAAATCATTTAATGGTTATTTTTATTTATTAATAGTATTTAATGAATTGCATTAAAGATTTTTTAAAGGTGCTTTAAAGTTTAAAACGTTCAATTAACATGGTACATACAATTTTCACATAAATTTAATATGAGAATATTTATTCTAAGAAAATTAGACAAATTAATGCTAATCAATATCTTTAATTAAGAATATTAATCAAAATTAAAAAATCATCTTATTTTTTTAAAAAAATATTTTCTCGTGTGTATCCATGTGCATGTGTTAAAATATTAACTATGATCTATTAAAAGTTTTTACTTACTTATATAGATATAAACATTACAGGATTTCTGTGTTTTAAATTCTATTGAAAAATGTTTTACAAATATTTAATTAAGGAATATAATACAGAAGCATTATTGTATTTTTCAATATTTGTTTGTATTAAATTATGTGATTATTGATAAAAATTGATTATATATAAATTATTATTACATTTTGTGGTACATATTTAAAAAATGTTTATTTTTAAATTTTTACAAGTATATATTAAAATATAATTTTAAAATGATTAAATAATGTAATTGGATAGCGACCCAAAAAGATAATATAAAAAGAACTATGTTACCGTTAATTAGTGTGTTTGTTTGGAGAGAGGTGAGAGGAAGTGAAAAGAGTGAGAGACGTATAACTGCTGAATTTAAGAGTATAAAAACAAAAGAGAGGAACTCGCTAAGCATTTTTTAAAATTATTTGTTTTTTATTTTTATCATTTTTGTCGGTTAGTATGATAGAAAGAAGATAAAAGGCTGGTAGGATTGACGGTTAGATATGCTGCGCTGCATACGCATGAGAAAGAGCTATCTAACGTTAAGGGTTAAGCAGTTGAATTGAATTTATGGCCTTCAACCGTTTTCTTAGGGTATCTTATGGCCTTCAACTTCAACGTGTGTGGGTTTGGGGATTTGCCTCCTCAAATCCAAAGTTTGAATTTTTTTCCAGTTTTGTTATATATTTGGTTAAGTTCATCTCGGTGATAATTATTTTTTATTATTTTTGTGAAAAACATAAAAAAAGTAAATGATTATTTATTTGAAAACTCCACTAAGTATATGTTCTTACAAATTCCTAAATTTTAATTGAGTATATTTTTGTTGCTTTTATTTCTGTATTGTTCTTTAATTTAATTATGTTATTTATTTTTAATATTATAATAATTAGTTAGAGTGTTACAAATTAAATAAGAAAATATTATTTATAGTCAAAAATTTATTATTATTTTGAGAGCATTTAAAGAATACGGTTTTCTATTTAAATGTTAATAATTTTGATATTTATAACTTCATTAGTTTAGCTTAATTTTAAATAAATAATTATTTTTTAAAATTAAAAAATAAATTATTATTTCTTTAAAATAAGATAAATCAAATATATATTAAAAGTGTTATTTTAATTTTTTATCTACACTCTTAATTCATTCTAATAAAGAAATTATCTTTATTAGAATAATTTTTAACTTGATACAAATGAATTATTAATACAGATTAAACATAAATCGATGTAGGATCATAGATAGATGAAAGTAGGTCGAATCGAATTAGATTCTGGTTGTTAAAGATCTATTTATAAACTTTGAGATCCAAGTATGGACCTGTTACTTCTTAATTCTATTAAGGTCTGACCTGATTTAAAATCTACAAAATCTACAGGCTTACATTATAAAAAGATTAATAAATAAACTTAAAATCTATATAAATAATTGATTAAAAAAACTTGCAAATCTAAAATTTATAAAATAAAAAATTATTAAATAAGCCTAAAACATATATATTAATATTATGTAAATAAAATATAAAATAAATATTATACAAATATAATATATTAAAATAAATATATAATATATAAATTAAATAGACCCTTAAATAGGTTAAATAAATTTTGTTATAAGCTTATGTCTGTCTTGTTTATCTAAAAAAACTTTTTAATAAATCTAAGTCTATCTATTTATTAAAAATGTCGAATCTAGCTAGTTTTAAATAAACCAAATGGTAAATCCATATCAAATGGCTTTATTCACTTCAATCCTTATGTAAGATACATTATTATAATAAATAATTTTATTAATAATACAAGAATGTATTAAATGCACTGTATTTCTAATACATTGTATGAAATGAATTTTTTTATGTAAAAATTAAAAAAAAGTTAATCATTATATTTTTTTTATAAATGATTAAAAATAATTAAATTATAAAAATTATGTAAAAATTTTTAAAATTTATATTTTTTAAATCATCATATAACTTTTAAAATATTTTAATATTAATTATTCATATATAATTTATATATATATATATATATAATATTTATCTTTTCATGTTATGATTCTTATTGTATACAATCTTACATTGTATTTATTTGCATTATATTATTTTATATTATACGCATATATTTTTAATTTATTCTTCTAAATTAGTTGTATTAATTATTAAATTGATATAATATTTTTCAAAATGTATATATTCTCGGAGGTTATTTCTTTTACGAATAAAGTATGAAATTTCTTATACAATTTAAAAAATATAAAATTTAAATTCAAAATTTTTAATTTCTCACCATTAAATTAATTCTAATAATTCACCAGTTATCTTGTTAATTTTATCGGTATGTCAAAAGAAGTAATGTTTTTTTATAATCTCAGCTTAGACTTTGCAGCCATGAAAAAGGAAGCGAAGAGCAGCACATTGTAGATCGAGGATGGGGAATGTGGATTTGGATAGAATTATATTATTTTTACACATTTTTTTATAACTTTTTTAGACTTAGGATCATCCCATAACAATCTTAAACAAAATAATGTTAAGTTATGAAAAAAATATATAAAAACAATATTAATATATCTTACGCAAATAATAGTACGTCATGTAGTATTATAATTGTTTTATTTTATTATATTATATTATAACCTTCATGTTGATAACTACTTAGAAAATCTAATCTTTCTTCTAATATTTATAGGAAAAAAAAATTGGTCTTTGGGAACTTTGTTGACAAATTATTATATCTATTGCGTTAACAGATTTTTTTAATGATTAATTTGTACAGTTTTAGAACTAAAAAAGTAAATCAACGAATAAAAAATGTTGGTAATAGATGTTGTTTACTTCTTGTTCGACCCTTGCTCTTCATTCTTCGTTAAATATTGTGTATAATAGTCTCTCAAGAATGATTAAGATTCTTGATCGGAGTTCTTGATTCAAGATGAACATTATAATCTGTACGAAATGTATGGAGATATTGGATGACTATATTTTTTAGTATTAAAGATTATTTTTCTATTATGCCCACTAACACTAATGTATATGCATCGGAATTTTGTTTTCTCGTTATGTACAACACTAATGCAGCAGCAGAACTTTTTTTTTTTTTTTTTGTCTTTTTTGTCTTTGTCTTTTATTATTTTAATGCAGTGTGGTGCACTGCATAACTTGTACTAACTCTATATTTTTTTTTAGATCTGGCTTTGTTTGATTTATTCAAGATCTCTTTCAAAGTCTTCTGTGAAGCTTATGTACATGAATCATTTAGATGATGTAAAATAGATGACGTAAAAGTTTTATATATATACATTATAGATGTTATATGTACATTTTTATTTTTTTAAATGAACCTCTCTATTAATTAAAAAAAATGAGATGAGTTTTCTTTTAAAAAAAAGTTTAATCATTAAAAGAGATATTTTAGTTAGTAAATAGTAATTCAATGAAAGTTTAGTTTAAACGATATCTAAAATCATTCAAACTTTAAACTACTTTAACTTTAAATGCTATAAGACTTGGTTGTCATCTATTTTTGCACACCAAACAAATTTATTAGTCCAACATTGGTTTTATTTAATCATTTGAAGGATGTGAAATCATCAAAGTTATTTTAAACTTGAAAACATAAAATATTTTGATACTTAACGATTATAATTTTCTTAGTTATACCTTTGTATATTTTTCTAATTTTCAAATAATATTGTAAGAAAACAATTAAAAAATGTTAACTTAGTTTTAAACATTTAAAAGTAATATTTTATTGAGAAATAAGTCTTTATCATATAAAAATATAAAAGTATAATAAATAATTTATTTTCTAATAAAATTTCATTGATTTTATATACTTAAAATAAATTCTAAAAACTAAGGTAAAAAATTAAATAACTAATAAAAAAACAAATAAAGAAAGAAAATTATCACATAGATAAAAAAAATTAAGATTTATTTCTAAAAAATAACTTACATTTTTTCATGGAAGTGCAACCAATCTGAATAAATTGATAAAACTATATATAATATAATATATCATTTTAATATTTAAAAATAAAAATTCAATTAAATTAATTCTTAAAAAATGTATATTGAATTGATATCATGTTAATTCTTGTTACTAAATTTTGGTAAAAAAAATGTGAATAACACCCTGGAAGTTCAACTAATATGAAAGTTTGAATAAAGTATTATTTTAATACTTGACAATTAGGAACTTAGTTAAATTAAAAAACTAAAACAATAGGATGAAAGGAAAGGATTGTTGTCTCTTTGTTGTTGTCTCTTCCTTCACCTCGCTAACATTGAAGTTCGTCCAAACTACAATGACGCCAAATCGCATCATTAACAATGGTGTGCACTTAACCAGACCCATACAACACCACCCAAAAACAAACCTTCCTAACAATCTTCTCCACACATTCATTTGTCCCTTTTCTTGCTAACTCCTTCAAACCGTGACACTAAAATCTTCGCAATTATTGCCCAATCACAATGTTCCTGTCACAATTCTTGTTCATACTTCTGCTGCTGATGGAACCATTCGCTCACAACCACCATTGTGATTTTGCTGGAAAACTTTGCTCATTCAACTTTTGAGCCAACATCCACCTAGTTGTCACCACCATGTTCAGATTTATGTCAATAAAAAACTAATCAAATTGGTAATTGAATTTGAGGTGTTCATGATTAGTGAAAGATAATGTTGTTGATTATGTGAAATATAGGAAATCATTATAATTAAGGATAATAGTAATTTTTTTATATAAAACATTTAAATTATTATTATTATTTTAAATTTATAACAAATATATACTAAAATTCAAACATGAAATATATTTAAAAAATTAGTAAAAAAATTGATAAATTAGAAAAAATTATAAAACATAAAGTTAGAGTTTGGATTTTTTTAAAAGATTTTTTATTTTATTTTAGGTAAATTTAATATTTAAGTTTATAAATTTTAAAATTTGAAGAATGAATTTAATTTATATATTTAAAAAAAAAATAAGAATTTGAGAATTGTGGACAGATAAAAATTGATAAAAAAAAACTAATTTTTTTTAAATTTAAAAATTAAAAGACTTAGTTAGATACACAATTTTAAAATTACATATACTCCAAATTAAAATATCATAAAAAAATAAATCAAATAAATTCGTTCTTATATTGGAAACAGTGGACGACCAGAAGCAATGATGTGATTCAAGTACAAACCTAATTGTATATAGCAATATTAATTAATTTACAATAATGACATTGGCGGAATAAACCATCAAATTAGTTTTACAATGGTAGGTATCACACATTT
The DNA here is from genome assembly GCA_037954105.1 of Canavalia gladiata. Lineage (NCBI taxonomy): Eukaryota > Viridiplantae > Streptophyta > Magnoliopsida > Fabales > Fabaceae > Canavalia > Canavalia gladiata. The sequence goes on from CM075659.1 coordinate 2,007,834, forward strand.
TAACTTCTTAAATTTTAAAAATATTTTTTTAGTTTATAGTTTTGTAAAACGATGTTCATTTTATTTATTTTTTAACACAAGGCAATAGTAAAAAATAAATAAATTTTGAAAAATTAGAAATTAAAAATATATTTTTATTTTAAAAAATAGAAAATACAATTCCTACCATTTTAAGCATTACTTAATTTATATATATTACTTTTTATTTTTTTATTATATCATATCAATGATCATGAAGTGTGCTTTCCTCTTCTTTTTCTACCTTTTATAAAAAATATTTTCTATTGATTCAGAGAACTGGTACTTCTATATGTAAAGGTGATTTATAATCATTTATATATATATATATATATATATATATATATATATATATGTATATATTAAATTTAATAGTTATAATTTTTTTATTTTTTAAAAAATAAAAATATAATCATAAATGAAATATAAATAGGTATAATATAATTTTAGTATGTATAAAAATCATTTCCATTGATTTAAAGGATGATTTCCAATTTCTTCAATAACTCTCCTCCGTAATTAACCAATTTTTAAAGTGAATTTACTTTGAGTACCAAATAAAGTTCATTAAAAAATTATTAAATCCACATTGTCATTTATTAATTTTATATTTGCAATCGTGAGAGGTTTAAAATTAATATTATTTAATGCAAGAATTAAAATAACCAATAAACATAAATGTAGGATTAGGATTTGTTTTATAGATAAAATCAAGATTGAGAGAGGTGCCGAAGTGGATTTGAATTGCATAAATAGACATCTCTCTAACTCTTTATTCGCTGAATCTGATTTTGCTTTCTTTCTTCTTATCCGTGCACCGTTTTGTTCTTCTATTACATGAAATCCCAAAAATTCCATAGAAAAGAGGTATCATGCTTTCTTTGTTTTTAAGCTTTTGTCAGTTTCTAACATAAAAAATTCTGCACGGTTGGACTGTTTGTGAAAATAATCTATACTATAGTATTCGGCAACCAAAGATCATAATGGATGAGATATTATAATATTTATTTTAGATTTATATTTAAAAACATTTCTATTATTATGTTTTATATTTATATAGACCAGCATTTTATTTTTTATCTTCATATTTGTTAGGTATTTAATCTTTATATCTAATTTTATTTTCTGCAATTTAATTAATTGACATATAATCTCATGAAATTTCTTAGCATTTTTTATGAATCAGTATAATACATATATTATTATAAAATAAGTAGAGTTTATTAAAAAATACAAATTTATATTTTTGTTATTAAATTTTAAAAATATTTAATTCTAAAATTTTATTTTAGTAAAAATTTAAATTTTAACTTTATATTATTTAATGCGGGTAAAAATAAATATAAATATCATAGCACTTATATTTCACTGCCAACCACCACCGCTATGCTATGCTTGTTTTACATCTTCTACTCAATATTATTGCAGCGCCTCTTAAATGGTAAATGAAAAAAAAAATTGTTATTGATAATTTATTTGTATTTAGATATAGATAATTAGATTTATTTTTTATTTTTAAAAAATTGTCAATTATTAAATAATGATATATATATAAATAGATGATGAATATAAGATTGATGGTAAATACATTCGTCCTGTTTTATTCACAGAGTTTACAAATATCTGCCCTATAAGTAAACATGTTACTTTCGTAATTAAATACCATGGTATCGCATGACAATGCTATTAAACGCATATAGGATAACTTCACAATTAGATACAAGGACTCAAATCTTCAAAAGAATTAGAATATTGTTTACACAAATTAATTTCCTCTTGCAAATTTACAAACCATTCCTTATATTTATTCAATTTTCTTTTCCTTTTCCTTTCTATTTTTTCTTCATCAGACATCAATATATGATTTCCTGTTTTTACGAAACTCTATTGATCTTGTTCGTTTTGGGTAAATAACAATTTCAAGTTCTATATGTGAGCTTAAATCCACGGAACACTTAGATGAATAGGCCTAAATCGTATATTGACTGTCCTAACCATAGCACGCATCAAACAAGAACCTAATTAATCTCACTAAAATGAAGTAACATGTTTCAATAGAGTAAATGGAATTAATTGGCTAAGACTATGAACGTATTATTATTATTATTATTATATAACAAAAAAATTTCAATAATTAAGCGAAAGCAGTAAATTCCAACACGACACGTAACTCGAGGGAGGAAATGGCAGGCATGTACCACACAGGAAATTGATATAGGTCCCGTCCACCTCGAGGTGTTCATGAGAGTCGGGTTCAGCGCATTTAATTCAGAGACTGTACCATAAACAATTGTAAAATGTAGTAAAGTATGTAGTATAAAATTGGAAAGTAAACAGCTCCTGTGTTTGTATGATTTTTTTGAAGGGACAAAAGTGATTTTTATAAAATTTTAATATTTTATTTGAATATTGTTTTATAAATTTTACATTTTAGAAATTTTAAATTATTTTAATAAAATAAATTAAAATTTTAATTTTTTTAAAATAGATAAAATTTTAAATTTTATTAATTTTTATTTTTACCTTTTTACATGATTGCGTTTTCATCTTTTTTATTCATATCTTTATATTATTTTCATTTTTTTTTTATATTTTTCTTAATTTTAAGTTTAATATTTTAATAATTATATTTTATTATTATTCTATTTAAATGTATTGTATATATTTAATTTTTTTATAAATAAAAAAATAAAATTAAAGATAAATTATAAATATTTTTTAAAAAATTATATATAATAAAAATTAAATTATTTAATTTAAATAAAAAATTTAATAAATTTTAAATTTACCATCCGAACAAAAAATTTTAAACATAAAAATTTAAATTTCTTTATTTAAACATAATTTTTTTAAATAAAATATTTAAATATTTTAAAAATTTTAAATATTCCATCTAAATATAAAATTAATTAATTATATTAGTATGTAAAGAATATTATTATTATCTTTAAAATTTATTATTTTAAATTTATAAATACTAAAATAAATATTTTAAATTTTAAATAATTAATTAATTGTTTTTAAAATTAAAATAATAGATTTAATATTTTAAAAAATAAATAATTTTTTAATCACCGAAATAACTATTTACTCAAATTCATACATCTTCGCCGAACTTTATAAGACAGTTAGTTCTACAGCGTGAATAGTAGTTGAAAAGGCTCGTTGGACTATAATGCAAAGCTAAAGACAAAAAAAAAAGATATTTTTATGACTCTTTTTAATGACTATTTTATAACCAAGAGGAATTAAGAAAAAAGAAAAAAATAGTTTAAAGTGAGATAAATAATGTAATAGAGAGAAATGGAATTTAAAAAAAAAATCATAGAAAGCATGTATAAGAATAACTTAACACCAAATATTAATAGTATTGCCAGATAATTTATAATGAAATTGTGGAGCACAGTGTTTTAGAGAGATGTAAGCACCCATTATTAAAAGATAGATACACGAAATTGTGGACTTCAAAACCTTCTTTGTCTCTTATTTTTACCCTTCTACTTTCTGATATCGATATTTTTCAAACGAAAGGGGGTTTACAAACACTGTTTGACAAATTCCACATGCAATGCTTTTGCATTTTCATTACATAGAAATGATGTATTTTTTAGTGGGCAAGAGGTATAGAAGGAAACAAATTCTTCATTTTTTATGTATATTAAATTTTATATATACACATTCTAGCTTTCATAAATGAATATATTTATTAAATGAAGAGGATTTCTAACCAATATATAAAGGGATCAAAGGTAATAATACAATTCATTAAAATAAGATCATTTATCTAAATATAATGCTTCCATTTGGTTAATCCAGTGGCACGCCAAAATCATTTGTTTGTATTTAATGGTTTTGTAAACTTAAAACGTATTTTTTAAAAGGACTGGAGTGCTTGTATTCCTCATAATAAAAACAATGGTATATTAGGTCCTATATTGGGTTACAGAAATTAATTTTCTTCCCACACCTAAACCTAAATAAAGTATCGCATTTTTTCATCACTATATTTTGTCGTCAATTTCGCTCAAATAATTTAGAAAAAATATTAACATTAAAAAAATACATGTAATGAGATTTAAAAAAAATATTTATTCTATTTTTCATATAATAATTTTTTAATAAAATTTTATTATTTCTGAATGTTTAAAATTAAATGTAAAAGTATAATTAATAAAATTAATTTTATATATATATATATATATATATGACTTAGCTAAAAATAAATATTTACTGTCAACAGAAATTAGTTTAAATGACATGTATTTAGTTTTTTAAGTAAAATTTTAAATTTAATTTATATATATAAATCATAACAGGTTAAATTTAATATATATATATTTAAATAAAAATTATAAAAAAGTCAAGCATTTGGCCAAGTAAAATTTGAAGATGTATTTTAAGGAAGTGTGGGAAGAATTTGCCTGGTAGGGCCGGCCATTTAATGCACCGTGGGAAGATTAATAATGAAAAGTTGAAAATTTCTTACACATAAATATAAATTGTAACATACATCAATTTATATTTAATTTTAAATTATTAATTGTTTTAAAATATTAATTAATAAATAAAAATATAGATATATAACATTGTTTATATATAAATGAATCTTCTGAATTGGCCGAAATTTGAGAACTTAAAACTATAATAAGTTAGAGTAAGCAGAAAGAAAAAACTTCCACTCCACAGTTACTAACTTACTTTGGAATGGCATGACTTCATGCCACAAGCACAACCAGATTCAAACATAGCGTTTTTTTAGGGTGGTGATGTGAGGAATATGGGTAGGGTTAATCAGTAACCACCGAAGTGGGCTTAGTGGAAAGGAAAAGGGCCGAAATGCATGCATGATTTAAATTAGGTATTGCCTTTTCCATCTTTCATACTTTTCCATCCTGTTACTAATACAGTCTAAAGTTAATTTTTTTTTAAAACTTTTATCACATTTTAAAATTAAAATTTTAACATATAAATATATATATATATATTCTAGAATTATATTTCAAAATTTTATTTCTTAAAAATATATTAAAATTTTAATTGCAAAATATAAAAAATACATTCTAAAATTAAAGTTTTAAAAATTACTCAAACAACAAAGTATTAAAAATACTATATTAAATACTTTTAAAATTTTAATTATAATAAAATAATTCCAATATTATTACAATTAAAGAATTAAAATATAATTTTTTATAAAAAAAAGATTTTTACCAACATATTTGACTGTCATATCATAATTTTATTTATTTATTATTTTTTAACCATTATCTTAGAATATTTGTTAGTAAAATGTTTCACTATAATATTTTCTTTCTTTCTTTTTACTTTTGTACTTATGATAATAACATGTAGATTATAAAATTTAATGAATATTCTCGTTTATATTAATTTTTTTTAATATTTTAATATGACATTCGTTATTTTTTATTTTCATTTATGATCAGAATATTTATTTAATAATTAGATAATGATAGGAGAATAATTAAAAAATATTATCTTAAATTTATAAATAAAAATAAAAATCTCTTTCAAAAGTGAACATGTAAAAAATTAAAAAAATATTTATTGGTTTTTTAATCATTATCCTTCACAAAACTTCTTAAAAAAAGTATGAAATAACTTTTGAATTTATACTATTATTTTTAATAAAAATTTATATTTTATCAACTTATTACCTGTCTATGGGTAAGTAGCAGAGCCATTTTATAAAAAACAAAACAAAAAAAAAATGATAATTTCAACTAAATTGATATCAAATACTATTTCACGATGCAAAATAACTAATTTTGTTAAGTAAGTTGTGATATTTGTTTATTTAATTATTAAAGTATAAACTAATATAAATGAAATTATATAATTTAATTGTTAATGTATTATAGTTGATTAATAATATACAAATAAAATATTACATTATTTTATAAATTTATGTATCACATGATACAAAATCTCATCTTGCAATTTTTCACCTAATGTTTAAGGTTATAGTATATAATTATGAAATATAATTAAAAATATACTCGTATTAAAAATATTGATATTTATTTAATATTTAGAATGATGAATAAACAAAAATTGTGTTTTTTATTCTTCAAATCTATTGATAAAAAGTAGAGGGAGTGTGCTTTTTTTAATCTACTCTTATAATATAAATCTGAGTCCTTATTCTTTATGCGAGTGTCTTTCAAAATTAATTTTTTTTTATTAATTTATATAATTTTTATCATATTAAATATTTATTTATTTATTTAAATTCTGTTTTTTTATTTTTTATTTGATTTGAAATTTAAATCTTAACATATTATATTAAATTTTTAAAAAATTAATTTTTAAATAAGTTGAAACATAGAATTATCGTAATTTTAATAAATCATAATTTAAATTTAATTTTTTACATTCATCAATTAAGATGATATTATCTTAATTTTAATAAATTGTTTAATTTTTTAAAATTAAATTATTTAATTTTATGAATTTAACACAATAAAATATTTATTATTACTAATAAACATACTGTTGTAAACTTTATTCTCTTTTCAAAGAATGTGATCCTATACTAACAACTGCTCTTTTATTTCTTTTTGTTTATGGGTCAAAATTTCGTTTTTGATACTAGTTGTTGAAAAAATGTTTTAAAAATATTCACAAGAAAGAAAAAAATAAATTTATTTTAATTTGAAATTAATTACCTATATTTTATAAAGCATTTTAACATAATTTTATTATTATTTATATTTTTAATACGAAAAAATTATAAATATTTTTTATAATTTTTGTAAAGATAAGATAAAATTATAAATTATTTCACATTCTCGTACTATACAATTATCTAAATACTCCTTACAGTCAAAAAATTAAATTTATTTTTAATATAAAAATACTAAATTCTCATAAAAGTTCTCTTAAATGGTATCCATTTTATGTCCACTTTCTTCGAGGTTGCGAACCGAAAGAACCAAAGTTTGGGGAAAAGAACAAAATAGATCTTATTTTTATTTATTTAATTTTTGTGGTTCACAATCCTTGCATTTGAATGTTCTGTGGCTGGGTGTGTCTCACTCATCCCTTGCAGCAGTAGAGGAATACTATTACTAATACAGGACAAGGTAAACAAATTTTCTTCCCCAATCTTACTTTTGATTTCTGTCATCTGATTAGCATCGGAGGATACCTGAATCCCAATTCACTCTTTTTTTTTTCTTTAATTTTAATTATTTCTGCCTGAATTTTAGGGGTGCAAAAAATCCAAATGGCTTCCATTGTTGCAAGCTTGCAGCCATTATTGCTACTCCATGCTAGAAAATCACATCCAGGGAACGTGCAAACTTTCCCCGTTTCTCTTCCTGCAGGTTATCCATGGACACTTTTCAATCTATATATAATTCAGAGCGAAGAGATGAAAGTATCTCATAAAACTATGCTTTCCACTTCAGTAGTGCTTTTTAGTTTTTCAAGCGTAGTTAATTTAAGTCAAAGTGAGTACTGAGTTGTAATATTGGACAAGCTGAACCGTCAGTTCAGTTTCGAAGTGAAAATTTTGGTTATGACAAAGGTACCCTCAGAGGAAGAAATAATTAGGTTATCCTCTGCATGGTTCTTGTGATCAAATGATATTATTAGGAAGGTTGAACTATAAAATCATCAGCTTGGAATTTGGAAATTGTATTTGTATGTCTTTAGAAATTAAATATTAACAGAAGATGTTGGTATAAGTGGTTTTTGATGACTTTTCTTGGCATGACATATGCACTGCACTCTGGCATGAGGTAAAATTTGTGAGTTTTTTGCACTAGATTGGATCCAATTAAAAACGTCATTGTTTGTATCATGTATGTGATTTTGTATATTTTTCATGCACAAAAAGCTCAATTATGAACATCATTGCCTGACTGTTCTATGGAGCATTTGTGACTATGTCTTTTGATTACAACAACTGCCGATGTGTGTTAGAAGAAGTGTTTAAATATTTCTTATGTTCTTGATTCTTTATTTTCAATTTGCTTGACTCACAGGGAGACGGAGTCATGTTGCTTTTGTTGTGAAGGCTTCTGGAGAAAGTTCGGAATCTTCAACTAGCCTTACTATTTTTAAGTCTGTTCAGAATGTTGTGAGTTTCTCCTCCCACTCCCATCCTTGTCTCTCTTTTAAAGAGATAAAAAAAGTACCATATGCCATAATTGCTGTTTATTCTTGTTTGTTGATTTTAAAACAGTGGGATAGTCCTGAGGACCGACTGGGACTAATTGGTTTGGGATTTGCAGCCATAGCAGCATTTTGGGCATCAACAAATTTGATTGCGGTAATCTTTACCACTTTACAGTGTTTTGGAAACTGAATACATGATTGTAGAATTTTAGCTAAACTATTGACATATGGGCTGGTATGGCTGCCACTAGAAAACTTTGAATTGTAAGTTAAAACTATAAGCACAAATCCATTTGCGCTATCACATTTTGGTCTCTAAATAAATGGTTATTTATCAAAGATTTAGAAACCCCTTTTAAGTTGAGTGCTCCACGATGACATTCTTTTTCTTTCTTGATTTGGCCGGAGTCTGTACATATTTTACCTTGAAAAACGAGAATTTGTAAATTTTATCCCAATGCTTGCACCATTCTGATTTTGTGTTTTGTCATTTTTGTATATATAGGCAGTTGACAAATTGCCACTTATCCCAACTGCACTGGAATTAATTGGAATAGCTTTCTCTGTGGTAAGTGCTGTACTATATAATTGATGTGGGCGTGAAAGCTCGTGATTACCATGTTTAGTTTAACTAAAATTTTGGGACACAATTGTTTTCTTTTCAAAAGCTTCTAAGAAAGCTGCAAAAACGATAATATTTTTCAAATTAAGTTAAACTAAACATGTACAAATGGGGTTCTATTTATTTCAAATCTTTGTTTGCAAATGGCAAGTAATTAAAACTTCACTCTCTATTTCAGTGGTTTACTTATCGCTATCTCTTATTCAAGCCCGACAGGTAAGCATTTTGGTTTGGTCACCTTTATTCTGATTTCCATTAGTTTGTTTGATATGAACTGCATCATAATATTATATTATAAAACCTGTGATTTCATAATTGAAGCGAGGAAAGAAAAAGAAAATTTACAGTGGAAAGGCACATTACAGCAAAAGACCTATCACCCACTTTTGATTAAATGAATCCTCTTATAAAGTGGGCATGTGATTAAGTACTTAATAAATAGATTAATCTCTCATGTAATTAATGAGAGTAAGATCATTCACTGGTACATTTCAAGATAAAAAGGTTAGCTTTTATCGCACTCAATTTGCAAGCAACTTCACTTGAATTTTCTTGATACAGGGAAGAACTTTTTCAAATATTAAACAAGTCAGCATCGGATATCTTGGGTCAGTAAGATATGCTCCCAAAATGCTACGCTAGATTGTGATTTGAAGTACAGATTCTCTGCGGCAGAAGTTCTTTTCTTTTGGGAGGAGTGGGCGAAAGGGGGAAGGGGGGTTGTTTATCTTCTTTTCTATCTTAAATGACTGTAAGAATTAAATATCTGGTTTAAGATCAGTACAGTAATATTACTTCAATGAAATGAAGCTTGCTTATTTTGTGTTGGCTTCTTTGTATTGAACTTAATAAATAGTGTTACAATTCTATTAAAGTTCCCTTAAGCATTCGGATCAAGTTAATAACACATCAATTAATAATAAACTAGTCCAATGTGAAGAAAGAGTCTTTGTTTTGCACTCTGAAGTCCTTTGTGCTTTTCTACACACTTCAAATTCCTCCATTAGCTGATAAAAAAGCACAAAGTACTTGTAGTGAGTCAATTCAATGAATGAATTACGCAATCACAAATGGATGAACTGCCAATTGAGGGCTAGTGCTATTTGCCACCCCCACCACCCGATGGTCTTGATTTCAGCCAAAAATAAAATAAAATTGCTGTCATTATCAACCCAGATGGTTTAGTTAAAATGTGCTCCGCCTAACAAAAACAAATTGTCATTTATCTGTCTTCATCACGTCAAAACCTGTTTCTTTTGTGTTTTCTAAATTAATGCCGTTGTCTCTGATAAATGCTTATGTGGTTTACCTTTAGACATTAATAGTTAATAAAATGGGTCCATGTGCAGTCAAATTAATGTTGTTGTGCTTGATAAATACTTTTAGAATTTATTTTAAGAATATCTTTAGGAATTGAATTTTAAAAAAAGAAATGAGATGACAAAATAATTTTGAAATAAAATTGATTAGCATAGATTTAATGTCTTAATTTTTATTTTATTTTATAGATATTATATAATTAGCTTAATTATATATATATATATATATATATATATATATATTTAAGGATTCACTCCCAAACATATCTTTACACTTAGAGAGATAAACACACCTTAACAAGTCTCTTTGATCATAAAGTTAGCACGTTTCAGATCTAGCTTTTTGTAAAATTAGCATAAGTTTTATTTTTCATATCTTAATTTTTATATCTATTTTATATACTTTTATTTTCTATCATATTATTTATTATAATTATTTTAAATATATTTTTAATTCTTATAATTTTATATATATTTTTTATCTTAGTTCCTTTGTTTTTAATGATTTTAATTCTTGATTATCTTGGAGTCAATAACTATTAAATAATATCTAACAAAGAGATGACACATGTTAATTATATGTATAATCACGTTATTAATAGGAATTAAAACACTTACATTACACAACTATAAGAAAAATGTAGAATATATATATATATATATATATATATATATATATATATGTATATATATATATTTACATAATAGAAACTCCAGGATGTAATAAATAAATTTTTGTTATAACATAATAAATTTTTAAAATAAAATTTCGATTTCGGTTATTGATATGATGGTTTTTTTAGGCCTTTTAAACCTATAAATTAGATGCTTAAAATAAACAAAAGTCGATATAATATAATAGTGTCGACAGAAAAAGTTAGATTGTATGACCTAAGATTAACCATAACTTCAAATTAAAAAAACTTCTTGACTTATTTTATAGAACATTTCCTTTTCATAAAGCATAAACAAAAAGATTCATGTGCAAGCAAGGGTAAATCGCGATCAGCCAAATTTTCAATCTTCTTGGAAATGCATGACAGATATGATAGCTGTAGGAGCTGCCACATGTCCAAATACACAGCTACCATGACTTACATACAACTTGTGTACTTGTATATGTATTAGTATACGTATGCGAAATCTATGGTAGCTTCGTATTGTATTGACCAAGACTGTGTCACATACTGACACGTGCCCTCGTCTTCAACTGCCATAACAACAGTTCGCTCTCCTTTTCTGATTCAATTGCATCGCTTTCTATCGACCTCTGCATTTCAAACGCCATTCCTAAATCCTCACCTGAGAACAACAATGTACTCACCTTTTTTAATTTTTCTTTCTCTCTGTCTCTCTCTCTCTCTCTCTCTCTCTCTCTCTCTCTCTCTCTCTCTCTCTCTCTCTCTCTCTCTCTCTCTATTTATTATTATTTTTTCTTTGCAGCATATGATTGCATTTTGAGTTTTCAGCTTTCTTGTGGTTGTGGTGAGTGAGAGAAGCTTCTTGATTTTTCAAATCCCTTCTGAACAAAACAAATGATGGTGAGATTTCGGTTCCCCCCTTCCCCATTCCCCATTCACCATTGTATGAGAATGAGAATGTGCATGAAAAAACCATCGTAAAAGTGCCTTAAATAGAAAATGAAGTTCTGGGGGTGTCAGATCTGAGAAAACCTTTGCAATTTTGTTGTTGAGATTGGCATCATGATGTTGTTGCCATGTGCTACAACTGATGAGTTATTTGATTTCTTTTGTTGTTCTGATGATGATGATGATGCAGTAGCCTGTGGAAGGGGACTCCTTTGCGAGATTTGGAGAAGCTTTCTATCGTTTTGCCATGCGGGGACGGCAGCGAGTAGCATCCAGGGATCACATGCTTGGGCATGATAAAGATGAAAATCTAGGTACCTTGTTCTTTTTGTTATCTTCTTAATGTTTATACTTCTTTGTTATTATTATTATTGTTGTTGTTGGTGTTATTATTATTATTGTTAATAATAATAATAAAAAAAAACAACTAAGTAGTTGCATTTAATTAATTAAAAATTTGGGTTTATTGATTTTTTATTTGAGTGATTCCACGACCACGAGTTATCAAAGATATAAAATGTACCGTAGGAATTGAATATAACAACAGCTGAGACTGACCTCAACTCTTCGAGGGAAAATGGAAATAGCTACTTTAAATCGAAGTATACCATGTAGCAACTCGGCTATGGTATCTTCGCTCCATAATCGTAGTATATGTTTTCCTGAATCTTGCTCATGAATATGGTTTCTGTTTTCGTTTTTGGAAAGGGCAGGGAGGGTATATATTGTGATGAATATTGATTTCTATATTTTGTGCTTAAAAGTTGAGTATAAATTTTGTCAAATCGTTTTATTCATGAGCTTGCTAAATTTGGTTTGACATTGGGTGAAAAATTGCGCATGCACATCTATATTGATACACATCTCAAATTGTGGTCAATCATGCCTTGTATAATTAAGAAAGTTAAAAAGCCAACCATCAATGAGCTTATGTCTCGTCTACTATATATGTAATTTCAAATTCTTATTTTTCTTTCTGATGGGAGAGAAGATGACAATGTGTTTTCTAATTTCCTTTTTAATTTTTTTATAACCCATTTGGAGAAATTGGTTTGTGATGATATCACTAACTGAAGAATTTTATTCCTCATAGCTTCAGTGCGTTTACCAGCTGCCAAACCTTGTTGGCGGCGCTCTTTTCGGCATGTAGTAGTGGCTTCTCTTTCTTCATTCTTATATGGATACCATATTGGGTATGTTATTCTACACACAAGCTTGATCCACCTTCATTCTTCTTTTGTCCATATGAAATTATCTAATTTTCTTATTGCTATTGCTGATGCAGAGTAGTCAATGAAACCTTAGAGAGCATTTCTATAGATCTCGGCTTTAGTGGGAATACAATGGCTGAAGGTACTCCATCTTAATTTGCCCAAGAACATTGATCTCTTCACCATGTTATACATCTAAATATTTATCTACTTTCTTTTATTTTTGTGTTGATGAAGGTCTTGTAGTAAGTATATGTTTAGGAGGTGCTTTTGTTGGATCTCTGTTCAGTGGGTGGATTGCAGATGGTGTTGGGCGTAGAAGAAGTTTCCAGTTGTGTGCTTTACCTATGATCATTGGGGCTGGAATGAGGTATCAGCTGCATAAGTTGTAAATTAATTTCTCTTTCATGATTTTGTATCACCTTGCATGCTTATTCAATAAAATTTTTATTCTATTTCTGCAAAGGTAAGGAAATTTGAAAACTATGCTATTTATTATAAATTTATAATGTATTTGAAATATGGTTCCTTTTTCTGAGAAGGTTAATTTTCTTCTAATAGGTTTAATTTTTTGGGGTTTGGACTTCTTTGTTCCTTCCATTGTTGTAATTGGAAAAAGGTTAACAAATTTGACATGCCCCGTTTCTTTATTGAGAAAATGGCATAATCAATTCTCTTTTATGATCACTGATAAATTACTTATATCCTGTCATTTATCTATTCTTTGTCTTTGATTGTGGCATCAAAATCCATCCCAACCATCTCTGACTTAATGCTCAATGAGATGTTAGGTCACATATGGTTACTAGGGCAGCAAGGATGAGGTGACTTAAGGTTAAATTGTAACTACCCTGCAGCCATGGCAGGTGGAGTGAGGAGTGTAGGAAGTAAGGTGTGAAATCTGTTAAGGGAAATGATAAAATGCTGCAAGGGGAAGAAGGGAATTGGGCAATCATTCAATAGGAATCAGGGCATTAGGGGGTTAGGGCAGGGAGGATGCAGACCCTTTTAAGTTTTATAGTATTTTTCTACCTTTGTTTTTCTGTTTTTCAGTGTGGTAAAGAGGGATTTTTCCCTGTCTAAGGATTTATAGTCCATAGTTTCTTATTTGTAAAACCAGTTCCTATCATGAGGTTTCCCATCGTCTGTCTTAAGTTTGATTTTTCTTTTCAAGTTACTCTTAATAGACAAAATTTGTAAATAGAACTCTGAATGAATCAAGAAAAGTGGGGAAAAAAATGAGAAATCACTATTACAACTGTAATAATTATCGTGATAAAACAATGGAGAGGCCCTTTGTTATGCTTTCTTTTTCGTATTTATATTATTTGTGTTCTTTTGCTAATTGTTTTCAAATTAATGTCATCCTATTCCAAAATGTTTTCTGTACAAAATGGAAGATAATGCAAGAAAAGAAACAGAGAACAAGAAGGAAAAAATCATCACAATAAAACAGCTGATAATGTTATAAACTTATTATTCACAACTTCTGCAGTGCTACAGCAAAATCCCTGTGGGGCATGCTTTTGGGAAGGTTATTTGTTGGTACTGGAATGGGACTTGGCCCACCTGTTGCAGCTCTTTATGTGGCTGAGGTATATTAGATGATGTCATTAATGTTGTTTTCTCTACAGTATATGATCATCATATTTTTCTTCAGTAGACATCCTTTCAATAAACGTAAATTCACTTGCATTTATAGGTCTCACCTCCAGCTGTACGGGGTACTTATGGGGGCTTAACTCAAATTGCAACATGTCTCGGACTCATGGGTGCTCTCTTTATTGGAATCCCAGCCAAGGAACTAGTGGGTTGGTATGGAATGTTTAATAGGCTTGATGAAGTTGATGAGCATGTTTTTACTGTAGCAGTATGGGCCAATTCAATTTTCAGTTACTTTTTTTCCGGCTGTATTTTTCTAAAAGGTAGTATTTTATGTTGAAATTATGAGCACAGGTGGCGGATGTGTTTCTGGGTATCTGTCATTCCTGCTGCAGTTCTTGCCCTTTTTATGGAGATCTGTGCAGAGAGTCCTCATTGGCTTTTCAAGGTTATTTAATCTCCATATAAACTAAGAAGAGCTTCCAATTACTGACTAAGGCTGGTTAGCTAATTTAATGTATCTGCATAAACTATTTTACATCCTTTTTGGAGGCTTATTGATAGACAATAAATTTTGGTTCCTAATCATGGCTTATAGGTATCTAAGTATAAACTTGATATTTGTTACAATGTCTAATGGTTTGCTGGATAGATATATGTATACTTAAGAGGGAGATCAGTAATAAAACCTACCTTGTTTTGAGATCTCTAGTATATTTTTCTTTTATTTTAGTTTAACTTGATTCTAAAGAGGATTTTTGATGTACTGTTTCTTCAATGCCCCTTCTCTGCACAATATTTTGCAGATGTGGTGCTATGGAAAGACTCTATTGCTAGGTGACTTTTGTTTGACCATGTTGTTTCTTCTGCTTTATTGGAAACAAGAGGAGATTCTCTCTTCCCATTATGGCTGATACCTCTTTCTAGATATCTAAGTTTCCCTCTCACAATAATTCATTCCTCTTTTAAAATAATAAATAAATATATCATTCCTGATATCTATTTATTACCTATTATTGACTTATTGTAGAATTTATTTCTTAAGAAGAATACAAAGGGTCTCATCCTTCCAAACTGTATTTTTTTCCTTTAAGTTATTGATTAAGGTTATTTGTCTACACAGGCACTTATATTTTTCTTTGACTTTGTTCAGAGAGGAAGAACCATTGAAGCCGAAGCTGAATTTGAGAAGCTCTGGGGCGGAGTACATGTGAAAGGTGCAATGGCTGAACTGTCAAAGTCTGACAGAGGTGATGGGTCTGATACAGCAAAACTCTCAGAATTACTCTTTGGCTGCCATTTTAGAGGTAAATGTCATAATTTTTTTTTATTTTCAAATATTTTATATGTGGAATAGTCGTGTATCTTTTAGATGATTGCCTAACCATAGCTTAATTTCTACAATTGTTTGTTTTGCAATAGCATATATTTGTGTCTTATTGATGGTTGCTAAATCACTAAACTTATTTTGCAGTGATGTTCATTGGATCTACGCTTTTTGCATTACAGCAGCTGTCTGGCATAAATGCTGTTTTCTATTTCTCTTCAACTGTCTTTGAAAGCTTTGGTGTACCATCTGATATTGCAAACACTTGTGTAGGAATTTGCAATTTATTAGGTATCTGCTGGCTTAACTCCTTCATTTTCGTTTTTTTGTTGATTTGTAATTGCTGTGTATTTCTTTCAACCTTTTCGGTGTCCTCTTCAGGGTCAGTTGTTGCAATGATTCTGATGGATAAACTTGGAAGGAAAGTGCTTCTCCTGGGTAGCTTTTTGGGCATGGTAAGGAAGAAAAAATGATAATTATAAATTTGCTGCATTAGTCTCTTTTAACCTTGAATATTACATGGAACAAAATTTCATGAGACGTATATATTGTTTGAAATTTCAAACTAAAATATAGTTGTCTACTATTCAATAACCGTTTTAACTATTCATTTCCTTGGTGCCATAATGAATTTGACTTCCAGACGAACTATAACCATTTAGCTGTGGAAGCATTGTTTTGGACATCAAATTACTAAATTCCAAACCTCCTCCCTTAGGCATGGAATATACCTCCCATTTGACAAGGCATGTACAAATGAGTAAAAAGTAAACAGGAAGGCTGAATAAAAGCTTACTTATATTATGGAAAATGGAATAGTTTTCCTGATAGTGATGGGGGATTTAGGTTGGGTGTGCTTGGTAACAAAATTAACCAACAAATGGGAAGGTAAAGGTTCGAAGAAATTCTCTATCCTGTATTGGAATAGAATGACAAAATATATGCAAGAGGAGAGTATCACCATCATAATTTCAGGACTGAGTGTAGTATCAAATAATTAGGATCGATTCTATATTTACACAGCTAATACAAGACAAACAATCCTAGCTTAGTAACAATAATCAGAAAAAAACAAATCAGTATCAATAGCAACCAACCAGATTAAGGCTTGATTGTTTGACCAGAATCTTCTGTAATTTATAGTGAAAATTGGTAGTTCACCCAGAATTATTATGCTCAGTACATAGCCATTTTCCACCAATTCATAAGTCACTTGCTTATTTTCCCATTCAGTAACTCACTAAGAGCGTGACTTTACTTATGCAATCTCCTATCTTAGGTTTTCCTACAATCATCAAGGAAGAAATCTTAAGCCATTTGATAGTAGGAACTTAACTATGTTTGAGAGTTGCATTTCTTTCCAATTATTACCTTTTCTACTAATTTTCATAAGTTAGGTAATGAGAATTATATTATCTGATCATTACCCATTTTATTGTTTAGGCGCTAGCAATGGGTCTACAAGTCATTGCTGCTAGTTCTTTTGCATCAGGATTTGGAGCGATGTATCTATCTGTTGGTGGCATGCTACTGTAAGTGATCAAGAAAGCTTCATTTTGCATTTGTTGTGGGAGAGAGGGTGGGATGGGGGCTTATACTCTTCTAATAGTGCTATTCAGTCAATGGTTTTCAGAAATTCACAACTTGTGTCCTTAATTATTCACACATGCACATGTAAATGTATGTACTAGCAAATGGTTAATAGATTTCAATCTCATTTTAGCTGCAGAATTACAGGGCAATGAATCTAATGTATCTTTCTTCATATTAATTAGATTTCAAAATATGTGCGCTATTTATTCTGAAGTGAACTGCTGCATAGATTGTTGGACACAGTGCTTATGAGTCTCAAATACTATCATTCCTTCATTTGCACTACCAAATTTATGAACATGTTGCAGATCTCTTCAAACTTGAGAGCTCATGTTTCATAATGTGTTACTAAATGTGAAATGGACAACACAGGTTTGTGCTGTCATTTGCTCTCGGTGCTGGTCCTGTTCCTTGTCTCCTCATGTCTGAAATACTACCTGGCAAGATCAGGGCAAAGGCAATGGCCATTTGCCTGGCTGTACATTGGGTAATTGTCTTTTCATGCATTCATCTTTAATGCTTCCTTATTTTATTCTATTTCAGCTCCTTAACTTTCCAAAGTATCCAACTTGTTTGGGCATTCATATGAATTTGAAATCTACTAAAATCTTTGTTCTTGTTGTGTAGTCTTTTACCATATTTAACTCCGATAGTGCTGGTAAATATTTTATGATCACATTTTAGAATTTTATTCTGTTTTAAAAATTTGAGTGATATGTGCACTTATATTTTAAAAAGGTTTTAGGTCTGTGAATTAACATTAGGTAAGGGATAATACTCGACATGGTATCCGAGTCTGATTATTAAGAAAGTTAATTGATTTGAAAAATCTTGATAACCTCATGTCAATAATCAATAGTGTATTCTAATAGTCTGTCAAGGTGCTTGTGCTAGACTGCAAGTGTAGCTGGCGATGACTGTTGCAAATATGCAGTTTAGTGGTTTATGATACATTTTGGGATGTTCTTACAGACTACATGCACATGCTGATTGCAAATTATGGGATGAAAAATTCGATTTCTGAATATTATGTAGTAATTAGAATTACTTGGATCTCTTCTCTAGTTCTCTTGATGTATGTTCAGTAGGTGGCTCTACATCAAATACAATATACATGTTTGAAGGAAGTTTTGGTCTTTCAGATTATACCAGTATCATTTAGTTTGGCTTCTTTCTCTTTTATCCCTGGCTCATTTCCTTCTCCAATGTTATCATGATCTCTGAGATTTTAAACATTTGTTTAACAGGTGATAAACTTCTTTGTGGGTCTATTATTTTTGCGCTTGCTGGAGCTAATTGGGCCACAACTCCTGTATACTAGTTTTGGTGCATTTTGTTTGATAGCTGTGATTTTTGTGAAGAAATATGTTCTGGAAACAAAAGGAAAGTCGCTCCAGGAAATTGAAGTTGCGCTTCTTGCGCAAGAGACAACCTAGATAAACTAGAGGGGCCATATGGATAAGGTATAGC
This sequence comes from Canavalia gladiata, assembly GCA_037954105.1. NCBI lineage: Eukaryota > Viridiplantae > Streptophyta > Magnoliopsida > Fabales > Fabaceae > Canavalia > Canavalia gladiata. The sequence continues at coordinate 2,026,727 of CM075659.1, forward strand.
CATATTTTTCATTTGTTCAATAAGTTGTTCAAACATTTTTGGTGAAAAGTAAAATGAAAACTTCTTTCACATACTATTTGCATTAGCTTAAAATTTAAAAATGCATAAAGTGAATAAGTTCTTCTGCTGAATGCGACAATTCACAAAAATAAATTAATGATAAATGAAGTTTCTTCCCTTTGGATTTTTGGTTTTGGTCTATGTGGGTCTCAAAAGTTCTAGCGTCCTTTCAATTCCCTTATCCCCTCACGTCTGCCCTTTGTTAGGCCTTCTACGAACCTATCCTTGAAAAATAAAAGGTCTCTAGCTTCCATTATTTCTGGTTGAATTTTGTCATTACTCTTAATTATGCTTAATTTTAGGAATGGTGTCTGAACAAAATATATAATTCAAAGCCTTTTTATTGGTATTGTGACTGTATTAATCGACCCGTTTTTCTCTACCTTGCTGATTTGCAGGCAAATTTGTGCTTCGTTTACTTGCGGTCTAGTTTCCGGAGCATTTCGTCATCTCATGCAAAAGTTGAGTTTTACTTTGAGTGCTCACTAAAAGGCATTTGTAAATTTAGAGTTTTATTTTTCTTGTTTTTTTAACACAATTAGTGAGCACATTATTGTCATTGGTACTTTACGGGCAATGTAATTGCAGTTACATAATTGATATCACAGTTTTGACTTTATATGAATTTGATTTGGGAAAAGTGAATCAAACTAATCGATTTTATTACAATTTGCATGGTTTACTTTTAGTTGGAGAACTTCAGTCAAACCAAATTCTCAATCAATCAGTTTTGTTTGGTTTGGTTTAACTATTTCATCTATTATTTCAGAAGAAATACCCGATGCAGTACTTAAAAATCCCACTAGATCTAAGTTGGTCTTTTAAAAAAAATGTAGCAATTTTTCTATAAAGATTACAAAATGTCTTCTGTTCTTTAAAGTCACCCAGACTAATCTTAAAAAATTACCCAAAATGGAACTTTTTAGACATTATTCAATTTTAGTGCATATATATATATATATGTAAAAGTTTGTTTAGGATATGGTTCCGTGAGTAAAAAGTAATTTAAAATAATGAAGGCTTAGGATGGGAGGTAATTGTTTGAAATTATTTTTGGAGTAATTTAATTTTTCTATTTTTATATATAATCATTTAGTTTCTGAAATATTAAAATTAATCATATTAGTAAAAGATGAAAATTATGATAATGGTTTCTAAAAAATTGATATTTTGATTTTTAAAAATTAAATTATTGGTTATTTTGGATCTTAAAAAATTAAAAAGTGATATTTTAATCGTAGTACAATGATTAAAATGATTCTTTTTTATCTTTTAAAAACAATGATGATTTATTGATTTATATTTTTAGTGACTAATATGATCAAATTTTTAATCTTTTAAAATTATAATGACTATTTAATTTTTATTTTCCTCTATGTATTAATATTTTATTAGTAGTAAATTTCAATAAATGAATTTTTTGCCAAAAATTGTAGTAACGCATGATATTTTAAAAATTAAAAAAATGCAATAACATGTTAAAAATGAGAGTATTTGAGTAATTAGCTAGACTAAATAAGTTTATCTGAGTTCCTGTAAAAAATATTACTAGGATTCGAAAAAAAAGAAAATGTTAATAATATTTTTTCGCCAATTATAATAAATTAAAAGTGTAACTTTTATTTTAAAATTTAGTATTTGTTATATTAAAAATGTAATAAATATGTATTTTTTTTAAAAAAATTATCATTTTAGATGTTGAAATTAAATCCGAAGACTGAGGGTAATAAAATTATTTAAATAATATCTTTTATTAATTGAAAAATTGGAATTTGAAGATGTTTGTAACGAGGCACGTGTAAATCATGTTTGGATAACGGAAAGAAAATATCACTTTAGCTGAACATGATTGATGGTGCATTTCGAGTTCCATATTTTTTTTTTGTTGATTTTATATTGGATCCATGCCAATATGATCTGATGTCTTGTCGAACAAATTCATAGTGACGGTGACAAGTATCAGTTAACTGAAGTAGTAAAGTTTGTTGCCTATTTATTTAAAGTTTTTCTTCTATTAATAAGTATTTGTGTAATGTATGGATATTTTTTAGTTTAAAAATATAAATTTAAATATTTAATATTATAAAAAATACATATAATTGATTTAAATAAATAAATAATATAATTAATTTAGTTTTTGAATGGTAGAAATAATTTTGAAAAAAACTGAAAGAATTAATTTGAAAAAATTAGAAAATTTTATTTGAGATAAAAATAATTAAAAGGATTCAGACTATAAAATTGAAATTAAAATAAAATTTAAAATTTAAAATAATGATGAAATTATGTATTGCAAGTAAAAGAGAGTAAACTATAATATTTCTTCACGAGGGGATTTAAATTTATAATATAATACAAGTATTGATGGTTTGTTAATTAAAAGATACATTATATTTCTTCTTATAATTTTATGATTTTAAAATCCTTTTAAAAGTTACATTTATAAAATTGAAACTTTTAAGTTTTAATAGTTTCAAACATTAAAATTTCAGCTTTCAAAAAATCTAAAAGTTTTATATCAATTTTTTTAAAATCTTAAACAAAATAATCTTTTAACTGGCAAATAAAATATTCCTGACAAAAAATTGTCATCCCATTATTTTTTTATTTTATTTTATGGGCCATTATTAGTGATTATGTATAATTTGGATCCAGTTGACATTGATTGGGCTCTCTAAGATACATTGGGCCTACGGTGTAGAAACCAAAAACGCCACAGCACATTCTTCCCCGAGAGGCGAAGAAGGATCACAGTTACAGACTTTTCCTGATTTTTCCATCAAGTTTTTTTCTGTGAGTTTCTATGTAAAATCCATTTCATATTTACCTATATCCAATAAATTATTTTATTAAATTCACCGTCAAAATTCTTTATAGTTTTGAATTTTGGAGGAAATGTTTTCTCTACTGAAATCTGTGTTCCTCAAAATGAATGAAGGTTTCTGGAATCAGTTATGCTTTAGACTATTGGAGTTAATTGCTCATTATCTTTCACTTTTGTAATCACTGGTTATTAAAGCTAAAGCATCATTATTCGTTTTTTATATTTCGTTTGTTTTGTGCTGGTCATGATTTCACTTTCACCTGTTTTGCCTTGCAACTGTTTGATGAAATTCTTGTCTGAAAGAAAAGTTCCATTATTATCTCTTCGGGGCATAATTTTTTTGTTTTTTTTCAAGACAGTGTTTGAAAGAGTTTTTACGAAACTTATCTAAGCTTATAAAAATAGCTAATAACTTTTGGAAGACGATTTTAGCTTATTTCATCAAGTTTTTTTAATGAAGTTATTATGATGCTTAATGGTAGTTGTTTCGGTAGGTTTGAATGGCGAGTGAGGACGATGAAGTGAAGAAGGCACTGATAGTGGATACGCGGGCAAGAAACATTAGTCACAATGTGAGGTGTACGGAGTGTGGGAGTCAATCCATTGAAGATTCTCAAGCAGACATTGCCATTTTGCTCAGGAAGGTACCTACACTATACTATCTGAATGGATTTCTGATATGGGTGTTATTCCCTTACTGCTAAAGCAAACATGATTTTATTTATTTATTTGGGTTTCATTGAACTACTTGTTTTTAACTTCAAATGGCTTCTAAACTAGAAATAATTACGAAAGGGAACCTGAAATATGTTAGGACTGAGATAAATTTGTGTATAAGGGGGGACCCTAAATATTCAGATTATCGTTTTTTGCATGTGACTTAAAAACTAACTTGTAACAGCCAAGTTCCTTTTTGTTATTATTTTTCTTATGAGTTATCAAGTATCGGGCATCATTTGGATATAACGCTTGTTAATCTGCTTTTCCTTATAATAACACTTCAACCTTTACTGAGTTATGCAGTATTCTTTCTTAGTTACTCATAATTTATCCTCTTTCGTGGTTATGTTGACTTTTTCTCAAATTTAAATGGCTGCGATTTCTTTCCTGCTATGCATTGGGAGGAAGAAAAGAAAATTCCCCGTCCCTGACTGCCTATTGGTGGTTTACTTGGATACTTACACGGTTTATAAAGCTTCAATGGCTTAAATTAAAGCCTTTTGTTTTTTGTTGGGTTGTTATTGATTTGAATTTCTATCTTTAGCGAAGCAGGACAGATTAAACAGAATATGGCAGGCTTCTCGTGGTGTGTGAATTAACTGATTTTCATATATTTGTAGAACAGCCCTTTTAAGATTTTAAAGTTGCATGTCTATTTTTATGCCCTGTTTTCCTTCCTTTTCTTCTGAGAATTTCGTTAAAATAAAAATTATCCACACCTGCTAGCTGTACAGTGAGCCTTTGTGCTATCCAGTAAACCCTAAACACCTGTACTACTCTGCAGTTAATTCGGGATGAAATCCGTTCTGGAAAGACTGACAAGGAGATCTACAAAAAGCTTGAGGATGACTTTGGGGAGACTGTACTCTATACTCCTAAGTTTGATATGCAGACAGCAGCTTTGTGGTTATCACCGGTATTTTTTTTTTCTTGAGGATTGAAAGCACTTGAGTTTGTAAATTTTTTTGCTGCAGTTTAAATTTGTGCTGAATCCAGAAACATATTATTCCAAATAGCTCCTAGTTGCAGGGGCAGCTGCAGGAGTATGGGCTTACCAGAAGCATAAACAAAAGACTAATGTCCATATTATGGCTTTGAACCTTGTTAGAGGTGTTCCATTGACCCCGAAAGAGAAGGAAACAATGCTTGATATTCTTACACCACCTCCTCCTTCACAGGGAGCTCGGACTTCCTTCTGGTGGAGGCGTTGGCAAGGTCAATGACCGCATTGACTATATCCTATTATAGCTTTAACCTTGTGGGCTGGTGTGGCTTCAATGGACTGCAAAGATAGTAAACTTGAAGAGAGACCCTTCGATACTGTACATGTTTGTGACTAAAGCTAAGTTTCACTTTGAAGTTCATCCACAAAATTTCAAGCCTGATATTTTAATTTTATTTGTCAACGCCCAAGCTTGCTACGGATATACATGCTAAGAATAGGTTGACTTTCATAATATCGATTTCATTGCTTATTTTCCATATCAATCCTTGAAGTCTGCTGTATTTCAATCTTGACATCCTGGATTTCTGGCGTTGTGATATATTTCTGGGATTAGTACATGATGTCTTTCAAAAAGATTTTCCTTTCAGCTCCTTTTTGAAAGCTCTCTTGCTCGTTGCTTTTCAACAAGATTTACGTACTAAAAAGCAAAGAAACTACAGCAATGAACCTATTTTAATTGCACATCAATCGGCTGTCATTTCTATCTGGAACAAGTGGAGGAAACAAATTGTAGGAAATGCGAGGCATCAAGCACATTTATGATTCGATCTGGTGCAGTATAATTTAAAGCATTTTTGTCTTTTTTTTTTTTTTTTTTTTTTTTTTTTTTTTTTACTTTATGAAACTATTTTATAGCGATCATACTGAGCTATCTTATTCCGTCATCTTATTTTTCCACACGTTTTCTTAAGAATATGGTTCGACAGAAACACTTAATTCGATAGTGATATCAATCAGCTTTTCCGCATCAGATTATTTAAAAAGATTATATTCTTATATTAGTCTTTAAAATTGTAATGGTTGAGGATTTTTTTCACTGTCATTTTATATTAAAATGGATTGAAGTAAATGTTTTATAAATGAGAAAGTGACGAATGTTTTTTAAAAATTTCAGAAATTAATGAGTGTTTACTCGAAGTTGATAGTATTCTCCACGCTAAAAGTTCTATCATGTTTCAAACCCCTCTTTGGGAATTTCACCTCCTAAATTGTTCCTAATGGAGCCATGACTCCCTTATGACGTGGTAGATATGCATCGAAACAATATTTGGGCACTCTTTCTATTCGGGTCAAACAATTAGCGACTCTTCGAGTAGTTTGGAAGCTATGATGGCAGAGACCCAATATTAAAAAATGGGTACCAATTATGGATTTGGTCCTTCCTTCAACTACTATCTTATTTTAGAATTGCGTGAAGGATATATTAACTGAAACTTCCAGTCATCAACTTTCAATATTTGAGTATGATCAAATACGAAATACCTCTTCAACTTTCTTATACGAAACTTTATTTGTGAATGTTTAGGATAACGAAGTCATGTTAATTTTTTTTTGTATAATTAAGATTACATAAATTAAAAATAAACACAAAATAACTGAAACTTGTCAAAATTTAGAAAAATCTTTTAAAATCTTCTCGAGATACATACACCTAAACCAATCCTTACGGGTCAAACAAAACATGGTGTGACCCACTGTTTTATTTTAATCAACCTAATAGGCTCGTTTCCGATACGCTCATCCACGATAAAAGTAAGTACATGTCTTACTTTATGAATATATTTTAACCACATATCTCGCTTTCTGAACCACGTGACAATTCTCTACATCGTGGAACAATAATTTAATATGGAACCTACGTTTCTTGTACCAACACAAAATATCCCTCTTCACGTACATATAGTGTCATTCCTATATGTGTGCCGATAAATGGTGACACGCAATCACATTCGCGGCCAAAACCAATCACATTCGCAGCCAAAACCAATCACACTTTCTCCTCCTCCGGAATTCTCCTCCTTATATATTATGGAAGAATCCGAAGGAACCCAGAGGCACACCACCCCGGTGTTCAAATTGAATAAGGCATCATCATAATTAAAATAGTAATAGGAGAAAGCATCAGCAACTGTTTCAAACGCTCACATTGACTGAAGAAGCAGACAAAGAGGGAAAAACCAACGTGACACTTAGGCACGCACGCAGTTTCCACCTAACTCTACCGCTCAATTAGTTTATCTGCCACCTAAATGAGTCGCTCATTCAAGGCTTTCAACAAACACCTTCCCCTTCTCCCTCTCCATAAACGCCATCCCTCTTCTTATGTTTCTTCCTTACCTTCCTCTTCTCTCCCTCTCTTCCCGCATCTTTCTGCATACCCCACCTTTTGTTCCTCTCACTTTCGTCCATTCTCCTGTGAGTTTCTCTTCTTTTGCTTTTTTTTTTTACTCTTCTTCCTCTCTCTATGATTGTTTTGAACCTGACTCTTATGCTTTTTGGGAGTACTTTCTCCTGGGTTCAGATTTATTTATTTTTCTTCAACTGGGTTGTTTGGCTTATGAAAAAAAATATTCTATCTTGAGGTTGAATCTGATGGAACATATTATTGGGGTGTCTCTCACCACCACATGCAGAAGTAATGGATGTGGGTTTGCTTCTTCTTCGTGCTGGTGAAAAATTCTCTGTTTAATTGAGTCTGATAGGAATGCATGTATTCTTAGGGTGAAGTAATCTTGCCTGAAACTAACTGTTCTCTGAGCTACTTTGTCTCCTTGTGTTGCAGGTATTAGCTAACATCATGCATTAGTGCAGTATGGAATTTTATTTTCGTGTCTAATGATAGGGATTATAATGAAGCATCTTGTTTTAGTAATAAGCTGTGTTTTGTTTTTATTGCTCCTAATTGCTGATCAAGTTGTAATGTTGCTCATCATGCAAACCTGAGTTGTCTGGACCAATTATTTGCATATGTGGCAATGATAATCGGTGCTCTGATTATTGTTTTATGGATCTTAGGCTTAAACATTTCAGAATCCAGGAAGATTAAAATGGTAAAAGGTCACTCGGTTACTTTGAGTGGATTGTGGACTAAAATGTACCTGCAATGATTTCTTTCTAGATGCTAAATTAGTCTCATTCACCATAACTTATTAAAACACACAGTTAAACAGTTTGTAAGAGATGAGCTATTAAAAAATGAGGTTTTCATTGACCTGTTATGGGGATCTTATGATAATGATGTTGTTGTGCTGGAAAGTTTACAAGGACCGTCATGGTTCTGACCAGTTATCAGTTTATCAGGCAGTCACTTAAGGAAAATAGCAAACAGATATTCTGGTTGTTCAATTTACATAATGTGGACATTATTTAATATCTAATTCCTTTTATACAGCGTCTTCGTCTGCTACATTAATGGAGGTGGTCAAAGCAATAGCTAACCAAGAACCTGCAGCTCATGACAATGTTGCTATCAGAGCTGATCAAAAGAGTTACAGTTACAAACAACTCATCTCATCGGCAGAGAAGATATCTAATCTCTTGTGTGGCAGTGATGTGCAAGCAGTGAGTTACACCTTAGAATTCCCGTACTATTGTTATTGGTAGATGAAATAGTACATAACTATATGATGAACGGAAGCTCCTAAAGACTCAATCTGTAAAACCAGTTATGCTATTCTTTTTCAAATATAATTTTTTTTAAGGAAAATACAACAAGGGGAAAGGCAAGGGGTACAGGAGCAGTAATGGAAATAACTAACTACGAACAAGAAGATAACTAAGAATGCATCAAGGCTGCCCAGTCTCTGCATATCAAAGATAGCAAGTAGCAACTCACTTGAAATGAGCAGGGGCAGAAACCTCAGAACATGAAAATGAAACTGAAATTGCAATCATATTCCATTATATAATTAAGAACAAAGAGGCACTTTAAACGATGCATACATTCTGCTTAAACTAAATGCAATATAAAATAGTGTAAACTAAACGCTGCCAAATTATTGGGGGTCTTGTTGTTTTCAACAACAAACTTCATGCTGAACCATAAAAAACAGCTTGAAAGCAGGGGACACTCAATTCTCATAGGAAAATCCACATTTTTTTATTATTCTGTTCTGATCATCTGCTTAAATTTGAAGAGTAATAAAATTCTTGGTCTGTTGTTTGGCATTCATGCTTAGTACTACATTACATTCATGCATATGTTCAAATAATCTTTTAGTAAATTCTTGGTGCTATCAAAATCCAGGGAAATCTCGGTGGAGCTCGAATAGGAATTGTAGCCAAGCCCTCTGCTGAATTTGTTGCTGGAATACTTGGGATTTGGCTCAGTGGAGGTGTTGCTGTTCCACTTGCAACCAGCTATCCAGAAGTAGAGCTCTTGTATGTGATTGATAATTCGGTATGCTATGGAATCCTTTTTCTTGTGTTTGTTTAACATTTAAATGGCTTGTGAACTTTATGAAGTCAGGACCTCCTTAATTAGCCCTTGATATTGTCTTAACAGTTTTTCTAATGTGTGTTCAAGGGCACACGATGACAAATTAATAAATAGTAAGTTTTTGTAGGTTTTTATTGTGTGTCCTTAGGCATATATTGGAAAAAACATTGTCTTAATATCTTTTATTTGAACTTTCAAATAGCTGATTTATCTGTAGATGTTTACCTTTGTGAAAATACATGGTTGAAATATGCCATGAAAGTAAACCTTACATATTATAATTTACATTTTATTGGATGTTAGGTTCAGACACGAAATAAGTACTTAATGAGGGATTCTGCTGTTCATCTGTCACTAACAAAATAATCCAAATTGCTTTTAGTTTCCATGCTTCTGTTGTCTGTCATTATTATGTTCCACTGGCTGCTTCTGATAGTATGTCCATTCTCAAGGGATGAAATGCTTATTATATGGGTTGGAAGATTCCAGTATGTCTAATGTGATATAGATTGAGTGTAATGTATCTAAGGATAGAAAAGATTGGTTATGTGTAAATTAGTTGAACCATTTATTTATTTCTACTGTGCCTCTGTACTCGATTGCTTTTGTGGATTATTTCTGAATAGAAATTTGATAATAATTTGGCTGTAGGATGTATCTGCAATACTGAGCACTGAAGATCATAGTCAAATAATGCAAAGCGTTGCCAAGAAAAGCTCTTCTCAGTTTTTTCATCTTCCTCCTGTTCTCAATAAGTCTTCAGAGCAAAGCAGAGATGGACATTCACAGAATGGGAAAGTTGATGCAGGCAGAATTTTACTGGATAATATTGGAAGACAAAGTAAGAACATCACAGGTTCAGCTTTTAAAAAAGAATACAGTAGAATTTTTTGCTATCAAGTTGCTGACAGTTCTTTCTGTGTTTTACATATCCATTGGCATAGGTGAAGATCCAGCACTGATTTTGTACACTAGCGGTACTACAGGTAAACCCAAGGGAGTTGTTCATACACACAGAAGCATCATTTCCCAGGTATGCTCTATGATTTATCTCCAGCTACATTTCATACTTTGAATTGACAGTTTCATCTACTAAAAATCCTCTTCCTGAACACTGGCTCTATGATTGTGCAAATTATTTTGGTGTGATTATCAAATCATCCACAAACTACTGTTATGATTTTATTTTAATCACAATGCAATTTATTCCTTATTGACTTGAGCATGTCAATCCTTTCCTATTTTGTTATTATTTTTTTAATATTTTATTTTTCAATTTTTAGGTCCAAACCTTGACAAAAGCATGGGAGTACACATCTGCTGACCAGTTTCTGCATTGTCTACCACTACATCATATCCATGAAACTTTTTGTGTATACATTATTCAGTATTTTCTAATAAGATAAAACTTATTATCATCTTTAGTATATTAGCTGAAAATGTGATTTCATACATCTTTATTATGCCAATCCTTAACATATATGATATACATGTTCACGGGCTTTTCAATGGTTTAATGGCCCCTCTCTATGCAGGTTCCACGGTAATAAACTCTCTTCACTTCTACTTGCAAAGAAAAGACAAAACTAGGAAAAAAATCTTAATTTTTGTTCAAGTCGCCTCTAAATAAGTAGTATCCATTTTAAATGAATATTTTTCTTGTTGAAGGTTGAGTTTTTGCCAAAATTTAGTGTGAGGGGAGTTTGGCAGAGGTGGCGCGAGTCCTATCCAGCTGATGGATCTAAGGATGATGGTGCTATAACTGTGTTCACTGGAGTAAGTATAATACTTATCAGCATTGTACAGATGACTATATCCTTCATTCTATTCTACAGTACCTTGGTTTGCGTATATAATCTAAGTTTGGCTGAAAATAATTATGTTTGCTGCTTTAATCATGCTAAGACAGCATTTGTAGGCCATATCATGGTATTCTTTTTTGTGCACTTATGCCCAAAAAATTATTAAGTTTCACAGTTTGTGCATTTAATTTGTATACCATTTGTTATCTACAGTTGTTGCTATGATTGGAAAACTTGTCTTGGGTGACCTCATTATGATTAAATCCTTTTGTAAATGAAGGTTCCTACTATCTATGCCCGATTGATACAAGGTTATCATGCAATGGATTCTGAGCTACAAGCTGCCTCAGCATCTGCTGCAAGGAACTTGCGTCTTATGGTAAGAGTAAAAGGCACTGCGATATGCTTCAAACATTTTTATCTCTTAAAAGAAGATATATGGAAAATTGTTTGAATTTGAAAAAAAGGAGGTTATTCTTGAATTTTTAATTTGACTGAATCAATATATAGCTCAGTGGTCTGGTAATTTACCGTGCATGGACACAGTGCAATTAATGTTGTGTTCTCCTGCATTAGTGCTGAGTGCTGACTACTAATTCAATCTCAGAAATCTGATAGATATCTTGTTATCATTCAGATGTGTGGGTCCTCTGCACTTCCGCAACCTGTTATGCAAGAATGGGAATCCATCACTGGGCATCGCTTATTGGAACGATATGGCATGACTGAAGTAAGTACACCTTAGTTTTAGTCCTTCAACTTTGCATGATTCTGAGATGAATCTTATGTTGTTATGTTCATCCTTCTAGTTTGTCATGGCATTGTCAAATCCATTGAAAGGTGAACGCAAGGCTGGAACAGTTGGCAAACCATTTCCTGGTGTACAGGTTAGTTGAGCTTGCACTTTTCCATTTGCTGTGGACTGTAGAATATGGACTTTCTGATCTCTTATTCCACTGTTACATAATCTGTTTACACAATCAGACTACATTAACAAGAGTGTTGGGGATTTTAGTAACTATGCTCTGGGCACAAGTTTCAGTTTCAGGTTAAGGAAACCAAATTTATTGTTCTAACAACACTCAATAAAATGATATATGACTGAAAATTGAAGGATACATGAAAAAGTTTACTTTGGCATACTATGAGATGGTGTTTTACCATGAACCTTTAGGCGGGAGTTGCCTCCAGTGTTTATTGATGTTCGATATGAAAGATAATATCACATGGAATTTGAAGGTTGACATTTCTGTATGTGTGACAGATCAGGATTATTGAAGATGAGGAGAGTGGGATTGACAATACTGGAGTGGGTGAGCTTTGCGTTAAAAGCCCTTCATTGTTTAAAGAATATTGGAAACTTCCTGAGGTACTTCAGAATCTTAAGTTATTCTATTTGATAATTCTGAAACCATCATTTAGTAAATGACTCTTCCCTGTTATTTTAATTTTTTTTATGTTCCTGACCATTCCTTATCGATGTAAAATGCATACATGATTTTGTGCATAATTTGTATAAATTATACAATACCCTATTTCCCTGCTATGCGCCACCATTATCCTAAGGCTGCACATCGTTATATTTGAGAAGCAGTTAATTTAGCAACAGGATTTGCAAGATGCCAAAGATGGAGCACAGTAAAAGGAATAGAATATTATTTCAGTTACTGAAAGTCCAAGATTCTGAAGATAAAGAATGATAAAAGAAATATAGTATCTACTTCTGAGAAATTTTACTATTTCCATGCAGGTAACAAAGGAATCATTTACTGATGATGGATTTTTTAAGACTGGAGATGCAGTCACTACAGATAAAGATGGATATTACATCATTCTAGGACGTAAGGAAATTTATATTTCTCCTTGCATGCCGTCATATGCTTTGCTTGTAAGAGTCACAGCTTTGAGTGCAGCCTGCTGTATGGTTCACATGCATTAATTACATATTCAGAGGAGTAAAAGTTAGATCATGAGGTGGCAATTAAACTAATATTGTGTATCTTCTCTACTTGTTTATCAGGTACTAGTGCTGATATAATCAAGGCTGGTGGCTATAAGCTGTCTGCATTAGAAATTGAATCAGTTATAATAGAGGCAAGTGACTACTGTTTTCTCATACTGGTTGTTAGTTATTAACATCCCTTTATATAGTTTTTTTTAATGTACGGATAGAGCTGAATATAAGGAATGATATGATATTCTCAATCGGAACCTTTTTGCAGCATCCAGCTGTCTCAGAATGTTGCGTTTTGGGCTTACCAGACAAAGACTATGGAGAGATTGTTGGTGCAATCATTGTACCAGAGGCAGGTGTTAAACGAAGGCGACATGAAGAGTCAAAGCCTGCTCTAACCTTAGAAGAATTATCCGCCTGGGCCCAAGACAAAATTGCACCATACAAGGTATCTTCGCATGGCTATTGATTGTTTTATACCTGTTGTGTGTGTGCAAGCTAGCATGTTTGTGTGTGTGCAAGCTAGCATGTTTGTGTGGGACATATTAGGTAAGAGCATGAAATGTGAAAAGAGCCAATCTTAACCATTCATTTAAAGTTAAATGGTTAGGATTACTGTTGTCACTCTTACCGCCCCTATGTATGTATTCGTTTGTATAGGTAAACCTTTCACTTTCTTATCCTCGAAAAACCATATATAAGCTGCCACTTAAAATTTGTGATACTGAAGTTAATCATACTTCCCGTTCTTTTCTGAAAATTTTTATGTATGCGATTCAGGTGATTTCTTTCTGTTTTTTTTTTTAATGATTTCAGCAATTGCATTTCCTTGATGTTATTTAATTTTTTTTGGGGGTGCTTGTGTTGAAGTTTACGTTGACAGAAAACCTGACATAATATTAGATTGCTTGACTGAATTCTATCTAATACATGAACAAATGCTGGGTGCTTACCCGTGGAGAAAGTTCAACCTGATATTTTGGGTCTTGGTCTTTGATGCATAAATCCATTTTGCAGTCAAGATAGTTACAGGAGCTTCAAAAGTAATTTTGTTTTGATAATTTGTTTATATCCTGTTAGATTCCAACTCAACTCATCCTGTGGGACTCACTCCCTCGCAATGCCATGGGGAAGGTAATTTACTTTTGCTTGTAATGTATCCCTTTTTAATAGACCTCATTTCCTTTGCACCTCAATTATTCTTTAGGAAGATGAGTTAATTCTTTTTCTCATCTGAAATTTCAGGTAAATAAAAAAGATCTGAAGAAGCTGCTGGCTTCAGGACAGTGAACTCCATTTGAGCATTATTCACTGGGCAAAGCTAATTTTCTGAAACCAGTTTTAAGATGGTGGCAATCTCAAATAAAATCGCACCAATTATTTGATGAAGGAGAAACCTTTATATTCTGACATTTCTCAAGCTCAATAAGTTCTGGTTATGGTTAGGGGAGAAAAGGCAGAAAATATAGTTTAAGTTTAGGCTGTTTAGCATTTTAGCTTCATGATGATGGTTGATTGTATTTAATGAAAATATTTATTATTATTTTTAAAATGAAAAAAATATTTAACATTTACATTCTTAAGTAATTAAAAATATTCAATTCAATGTATTTTCAGCCATTTCATGTCTCTTTATTTTTTTATTTTTTTGACAACTTCTGTGGGTAAACCGTGAGAATATAATGCCAATACCATGAACTTACGAGCAATCTTAATTTCAATATGGTCAAGTAGCATGATGGTTTTTGCGGCACACTCGATTAATCATCGACAGGGAATGTTCTATGTTGAAGTGATTAATTACTGCAAGTCGGTTGTGCAAAATTTTCAGGAAAAAAGTACATAGGCCTGTAGCTTAAGCAAAACAGATGGTCTGGGGTCCTCGCATATGCACCCATGTAGCACACAATCTTATTGAAAATTTATGTGAAATTTAATTGGAAAGACTTGGCTGAGAAAGGTAAATTTCAATGATTTATATGTCCTGGAAGGAATTAATTTTTTCAACTGTTAATTGGAAATATTATTGGTGTGCACACAAAAAAAAAAGGATGTAAAATTTATATTATTATTATTTAATAATAAAGTGTGTTAAAAGGTTGGCTATGTTGCCATGAGAATTTTAATATGTTGATTGAATTGAGCAGTGTGTATAAAAGTCACTTATGTACCTTATTTTATAATACAAGTATACCATCAACTAATTAATTGTAACTAACTAATAGAAATAATCTAAACTCTATATCCTGTAAAGAAGAGTTTGTATTACAAGCTTGCTTAGTTTACACGAAAACAATGCTGCGATTCAAAGCAAAAGTTTCTACCATAAAGAACAACGTTGGCAAATATTTACACAGAATGTAATCGTCCTGTGTAGAGTAATGATAGTTGATCGATGATCACACATAATGTTTACAACTTGTGATTAATTTAGTAATATTTTGGTAGAAGTTATAATGTTAAAAATAATACGTTGCTAATATTCAACTCTAAATAATGTTCAAGTATTAACATAGACGTATGAAGCGAATTGGGAGGGATTAAGGGAAGGTTCAAGCCAGTATTTAAATAAAACGAATAAAAGCTAACCTGCTTTCAAGAATGAAGAAGCACGACGCCATGTTAGCTCTTCAGTCAAACCACTAAAAAAGTCAACGTTATCCTCTTCTCCCTTCCTTCACTCGCCCAACAACGCTGCTAAAATCTCTTTATCATAGAGAAAACAAGGTATCTGCAATAATCTCTTCTTCACCACTGCTCAGCTTACTGTTGACTCAGGTATCAAGCTAGTTGCTGTAGTCAAATGAGTATTATTCTTTCTTAGACGCTAATAGCATTTTCATTTTCGGGCCTGTTTTCATTTCTTACAAATCCAATAGCATTTTCATTTCTTCTTCTTTTTTTGCGGGCCTGTTTTTGTGAAGTGTCTCGTCTTTGGGCCCAATGTCGTACATGAGGCCGGTTTATGTATCTGGGCTTGGGTTAGCCCACGATCCAGTGATAGTTATTGCCATTAATGTTTCAATTTCTCTTGTTGGTTCTCATTCTCAGCGTCCGCTGCAGAGCGAAAACCTGAGAGAGAAATGGAGAAGATGAAAATAGAAGAGGTTCAGTCGACGACGAAGAAACAGCGTGTTGCTACTCACACTCACATTAAAGGCCTAGGTCTTGAGGTTCGTCCTCTTTCTCTTCCTCTTCGGTGGTTTTAACTGTTTTTTCCCTCCTTGTTGCTTCGTGAAAATGGTTGCAAATTTTGAACCTCATCGTCCTTGTGGACGTAGTTTTAGGTTCTATACGTGCTTGCTCGTAGTATGTGGAACTATTTTTCTGTTAGTTTTATGCTTCAATTTTAAGTGAATAGGTGCGTTTGCTTTGGTTTTGTTTATGCTGTTGTTGTTATTGTTTGATGATTATTCAGGCCAGTGGAAGAGCATTGCCTTTTGCTGCTGGATTTGTGGGGCAAGCGGAGGCAAGAGAAGCATCTGGTCTTGTGGTTGATATGATACGGCAGAAGAAGATGGCTGGACGTGCTCTCCTTCTCGCCGGACCACCAGGAACCGGCAAGACTGCATTAGCACTTGGGATATGCCAGGAGCTTGGGACCAAGGTTTCCCTGCCACCGCTCATTCTTGTATTTTTAAGTTTTATCTGTGTATTGTGACACCCGCTTGCTGATGTTGATGGTGTTTATACCGCTCTGCAGGTTCCATTCTGTCCAATGGTTGGCTCCGAAGTGTACTCATCGGAAGTAAAGAAGACGGAGGTTCTGATGGAAAATTTTCGACGGGCTATTGGTCTGCGTATCAAGGAGAATAAGGAAGTATATGAGGGAGAGGTGAGTTCACTGTGATTCCCTTGGTAAAACTGGGATGGTGTTGTGCTTTGTACATATCTGGTCTTGATGTTTTCCTGCTCCTGTATAAGGTCACCGAGCTCTCTCCAGAAGAAACCGAGAGTGTAATGGGTGGTTATGGTAAAAGTATTAGCCACGTGATAATTGGATTGAAGACGGTGAAAGGAACCAAGCAGCTGAAGTTGGATCCTACCATATATGATGCCTTAATTAAGGAGAAGGTGAGGTCTCTAATTTCATTGCATTTCTTCCTGCTGTTTACTTTCTGTGTGTGCTCCTGTGTGTAGGAAATTATAACTTGTCTTGTTGTGCGAAGCTGTTTTAATTTTAAATCTATATAATATTTGTGTAAACTGATCAGATGTTTCTGATTTGGGATTTCTTCCAACATGCAGGTGGCTGTTGGGGATGTTATATACATTGAGGCAAACAGTGGGGCTGTAAAAAGGGTGGGCCGAAGTGATGCTTTTGCTACAGAGTTTGACCTTGAAGCAGAGGAGTATGTTCCACTTCCTAAAGGAGAGGTTCACAAGAAAAAAGAGATTGTTCAGGTATTTAATTTGAAGAACAGTTTATATTTTATGTAATGCCTCTAAAGATCTGCTGATTTGCTATAATTATTATATTTGAATTCTTAGTAATTGATCATGCTAGAAATTTTTACTGGGATTGGCTTATGGTCAAACTGTGTGTGTGTGTGTGTGCACATGCATGTGTGTCTAATAGTGATGGTGGTGGTAGTAGCAGTAAAGTTAAAGTAGCAGAAGCAATAATAGACATAAAGGAGTACCTGCAATCCATTTTCCCTGCAAAAAGGGTAAAATCAGAAACTAAAAGAAAAGGAACGAATCTAGATTTACTTGCCAAATTCACCAAATAACAAAATCATGGTAAACATAAAGGAGTATGAACAATACAAACTAGAAGATTAGAATCAAGCAGCAATAGCACCAGCAGGAGTCAGTGAACAGTTTCTTCATTGAAGAAAAGATCTTCTGACTTCCTAAAGGCAGTACTAAGGATGTGATGTGGATGTTGACCATGTACCAGTGAACACCACCTGGAGGATGAGCATCCTGTGGTGCCTGCTTCAAGCTCTTGCCTCCTTGGTTTCCTAGTGACATCATTTGGCCATTTTTGTGAAACCAGAGCAAACCGCAAACCGGCTGGTTTTCACCAATATTTTGACTGCATTTCTGACTGAAGTCCTGGCTTTGTGGTTAATGGCCAAATCATCAGCCTGGTTCCTGGTCCAACCAGGTCTGATTTTTAAAGCCATGCTTGTGATTGTCAAATTTTATTGTAATTGTAAAGTTGAGGCCATAACATGATGAGGGAAGGGTTAACTTAAAATGGTTTTGTAAGGAACTGGTTCAGAAATTGATAAAAAGACACTTTTTATTAGTAGAAACTGCAGTACAGCCAAGCATTCAAGAGACTTGGTTCCCTCCCAATGCCTAAAGGTCCCAATCCTCTCACAATTGATAAGATATCCTTTCTCTTAATCTCTCCTATTATTTATAGGCAAACTGCCTTGATTCCTCTTTATCTCAACCCAACTAACCAAAATTAGCGACTAACCTAACTAATTATTGATTGCAAAACACAACCCTAACTAACAACTAATGGGTATCTATCAGATTTCTGCGAGCATCAAATTTTTTTATTCTAGATTTCAATTTAGAGGAGATAAATCTTTTGAACTTATTTGTTTTCAGAATATTGAAAAACTTTTTGCATAACAGTTTTAAATAAAAATAGTCAAAGGTCCATACTCTGTAAGAATGTGTTCTAGACATTGGGTATATTATATTATTCTGATTTCTTAGTATGATTTGGATTGTTTTTGTTCTTAAAGGATGTAACCTTGCATGATCTGGATGCTGCTAATGCACGACCTCAAGGGGGGCAAGATATTCTGTCTCTTATGGGTCAGATGATGAAGCCCCGGAAAACGGAAATTACTGACAAATTGAGACAAGAAATTAACAAGGTATTGTCATAACTTCTGATACATGTTTGTAGTTTCTTATTTAATTAGCCATGGGGAAAATTAAGGGTCTAAAAAATGAGCTTTTCTCTTAGCCTTTTCCTCAATTACTTTTGATTGTCCTCAGGCATATTACTTATTGTTTCAGATTTTATATGCATAATTGAAATTGGTAATTAATAAAGTCATACTTGGGACCAGAAAAACCAAAGGAAAAAGTAAAGGAGGGACAATATCAAAACAAGAGGCTAACTTTTTATGTTGGTGACAGGTTGTCAACCGATATATTGATGAAGGCGTGGCAGAGCTTGTCCCTGGAGTTCTATTTATTGATGAGGTGACTTTGTTGTTAACTTTCTCACCTACTAATCTTTGCAATCATATTGCATTTAATTAATCACTTGTTAATGTTTCTTTACAGGTTCATATGCTGGATATGGAGTGTTTTTCATATCTGAATCGTGCTTTAGAGAGCTCTCTATCTCCCATAGTAATCTTTGCTACGAATAGAGGAATATGCAATGTAAGGTATGATTAAACTAATGTTGCTTATACTGAAGCTTGTCTGCTACTAAAGTTGGAGAAACAAAATTAATGCAATGTGACAATTGTAGCCTGTCATTCTTGGTGCATTATTACCATAGCAGCCATTGCCTTGGTTCTTATTTTGTTAATCAGTGTTCCTAATTATCTCCTTAATATCAAGTTTAACTCTGCCATATGACTTTGGTGCATGTGATTTAAAAAGTTGAATGGTAAACCTCTGGTTGTGGACCCTTCAACTTGTTGATGTTTAGGGTTTATCATCCATACTTAATGAACGTACATACATCGATGTAAATTTTAAGTCAATTATCATATTGATTAATTGTTAGATTGATATGGTTCCACTTTCATCATTTCACCGTGCTTAAATTTGTGTTGCCTGCTTTTTGTACAGAGGGACTGATATGACCAGTCCTCATGGCATACCTGTTGACCTGTTGGATCGGTTGGTTATCATTCGAACGCAAACCTATGGTCCTGCTGAAATGATACAGGTAATGTGGCCTTTATCTTTCTTTTGAATAGCCTTTGAACATGCAAAGTGTTGTGTTTGGATATGCAAACATACATGGTTCTTGCCTGTGGGACAGATTCTAGCTATCCGTGCTCAAGTAGAGGAATTGGTTGTGGATGAGGACAGTTTAGCTCACCTTGGGGAGATTGGACAACGGACATCCTTAAGGTCTGTGTTCTGAATTGTGATTGGCTGTTGTTCTATATGCTTTTCTTTCTTATGTTGCTTATATTTGCTGCTTATCAGGCATGCTGTTCAGCTGTTATCACCTGCCAGCATTGTTGCAAAAATGAATGGCCGAGACAATATCTGCAAGGTGATTATGAAATTGGACTATTTGATGTTAGGCACTTTGAAATAATTTGTTTGCTACGTACTTATCTTCAGCTAAACGAGTTATTATTGTGAAATTTATAGGTGGATCTTGAGGAAGTATGTTCGCTATATTTGGATGCTAAATCATCTGCCAGGTTACTTCAAGAGCAGCAGGAAAAATACATCACATGATATTATTTTCAAACTGTTGTAATTGCTGGTGATTGAGTTTGAATCATAACTGGTTTGCTTGTCGCTTCTGCACTGTCTTCCTGCATGGCTGGGGATAATTGGTTCAGAGAATATATCTGGATATTGTCGATGGTAGCAGGAGCCAGAGATAAAGAACATGACTCGTTGGATAGCAATGCCATTATTTTGTGCTGTAATTTGTTGCTGAATTCATGATTTTGGGATTATTTTTCATGACATTCACCAACTGAAAACTAAAAGGGAAACACGGAAATGTAATGAGGCAGTTTATTTCCCATATGCTTTCAATTTTTCTCTCTTGCCTTTTCTGTTGATAATGGACGCAATTGTCTTTCCCTTTATCCCTTTTATTCTACACCTTTTTAATGACTTTTGGAATATTTTAGGATGCGATTAACATTTATCAAAATTCCTCGTCTTCCCCTTGGGGTTCTCTCTACTTGTCTGTCGATGTGGTTGTCAGATGTGCCCTAAACGCCAATAATTCTGGATTCTTGTGGACTGTTATAACTCATACTGAATAGAGAGGCGGTGATGATCCCATGTTGTCACCCTTGCCTGCTAAAGGACTTAATAAATAGTTAGCATACCGGCGCATTTTATTTTCAGGTCCAGAAGGACCAAATTGTTAATTGTGGGATTGTTCGTGAATGCTGGGGAGATTCCACAACCCCAAGCCTGTGATGTAGGCCTATAAATTTGGGTAGTTATGTAATGCGCAGTAAAAAATTAAGATGAATGTAGCATCCCGTGTTTATCAGGAATAAAATTTATAATAATGTTATGAAGATTTATATGTTTCGAAGACAGATAATAAACGCATTTGCTCTCTATATTAATGAAATGTATCCTTCTTAGCTGGCTTCGTTTTTTTTGGGGTCGTGTTCTTAGCTGATTTTAAAGTCAGTCTTGAGTCTTTATTTAGAACATTCTTTGTAAGAGTTTTACTTGGTTCATAATCCAACTTCGACTAAGGCTATACAGAAGAGAAGAGTCAATATAAGCAAGAAGCGAATACTATCCTGTGTTATATTGCTCCCTTTTCAATGAGTAAATCTTTAAGTTAATCATTGAGACTTTTCATTACTTTCTGGGTTTGTGAAATATTCAGTATAATCTTTTTCCTAATATAAAATGATGGTGAAAAGCAAAGTGAAAAATGATCAAAATTTTTTAAAAAATTCTTGTGGCTAAAATATCTGACACGTAATTTTGAGGATTAATTTAAAAATTTAATTTTTTAATACACTTAAAACCGGTTCCATCTGATCTCGATGCTGGCTGTGATGGTATCCGGCAACTGCCAAGTTTCCAAAAAGTACCGTTGAAATTACGTCAGTTTTTACTGTAGTTATAATTTCTTTAAGTTGTGAGCAAGATTCGAGTTTGCAACTGGGAAATTATTTCTCATTTGCAGTGTGCAGCCTCCCTAGTCAAAAAGGCTCAATATTAAGCGCACATTTTAAGTGTTGTACACAAAAGGTTGCCTTCTAATAATAAAACAAGGTTGACTTGTCACCCATATAATATAATCTGAAGAGTAATAATCTGTTTCATTCTTGGATCCGGCACGCTTGAGAAAGAAGGAGATGGGAGATTCAGGTCTTGAAGCAACCTTGAATTGGATAAAAGACCTGGCAGATGGGACTGTTGGTCATGAGATTGAGGTTTTAACCACAAAGGGTATCCGGGTAGTAAAGGGACATGAAGGTTTCCTCCTTTGTGACTTCAGTATACACAATGGCTTGTCGGTAATAATAATAATCTGATTCCTCTCTAACGTGAAACATTTATGTTTTTCTTTCAAAAATTTAAGCCTGTTTATTTTTTTTGGTTGTGCCCATGATAATTCATGCTTGCTTTTATGTCTATAGGATGAAAATGGACATTGGCATGTGAGTGCCATAGCAACATTAGTAGACATCATTGCCAGCTGTGTCTCTTACTCCTTTACTTCATGTTCCCAAGTCACTCTTGATTTCAGTATCTCATACTATTCAAAGGCAAAGGTTCAGGTACTCTTCTCATCTTGACCAATATCTTTGGTAGCCTTGAGTCAAACCAAATTGTTTCACTCACTATATTCATTCATTCATTCATTTTGGACATGTCTAATTTACATTTCAACAATAGGAAGAGGTTGAAATAGAGGCAAAAGTTATAGGAAAGAAGGATGAGTTGACTTCTGTGATTGTTGAAGTCAGGAAAAAGGAGAGTGGAGAATTGGTTGCTCTGGCAAAGCTGTGGATGGCAGTAGCTAGAAGGAATCCAAGACCCCAAGCGAGTAAACTCTAGCTAAATTCAGTGCTTTCTTTATGTATTTTTTTTTTCTCTGTGAGAGTCTGCAATTAATCATACTGTAAATTAGCATGTACTTATACCGGTATGGATTGTGCATAAATTGCACAAACAGTCCATTCATGGATACAAATACTAAAGCATCAAAATAATAATAAAAAAAAGCACCAAACAATTAGAATCTGGTTCCCAACTTTTCTTACTTTATATTATAATAGTTGTGACAAGTTGTTAAGTTTATTAAACGGAAAATGATGGACGCACACCTGTCCAGCGCACTCACATGTGTACACCCGGCCTTTAAATTATGATATATTGGGATCAACAACACTGAATATATATATATGAATATTATTTCTTTTATTAGACCATTAGTTTGTTTGTTATCAGTACTTACATATTTGAATAAATAAATAAACCGGACAGTTTTGATCTGGTTGATACTCTTTCCATTAAGCTAAACATCACGTTTATACAATGAATCATATATTCTTTTCCTTAGTACTAAAAGTAAAATGAATCATTATCTACTTTTGTGAGCTAAAGGATCAGTAGTAAAAAGCAATTCAATTGTATTTCGAGTCATTGAAAGATATCATCAGTGGGAATGATCATTGATTACAGAGTTACTCTGGCCAGTAGAGTCCCCACAATCATTTTAGAAATTCGTTACTCAGAGGATACTTGTTTCATCCCTGGTTTTTAATAATCTCTATATTTCAAGAGCACTGAGAGAGTACTCTCAACACAAATTACGTTGTTTGCAACATTTTTAGAATAGCAATTTAACCATGGAGCAAATATGCATCTTGATTCTTGACTTACTAACACATTTTACACTCGTAGCCTACTGATATCTGCGATTACTAGTATTCAAAACTTGAAAATATAAATATGACTAGTACATTTTGTGGCTTCAAAGTTCAACACATCAACTAGCCAGGTTATCATCATCTACGGATCCATCCTATATTCATTATGAATCAGTGGTCAGTTAACTCTTCCTCCTTTGAGTCATTGTTCTAACTAATCTTGAATACCTTGTTCGGTTAATTCTTTCTCCTTTGGGCCAATTTCTTCATTTGAGCCATTTTCATCAGTTACTTTGGATACTCGATCAGCAGTGGTTCCATAAGCCCAGCTACACACTAGATAATAAAGTATATTAACAGCACTGATAATAGCAAGAACCCAGTAGTATTTGTCATAACGACCCTTGTTAATGTTATCTAAAACCCAACCTTCCTTTCCTCCTTTTGAAGTTGCGTTTTCTACAATGTTGAATACCAAACTAGATACCACGTTTCCTGCAGCCATTCCAAGTCCAAAAAGGGATGAAGCAATACTTGACATAGTTCTAGGAAACTCAGTGTAATAGAACTCATTTTGCCCTATAGCATTGAATGCTTCAGCCATACCATTCAAGCAAAGTTGAGGAACAAGCCACATAGCAGACATATTCAACACTGCATTTGCATCATTAATATGTCCCTCCTTGATTGCTCTCCTTCGCCTTGTAGTCTCCACAATAGCAGAAGTTACCAAGTGGAGAAAAGAGAAAAACAACCCAATTCCCATTCTTCTCTTGGCACTGATCCTAACCGGTTTGCCTCTAAGCTTTGATGCAAGAGGAATAATGACACGATCATAAAGAGCCACCCATATAAATATTGTTATTACCAAGATAACAGAAAAAGAGCCTGCTGGAACTTCAAAGTGTGGAGTGATATGTCTGTTGAGGGATTTAGCTTGCAGCAATCCAAATGAGCCTCCAATGTTGAGTGACATCATGATCCCTGTAGACCACAAGGGAATAACTTTAATAATAGCTTTTAGTTCTTCTACTTGATCAACTGTGCAAAGACTCCATGGATTTAAGGCTGATCCATCAGAGGGTAAATCCTTTTCTGGATCTTTCATGATGCAAGCTTTATTCAGAAACCTAGTAAACAAAGCATCATCACCACAAGTTCAGAATTATTTCATTCAGTGAATAAGCAGAAGATTAATAATGATGACAATGTGAATATGTGACTCTACCTTAGTTTATCAGTTGGAACAACAAGATCAGAGTCCTTGTTATGATGGTATATTCCAACCGAGTTCTTCGGTGGTAAAGGAAGATTCCGGTTCTTATATGTCACAACAATTACTCGTGCAAAGCCGGTGATCAAACTGCCTTGTATTTTATTATTTACATAAAGTGGAGAAGCAAGAAAGAAGAAGACAATGGACAAAAACATAAGTGCTGCAGGAACTCCAAAACCCACTCTCCATCCAAAATGATCTTGGATATATACTATTATTGTGAGGGCAATTATGACAGCAAAAGCTGTGGAAGCATAATACCAGCTGAAGAATATTTCCAAGGCCCTTTGATTATTGGGGTTATATTTTCTATTCACCTGGTCTGCTCCAAATGCCAGGGAACATGAAAGACCACCATTTCCAATAGA
The DNA here is from genome assembly GCA_037954105.1 of Canavalia gladiata. NCBI lineage: Eukaryota > Viridiplantae > Streptophyta > Magnoliopsida > Fabales > Fabaceae > Canavalia > Canavalia gladiata. The sequence continues at coordinate 2,051,716 of CM075659.1, forward strand.
CATGAGAGCAAGTGAAGAGATTAACATTGTCATTTGCCCAGCGGTTGCTGGTTTACATCTTTTACTTAGAAGGTCGCAAGGAGGAGGCTGAGCCTGTGGGATCATTGCTGTTAGCCACAAGAGTGTCATTCCCTGTTAACAAAATGAAAAGGTTTTAAATGTAATAAAATCAACTAATTTTTCCTTGACTAATTCGAATGTCTTGTAACCCTCAAGTCTGACCAATTTATTCACAAAATGGAAAAGAAAATGAAAATGTTAGTATTTAGTATTAGTGCATTAAAGAATAAAAAATATTAATATTGTCTTATATTTCATGCATCAAGATAGCTTATTTATCTCCATATAGGTCACCTTTAAAACTTGAAAATCACACATCTGTGAATTTATCATGAATGAAATGGCTTTTCTGCTTTCGCAGATTTACAATGGTATGGCCATCAAGTAGACACTTTGATGTTATATTAATTAAGCAATTTCAAGTATCTGATAAATCTGCATCATCCATTTTTGTTTCATCACTAAAAGAGTTAGAAATATTAAGATCATGTACAACTTACAGGGCCCCTACTCTTAGACTAGAACTAAGTGCAAGTGACTACTCCGCCGGTCATCCAATAACCAATGAATTTTCAGAAAACTAGCAAATTTATTCATAATTTATCTGCAATAGAATTGAACAGTTCTTAGTTCCTCTTTGTAAAAAAAATTTCTTCCTTGGGAATTTGTTTAGTATTCACAAGACGTGGACCTTAGATTGTGCTTTTCCCTTTTGTGACTCTCAAAAGGGTTATGGTATACTTTCAAGAAACTTAACAGAATCAGGGGTTTTATTCTCCTCTCGCAGTACAAAACGTTTAACCAAAAAGTGAAGGGTAATCATCTCAAAAGATCCTCCCCTCCCCCAACAAAAAAGAATAGAAAAATTTACATGCTATCATTATTAAACAAAAGTAACCTCTTCCCTGCAAAGCATAATTTGCTTAGAGATAGCAACATTGAAGAAAGTACAATCATAGTCTTTCAACTTCACAAGAGTAAGTTTTGCTTTCCTTATTATTATTTATGAGAATAATTGAATGTGAAAAGGACAAGACAGACAGACTCCTAAATTGAACACTAGAGTTGCTAATTGAAAAGGGAAAAGAAAGTAGGAGAAGGAATACCAAAAAAGTGATGATGGAACCTAATCCAACAGCAAGAAATCGACCCAGACAAGAATCAGCAACGAAAGCACCAATGAGTGGTGTGAGATTGGTTGTTGCTGTGTATAACAGAAGCACTTGGGTTGCTTTTGCTAAATGAAACTTGTAACTCCCCATAAAATACAATACCATGTTAGGAAGAAGACCAATTGTTGCCACCCTTGCAAGTGCTTCATTTGCTGCCAATCACATCAACACAACCAAAAACAAGATTATAGAACAATCCACAATCTAAGGACAACCAAATATCCATGTCTTTTGTGATTGTGGAACAAGTTTACCTATGATGAAAGGCATGGTAACAACACCACCCTTTCTTCTTTGTGCTTGTGGAATGCTTTGGGAAGCCGTTTCCATTTCACTTGAACAAAGCTCCACTTCCTTCTCCATTGTTGGCTCCTTCATAATGCAAACAAAAACAAAGAAAGCTAGTGTACTTTCTCAAATACCACTCTCCAGGCACCAAACAAAGATGGAGTATGATATCACAACAATAAGCGCGTGAGCATGAACGCGCCCTATATATGTCTCTGTCTCTGTTACAACATGTTAATTAATTAAAGGAAACATATGCACTCACTCTCCCACGATATTTACAATGTCTGCGTTTTTGCCATTAATTGCATCAATTACATTCTGGGTAATAATCTTTACTAGTAATCTTTTTCTACAAATGCTAATAAAAATTACTTATAAAGCACCCATGTTAAAGATTAAAAATAAAAAGGATTAAATATAAAATAACTTTTTAGAATTTAATATATTAAATACTACATTTTTTTATTGTATATTTATAATTGTTCATAAATATGATTTCATATCCATTAACATGATTACTTTAAATACACTTCACCATATATATTCTATCTATTTTTAGATTGGACTTAATAGTAAGAGAAAGATGGTAAGTGTTAGTGGGCACACTTGGCAGTAGCAAGCATGTGATCACCAATTATTGGGAGTCAAATGCGTGTATTCAAGGTTCCCAACTTATATCTTTCATTCCTTTCACACTCCACTTCTGCATGCGACAAATGGAACTTGAAGATTATATCAACTTGGTAATTGCAATAAAATTTTTAAATTTTTTATTTATTCATCTATAGCAAATTTAGATTTGTTATCTTAAACGTTATCATGATTCATACATGATATTTGTTTTATTACTTCTTTAACCTTGCGAAGATTTTACACTTTTTTATTGAGAATAATTCTTGTGTTGAAATTTGAAATTATCCCTCTCCTAAGCATTCTTTTGTATGAGCTTAAATTCTTATATTAAATAATTTCTCTATTTCTTAATTCAAAATAATTTACTACTTTTGTCATTTTTTTTAAATACTTTAGTCATTTCATTACACCATTATCAAGATAAGTGTTATTCTCTCTTTTCCATTCCTATGTTGAAATTTATCTGCTCTGTCTCTCTTTTAATTTATCTAAAATTTATCAGTTCCCACGTTAAATGGCTTGATTTTAACAAGAATTGAGTCTAGTTATATCGATAGGAACTTGTGTCTTTAGTTAACCACTGTTAGTTAACATGGAATAATATCATTCGGCCGTCCAAATAGCATAAATAAATTAACATAATAAGATAGTTTACTAACAAAAATTCGTTAAGTCAATAAGGATTTGATTTATAATCTAGGATAAATTCAAATTTTGTTATACGAAGAAGATCTTATTAAAAGATGATGTATAAGTACTTCTGTTAATTTGTATCTTTGAGCACATCTTTTAATTTTATTAAGATCATACATATAAGTATTTTTCTTTGTAAACAACTTTTTTAAAAAAATTGGGTAAGATCATTACAAAAATAAAATTCTTCCTCTAAACAATATAGTTGCATATTCAGTACTCAAACTCAAAATTATTGATTAGATTTGATTAATGTCCATCGGTTGATGCACATATTTCATGGTTACTATTTTCTTTATATCATTGATGCTCGTCTATTTATAATCTATAAAAGTTGAAATGTGAATTATGTTCTTAATATTTTACTTAATCAATATACATCTTGTTATATAATATATAATATATTTTTATATAATATAATATATAAATATTAATATATAACATATAAGATATAAATATATATTATTTATTTTAATATATTAAATTTATAAATTTTTTAATCATTTATATGTATAAATTTTAACTTTTTATTTATATCATAAGAATTTTTAATTATATATATATATATAAATAAATTTTATATCTACTTACTAACCTTTATAATATTGTAAGTTTAAATTTTAAAAATATGCTTGATAAATTTTAAACAAATCAGATTTATTTGAAATTAAAAAAATGTAAAATAAATAATACATTATGCTTAAATATTCTATTTCCACACCTGATGTCGCAATAACAGAAATTTTTTTAATTAAAAATAAGATTAGTAATACATATCGTGTAAATTATTATTATTTTTGCATGTAAAATTAATTTAAATTATTTATGAATTATTAAGTTGTAACAATTTAAATATCTTTATTTTTTTAATCAAAAGTTAAATCGTTTATAAAAAAAAAATTATGATTAGATTGTATGTTTTTTTAGTATTATTTCTTTACTATTTTTTTTGTAAAAGTTAAAATTTAAAAAAAAATTATAAACAAGTCATAAAGACAAGGAATGAATGTTAGCAATAAGGTAATCCGTTTGACCGCGGTATAGATAGATGGAAATCATAATAACAATAAATAATAATAAATGATAATAAAATCAATAATAAAAAATAACAATAACGATAAAAAATTAAAAAATATATATTAAATCTAAATACTATATATAAAAATAAACAGCAATAGATTTAACAAGAATTAATAATAAAAAATTAACAAAAACAAACTAAATGATAAAAATATAAAAAAATAAATAAATAACTATTTATGATAATAAAATTCTAACACAATAAAAATGAGAAATTGAAGATATAAAAAATAAAAATAATAGGAAAAAAATATCACTAATAACCATAACAACGGTAATAATGAAAAAATAAATTAAAATTAAAAAATTAATAAAAGTATTAATTAAAAAACAAACATTATCTTGATTGGTCAATAATAATAATAATAATTTTTAAATTATAAAATTATTTATAATTATTTAATTTGTTTACACGAGATAAATCTAAATTAGAAATAAGAAAAAAACTAATTAATATTTAAACTGATTATTATAATATATATATATATATATATATATATTCTTTTATACAAATCAATAATAAAATTAAAATAAATGTATATATATCAATAATGAAAAAAGGAATATAAATATATTAAAGCAAAAATAAAAGATAAACTAATATGTAAATAATAATTATGATAATAATTACATAATAATAGTAATATTATAATAGTAAAAAAATAAAAATAAATAAAAATATAGATAATTAAGAAGTATTATAAAAAAATTTAAAAATTAAATAATAATCATAAATAAGTAAATAGATAGGATACGAGATAGATAAAATTTAATATTCAAATATTTTTATTTTTTCTTTTATACAATATTTTAATATTTTAAATTTTAATTGTATTAAAAAAGTAAAATTAAAATCTAGTAAATAAAAATAATTAAAGTAATAATTTAATATTTATTAAATAAAAATAATAAATATAATATTAATAACAGTAGTAGTAATAATAACTATGATAGTTATAAATAAAATAAATTAATTTAGGATGAAAATTATAAACAAATATATGTACAATAAGAAAATAAAATAAAAGATAAAATTTTTTACTCGAATATTTTTTATTGTGTTTTTTATGTGACTTTAAAAAAAATTAATTTATTATTATTTACTTAATATTTAAAAGAAAATAATCTTAAATTAAAATAAAGAAAGGTTTAAAATTAATTTAACAATAAAACAAACATTAATAGAATAAATATATTTAGATAAAAGATGATTGAAAAAATATTTATATAATAAATGAATAAATAAATGGAGAATAAAATGTGATATGAAAAATTAAATATTCAAATTTTTTTTATTTTTAAGATTTTAATATATATTATTTATAGTATATTTTAATAAAAATAAAATAAAATATAAATATAAATGTAATAGCCAAACAACCCCTTTATTTTCTGCCTAAACTATTTTCAATTTTTAATATTTTTAAATATTAATAATTTCTCTCATTATTTTTTCAATGGATAATATGATTTATCTTTTCTTAATTATATTAATTTTTTATTATTCTCAAATACTATGCTTAAATTTAATCAAAAATCAAATTATACCATTCTCGTTCCAAAACTTTCTTTATTCATGGATTTAAAATTCATAAACTTTAATTTAATATACTATATTAAATCAATCATTATTTCACACAATTTATTTTTAATTTTAAAAATATTATGTCTTTATTTATTCTTGTATCTAAATATGCAAAATTCTGATGTTTAGTAATTCATCCGTTCTAAACTTTTTGTCAGTAATATTAAAGTATTAATGACTTTATTAATTAAATTTGATTGTAGAAATATAATTATATTTAAATAAGGAAAAATTCATAAAAAATAAGTAAATTTTATATTTCCATTAATTCTCTATAATTTCGTTAACTAGATTTAAGTACAGGTACATGTATCATTTAGTTGGTAATTTATGATAAATTGAGTCTTAAGTATAACATGTATAATTATATTAACTCAACTAATAGTTATTAAAATGGTTCTTTATCCATTATATCTAGTATATATGTTAAAAAACTAAAAAAAAATTCAGTATAATAAATTTTTTGTTATTAATACAATAAATTTATCCTCTGTAAATAAAATTCCAGTTACTGATATATTAATTTTTTTATTTTTAATTATTTAAACTTGTACATCAGATAAATAAAATAAAACATATTAAAAATAAAGAACAAAAATATTTTTACAATAAAATAATTATCGTATCCTATTAATTTGATCATTTCTCTATCTCTCTCTTCCATCCTAAGTTGTGCACATTCAATGGTGTAAAATGCTTTTAAAACTATTATAAGGAAAAAATCCACGTCAAGAATTCACGATAAGTATTCTACTGAAACGTTGTATTAGTGGAACCGCTTCTTAAAACCATCAATCAGAAAGTTTTGTTAGTGGATTATGTTGAGTCCCTTTGTTTTTTTCTTTTAATTCTTTTTCTTTTTCTCCATAAGAAACTTCATGACTTCAATGTTTCTTTGGTGCTTTCTATAGCTATTTCGTGATCGCAAAATTTATTACTGTTAGTTGTAATAGGTAAGTTTGCCCTCTATTAGAGAAGAGAAAAAAAGGTTTCGACAAAACAATTAAAATCTAAATTGAAAAAGGTATAATACTTTTTATTAAACTTACCTTTTTTATTTAACTAAATAAAAAATATTTTTATGAATAATAATAATAATAATAATAACATTATTATTATTATTATTATTATTATTATTATTATGTACAAGAAGCCCTCCCTCCCACCTTCGTGAATCACAATTCATAGTTTTAAGATTTTATGAAGGCTCTGTTTGTTCAGATGGAAAGACAAAGTGTGTGGAGAGGAAAAAAAAATTAAAATAAAAAATAATTTGTTTCTAAAAGTATTTTTTAACCAAATAAAAAATAAATACTGTTATCCGTAACTTTTTATTATTTCCTTTTTACTATTCAAACAACCTAAGAAAGTTGTCAACATTTAATCTTCTTCAACGTTGTCAAGATTCTGAATTTTTCACAGCCTCTAAAGTTAAATTTTGAATTGCTAAATATAAGGATAAATATATTTAATTAAATGAAAAAGATAGTTAGATATAGCTATAAATTATACAATTCACACGTTGTTGTCACTTGTAATATGAAGAAGGCTCATGGGAGACCTTTAGACTTTAAGACATTGTTAAGACGTTTGAAGAGTTAATTTGACGTTAATATCTACAAAAATAATGATAATATATATATAAAGAATGCTGATCATATTTTAATAAGTCTTCGACACATATTCATGATACTTAAGACCATTTTAACATACGCTCACAGAAATTATTAATAATAATTTGGTTCTATTATAATTAGTTTTAAGTGATAAAAAATAGTTCATAAGAATGGCAACAGTTGTTCTAAAAAATGAGTAGTTTTTTTTTTTTCCTGAGAACTGCAGTAATGGGAAGTAACATACAACTATGAGCTAATTATTTAACTAACCTATTGAAAGTTACAGTTTACTAATCAATAATAGCTAGTAATTAAACTGATCCTGAGTGTGAATACAAATGAGCATACATACACTAAAAGTTTACTTTAAAGAATGTAATATTATAAAATTAAATTATGTGCCAAAGCATTTTTCACATTTCTTATAGTCATTTGAGCAAAAGTCCATCATGTGTACATTAATCTTGACTGTGACGTATACTGTTTGGCATGCAAATTATCAACATCAAAAGCGTTCATTCATACACCGTACCGGATCAAAACTTTTCCCAAGACAGATCTTATAAAGAAAGAAAAGCTAGGGTGTGAGAGCGAAAGGGTATGGACTTCAGGATAACGATGAAGGTTACTGCTATTTAGTTATTGAAAAACGAAGAGTGAAAAATTACATTGGAACTTGGAGGCTTATTTTTATAAAAATAGTGTAATTTATTTTTAAAAATATTAAATTAGTTCACTTTTAAATTTTTTTACCTATTTGGGATAAGCCAAAGTATGACTTCTTTTTTAATTTTCTTGATGTAAAGATTTCTAGTAGTTTTAAACCGTTGAAATTATAAAACCTCCAAAAATTTCACTCAAAATCAGCACAAACTTTTTTGCATTAAAAAAATAAACAGAAGTGCTACGTTGTATATATTATTATTTATTTCAGTTTTGGTAAATGTTTTGAAAACTAAACTAATTTGATATTTTGAAAAGTGAATTGCATTATATATATAAAGCCAAGCTTGAAACTCAAATCAATGCAAACTTTATTTATTTTAAATTTATAGTTAAAGTGTATTATAGTCACAGACCACAACAATTAGATTAATAGTGAAATATTTAGGTAATTTATATAAATTATAAATTTAAATTTTATTATTATCGTTGTCAAAAGAAAAGTATATTATAATTTTAACCTGCTAATTTTGAAGAATATATACTTGTTATTTACTTATTTTAAAACTATTCACTTTAAATAATTTTTTCACTTCTTATTTGACCCCCTAAGGTTAATTATGATTATGCTAAACTTAAAAGAAACCAAAATAATAATGTGAAACATATATTCATTTTAAATCATTTTTTCACTTCCTAATTAAACCTTTTTAAAATCTTTTCCTGCTATGACATGTAAATGGTTTACAGAGTTGCAGCTTGAAATGTTTCCTTTTTTATAGCCCAAGGCCCAAGAAAGAGAGGGATAAAAGAATCTGAAACCCTACACAACTACCACACATGGGGAAGTAGAGGCCCAAACCCAGATTGAAACTGTCAGGTTGTTTAAAATTTGAGTCGCCTCCATCAAAAAACAAAAGAAATTGAGTCTCAAGCACATCCAATAATAATATTAAAAAAATAAAAATATAGAATCGCAGGAGGGGCAAAGAAAAACTTAAAATAGAATCCAGTTTATAAAAAGACTATTGGAAGGAGCAAATGAGAATTGTGTAACATGATACGACCCAGAGAAAGAAGAAATGAGAGAAATTGGGAACCAAATGTGATTATATATACACATGTATGAACAAACCAATTTGCTAAGTAATAAAATACAACCATCTAACCAATTGGTAATTGTCTCTAATAATTTTCAGCACCCCATCCTGCGAAGTTGGAAGGTACGAAGGCTTAACCAGTAGGCAAAAGTTCTACAACTAACACTTTAACAGATGCCAAACAACATTAATACATCATCATGAACTAAGAGAAAGGCTTAACCACTCTAACAAAAACTATACCACATATGCCTAATCACTCAACAAAAACAACACATCATCAATAACGATTGAGAAAAAACTTAGTCATCACTGGGTAGAAGCTAAATTAATATTAATACATAATCATCTAAAATAGAAGCTTACGTTGATACTTAACCACTAAGAATAAAAATAAATTTTTAATTAAAAGATAAGATTTAAATACAGTACTATAAATGCTTTTGACACTATTTTCAATTAAAATTAAAGTTCCATTTCAATAAATAACTAAGAATAAAAATAAATTTTTAATTTAAATAAAATTTAAATACAATATTACAAATATTTTTAACACTATTTTTCAATTAAGATTAGAGTTTCATCTCAATAATCAATCAACATTAATTTCCCATATATGAAAAGTAAACCACATTTATTTATACTAAAATTTTAAAGCGTCTAATTGATTACGTAATTAGCTATATAATTAAATTAAGGTAGTTTTTACGATATCCTGATAAATTAGAGGGTTTAGTATCTTGCCCAATAAAATACAGAAACTTATATATCAATATTTATTATGGTTAATTTTAAATAAAAATTAAAATATTTATCATATTTATAGTTTAATCCTTTAACTTTTTTATATATTTTTCTTTTACCATTTTCATGGCTTCTTTCCTCCGCTTCCCTCTTACCAAACGGGTTCTGAAATTTTGTCCTCTCTAATCTCAGGTTTCTCTCCTCTGCTTCCCTCTTAATAAACGTATTCTGAAATTTTGTTCCCTCTAATCTCAATTTTTCAATCTCAAATTCGATTCATTTTTAGGGATTTTGTTTGTTTAATTTTTTTGAGAGAAAGAGAGAGTGCATTTCAATAATGGTTGCAGGTAACTCTTCTGCTTCAACCACATTCAGTTTGATGAGTCCTCTTCTGTTGGATCGTCTGTTTTACGGCAAGAAGTCAAAGCTGAATTTCATCGTTTATCCATCACCCCATGTTTCAACTTCCATGGTTGAACCCTACAACAGCGTCCTTTCAATTTATTCTCTACTTGAACACATTGGTGTTCCTCATCGACAACGAAGCTATCTACGAAATTTGCAGACACTCCCTTGACATCGATCGTTCCACTTACACCAACCTCAACTGTTTCGTCTCCCTGGTGATTTCGTCCCTCACTGCCTCGGTTCGATAAAGTCCTGAATGTGGATGTGAGTTCCAAACCAACTTGGTTCCTTATTCGAGGATCCATTTCATGCTTTCCTCTTATGCTCATATGATCTCTGCTGAGAAAGCCTACCATGAACAATTTTCTGTGGCTGAGATTACCATAAACAACTTTCTGTGGCTGAGATTACCAACAGTATTTTTGAACCATACTCTATGTCGACTAAGGGTGTTGATGCTGCTGTGGCCACCATCTAAGAAGAAGAGAACCATAAAGGTGTTGATGCTGCTGTGGCCACCATCTAAGAAGAGAACCATAAGTTTGTAGATTGGTAACCAACTGGGCTCAAGTGTGGTACGACTCAGGTGTGTTACAGGATGAAATTATAAATATTAAAAATTTTATTCATTTCAAATAAATATAAAAACTTTTATATAAAGTTGACCATATAAATAATATAATAAATAAAATAGTGCACATATGGACATATGTTGATATTTTATTGGGCAGGTACCAAACCTCCTAATTTATTATGATACCGGAGAAACTATCTTAAATTAATCATCATTTTATAAAAAAATAATTATAATATTTTTAAAAATCAATTACATATTTTTTATAATTGATTACTGTTTCTAAATTGATAATCGATTCTGAAAGATGTATAATCAATAAAAAATTATGATTATTTTTATACAAAATAATAATTAACTTAATTATATAACTAATTATATGATTAATTACTCATTCTTATTAATTGATTGATCAAAATAAATATATTTATGGTAGATATGTTTATTAATAATTTTTAATAACCAATGCAATGAAGATCAAAATTAAAGATTAACGTTACTTATTGAGATAAAAGATTAATTTTGATTGAAAAAACAATATAAAAAAATATTTATATTACATTATCTAAGTTTTATCCTTAAAAAACTTATCAAAAATAGTATGATAAGGCTCATCAATTTGATCCAAATATGGATTCACAAACAACTGTCTCTAATAATCTCAAACAGAATGCGATTTTATAAATAACAATACCCCTATGTAATTTGGAGAAGTTGATTATTCGACATTCACCTGTGACCAAACAAGAAAACATCTCAAAGTTCAACCAAGGATGAATACAATCTATCCACACTGACTACAAACCTTGTAAAAAAAACCCAAATTTCATTAATTAAACTCATTTTAAGAATTAAAAAAATTAAACGTAGTATTTTATACTTTAATTAGTAATACAGTAATATTTTCTGAAAATATTCTTTTTCATATTTCACGTATATTTTTACACACTTGTACCAGAACCATGGGTATTGCTGATGTTTAAACTTCCGTGAAGACTGGGCAGCTTGCCAAACAAAGATTTCAACTCTTTGGGGACAATTAAAATAAGAAGACCAGAGCAGAAATTGATAGGAATTTCCATGAATAAATGTGCAGTTGCTGCTAAAACATAGCAACCTAAACGATTAACATCCAAGTTTCTAATTAAAATACCTAGAACCATTAGTGATACGGACAGGTAACAAAATGACAATCAACATAAATGGTCATTTTTAACGTAATTGCATTGTAAGAGGATATATATGCTCTGCTGTATAGTATATGACGGGATATATAAAACAGATATTCAGAATACAGAAAAAGTGAAATAATTCGGTGACTAAAATATTTCTTTACATTCAGTAACATAGCGTGCATGTGAAAGAGGTCCTCAGCTCCAGGTTTCAGTTGCCTAATAATAAAGGAGAATAAAAAGAAAGCCACGAAGCTACCACAAAAAAGATGTTGGATGAATGAGCCGAATTTAAGGCGAGGCTCCTAAATACAAATCTTTTGTTCGTCTTTGTTATCAACAACTAATAGAGGATTCAAAGAAACTAACATTCTTATTTATTGAAAACATTAGAATCTCATCTCAATCAGTTACAGTAAAGTTAATGTTATGAAGATATTAAAATTTCTTCACTAACCTGGGATACCTTATCACATGGACCCTCAGTCCTGGACAGAATTAGGGGTAATTCTTCCTCATTTGAACCATTTTCTTCAGTTACATTTGATTCTTGATCAGCAGTAGGACCATAAGCCCAACTGCATACTAGATAATAGAGTATATTAACAGCACTCAGCGTGGCAAGAACCCAGTAGTACTTGTCAAAATGACCCTTGTTAATATTATCTGAAACCCATCCACCCTTTCCCCCTCTTGAAGTAATATTTTCCACAATACTGAATACCAAAGAAGATGCCACGTATCCTGCAGCCATTCCCAATCCAAAAAGGGACGAAGCAATGCTTGACATAGTCTTGGGAAACTCAGTGTAATAGAACTCATTTTGGCCTATTGCATTGAATGCTTCGGCTATGCCACCCAAGCAAAGTTGAGGAAAAAGCCACATTGCAGACATATTCAACACTGCATGAGAATTATTCATGTATCCTTCCCTAATTGCTCTTCTTCGCCTTGTAGTCTCAACAATTGCTGCAGTTACCAGGTGGAGAAAAGAGAAAAACAACCCAATTCCCATTCTTCTCTTGGCACTTATCCTAACCGGTTTGCCTCTGAGCTTTGATGCTAGAGGAATAATGGCACGATCATAAAGAGCTATCCATACAAAGATTGTAAATATCATGATTACAGCTAAAGAACCTGCTGGAACTTCGAAATTTGGAGTTATATGTCTGTTAAGGGATTTAGCTTGCAGCAATCCAAAGGAGCCTCCAATGTTAAGATACATCATGATCCCCGTAGACCACAATGGAATAACTTTAATAATAGCTTTTAGTTCTTCTACTTGATCAACTGTGCAGAGACTCCACGGATTTGAGGCTGACCCATCGGGGGCTATATCTTTTTCTGGGTCTTTAATGAAGCAAGCTTTATTTAGAAACCTAGAAAACAAAGCATCACCACAAGTTCAGTATTATTTCATGCAGTTAATAAGCAAAAGATAAAAGCAATGGTAATTTGAATATGTGATTCAACCTTAGTTTATCACTTGGAACAAGAAGATCAGAGTCCTTGTTACGATGAAACATTCCAGCCGAGTTCTTATGTGGTAGTCGAAGTTTCCTGTTCTTATAGGCCACAACAACCACCCGTGAAAAGCCGGTGAGCAAGCTGTTGTGTGTTCTATTCTTCACATAAAGCGGAGAAGCAAGAAAGAAGAAGAAAGTGGAGAAGAACATTAGTGCTGCCGGAACTCCAAAACCCAGTTTCCATCCAAGATGATCTTGGATATATACTATTCCTGTGAAGGCAATTATGACCGAAATCGCAGCTGCAGCATAGTACCAGCTGAAGAATGTTTCCAAGGCTCTCTGATTATTAGGGTTATCTTTTCTATTCACCTGGTCCGCACCAAATGCAAGGGAGCATGAAAGTCCACCATTCCCAAAGGACATGAGACCAAGGGAAGATATCAACATGCTGATCTGCCCAGCTGTTGCTGATTTACATTTTTCAGCTGCCGAATCACAAGGAGGAGGCCGAGCCTGCGGGATCATAGCTGTTAGCCACAAGAGTGCCATTCCCTGTCAACAAAAAGTGCAAAAACACAGTTGAATGTTTTGAAACCAACCAATTTTTCCTTGATTAATTTGAAAGTATAGGAATCCAACCGATTAACCGATTATGCTATATCTTCCCCCAAAAAGGAAAGTGAAAAGGACATTAAAAACATTAATTATTGTTTCTTCATAATGAAATGAAATATTTGGAAGATAGGTTATTTATTGTGTTGATGTTGATAGAAGTTACTTCATTTTAGTTTTGAAAATTACATGAGATGGAAAAGGAATAGGTAGGAACCAGGAAAGTGATGAAGGAGCCGAAACCAACAGCGAGGAAACGACCTAGATAAGAATCAGCAAGAAAGGCACCAGGAAGAGGCATGAAATTGGTGGCTGCAACAGATAAGAGGAGAATCTGAGTAGCTTGTGATAAATGAAGATGATAGTTCCCCATCAAATACAGTATCATATTGGGCAAAAGGCCCAATGTTGCCACCTTCGCAAGTGCTTCATTTGCTGCCATTTATTCATTCATTCATTCCTCCATTCATTGATTCACATAAAAATCCAAAGACAAAACAAGTGTATGAGATTGAGGGAAACAAACCTATGATGAAAGGCATTGTGACGAGGCCTCCCTTACCCCTTTGGGCTTCAGAAATGCGCTGAGAACCCATTCTCGCTTCAGCTGAACAAAGCTCTACTTCCTTCTCCATTACCATTCATCACTTACTGTTACTTTTTCCTAAAGCAACAACACAGTCACGCAGATAATAGTGCAAGTACTACTCTTCATCTGCACAAAGATGAATCTACAGAGACCTTGCCATCTCCTTCTATGGATTCTCAATAGTCAACAAACCAACCTTGTCTCCGCTCCACCGCTGTTAAATATATATAAATATGTTAGTTATTCAAGATATAATTCAAAATTATAAATAGTAAATTTGACAAAAACAAAATGTTTTTAATAAATATAAATATTGAACAAAAATTTTAAGGCCCAATCTTTGAGGACTACGGCTTTTGGTTTTGATAAGTGGGCCGAATGAACTAAGGCCCAATTGTTCAAAATTTAAAACTGCGCCTCTTCGCTTTCTGTCTTCTTTCCCGAATTCTCACACAGACGTACACACAACCCCCACACACACACATATCTGCAACTAACTGCAAGTAGGTTTATAGTGTTTCGACCGGGAAAATGCCAAAGCGTAGAACCAAGAAAACAGCTAAAGTAACCGAATCAATACCCGAACCTCCAACTCAAACGCAGCAGTCTCAGTTCATCGACCTCGAAATCGAAGGTTACATCCACATTTCGCTTTTATTTTCACGAAATTGCAAAATGTGTTTGAGTTTAATTGAATTAGGATGTAGCCATGGAGCGGCAAATCGGAGCAATTAGGGCGGTTCGGGACGTTGAGATCGAGCACTTGCTTACCGAATTGCGATTGTTGCGCTCTTGTTTCGACAAGGAACAGCTCCAGAAACCCGTTTTGCAGGTTTTTGAAGAAACCCTACCGAACCTCTCCTTGGTCAACGACGAATGCAACAAGAAAATTGAAGTGAAATGGAAAGAGAAAGAAAGCTGCGCCGATGGATTAGACCTCCACGCTTCTTTGCTCCAACGCTTGTCCATCGCCTCAATCCCTCGCTTCCCTGGCTTTGAATATTCCACCAATGCAGGTAATTTTTATCTTATGAGTAAAATATGTTTTTATTTTTTATAAATGTAGTAAATTTGATTTTAATTCTCTAATAAATTTTTTTATTAATTTTGTTCCTTTTAAATTTTAAAATGGTCCTTGTTGTCCCTAAATACTATCTAAATATTTTAAGTCACTTCCATTATACAATGGTTATTGATGTGTTATAGTTAAATACATATTATATTATAACAAAACAGCAATAACAGCCATTTCGAATTTTAAAATTTGTTTACCAAAATCAATAATTTTTTTAAAGAATTAAAACTAAATTAAATCATATTTATCTAAGTCGTATTTTATTCTTATGCATATCACTTGCGGACATGTGTTTATAGTTGACACTGACAGTAGTTACTTCTTTGGTGACAGGGAGAATGAGCCTAATTGATACTGATAACCTGCATTTCAAGGACACTGTATGTTCTCTTTGGACTTTGTATAGCTATTCCATTCTCATACACCTTTTGTAGATTGATAAGGCATTGCTGAAAATATTATACATAAGATCAACGTGATATTATTAATTCAAAAACATAAATGAAGGCCGTAATATGTCATAAGTTAGCATTAACCTTCTTTTGTCATGTGAATTTTTCTGAGAAAAAAATGGGTGGCATTACTCTTGTTCATCGATTCTTTTTTGTAACTGATATGATATGAAATGTTGGCGAATTTAAAAGATCACGTTTTGCTTCTTCAATAATTAATTAAATGCCTATTATATATGTAGGTTTTGGAGGAGCCATCTGAAACTCAGACACTGGCAATGCAAGAAGGTCTTCAGACTCCCGGTGTTCGTGCCTTCTTCCTTCCTACTATTGATTTAATATAATGAACTCATTTGTTGCTAAGGAAAATCGGGGTGGGTTTTAACTCGTTAACAGTTGAAGAGATTAATTTGGCTCTTTATGTGTTTTGTAGGTGAGTAGTCAGAGGTTGTCTGTTGGGATGACACCAAAGACACTTAGGCTGCCAAAGCCTGGCGAGATGCTTCTCTCTGTCCATGGATCACCTCTAGGTGTTTACAAGGACAATAACATGGAAGCCATACATGGTATGAAAAAAATTTGAGTGAGAATTGAAACTGTTTTCTGTATCATTTTCGTGGTATTTATTGGTTTCCATTTTGCACAAGAGTGGTGATAAGTCGTAACTTCTTTTTTTTCCAACAAATGCTTACCCT
Organism: Canavalia gladiata; assembly: GCA_037954105.1. Taxonomy (NCBI): domain Eukaryota; kingdom Viridiplantae; phylum Streptophyta; class Magnoliopsida; order Fabales; family Fabaceae; genus Canavalia; species Canavalia gladiata. Next base: position 2,068,399 of record CM075659.1, read on the forward strand.
GAAACTCCAAAGCACCCACCTTAGTGCTTCCCTTATTTACTATCCAATTCTGTTCTTCCACAATTAATGAGATACTGCAAACTTATTTAGTTTTGATATCTATTTTCATGCTCAGAGTCAGAGGAGGGCTGAAGGCCGTCTAATTCCGTTGTCTTCCAAGAACAAGCTATACAAGTCTTTAGAAACAAGAGCCATACCATTTCTGCCATCACTTGTTATTATTCATCTTTCAGTTACTTGAAAATTAATGGCCCCTTGTTATTATTCATTTTTCAGTTAGCGTTTCAGATTTACAGTGTTGCCCTTGACAGCCGATTAGATCGGAATAAATGCGGGCATTGATCTTGACCTTCTGGCTTTAACAAAATTTGGAATGGGATGCAACTGGAAAGGAAAAAGGCCTGCAAAATTGTCTTACTACTGTAGTCTTTTGTATATTGTTTGTAATTGCATGGCTAATTCGTGTTACCCGAATGATAGGGTTGTAAAAACTGTTTTGCACTGTAATTTTATGATCAAACAATAAGCTTCATTTAGATTCTCCTTTTATTGGCAAAGATAATTCATGAGATATAGTTTAGGCTTGTTGGAGCTGCAGCAACAAGCAATGCGGTATTATTACATAGGTTCACTTCACGTCACAGTAACATCCAAAGAGATCGACACCTGAGTCTTGGAATTGAGCAGCACAAAGTCCAAAATGTTGCATGATATATAGATGAAGTCTAGGATTCGCTCCATTCTTGTAATGTTGGGGTTGCAACTCCAATATTTTTCATGTCAAGCACATTGGCTGAAACCATCGAAATGGTGGTCGTCATTATAATGAACATTACTTGAAAAGAAAAAGGTTTGCCATCTTTGAGGACATCTAGAATATCAGAACGTAGCCACAAAAGAAATGGATTCAAGTGCAGTGTATGACAGCATTAAATATGTCATCAGCGCAATCATGTTAACTCCAGGTAAAGATAAAACAGCAAGAAATTTTCTTTACAACAGTATGTCTTCGATTCCTCTCCTCAAACATTACACCACTTGTGTGATATTATATTAATGAACCTCAAACATAACACCACTTGTGCTATATTATATTTTCCTCTCAGAAAATAATGAATTGACATTTATGCTTCGGAAGATTTGAAAAATAGTAAGAAAAAAAATAAAAAGATAAAATATAAATAAAAATATAATAAAAAAAAATAAGTTGTTTGAATTGATAGAAATAAAAAAAATGAAAAGAAAAATATTCTTTCCAAGCTAAGTGAAAAAGAATTATTAGTAATATAAATTTTAATTTATATAAATTAAAAAAATAAAATTTAACTTTAAAAATTTGGTTTTTTTACTAAATTTTTTATTAATATAATTTTATTATTTATTTTTAAAAAATATTTAATAATTTAAAATAAAAAAAAATTCCTCCCTCATTTTTATGAATAACCAAGAGAAATTTTTTTTTTGAATTCAATATAAATTAATTTCTTTTTTCCATATAAGACAAGTGCAAGAAAATAGAAATAAGAATAAAATCTATCCACTTTCAAAAATAAATTTTTTCCTCCCTCATTTTCTTCAATCCAAACCCTGTTTTAAAAGATATACTTCATATAAAATTCTCTCCAGAAATCACTTATGGCTTACTCGTGTTAAAATTTGATGTATAAACTCTTGTTGGCATCTTCATACGTCAACCAACTAATTGCAACACAACTTTGTACATGGATCAGAACTCTATATCTCTGCTTAGAATTCATGGACATATGAGCAAAAGATATGTGTGTGCAACAAATGGACGCTTTCTGAGATAACATAGAAAAATTAAGGGGCTGTTTATTTTATAAAAAATTATTTTTAATTTTAATTAATAATTATAAACTGTTACTTTATTTTCATTTTTTTTATTTTTAAATGTTTATATAGAAAATGATGCAAAAATAATAGAAACTTTATACTGACTTTATTTCTTTTTATCTGTTCAAAAATAGAATAAAAATTTTATTTCTATTTATTTGTACACTTCAATTTTTTATAGAATATTAATTATTATTTTTCATATATATCCTTATATCTATTAAATTTAATAAATAAATAAATAAATAAAAATAAAATAAATTTTATATATAAAGAATAAACTAGAAAAGTAAATAATTTTTTAAAAAAAGTTTATCTATTTGTGCTTATCTTTCTTAACAGATACAAAAGAAAGGAAGAGTAATACTTTTGTAATCATCCTTGAAAACAAAAAGTAAGCCAGCGAAACATTGTTATCTAATTTGTATCAAACAGTCCTAAAAAAATATATATTGTAAAATCTGAAGATCATTATTTACTTAAATACCTATCGAACAGGTCTTTTCTTAGATGGTATTCGAAATAAAGTTGCTATCAACTGCAAGACTTTCAAGAGATTGAAAAATACATACCGAATAGATCCTTTTTCAAAGAAAGATAACACAAGAAACACTTTGTTTGATTTCGAAAATAAAATGAAAAGAGAAAAAAAAAATTTAAAAAAAAACTAAGAAAGAATATGGATAGAAAGAAAGTAGTAAGAAAATTTGAAGTTATTTGATATAAGAAAAATATGAAAGAAAATAGAAAAGAAAAAAGGTAAAATCTTCTCTTTGTATACTTGGTTAGATAAAATATTGTAAGAAACAAAATTATTTTTTTAACTGAACAATTAAACCCTTAAAAAGAGTATTTGTTTTATAATATAATATTAATATTATTTTTAATTTGATTTTTTATTTTTAATTAGAATTTTTATCAATTAATAGGAATAGAATTTGAAATTCATCAAAATATAATAATCTATGACCAATAAAATATTTATTTGTTATCTTCTTTTTTGAGCCATCTGTTTCTATTTCCTTTATTGCAAACTATGTGATAAGAAGAAAAGTGATAATATATGAGAATTAGCAGTGATCAGAAGTGAGAGAAGGTAAAAAATGTCTTGAAATGTCAGGGTGCGAAGGATATATATGCGGAATAAAAAGAAGTAAGGTAATCTCTCTCCTAATTCACCTCCACTTTTGCAAGCCCTAAAAGTATATAGTCTTCTTTCTTACTTTATTTTTCTCTCAAACCCTTCTTTTGCTTCACCAAAGGACAAAAACTCTTCTCCTCTAGTTCCAAATTTTTTTCATTTTCTTGTTCATCAAACATAGTGTAAGGATCTTTTTAATTTGAAAACAACTTTATTTTTAAATGTTTAAACAAAAACAACACAATCTTCAGAAAATAGAATACAAGTAAGTAATTTGATATTTTTACAATTACCATAAAAACAGAAAATAAAAAATATCAAATTATACTAACTCTTAAAAAAACATTGTATAAGCTGAAAACTTTAATTATTTACTCAAATTTCTATTGCAAAAAAGGTCTTTTCCAATATGATTATCCAAAAAAGTTCCTGCCAATTGAAAAGCTTTGGAGAAATTAAAAAAAAACATACCAAGATGAATTTCAGGCGAGGTTGCTGCTGTGGCATCAACAATAACAGTTACATGTTTGTAATCCAATGATACAGCATCAAAGACAGTTTGTCTGATACAATTTGGGGTTTGAACTCCTACAAATTAAATAAAGCTATGTGAAGTCATTACATATATACATACATATATATATATACATATATATATATACACACATATATATATATATATATATATATATATATTATATATATATATATATATAACTATTAAGTAAGTTCAGATTGTGCATTACTACTAACACTCACCAGTGACCACCAGACTATTAATTCCTACTCCTTGTAGTACTGAATGAAGGTGTGTAGCAAAGAAAGCACTAAACCTGGTCTTCACAAGTTTATAATCCCCTTCTTTAATTACCAGTCCATCAACTAATTCTCCACCTTCACTCCCTTTAATGGCTGGACCAACTTTCCCTGCTTTATATGCATGCCTACGAAAAAGTTCAACATCTCTTCCTAAGGGATCATTTTCCCGTACTACCTGAAAACATTTTCAGAGACATTATTCAACAATCACAAAATTATATACACTTTCATCTTCTTTCCCTAATATTCAACAATACTTTTCTTAGAAACCTAAACAGGAAAGAATTTCTTTATTTTCTTGAAATAATACAAATTAATTCATTTATAAATGGTTTTAAAATTAAATTTAAAAAACTATGATGGAAGTTGAAAACTAATGAAAGAAATTTATTTAAGTAAGAGATTATTTTGTAAAAATTAAATAAGTTAAGAATTAAAATATTAGTAAACTCAAACATAAAGTTTCCTACCATAAACAAGTAATTCATATCAAAACTTGTTTCATTTCAAAGGGATTGAATCATTATCCCCAACTTAATATTTACAAGAATTTTTTAAGGTTTTTGTATCTTCCATTAGTGTATTAGCATTATGTGAACTTACTCAGCAAAAGTCCATATAGACATACATAACAGAGAAAGAGTGTTATTACCCAAACTATGAGAAACCCACGCTGCCTTGCAACCTCCACGGCCTCAATCACATTTGGGACAATGTCTTTCCCTCCTTTTAGTGGCACACAACCCCAATCTTCTATAAAATCTTTCTGCAAGCCTCAAACATAGAATCCTTAAATTTTCCGAAAAGAAAAAATGCAGAGAAACAATAGGAACAACGTTGGAAAGTAACTACTTACCTGCATGTCGATTACAAGAAGGGCTGTGCGGTTAAAATCCTCAGCCATTTCCAAAGATTTCGCCAATAATTAGGTTGAGAAATGGAGGTGTTGAGGAGTTATGTTGAAATGTGCAGTTGTACATAGAGACCGTACAATTTGTCCATTCTATCTAATCATAATGACTTTGTAGTTCTATATTCAATGAATGGGATCAGAATCACAATAAACACTGTTTGGTACTCCAAATACATTATTGCTTCCTTGAAAATGTTTTCAAATTGGAAAATATTTTTTATTAGCAAAAGAAGCTGTTGGTAATACCCCACCTTATAAGAGAGTACTATCCCACCCTTAAGCAAAAAATAAAATAAAATTTCTCATACAAACACTATACAAATAGTAGCATAAGATTATTTACCATTAAAGATATATATATATATATATATGGTTGGTACTGTTTTTACTACGTGGAGGAATCATTCCTATGAAAAATTTAAGAAGAATTGTATAAAAAGAATGGCTTCGGGTGCAATTCATAAATAAAGAGCTAAAAACTTGTAAATAACATTTACTTTAATCATACATTAATGTTATAAAAATTATTTTGAGGTGAAATATCAAACAATATTATTATTTAAATTTCATGTATCTGACCGTTAAAAAAATTTAATTTAAGTTGAATATAACTATTATAAATAATAAATCTCTCATTTCTATCGATGATACCAAAAACAAGGTTAATATATCTTTTCAAATGCAAACATTAATTTTATGAAAGTAGATATAAATACAACGTACAGTATTAAATAAATAATAATATTTCATCACGTGTTGCTAACACTCGTGAATCACATCACAACAGGTGAAATTCAAGGTTTTATAGTCGTACATGGAATATCATGTTTCACGAATTTAGAAATGTCAAATGGTCAAGTGTGAAAATAATGTATTTGTCATTGATTTAAAGTAAATTACATAAATTTAATTCATTTTAAATTAAGAATTAATGTATTTTTTTTCATTTATAAATTTTTTATTTTAAAAAAGGTTAAATTTATTCCCATAATAAAGAGCATGAATACTAAACTTTCTCTTATCCTTTTATAAGAAATAATGAAATGTATTCTTTTGGTTTTAATTATAAGAAATATAGATCAATTTTTAAATATATTAATTGTTAATTTTTTATAATATTTAAATTAATAAAATATTTTATTTTATATACAATTAATTTAATTATTTAATATCATAAATACTTTTTAAATAAAATTTAAATTTGTAATAAATTAATTATTTTAGTTACTTTTATTGATCTTAACAAGTTAATTATTTATTTTTATAAAAAATCGAAAAAATAGAATAAATATATGGACATATACCCCCATAACAAAGAGCGTATATTATAATTGACTATAAAAATAATTAAAGTCAAGTGTGCATATAGAGTATACACATTTTTAAAAGAAAAATTTTATAGAAACCAAATAAAAGCTAATTGTCATGTGTCAAAGCCAAAAATATAATTTTGCCTATAATATTGATTATTATTGTTCACCATTTCTATTTCCACATACATCAAGATAAAACTTAGACCTAAACCCAGTTAAAGATTAAAATAAGTTAAGTAAAACTAAATTTTATAAGACTTGAGTCTATCTAGACTTTCAAATTTAACACATATCCTGTTTACCACAAATAAATCACATTTTAAAATCCAGTTTAACTTTCTTAAAAAGTCCAATCTCACCTATAGACTATCAAAATCCATTTTATAATAAAATCTTTTAAATAAATCAACAATTTATTCTAACAGGCCAAAATTTATATATAAATCAGCTAACTTTACTAACAAATTTATAATCTTAAAATATATTAATAATAATAAGTCAATTATTAATATATAATCTTATTATTATTTAAATAAATCAATTTGTTAACTCACATTTGAAGAAATTTTGTAGATGTGAGTTAAGTTTAGCAACTTGGAACTTTTCTAAATCGTAGTGCGTAGGACAAGAAAATATAAAGTGATATTAATATATTTTAGGATGCAACAACTACGTAATGCAGTATACATAGGATTGAAACTTGGAATTGAACACCGCAGGGTGCAAATAGTTGCATTGCTCATGTAGGTCAAGCTTTGAGTTCGCTCCATTCTTGTAATGTTGGGATTGCAACTCCAATATTTTTCATGTCAAACACATTGGCTGAAACCACCAAAATGTTGATCATCATTACAATATAATGAACTTTGATCATAAAATTATTTTGAAAAAAATTTAAAAAGTTTACCACAGTTGAGAGCATCTAGAATATGAGAATGTAGCCACAAAACAAATGGATTTAAAATGCGGTGTATGACAGCATTAAATAATAAATATATCACCAGCACAACCACTTAGCAAGATTTTTTGTTTTTACAATTATATGTCTTTCACTCCTCAAACATTCCACCACTTGTGTTATATTAATTCCTCTCATAGAAAATAATAATTGATACTAAAAAAAAGTACTTTCAGGAAAAATCCTAAACCAGAAATCAATTCTGACTTACTTGAAGTTAAAATTTGATGTAATCATTCATGATCAATAGATTTTAGCTTTAGAATAATAAACTCTAAGAAAGGAATTATTTACTAAATTAGGCATCTGCAGGCTGCAGAGAAAACTTCTTAATCTCTAATACTTGTGCAACCTATAAAGTGGCCAAACTCTAGTGATCATGTGGCAAACTACCAAATTGCAACATAAATTTACATAGATCAGAATCAGAGTACTATATCTCTCTGCCCAGTGTTCTTGGATGCTGAGTGATTTAAGAAACAAAAAACAAGAGATCGTAATCCAATTTGGAAGGTTTTCAAGAGATTGAAAAATACATACCAAGATGAATATCAGGTGTGGCTGCTGCTGTGGCATCAACAATAACAGTTACAGGTTGATAGTCCAATGCTACAGCATCATAAACAGTTTGTCTGATACAGTTTGGAGTTTGAACACCTACAGATAAATCCATATGAAGTCAATACAAAAATATAAAACAATTAAGTCTGCATCATGCATTAGAACTATTACTCACTCACCAGTGACCACAAGACTATTAATTCCTGCTCCTTGAAGGACTGAATGAAGGTGTGTGGCAAAGAAAGCACTAAACCTGGTCTTCACAAGTTTATAATCCCCTTCTTTAATTACCAGCCCATCAACTAATTCTGCACCTACACTTCCTTCAGAGGTTGGACCAACTTTCCCTGCACCATATAGATGCCGACGAAAGAGTTCAACATCTCTTCCTAAGGGATCGTGTTCCCGTACAACCTGGATACATTTTAAGAGACACAATTCAATAATTGAGGGAACTATTTTTCTTGAATGTCAACAGCCTGAGATGTCCAGCGAAAATAAGAGTATGAGACTTTCATTTCTTCATGTTAGCAGCTAAAAATGTATGGAGTATTACCTGGGAAAACACCTTTGTTATGATATCATGAGCTTTGAAAAGAGACAAAAGCAAGCAGAGAACTCTTCAAAAACACACAGAAACAAACCTTTGATCCAAAATACTGAGCACATATTGGGTATTAGACTATGAGTAAATAAAATCAAAAAACCTAGGGAATTATAAAACTTAATTATATACACTTTTATATTCTTTCCCTAATATCCAACTATATTTTCCCTAGCAACTTCACTTGGCATGGAGGCACCCATCATGCAAACAAGTTATTCATATAAAAATTTCTTTCATTTAATTGAAAAAGGAAAATTATTCATTCACATTAGAATCATTATCTCCAGCTTCCCCCACAGAATTTTTACATGAAATTTTAACGTTTCTCCCAATAACCAAATATGTACCTTGACAACCATGAATCAGTCAAATAGTATTGACAATGCAAATATTACAGAGAAAGAGTGTTCGCTATTACCCAAACAATGAGAATTCCACGGTGCCTGGCAATTTCCACAGCCTTAATCACATTTGGGACAATGTGTTTCCCTCCTTTTACAAGCATAGGACCCCCATCTTCTATAAAATCTTTCTGCAAGCATAAAAAACCAAAGAGAGAATCCTTAATTTCTCAAAAAACATCATGAGAAGCATGAGGAACAACATTGGAAAGCAAGTACCTGCATATCGATTACGAGAAGCGCGGTGCGGGTCCAATCCTCTACCATTTCCAAAGGGTAAAGCCCACCAAGTGCGGATTTTGAGCGCAGCGACAAAGGTTTTGGCCAATTGGGTATCTTATTATATGCTATCTTGGTCCCACTGCACAGAAGCTTGAAACATGAAGCCCAGATCAGTTACAAGGATTGGGGGGAAACTGAGGAGGCAAAAAATAGAGAAGAGAAGAAGAAATTACCGAAAGCTCAAATTGGGCGTATTGAGATTCAGAAATCGAAAGGGTGAGAAATTGAAATTTGTAGGTTTATAGGGCAACCTCGCCAAAGTGGACAATGCTGCGTCCATGTTCAATTTCATAGATGCTCAGGTCTTGCTTCTGTTCCTATCCAACATTTTTGGAAAACCCAATTCGGTACCTTGTATATAGTTTTACTAGTATTTTATTCTTTAATATATTTAATTTTTTAAATTAATCTCTTATTTTAAAAAAAAAATAGTTTATCTTCAACTTTTATTACCATGATACTATTTATAGATAAACTAATTTAAATTCTTTTAAATAAATTAATTAACTAATTTACTTAATTTTTGAAACAAAAAATTAATTTAATTATATTAAAAGTTAGAAGACAAATTTATAAAAATTAAAAAACTAAAATACAAATAAACTTTTCTTATATATAGATATTTTTTTTTATGAAATACATCCTGCATCTGCATGAACTTATGAAATACATAATACATTATAAATTCTTAGGTTTAGCTAGCTGGGTTTCGCCTAAAAGCTAACTCAACCTGAGATTAATGAAATGTACCTAAACCGTCAAGGTTTCAGTGGTTCAGAGTCAGTATATATACTTATATGATAAAAATTTATCCCTTTTACCTTTATTTATAATGTGTTTCTAAAAAAATTATGATCTTTAATATTAAATTTAAGAAATATTTATTATATTTTCATATTTATATTTATAAATTTTGAATCTTTTTAAGTTTCTTACAGGTGATACCATGTTTTTATTAACCTTGATCTTTAAAATTAAATTTAAATATTTAAAAGTAATATATTTAGAATAAAGAAAGATTTATTATACATTATATTTTTATTGTAATAAATATTTATTTTTTAATAAAAACTATTATTTTTAAATATTTAAATTCAATAAGAATTGAGATTAATGTTTTTAAAGATAGTAATAAAGTTGAATGCTGCTAGATAGGAGTAAATTTTAAATAATATAATTTTTTAGCAAATCAATATTATTGAATATTAAAAACTTATTTAAATTTATGAAATTTAAATATAAAAAATTATAAATAAGATTAAAATATTTAATTATAAAAATGTAAAGAGTAATATATAACGAAAATAAATTGGATGGATTTTGTAACCAAAACAATTTGGTGGATTTCATTTTATCTTATACGTTATTCAATCTTAAATGGATACAGTTTTTGTTTTTGCCTCGTTTACTTATAAAATTACTGTCTTTATTTGTTTTTAAATGATCTCATTCCATTTCTTATTATTTTCAATAAAAGAAAAAACTGTTAGTAAGAGAAAGAAAATTGATGTTTCGCAGGCCTTGGGCTTTCTTCCAGTATTATTGCTTTTTATTCCAAGATTCAAATTTAAAACCTTACCAGAGCTTCAAAAACTTCAGCTTGGTTCAACATGTAAGATTTTATTTTATTTTTTCATGAAACATATAGTTTAATCTTGAGATGTTTTATGTGGCGGGGGGGGGGGGGGGGGGGGGTTATTTTGAGTCACTGAATGTTAATTATTATTTTTTGAATGATTTATTTTATTAAAAAATTATTACTTCGTTTAAAATGATTTTGATAAAAAAAATAAACATGTGTTAAAGAATTTAAAACAATTTTATAATTTGCAAACAATAACATATTGAGTTCAACTACATCATTTTTCTATAATTTTGTCATTAGTATATTGTTATTATTATTATTATTATAAATAATTATAAAAATTGTAAATACTAACTATTATTATTTATTATTTATTATTTATTATTTATATGAAATGATGATAGATTTTTAACAAAATATAGTCATGATAAACATTTTACCATTTTTATTGTGAATTATATTCTAATCAACTGTATTTCTTTTTGTTGTCTATATATATAATATTTCTCATTTTACTTAAGTAATCATAATAATATTATTAGAATAATGAAGAGACTTTTATATTTTAAATATATTGTTGTTATTTTATTTTGAAAATTATTTATAATACTTGTATTATGGAAAATTATTATTCATATTTTTACAGTAATAACCTTATTTAAGTATATATTATTTATAAATATCAAATATCATTTTATTATATATCTCTTGTTAATTTTTTAATATTTTTTATTTTATAATACTTTGATAATATATATATATATATATACATACGTACTTATATATATAAGCTATAGTGAAAATCAATTTTTTGTTGATGATGCGTATATTAATTATTAGGAGATTGTTATGTTATTTAAAAAAATTATTATATATAGTAGTTAAGATTTTTTTTTTAACTTTATCTAAATTAATAAATATTACAGTTATGTTTTTATAATATTAATATTTTATTATTTATATAGTTATGTTAAAATTAAAAAAATTATCATTTATAATCTTTTAAATTTTATTTAATTTTATTTTTTTAATATAATATGAAAAACAACGAGATTTGAATCTAAATAATTATTTTTTTAAAAATTATTTTAATTCTTAACCATTTATTATTAGATTAATTTTAATAATATTATTTAATTTTATTTAAATTAACTGTATGCCCACTATTATATTTTAACGTTGATATTATTAGGAAAAATAATTTTTATAATTTAAATTTTAATTATATTTTTAATAAAATATTTTTTAATTATGTTTTAATTCATATTTTCAGTGCCTAAAAATGTTTCTCTATCCATCAAGTCAACTCTCTTTGATCAATATTTTTAATTTATATTTATTATATATTTTTTTGAATGGACGCCTGTTTTATTTCCTTCTTTTATTATTAAAAAATATTATCTGCTAATAATTTAACATTAAACTATTTTTTATTAATATAGATTTTACTTAATATAGATTAAATTATTAATATAAATATAATAAACTTCTAAACGGTAAAATATATCAGTACATTAAATGTTAACATAATTAATGCATTTTTTAAAAATTAAATTTTCAAAATTATATCAAAACTTACTTTTTAAAGAAAAAATTATATTAATAAATTTAAATTAACTTAACACTTTAAATTACAATTTTTTATTGTTTTTATTTTCGTTTCTCCTTCCCTCACTGGACATCCAGAAACGTTTACTATTGGCCTCCTTTTGAGATTTAAATATTTCAAAAATAAAATAAAATAAATTATTGCTTTTGTTTTTTTTTTAATTTTTAAAATAGTTTTATATTATTTAAAATTAAAAATATTTAATAAGTATAATTTTTAAATAATATTTAATTTAATTTTAAATCTAAAAATAAAAACAAATTTAAGTTTTTTATTTTTCTAATATTAATATATTTTCATGTATTACTTTATTTTTTCTTTTATTTTATGAAATTATTTTTAAAAATTTAAAATACAATTTAAACAGCCCTTACACTCATTTAAGTTTCAAAATCATATAATTATTGTTATTTGGTAGATATTATATACTTTAACATTTGTGTTATATTACCAGTAATTTCTACCTAGTTTAACTCAAACTCAAACTTATATAATAAAAAATTATTAAAATTGCTATAATGGTGAAGATTAAAGTATAATTACATAAGAGAAAAAAAAAACTTATACAATTAAAGGAGGTAAAATTATTTTTACTGAATTTAAATGCAAGTATAGCTTCAAAATTCAAGTTCAAAATTATTGGTTAAGTTATAACAATATCAACCGATTTACAGGTGAATGTGAAGTAAATGATAGTAATAGTCATCGGTTAAATGATAATAACGGATGATGGATGTATAATAGTAACAATAACACAAGTAAATCATATTAACATGGTAGTTGTATGTCTCTAACAAAATGAAAAAAATTAAATACTATTTTTTAATTAGAAACAAAATTAAAATAACCTTTTATTAATTTAAAAATTAAAGTAAAAGTATATTAAAATTGGTTAAAAATCAATTAAACACATTTTAATTTAAAAATTTGCATGTAAACTATAAAAATAAGAACTCAAGATGAGCTCGAAGAAAACTAAGAAAACCATGATAATAGCATAATGTACAGTGAAACTTTCATTCTCTTTGGTCCTTGCGTGCGTTTCCTCTTCTGCTACTCTTAGGGTAGGCAGCACGAAAGCAAGAGATGAAGACAAACAGAAAAGAACACAACACAAGCACTACTTAATTATTTAAAAACATGAGTATCAAGTCTTACCCATAACCCTTTGCTTTTGTATTTTTCTTCTTTATAATTTAACCCATATCATCCTTGTTGTTTCATCTTATTATAGTATATTGTGTAGTGTACTGACGTGTAACACTTTTGTATTTTTTTGTTTATATATTTTGGATTTGATTTTTCTAACTGCACGACGCATTTTAATTTGAACACAAAATATATAAATTATAATTATTGACTGAAAAATAAACAGTTAAGATCGATTTTATAATTTATTATTATGTTCGTACATACATTTTTATCATATTCTTTGTTTGCATATACGTTATAATTACCTACCTTCATAGATCTGGAAACCATCCTATGCCAACTTCTATCCCCAGTTTTATTTTCTTTCCTTTTTTTTTTTTAATTGATTGTAAAGTTTGCGCGTTTGAGAAATATTTATTCTTTATTTTTAAATAAGTTGAACTTAACATTTCTACTTTAATGTATAGTCTTTTCGTTTTTTCGTGTTTGGTACATATATTCATTTCTTCAATTACTTTACTCCCTCTTTTGTTTTTAACAATGAAAAGCATTAAGAGAGACATGCTAGAAAACAAATGATACAATCACATTCAAACTTTTAGCTTTTGCTTTTTCTCATATAATTTATTCATATATATAAAACAATTCTAAATTACAACTTTCCATCGGAGTACGTCATCGTCAAAAACATAACCTGAATGTATAGTCCAATAATGAAAATTCCGTAATGGACTAATCATTTAACTAATTCATTATTTATTCTTAATTAAGATGATCGATCATTTTATATATATTACTTGTTAGTGGATAAAAGGTGATCACCAGTCATTACCCCATTGTCGTCTTTACATTTGAAAGTGGAAATTAATTAAGGCAGCATGAAAAACGCAAAATCCTAACTTAACATTTGCCAAACACAAATTGATGAAAGAAGTACTAGCCATTGTGTACATTACATGAAAAATGTTAATAACATTTTTTTTTATTTTAAAAATTTGTAAAAATAATAAATTTATGAAAGCATGTGTTTTTAATATTTCAAAAGCAAATCAATCATAAAATAATAATTAAAATAATCATTATTTATGTTCTAAAACTATTATTAAAAAAATTTAAACTTCTAAAAAAAAATGTTGTATATAATATAGAATAGTTTAATTGGGTGTGATGATGCAATATGTAGCGTAAGTATGATGAAAGTGGCACTTGGGATTGGAGGCATTGAGAGGGAGCGTGAGAGAAATGGGGTATGAGGCACTTGAGTAGTTTAACTAAAAGTGGTCCAAATATGACCCGATACCTTAGATGGGGTCCATATTCGGGTCACCCAATTACATATCCATTCACATGAATGTCTGCCATCAACTGTACACTATAAGACTTCTTTATTTTTTTAATAACTAATTCTTTTTTTTAGCTTATTTTCATCTATAGATATGGTTAATTAAAATATATATATATATATATATATATATTCATTGGTTTGATGAGTGCTCCTCCTTCAATGGCACACTTTCTCTATGCAAAAACATATATATATATATATATATATATATATATATATATATATATATATATATATATATATATATATATATATATATATGCATTTGTTTTTGATGGAATCAGAGAGTGACCTTCAACAAAAAGGAAGATAATATGAATAACATGGGTGATTTTAAAGTATAGTACTTATGTTATGATCATCATAATGCATGAGGCACTTATATATGCGTGCAAATTAATTTTCGTCAGTTCCAAGCTTGACAATTGACATTGCGGATTTTTCTCTTCAATGCATGCATGCGTGTGTTTGTTCTCATTTTCTGATTTGTCGTATGCATACCGTATAGCTTAGAGTATTTCAAAATTGGAAAAATAGAGAAAACTACAATATTCTTCTTTTAAATCTCTAGTGCATCCTTGTAAGAATGGATGAAAAGATGAATCCGCAACAATATGTTATGACACTTATATTATTTGCTTATGTATACTATTTGTGATATGTGCTAATTAATTAGTGACTACCAACTTATGAACATTTTATTATTTTTACCAGGATAACCATATATGTTCCATTAATTAGTTATAAAATCTCATGATCTTTGATTCAACAGAGGTAGGTGATTAATTAACATGATGATCCTTCTCATTTTTTATAAATGTATATATATTTGACTCACAATCAGCATAAGATATTCGTATTATTCACTTTCTTCTTTCCAACTTCTTGATTTCTTTTGTTCACACGAAGTTTTATGCTTTCTTAATTTCTTCGTAGACTAATGCTTAAAAGCTTGTTTATTACTACAAATACACGCATTATTTTGCATCTTCCATATAGTCCACAATACAAAATAAAATATATATATTCAGGATTTCAACTCAAAATCTTTAATTAAAATGGATTAATCTTTGTCAATTAATTTACCTATTTAATGATAAATAATCTTTATTTATAAAAAATTTGTCTAAAAAATTAAATTGTTAATATAAATTTCAAAGATTTATACTAATGAATAATATATTATACTAATATTTTTATGTATTAAAATATCAATTAATAAAATTATTTATTAGCATAAAATATTTTATGGTTAATATATATAAATTTATAATATTTATATTAATAATTAAATTTTTGTTAAAAAATTAATAAAAATAATACAACATTAAAAAAATTAAAAAATAACATTTTTTTATAATCAGTAACTAAATTAAGATATCGTCATCAGTTCCTGTACTTTTTCAAGCAATAGAATGAAGAAAAAGAAATGAACGTAAAGAACGATAGAAGGATGAAAGGGAAAGGAATGCAAACAACGTTGATATTGTAATCTTAAACAAACATAGAGAGAATGTTAATTATCAATAATCATAATCCTTCATAACAAAAGAAGGAATAATAATTGCTACCTGAGAAAATGCAATAAGTTTAGAAGAAACAAAAATTACAGAATAATTAACGTTTTGACAACTTATTATAATATAATAACTTATTGATGGAGTTAACCTAATTAGATTAGAGATCACAATACATATAATGGATACGATTTTTTTTGCATTCCATAAAATCATGAATGCTATATAGCATCGTGAGCAATCAGCCTTTCATTACTGCAGATTGACTGCTAACGATGTTATATGATCCATAAATTTCTTCCAAACGCCGTTGCCAAAAACGATCACTGCATATATATATATATATATTATATATATATATATATATATATATATATGTTAAAATCCACTGCCATATGCTGGTGCCCAATAATCAGCTCCATTTTCATTTCCAACATGTTGGGTACAAGACACAGGAACTAAGCATAACCCTCTACTCCTCAAGTCCTTTGGCTTATCTTTTGCATCCTGATTAATGTTTTTATGAGATAAAAATAAAATAAAATATTAGATATTGTAATCTTATTTGAAATATTATAAAAAAAATAGAATAGAATGGAATTTTATCAATATTATTAGCTTTGGCATTAATTAAAGCAAAGCCTGAAAGGTTCTGGCAGGCCTTGCATGTTCCGCACAATAATGCAACTAATGGGTGATAATGATAATAATGATTAGGATGGGACTTAATAAAATATGAAAGATGATAATGAGAAAATATAAGAGATAAACTCAGCATGGTACACCTTTGCATAAAAAGAAAGAATACCTGGTTTGGAGCTCCCTTTCTTTTCAGGCCAGTGTCATTCAACAGCTATATGGAAATAAAAAGAAAAGAAAGGGGGGAAAAAAAGTATTAGTAATTTCACTTCTCTCTCCACGCTTTTTGACTTCAAATCTGAAATGCAGCCTCGCATTATACTTTTCACTGGCTCTAAATGATGTTATAAAAAGCTGAGAAACCTTGTTATTTTTTTTTGGCTTTATCCCTTAATTAAATATTAAGTAATAATTACTAAGAGACTCCTAATTTGATTGTAATGAATTGATGGATCCAATAAAGCATACCTGACCGGGGTCCTCAGGAAATACAGAATTTCTTTCTCCATGTACCTGTTGCTTGAAAAGAAAAAGAAAGAAAAAAGAGGAAACTTTCCCCTCAATTATATGTTTTGGTACATACAGTATAGGTATTTTTGTCCTACTCAAATGTGTGTGTGTGTGTGTGAAAGATAACAAGAAAGAGAGAGACTTTGGGAAATGGGTACTTACAGATTGTTGATTCCTCATGTTTTTTGATCCATTGCCCAAGTATGGAGAACTGAGTGCCTGCACCAAGGAGAATGAAAAAGAAAAAGAGAAAAAAAAAGAAGAACATAATTAGCTAAAGAATGTTTTGGAGTGAAACTAAATAAAGAATATTGTTTTGGTGAGAAACATCAATATCGGTGAAATTAACTTTAACAGCATGCTCCATCACTAACTCTCAATAGCTTGCAGAGTATAAAATACGAGGGAGAAACATCACCTCAATTTGACCCTGAAGGAATCTTATGTATCCAATGGCTTCTAACAAGACAGAAGCTGTGTCAGTCTGCAAAAGTGAAACACACACACCACAATCACAAAACCGGGTCATCTGTCTCTTTTAAGGTTAAAAATGAAATTAATTACCATAAATAAAAAAAGAGGTAAGCAAAAGTTGGAGTTAGATATCTTAGAAGAAGAGAAAAGTACGGTTCATGGGGTAGTCTCCTTAATTAAAGACTAATACCAAACATACAGATTAAGGTCATGTAATTATGGTTTATAGTTTTGTATTTTTTGTGCGTTTATTATGTTTGTAGTAATTGGAGTGCATGGTTTGTTTATTACCTTTCCGAATGGGGAAACTAGCTGGTGAAGTGCTGTTATTCTATCACCTAGCTTCTCCTTTCTCACCTGATTAAGAGATTTCATATTTATGGAAGTTAGTACATGAATTCATATGTTTTTCTCTCTTTAAACCATCATGCATATTTGCAAGCACAAAGAATATTACAGTCTTGGAGAGACAGACAATCAAGAAAGACAACACACAACAAAACACTCACTAACTCTATCTCTTGGTACAAAGAGAGAGAGAGAGAGAGGAAGAAGAGGGTCACCTTGAGAGGTGGTTGGCTTGAAGATGGCTGACTCTTAGTCTTCTTATTACATACTCCAGCAGTGGCTGAGCTATTACACTTGAAGAGCAGAAGAGACAGATCATGAAAAATAATTTTTAAGAGAGAATAATCTATGCATGTTTAAATTAGTATTGGAAGGTGAAAGTTTAGATGAGAGAAGAAAAAAAGGAAAAACAAGGACATGAGTTTAACTTACCTCAGATGTGTGATCTGGTAGTTGATTCTTCCTATGATCTACCTTGTTGTAAGTGAAATCCAATAAATTGTTATTACTACTCAAACTAGTAGTGACGCTTGACCTAGGGGAAGAAGAAACTGGCACCATATGTGACCAAGGTGCTCCAGAAACCTGAAAATCCTGATCATGCCCATGGTGATATAAGTTGTTGCCACTTTGTGAAACCTCTTGCTTTATTACATCAACCATAGGAACTATGGAGGATGGATTGAGAATATGTTCATCCCAGTTATCCAACTTTTTTGATTGAAAATGACTGAATGCAACTCTCTCTTCCTCTCCAGGTAATCCAGTGCTGCAAAACAAACAGAACCAAAAAAAATATTCACACCAACAATTCAAATAAATAAAACCTTTGAACTAAGGTAAAATAAGCTGTAAATAAAAGGCAGCACTTAAGCTGGTGCAGACCATGTATAGTTCTTTGATTCATTAACCTCAGTAAATTAACCAATTTATCGAACAGTTTTTGAGACACCAAAAAAGATAGAGTTGGATAAAGTGGAACATATGTGTAGTGATGAAGAAGCCACACATAAACTGCTGCAGGCAAAAAGAAGAGAAAGAGGGAGTGCTTACAAAAGAAGTTGGCTCAATGACTGAGGTGGTTCTTGGTTTTCTGTAGAAGAATTGAAGGGAATTGAAGAAGATCCAAGCACATACTGAGGAGGGATCAAAGATGGTGGATGCATAGTCCACCAGTTAGGGTTCCCAGCCATCATTTGCTGAAGTATGGAAAAATCTCTACTTGAATTCTTGCCTTCAAATGATCATAATATAGGAAATGAAATATATTTAATCTCTTTTTTCCTTATACTTTTCCTCCTCTTTCACCTTTGGTGATATTTCCTTGTATGTGCACCCAAACAAGGCTTTGGCTAAAGCTTTGAGTGTTCTGTTTTGCTTTCTTACTAGCTGTTGAAGAAACTTAAAGTTATGGGGTCTCAGTATTTTATAGAGTTGGCCTGGGTAGAGAAACTTTGCATATGTTACTTTTTCTTTCATTTATTCAGTATTCCTTTTTATTATAAAGTGGAATGCAAAAGCTGGTGGCCAGTGTTTTGAGGCTATAAATTAATGGTTGCTCAGACCTTATTTCCTTAATTTGGGGTTGCACCTTGGGATTGTTTTGGGGCTAGCTAGGGTTGAGATAGAGGTAGGGCATAATAGTAGTGAGATCAATGTCAGATGCTTTATTTATTCTCTACACCAATAATTCACTTTAACAAACTAAATCATAGAATCTAAGTGCCTCATTAAAATAACATCACCAAACCAAAAAAAAATTGGTACAACTCCATCAATTCAATACATCCTCTCTTCCAACTATAATATATATACATTGCCGTTTGTATAAAACCTTTTAATTTGTACAAAACCTGCTAGGAATGTTTAATACTTAATTCCTATTAAATTAAAATAATTAATTTAAAAAATCCAAGACCTAGAACCATCACTCATATGAACTGTGGTATATCAATTATGAAAATAATTAGTGAGAATCGATATGATTTTTTTCTATTTTTTAATTATTTTTTATTTAATATATTTTTCTAATTTAGTTTAGATGTATATCGTGTGAAATGGGTGAATTGGATTCTGCCCCATCAATAGCCTGATTGTCTTATACTTACATATTAACGTGAGATTCAGAATTTATGCATTAAAAGCAAAACTAGTTAAGTTGTTTGTGGTTTTCCAAGTTTAAATAAAATTTAAAAATACATATAAAGAATATGATTATTGTTAAACATGATAAAATTTCGTGTCTTGGAAAAATAAATATAATAAGATTTTTATTTATTTATAATAAATATTTTATTTTAAAAAGATATCAACAAATATTCTTCAAAATATTGGTTGATTGAAAGATGTTGCTAACATGCATTTATTATGGTTTTTAATGGAAAATTACTATCATTTTTAATTTTTAAATCCGTTAATTTTCCTAACTAGTACACTTAAGATACCTTTTAACAAGACTCTTCATTGTAAAATATTTTTTTTAAAAAAAAAATCTTTGCATTTTTTTATTTTTCTAGTTTTAATATTCTTTTAATTTTAAAATATTTAATTTTTGTTTTTTTAATGTAATAAGTTAACTCATGAACTAATCTAACAAGTCGGTACGTTGAATTAAATTGACTTTTACTAACTCATCCAAAAGTGAGTTGGTAAGGTTGACTTTGAGGTCAACCATAATGAATCAATCAACTCATTTTGATATATTTATAAGTGTACCTCAATTTTAATTTCTCTAACTAATAAACAAGTGTAGAAAATTTTCAAATTCACTCCATGTTAAATTGTATTTACATTTACCGTTTATATGGATAATTTTATGTTAAGCGCGTGTAAGCTAGGTCATATACATTAACATTTTTTTGGTCATTATGAATAGAATAATTATAATTTATTTTAAGTAATTTGAAATATAATAAAATATTTAAATAATTTATTTTTTGAATTATTTGTATAAATAATCATTATTATAAGTAATTATATTGAAGATGGAGTGATATATGTTGGGGAGGATTTTGTGAAAACAATTCTTCAGGTTTCAATTACCCAATAAAATTAATAATAGAAAAAATGAAAAGAAACTCTTGATTGATCTATATTAGTTAGGCACCAAAGTAGTGCCACGTGTACTATTTATTAATAAGGAATACCTGTACGGACAATTCATAAAGGAGCAATGAGTGATGGTTATGTTATCTTTATAATCTTGATTTTCATTTATTTTAATATTTTTTTATTTTTTATTTTTTATCATATCATTTGTTTTGCTTTTATTTTAATACAACCTATTTGAGATTTTTATTTTTTGTGTCTTTGTTATTGATGTTAGAGGGAGGGAGAGAAAATGTGACATAAAATTTGTAACTGCAGAGGTAAGTACCAAGAAGAAAAGAAGAAAACAATACGAACAAGTATATTTCTTTAAGGTATCAGTTACCATTCATTTTGCGTGGTATTCAGTACGCAGAGTTCATAGGAAAATTACCTAAATACCCAGCAATGAATATTTTTCTATTTCTTTGGGATAATAATTTTGTCTTTGAAAGTTCCAAGAGTTTAAGAACAAATATTCTCTTAACATGTTAAAATTTCAATTTCTATTACCATTTATTGAAAATAAACTTTCTTATATGATGTAACCTAATAATTTTATCACTAAATAAGCTTTTCCATGTGATGATATTGGTATAATTTGAGACAAACACCGCCCACCGAGTACCGACCGAAAAATCAGAGACTCTGTGCACAATGATCCAAAAATGGGAATAGAATGCAGGAGATGCAACATAGAGAAAATTACATTTACCAAACGCCAAAGGGCAAGTTTTAGATCGATACCGGCACATGGAATTGTACGTATATACGTGCTTTTTAGACAGCACATATTTTATATTTGGGCGAAATTATATATATATGTTTGTTTGTTTAGGACCCCATAAACTGCATAAAGAAATTTACCCAAGAAAGATATTTACAAGTTTATTTAGCTTGATGTTATTTATATATACAATAAAAGCATTTAGATATAAAGTTTTAGTGTCAAATAAATTATTTAATCTTTTATTATTGGGCCGATTCTAATTTGTTAGCTTGATGTTGAATATAAACAATTTCTCATAAACAAAATTTATTTGAAGTGTGCTAATTAATAATTTTAAGAAGTAAACATCAAATTAATACGGAAGTTGGTCAAGTATGTAGCCTTTGTGATGGTCAAATGTTTAGAATTGTCTTGGAATCTTTTGTAAGAAGGAATTAGTAGTGACATAAGAATCAACGAAAAGGGAAGATGATAAGCAAATATGCGGAAAAAGAAAAGAAAAAAAGTTGGGCTCATCAGAAAAATTTGAACGTATTGAATAAAAGGTTATGAATTGAACATGCCACATGTTATATATATGACTGATCATTAGAAGAGCGGATAAGAATTGGATCAGATGGATTCTTTTTGACCATTGGTCTTCCACTCAAGGATATTCAATAATAACCAGAAAGTTTATGCCTCTACAAAGGACCAGAAGCTAAGTGATATCTATCAATCCCTTTTTAATCATTTGTGAACTTTTGCTTAATCATGCAGGGAAACAACAAAAATCAAAAGAAAAAGAGGAAAAAGGGCGTAGACTGAGTTTGACACATTGTTGATTTTGTTTCTTGTTTTCTCTTTTTGTGTTGTTGAATTCTGATATATCACAAAACAAATTTTAAGCTGTGACTACTGAAGATTAGGACCGCAAATTTTGAAGTCAAAAGCACTCTGCTAACCCATCGCCTCGTTTCCATATCATAGTCAAGTGATTCAAGCCACAATCTTTATTCAAAAAGAGAATCCAAATTAATTCAGCTTTTAACATTTTTTTTTATTTGTTAAAAGAAAATTTTTCACAATAGACCTTTACAAGGGAGACGGAGGGAATAAGGGAATCGTAAATGGACGGTGTATTGTAGAAGATTAAATCTACACATCCATAATTTTATTTTATTTTATTTTATTTTATTTTATTTTTTGTTACTGCACTCATAATTTATGTATAGTAAGTAACCAATTAAGTTGACTAGTGGAGCAAGCTTTAAACATTCTTATGTCTACATTGTAGAGCAGATATATAATTGAGAGCTGAAGATCTTTACGTGCCTAACAGGAAAATATGCGATTTTTTTGGTGATAGCTATTCTCATGTGATGATAGTCCTACTTAAATCAAGATCATTATAAACAATAAATTCTTTTTGAATTTTTAATAGTTATATATTCTCGAAAAAAAAATTGCCCACTTTCATCTACTATTTTTTTTTTCTTTTCCCACTAATGATTTATTTACGTATCATCAAAATTAAAATTCTTATATTTGAAAGGTGTGTCTATTTGTTATTTCAAAATATCTATCTTAACTCCTACTTATATAACTTATATTATAATAACCTCTTCACTTGTTAACCAAATTGATAATAAAAAAATTTCAAATAAAAAATACTGACCAAAGGTTATGATGATGAAATATACTCGGAATTAATCTCACAATTATGTTGGTAAAAATACTGGTCAAAGACTTTAAAAAAAATCCACCTGTAGCTTTTTATTATTTATTTCCATTAATAACTTGATAATGCAAATTTAAATAATAACATAAAACTATATTAATAACAAATTAAATAAATAACTTACTTTTGGAAATCATTAAATAATTTAATGAACCTTCTTCTAATAACTTAAGAATTGTTTGATTTGGAATAATATTTTTCTATTTTGTTTTTAATTACAAAACTATCAGTTTATTTTTATTTTATTTTCTATTTTTAAAATTTTGTATAAAAAATAAAGAATTTTTTATTTTTACTATTTTTTACAAATTTTAAAAATAAAACAAAATGACAGTTTTATAATTAATAATAAAAATAAAAATAATAAACATTTCGAAAATCAAAAGCCCCTTAGCTTTTAAGATTTTAGGAGAGCTAATTCCTTATATTCAACCACAATACATACAAATTTGAACTTCAACTTAGTAGAACAGAAAGAAAAGCATGAGACGTCACCGAGTGATACATTGCTACAAGGGAAAGAATGCTTCCGACTGAATGAAGTGACGCTATGAAGAGATTTGATTGTTTTTCCCAATTAAATGTGAATAATAAGGGAGAAACCAAATAAAGGGAGGAAAAAATACCACCACAATTTCAGGCAGTATTTTATATATGCTAATTCTGTAAGAAGATTAAATGCTCCCTAAACCTAAGATTGTTTCCTTCGGTCTAAGGAACAATCATTCTGTGGGGACACCACCATGCCGTTGCATAGCAACAACTGGCTCACTGCACCTGGAACACCTAAATGATGGAGCAGCAGCACATCGTGTCCGAAGACAGTAATAACAATATCTGCCACAAACAAATTGTAAACCATTATTGCTTAGTCCTACCCCTTTAATGAGAAACAGCTGAATTTGAAGCATATATACATTAAGTTGAGATCTACAAACATTTCATGGCTATAATCCTTCAAAATTATCAAAAGGAAGGCCCAGTAAAAAAAATTTACCATCAACAATATGACGTGAGATGAGAGTACATATCTAGAGAGGTACCTGTGCTGACAAGGTATAGCAACAAATGGAATGGTTGGAGTAGCCTGACAAATAGGACATAAAGTGCCATCCTCGGCTGAACTTGATGATTTATCCTTAGAAAAGGGTCGAAGGAGGTTTTTCACAGATGATGAATTAAGAAGAGGAAGAAGCAACAATAACATTTCCTGCCATTACAACCAGATATAATTAGCTCCAATGGATTGCACAATCAGTAGCAAAAATTCCTGCAAATTCATTCGCCATCAAATCCAGAGGGGGCAGCTTCTAGTTGTAAGATAAGATCCAGCAGCCGGAAAAATACCCAAAATAACTAATAGCTTCTCAGATGATGCAACAAACAATTTTAGTAATTGGAGTAAGGCCATATTTTGAGTTAATCACTAAATTAAGCACTTATTTAATAAGTCAATACCAAATGAGAGCTTATGCATAAGTTTGATTGTGAAACTTAATGAAATAAGCTTAAAAGAGTTTATTTTGATAAGTTTCTCTATGAAGCTTATTAAAATAAGCGAAAAATAACTTATAGGAAGGTGATAAACTACTTTCACAAGCCCAAATAAGTTCTTCAAAACACCACCTAATTATATGATGAGTGTATTAACTAGGATTAATCAATTTAATCAATAAATCATCGCAGGTAACAGCACATATAGACAACCTATAAAACAATGAACAACCAAGAATAATGCAGCGCTCTAGGCAGAAAATAGAGAACAATACATATGCATACCAAGAGTGCCCAACATAAGAAGACCTTATATCCTCTTGATCTACTAAGTTGCATTCAGTCAGCTACAGCCATTTTCATATTCATTTGTCTTAACTAGTAAATAAATGAAAGATCTCATGTAACACATGATTCTACAAACTAAGAGAAAATAAATTTAATAAAGAGGGGGAAAAGTACCGAGAATTCATTCCAAACTAATTGTCGGTTCATATATTCAAAGCTAACAGCACGATTCATATTCGGGCTCCCATATACAAGCCTAGCTCGTAAGGATCTTTCAATAAGATTTCGATATCTGCTTCACAATAGCACACAACAACAATTGATTCAATCATCAGATAGTCTCATCCTAGAGGAATGAAGAAAATTGAGACTAAATGAAATGAAACCAATTATATGATAGAATTGAGTGTGTGCCTGTGTGAAATATTTCAAAAGACAAACTGAAGAAACAAGTGTTATCTGAATTGTTTGCTTGTTGAAAATAATCACCTTCCCGTGCAAAGAAATATCAACAGGTTTCCAAATGAAGCAGCTCTATAAATTCCTTCTATCCGTTGTATCAACATCCATAAACGCCGTGCCAATGGTCTCTAAAAAAAGGTTGAAAGTCAAATTAGAGTTCACTCCACTTCAATCAATGCTGCTCTATAAACTCGCATGTTGGCAGGTAGGGATTCAAAAGGCCAAGTTAAAAAAAATACCTGCTCAGTATCACCCCATCTGCGAAATGCAGAGAAAGATTGTAAGCGGGCCCATATATACTGACCACCAACAGTAGCAACACAATACCAAATCTTCTGAGCAACAGTGAGTCCAGGTCCCTCCAGACCAGTTCTGACTGTGTGCAATGTACCACATATGAATGAGAAGTTAGGATGAACAATACTCAATATATGCACTAGTAAGTAGTAACAGAACCAGAAAAAATGTACACTTTTTCCTCTAGGTTATTTGTTTGTTGAAGGAAGAAAACACCTCACAAAATTATATAATTAACACCCTTAGCAGTATGCTATATGTCTGTGATGCAGAGTACCAATAATCATAGAGGATCTGTATGTTTTTAAGGTTAATCTGATAAAAATTATAGAAAAAGACTTGAAAGACATTTTTGAATCAATAACATTTATAAGGGCACAATCATTCATGATGCTGGTAATGGCTACAATAGCTGGTGCATTACAGAAAGTTCATCCTTGTGTTTAAATAATCAATCAGAATTTGAAACCAGCTCACAAATATCAAAGACCTGCTAGGTTAAATAGCATTACAGACAGATGAGATTCAGACCTTCCTACCTTTAATTCTTGATTCTACAGCACGCTCATCTCTGTATCTCAGGTTCATGAGACCAATGCCTGGAGTTGGCTTATCCACCCATATTGAAAACCGCCAGATAAGAAACTCAAGGAAAGCATCAAGCTCCGCTTCATACTGAAATAACATTCCTGGCTAATCCCAAAAAATACAGAAGAATTTAAAAGATGCTCCAAGCAGTTCCAAAGTGGGTAGTAAAATTAGCATAGACATTCATCTCACACAACACCGAAGTCGTACATAACCGTACCTTCATTAAGGAGAACACTTTAACCAACTGTTCTTTCAACATGGCTGACATTTCAACATCCAGTCTTGCTGCATCAACTTGGTTAACTCTTGATATGGAAATTGGGATCCTTGACTGCAGAAAGTCCCATACGGAAAACAATTTAATTAACAGTGTTATTCCAATTCTTCAAAAATGCTAGCAATACACTCTTTATCATTGGCTTAAATATTGGATATAACAAAATTAGTTGAGTCCCACCCTCTATCTAATGAGCCTCACTCATGATTTGTAATTCCAAAAAAATTTCAGCTAACAATAAGTATAAACATTGAAATTCAGCACGTTTAAATTTGTTGCAATTTGTAGATGGTGAGTGTTGCCAACATTTCCCTGTCTAAAGAAGATAAGCAGATAGGAAACAGAGTATGAACTGGATTAAAAGCTGAATCTTCAATTTGAAAATAAAAATAATATTCTTTATGGCAATAAACTATTTATCTCGATGAAGCTTGCAGAAATTCAGCACGTGTCAGTAGTAAGGTAAGCTGCATATGGAAGGAAAGCTTGAAGCACAAAATTAAAAATAAAAAATAAAAAATAATTATTTTGATCAATAAGCAGAAGGGTTTGGGGGAACAAAAAAAGACCCAATAACTATTAATGAATGAATAATGAAATACGGCGATAAAGATGAATTAAGAGGAGGTGGAGAAACCCTAAATCAGAAAATAGGAGTAAGGTTATGAGTTAGAAAATTGAATTGTGCGGAAAGGGACCTGAGGAGAAAGACGAAGAGATTCCCAGCGAGGGAGCAAGTGGTGGAAAGTGTGAATCCAAGCATCTTGTGGTGGAACTGGAGGGAGACTCATAATAGCGTGACCAAGACGATGAATTTGGATGGGTTTCGTGTTTCCATGCACCGACTCTGTTTGGAGAGAGAAACAGAGATTAGAATGTTGTGCTTCTGGTCATTGCACAACACTGTTCACAAAACTGTTCCAGGTACCAAATGTTGCATTGCACTCAACCATGTGAATTCTGATCTAAAGCAAATCCAAACTCGCAATTCGTAAACCCAATCCGGGGGTCTCTTTCGTCTTTTCGCACTTGTCCTACGGTTAATTTACTCCTTGCAATTCAATCTCTCCCGTTATTTTAAAAATCTCAGTCTTTACTAAATATTTATTTTCATTTTTTTAGTCTACAAAACAGAAAAAAAAATGAAGAATAAATAATTAAAGTGAATCACATTTAATAAAATCATAGATTAATAAAGGTTTTTTAAAATTTTAAATACTTCAATGTCTAATCTGTAATATCTTAAGGATTAACTTAATAATTTACCGATTATTTAAATGAAAAAATAATAATAAACTAAATTATGTATAGTCCCTGAAATTATAAAAACATAGTTTTAATTCTTAAATTTACCAAATATAGGCCATTTAATCCTTATTATTGCAATTATAAGAATCGAAACAATCACCATTTTATAACTTTAAATATTAAAATGACTATTGCTTATAAAAAATATCTATTATATTACCATTTATATTTATCCATTATATTATCGATTTCACTGTCCATTGCCTTTGTAAGGTAATTGTTAAAAATGTTAATAAATAAAGTTTGATTAAAATTATGATATAAATATATTAATAATATTAAATATTGTATTTTTTAATCATTTTTTATTTTTAAGTGTAAATTATTTAACCATTTCGTTCCAGACAATATTGAGCAAAACCTTTATGCTGTGAATATCATGTAAGATAAAAAAAAAAAAACTAACAGGGATAAATAAATTGATAAATAGATGTAAACAAAGTAAATATTATGAAAACTTGGCAGCCACAGTGGTTGTTCTCACCATGAAATTCAATTGATACCAGGCATTTCAACATACCCAAGTACTTATGAAGAATAGAAGCCACATAGATTGAAAAGGTTGATAAATATTTAACTAAAAGTCATTGAGTAATCATTTACAGCAATAGACTTGATTGCGCAAACAAATAAAAGCAACATTACAACAATTCTCTGCAGCAGATTACTGCTGAAGATCATTTTGTTGCCTGTGAGGATGGTAAGTTAAGAGAGATGTTGCGTATAAAGAAAACTAAACATAAAAATATTAAGGCCCAATATAACATAACCCAAGCCAACTAAAATAATTCAAGTTTTATTTGCTAAACTAAATTAAATGAGAAGCTTCCAAGATCCAACCCGAACCCCTAATCACCAAAATATCATGCAGAGGGGTTACAATGTCTGTATATATCATATCATAATAATTAAACTTGGTTGATTCATACAGCTCCAAGAAAAATGATTGACAATTGACTTGACAGGACCAAATTTCTTCACCGGCTACCGAATGATTATATATAAAGGACAATAATAATTTTTACAAATTTGACTATAAGCGCAGTGTGTCGAATTTGGCCCTAGAGAACTTAGCAAGTGCCGTGTTGTATTCATTTTGAAGTTCTCCTGCTAAGGCCTCTTCCCCAAAACCGTTAAGCCCATTCATCAAAACCTTAACCACATACTCATCGGGCTCAACAACGGAGCCCCACCCACTTCTCTTCATCAATCCGTAAATCCTGACCGTCGATTCTCTTTTCTTAGCAGCGATGAGGGCCTTGATGAGACTAACAAGCCCCTTGGGATCGTCACACTGGATCCCATCCCCATCCTCCAAGTCCAGGATCAGACGGTCCACGTGGTCCGGCATGTCGGCGGCGGCGAGAGCCTGCACCATATCGGCGTAGAGGGACAAATCGGCGCCGTATTCGGATCGGAAGGCGGAGAAGACATGGAGAGCGAGGGTGCACTGTTGTTGCCGTATGAGCTCCCGCAGGGTAGCGAGGAGGTCTGATTTGATGAGACGCGTGAGTGTGTTGGAGAGGAGCTGGCAGAGGTTTGGAGGGTTGGCTCGGTGGAGGCGTTTCAGGGTTTGGATGGCTTGGATTGCTTCGATGCTCAGGATTCGACCTTTCACAAGAGGTCCACGATGTGACCGCGGTCCACCGCACCGCACGCGAACATAACCCCAGCGCGTGCCTCTGCCGGTTGGGGGATAAGATTGGGGTTTAAGAGGGAAAGTTGGGTTTTGGAGGAGAGACGAAGCCATCGATTATGTGTGTACCAAGATGGACACGAACTAGACTGATAAAGTTTATCCAGAACCTTCTTAGATTCCACCAGTTCGATGTTCAATGACGGTTCTACCCTTGTTCGTCATAAGTGGAATATTTTAATAATTATATTTTCTACTACTTTTTTCTTGGACAAACAGAAGAAAAGAGGCCCAATTATTGTTGGGTATCCAAAGCCTGATATATGTAATGGCCCAATGGGCTTTCTATTTGTTAGTGGGCTAACTGATACTCAATGATTTAAAAAACCCACTGGGCCTTATCTTGACTTTTCAAATGGAAGGGCGCTGGACCACACGTTAGCTTGATTGTGTTTTTTTCCCCCCTTTTGAGAGAGGATCCACCATCATCCAAAATCATGTAAGATTTATTTCTTTCAAATGATAGAAAACAAAATTTCGACTCTACAATTATACATGAATAATTGAGATTAAAAATTATTTAAAGATCATACAATTTTTTTTAAAAAAATTATATTTTAATTTTAACTATTGATATGAAATTTAATGTACATTTTATTTTTCTTCATTCTCGTATAAAAGTGATTTTTGCAAAAAGTTACAAATAGTGTTGTCTGGAAAATCATTCGAGTATATCATCATAGGGTGTTATGCCACCAATGGTTTACATACTACTCTGGGATAATGATCATTTTAGCACCTTTACGGACAACACATGTTGTTCCTTTCCTATTCGCTGAAAAACATAAACCACGCCTTCAATTCTCAATGGGTTATGATTATATTTACATCATGATCTTTTAAGTGCAATGATTAACTGGTAAATGCCACAGAAGTTTCTACTTTTGTTTTCTTCGAGATAAGAAGGAAATCTTTTGGATGGTATCCTTTCCAAATTCCTATTTTTTGAATTGCAATCAAATCATAACTAATCATTAATTTAAAGACTAGCGAGTTTTTTTTTTTCTCAAAAATCATCCGCTTTAGCTTACCGAATTTCATTCCATGTTTTATTTAATAAGAAATTACTGCTAACTTCATTCCAAAAATTGTTTCTGTAAATTATTTGGAAGATATAGTGTTTTATCGTAAAATTTAGTAGAATTATTAAGTTTGATAATTTTAAGTTTAAACCATTCAATGTTATTAGTACTGTATCCAAATTTATCTAAACCACAAATTTTATATTAGAACGTGTCCTACGCTGTATATAAAAAATTTATTTTAGATAGTAAACAAACAGTCACATAAACATCTTGTGTATCGTTTGGATTGGCATTTGAACAATGGTTTGAAAAGATAATGCATTCAAGAACCCTTAATGCTCTCATAAAAATCATTGCAAGTTTTGAAAGTCTTGTCAACTTCAAAATTTTCCACACATATAGATTCCACGGAGAATTTGGGTTGTCCTTGTAGACATAGAACCCCCCCTATGTCCTCCCTCCTCCTAAGTCCTAAGGGTCATGAGGCTATTTTTTCATAAACTTTTCTTTAGTGGGTGGTGCTTGGAGTTCAAAGTGCGCTTGGTTAGTGCAGAGAAAGAGATTGATATAATATGGTCAAAGCTGAAGTTATCCTGAAACACACACGGACACAAACAAACACAAAATTGCTGAAGTTGAAGTTATCTCTTTTAGATGGCAAAGACCAAATCGTACAATGTTTGAGTCTTCCATCAAACATAGGGTCTTTACTTTTTCAATTTCAATTCCCTATTCTTGCACAGAAGTATCATCATTTCTTCATCTACATTTTTCATTTATTGGTTGACAACTTTTTTTTTAAAAAAAAAATCTAACAATTTACAGTTAAATATAAACGAATATATAATAATATATATTTGTGACAATATTTTTCTTAATTATTTTTTACAATAAAAGAAATGGATTAGACTTGAAAAGCAAGCATAATAATAAACATGTTAAAAAATTGTTTATGCTTTTGTTTTTAAGAAGAAAATAAAAAATACAGCGAGTGGTTGTTTTCTATGGAAAATACATGTGAGATACCAACAAAATATTTGGTTTGAGTTTCTATCTTATCTAATATAATGTAGTGATTTAATTGCAGAAGACTCTATTTGACAAAAAGGGATTGAGATGGATGGTGATACTTGGATTCCTTTAATTTTAGTCCCAAAAAGATGTTGAGAAGTTTTATCAAATAGTGTATCTAAATGGTAGTTTTAATTACGGTCAATTCTGTTGTGTGACTATGTGACTCTGCAGAAGACTAAACGTGCAAGTCATCATTTGTGCCTTTCATTATTTGAGGTTGCAAATAATGGCCTTTCCTCTTTTTTCCTATCATTTTTCTGGCAAAATACAGATAGTGCTCCCTTTGCAGCTCTCAGATTTACCACTCTTTGCTGCTACTCATCCGAATGTACTTGTCACCTTTTTATGTTTTTTTTTTTAGGAGAAATCTGCTAGTTTTTGGTATTATATATTAGAAACAATATATAGAACTTTTATGCAAATTTACAGAAAGTGCTTGTGAAAAACAAAAACTATATAAAAGTGGTTGATAAATGTAGCTAAAGGTTCAAATTTTAGTTTTTAATAAAGTTACTAGTCAACAACTATTAATCTATTATGCTAATTTATTGAGTTAGAAGTATTTATAAAATTACATGTTAAATTAGTTGAAAAATATAAACTGATATAAAATAATATATTTATTTTATTTTTATATAACTTTTATTTTGAAAACAGAAATATATAATTTCTAGGTAATTATAATTTATTTTAGGTTTTTTGGTTAATTTTAAGCTAATAATTTTTTTAAAATAAAACATTTTATAAAAATATATAATAAATAGTGTAAATAATATAGTATTAAAAATAAATACTGTAATATTAAATAAAATGATAAAGGAAAATATTATTCAAATAATAAAATGATAAATGAAAAAAATAATAAGTTGTACATTTTAAGCTTAAGCATTATTTTAAATGGTATATAAAAATTAAAATATCACAGGGTAATGGAATAAGTTCATTTATCAAGCACTTTTATTTTGGTTAAATAATTTCATATTTTAGGAAAATAATTTATATACTAATTAAAATAATTTGTCAAATATATTCAGTGTAACCGACTTAGGTGCTTAGCTATTTAATAAATTAAAATAATAAAAAGTTGGATCTATGAAGTGTCATCCAAACGCGGAGTAAGTTTTAAGTGAAGAATATTTTAAATTTTTTTTAAAAACTTTAATTAATTACTTTAATTGTTGTGTTAAAGTTTTTCTCTCCAAATTGAAACTGTCTATATGTTCAAATTCAAGTCAAACATATTTATAACCATAACCTAATGTTAAAATGTTCTAAGATAGAAATATTGTACAGCTTAAATTTTTTGCATTTTTTATTTTGAACATTTTAAAAGTATTTTTTTTTTACTTTTTCTATTATTTTAAGTGCTGTAAAAAATATATTTTATTTTCTTACTTTTTCTATTAATATTTAAAGTGTTTAAATTTATAAATGTTATAATAATTAATTTATTTTAAAATAATTTTTTATAAATATTGTAACAGAAGCTTTATATTATTTTTCAAAGTATTTTATCAATAAAATATTTTTAAAGGTACGTCGTAATAGCCACATTTTGTTTTTGTATTCTCTTAACATCCTAAATGACGTATACTATTTTCAATTAAAATTAACACTCTTCAAATCACACACTCGTGGACAGATACTTTTTTATAATATTAAATCTTTCCCTTAAATGTATATTATTAAGATTTATATGGATTGATTACGTATTTTTCCCTTATAACTTTAGGTTCTATATTTTAATTTTTTGTAATACTTTTCTTAATTAAGTTTTTCTTAGATTTACAATATTGAAACATTGTACAGATAGTGGTTAATTAAATTTAAAATAAATAATTTTTAATTTTTGTCAATATAACTAAATTTAATTTTAATTTTCTAAAAATAATTTTATTTTATTAACTTTAATTACATAAAATTAAAAATTTTAAAAAATATTTTTTGTTGTTACTTGCAAATATCATCTGATAATTATCATTAATATAATATTATTAAATGCAACATACACCATTGAGTGATAATAGAGATTATTTTAAAATTTATAAAGTTCATATTAAATTTAATTATATTTATAAAAATTTTAAAATATATTTAAACCTTAAATTTATTATCTCGCACGACAATTAATTTGGCATAATATGAGGGAAAGAAGATGCTGATTTTGTTCAGAAAAACCAAGGAAATGATAAATGTGGTTATAAAAACAAAAAATAATAATAAACTTAAGATTATTTACGTGTGGTCGATTCAATTGAGGAATGTGAAGCGTACGGTTGGTGAAAATTTTTGTCCCATTGAACGGAGTGATTTGGAGTTTCATTGGAAGCTGGTTTTTCATGTGATCCACAACCTCTTCTCATTGCACTGTGGCCTTCTGTTTAAGATAAATTTTGTCTTGAAAATTTTGAACATGCTTATCCCGTGAGATTTAAGAAATGCAAAACCTAAGATATGGACCTGTCCCTTGTGGCAACATCTAGGTAAAAGTACCACTAATAATCTTTTTCATTTTACCCAATTCCTTGTTGGAACAAAATTTGCTTCTCTTCTACAGGGATGTGACCCGGGTTACTTCCAATAATTATTGTTCAAACAAACTATCATGGTCCATGTTCTTAAATACTACACTCTACTAAAATAACTTTTTACAAACAAAAGGAAAAATAAATAAATAAAAAGATAACTTTTTACAAATTAAAATTAACTTGAACGTTTCAACTCATAAACAAGTTAGATGAAAGAGAGCATTCTAAAAAATTGAGGTGTATAAATTAGTTTTAATAAAAAATTTCAATTTATTTTATCATCTCTTTGACTTATATATATATATATATATATATATATATATATATATTCATAAGTATTTATTGATTCATAGACATAATAAGAATTTAAATAGAATGAAAATAATAAAGTTACATCCAAACACAAATTTATGATGTTACAAAATTTACACTAAAGATACCCTTTATATAACGAAAATATCCAATATGGTAGGGTTAGACTTTTCCAGCTAGCTAGATTTTTCAATAAAAAATAAAGGCAGGCATCAGTCAAGTTTAGGTAGATTCAAGTCAACCTTCTCAAACTGAAGCAAATAGATAAGTTTCATTATATGGGGTTGGTTTCATTTTAATTGCATGTTGGGTTTGGATAAATCATGGGTGGGTTTGAGGGTAGAGAGCATGAAATCAATTCAAAAATATCAAAAAATTGAATACTGTATCTTTTTTCTAAAGCAAAGATATTATTAAGATCAAGATAAGCATAGTTAAGACAAGACAAACTTTAATAATTTATATTAAAGTTATGTACAAACAAATTTGATCTAGTTAAAATTATTACCAATAACAAATAAATACGTGTAAAACGAGTATCTTAGAACTTTTGAAAGTTTGTTTGGATCTTTAGAAAATCTGAAGACCACACATTGTTTGTGAGAGATTCTATTTTCATGTGAACCTTAGAAATGGAAGGGGTGAGAGAGAGAGAGAGAGAGAGAGAGAGAGAGAGAGTAATGAACTGCTAAGGCAAGGGAAAAACAAAGCAAACCCTAGCACCACACTAGAGAAAGAAAAGAGACAATGACACAACAAAGAGAGAAGGGAGAAAGAAGGGATCCTTCAAGAATTTAGGCTTCCTAACTTCTTGCTCCTTTTTATTTTTAACTTATTTATTTTTTTCAATTTTCAAAATTCCTATTCTTCAATCCTAAACGACATGAATTAGGGGCAGATAGCTACCGGGTCCAAACCTAAGTTGTGGCTCAAATGTAATAAAATTTGTTTAAATGTTTGGGTTGGATTTAGTTGGGTTCGAGTATTAATAAAAAAATATTTATCACCCAAACTCGATTGTGTTTAATCGTTTGAAAGATGACCCAACTAACTTGTGACTCGAACCTACCTAATCTAAGAGCAATTTTTAGACTTCGAATTTGGTGGATTTCAAGCCATGTTGATCATCCCTGATGAATAATTAATCATGAAACACTATTACTTATTTCCCCATTATGTCAAATCGTAGAGAATGCAGAAGTGAGTACATTCAAAGATACTTTGAGACTTAAGTCAAGATTTTTTCTTTCATAATGCATATCAACATATTTGAGAAAAAAAATACTTAAATTAGTTATGAGTGTTCTATTTTATAAGATACGAAAAGAATGAGTCACATGCATGACAATTATAATTGAACCTATAATGTATCTTAATCGTTCTCGTAAAAAGTAGTTTCAGACAAATCATGTACGTATGGGTACGTGACAAGATCAATTAGTGCAATTTTTAAAAAAAATTCTCAGTAAATAATCTTTTTTTTTTTCTAAAATTCCAAATGACAACAAAATAGATAATTTTTTAGAAAATAGGTTATTCATGCTTCTAGTTTCGTTTGATATTTCACGTTAGATAAAGACGTGGCATTTGGTTTGAGACCGACATGGATTGAGTCATAAGATGATGCATACATACATATTATTATCAAAAAGAGAAATGTTATTCATGTAATATATATATATATATATATATATATATATATATGAAATTGTGTAAAAATTTGTGAATTTGATTTACAAAACTTAATAATTAAATTGAGAAATTTTTTTATACAATTATTAAAAATATTGTTATTAAAATATATATATATATATTCGTACATAAATGACATTTGATTTTGACATTTACACACAAATAATCTATCTATTTTCCTCACACCACTTATTTTATCATATTCTTTCTATTTTTTCATAACAAAAAATTATAGGAATTATTGATAAAAAAAATATAAATTTCTTTATAAGAATGCATGCATTGCAATTTTTTTGGCCCGTTTTTCGGTCAGGAGAATACTTGGGCATTAAACAAGACCAATATGCATGGCTTAAAAAGGTGCCAAAATGGAACAAACCCATGCAGGTCCTTAATTAATTATATTATGAAGCAAAAAAGAGAAAGTATGTTGAAGGCATTGACGAAAGGGAAGGTAGTGCAGCATAAATGGAATCCCTCTTTAGTGAAACTTGAAAGGGAGATAGAGGTCCCTTGGCGATGCTTATCTGGTCACCATTACAACTCTTATATGCACTGTAGCAATGGTGCTTGACAAGTTGGTCCCACATGTTTCACACTTTAACACGTGTGATAGGAGGAGTAGGGAGAATAAGACACTCATCAAAGTAAGAGAATCACGTATATTAATCATGCATGAAAGAAAGGCCAAACTTAAAAAACATAATAAAGTGAAGCATGGATTTATTTTAAGTTAAATATGTTTTTGATTTTTTTAAATTTTAATTTTTTAAACTATTGGATTTAATCCTTTGTTTTTTTAAAATAATCTATTTTTAATCTTTTATCATTGATAAGTTAAAAATTGATATATGTTATGTGTGAAATATAATTTTTTTTTAAATTTAAAACAGTTTATTTTGAAAAATTAAAAATAAAAATCAATTGTTTTAAAAATAAGATACTAAAATTAAAATTTTAAAAAGATAAAAACATATTTAATCTATTTAAATTTTAAATTTTTAGTGAAGTGGAAATTTTTGTTGCATTAGGAGATTTAGTTCTTGAGATAAGTCAAATATGTACGTTGTCTTTCTTTTTATAGAAAATATTAACGTTATTCTTAAGGATTGAATGTAATTATTTTATCATATTTTTAAAAAAATTGTTAATTTATTATACTTTGTAATGTTTTTGTTTTTTAATAATATTTTCCGATTTTATATGCTTAAAATTAGGTTGAAAGACTAAATTTAATATTTAATATTTAATATTTTTCAATCATTTTTTTAAGTGATTTGAGGAAGAAGCATTAGCTAACATAAATAGTTGATTCAAGTGGTAATATTATTCTTCTTAAATAAAATTTTGAATTTGAATTTCGTATTTATGAAAAAAATTCTTCTTAGAAAAGTTAGTCCTATGTTGCGGATATTTTGAGTTGAGAAAATTCATTACCTCTTATAGAGAATATATATAACTGTGATCTGGAGGGGAAAAAAAGTAAAAAGCATCAACTTTATATTTGCAATGGAGTAAGAATTATCAACTATATTTAACGTAATATGATTACCCAACACGAGGTGTTCATGTTTTTTTTTTTATATATACAAACACATAGTCTTGTATTAATCAGCTGTAAAACGTTATATATTTTTTATCTAGCCAAAGTTAGTATTTGCTATATTATAGAGTTCATTGTTTTATTTTGTCTAGCTAAAGTTAAAGGGGTGTTTGAAGGAGTTTATGAAAACTTTATTTGAGTTTATGAAAATAATTTATGTCTTTTATGTCTTTTTTACTTATTTCATTAAATTTCTTAGTTTAACTCACTAAAACAATTTTTTAACTTATTCTAACAAGCTTTATAGTTAAAATTAATTATGACATAATTTTTTTGTGTAATAAGAACTTACTCCCATTCATCTTTTTATAAGATGTTTTAAATAAATTAAAAAATAATAAATTAGTTAAAATTAGTTATTTTTATGTTTAAAAATTATTATAACTTGTTAATTTTACTCTCATTTAATACCATTGATTTTTAATTCTGTTATCAAAATGTGCCTTATTAAAATTTAATTTTTTAACAACTATAATTATTAAAGATAACTAATAAAATGATACTAATTATTTTATAGAAATTGTAATGTCTTATAAAAAAAAAAACCTTTAATTTTTTATAAAAATATCTAAGAAAAATATTAAATAAGTATTCAATTATGTTATTTATCAAAAGGGACTCTTGGAAGGTTATCTTCCACCAATTTTTTCATAGGAGTTAATACATAGCAATCAGTGACCTCAAGAATACTGGAATTGGCATGTAGAAAGCCAAATAAAAGGCTTATATATCTTTTGTAATATCCTACCCCATGTTGTTTTGTATTAAAACAAGTTCAGAACCCATTGATGATTGGATATCTTAGATCATTAGATCGGTTATTTTGCTAACCAAAATATCTTAAATATATTTGTTAAGAAAATAAAAGTATTTTTTAATTAAAAATAACATTGAAATATTTTTAAAAAACATAAAAATTATGTATTGGTAATATTTTTAACAATAAAAATTTAACTTTTAATATTTTCTTTTTTTATGCAAGATCGGGGTTTTTTTTAAAAACAAAAAGAAAACATTGGATCAGATTGAATAAGAGACGCACTAAAGCCAACAACTGTAGTTATCGATTGAGGTAGAGTGCCATGTTTGGTGGTGCAAATTAATGTTTTCCAGCTACCATTTATTTTTCAACAAGACGAGCGTGGGAGCTACAGGGATACTATGGTCCATACATCATATAGTCACAAAAATAAAACAAATCCTTAAGAAAAATATAAATTCACGTTGTTCAATAACTTACATCTCAATATATTCGAATATAAGTTGCTGATTTTTTTTTAAATGACAACTGTTTAATTAAAATGTAGATGGGGATATGTAACCAAAACTCATTAAAGACTTTCTAACTATTTGAAGAACTCAACAAAAGCATGCATGGGCCAAAAACATGAAAAGACCAATGTTTTTTTCATATGTTCTTTGTCATTTTTGACGTTGATACCACCCTTGAAAAATAATCCTAACTCCTTTTGTATGAAATGAAATATTCTGGAAGATTAACTTTTGGCCTCCCAGACACAATATATGCAGATTCGTGTAATTAAGCATGGCAACAAAGAGGGTCGTTTTTCACACTTGGGACCCTATAGCTAGCTGCTAGATAGAGCCTTCCAGAATTTCCTCACTTTATTGATCCATTTGATTATTCGTGTCTTGTTCCTTTGAAGATTGTCGACCTTGTTAGCTTTTAATTTTAACTATTCTGGTTTGCATGTATATTAATCTATCCAGTAGTGTGTATTAGTTATTTGTTATATAATACTTATACTGATTTATTTATGGTTTTATGGAAATTATATTTTCCATTTATTTCTTGGTTAAACAAGTTAAAAGTTTAAAAAAAAAAATTGTGTTGCCTTTACAATCATTTTATTTGAGTATGTAGTTTTTTTTTCTAATCTATATTTTTTTCTTTTAAAAACTATTATTAAAGTAAATTTTCAAGTTGATTTTTTAAAATTACACAAATTATCATTAATCTTCCACAAATTAATTCTTTAAATATTTAGAATACTACTTTATTGGATTTTTAAATATTTTCTCATCAAATTTATCTTTTAAATTTAAATTATTATAAAATTGGTAGATTATTATCATTAAATATGTTTTTTAACCAGAAAACTTAGGTCGAAGATGTTATTACAAAAAATAATTTTTAGTGATAATTTTAAATAATAAATAATAATAATTTTAATGTTTACTAGATATTTTGTTGATAAATTTTTATTTATTAAAAATTATTTATTGGAAGGTATTTTAACAATCATTTATATAATATAACTGTCATAATTTAATATATTTTATAGATTTATATAACTATCACAAAATATTTATAAAAAAATATTAATTTTTTTTATAATACATGAATGTATTAAAAATTAAAAAGAAAACTTTATTATTTAAGTGATTCTATTTATCTTAAATAAATCTGTTTAATGAAAGATAAGTATCATAAAGATTAAAAAAAATAGATTTTTAGAAGATTTTTTTTAATCCTTCGTAAAAAAAATATGATATTTTTTTTAAAGAATTACGAACTAAATTAATAATAAATTTTTTGGATTTGGATATAAAGTTTAATAAAACACTTATTTAAGCGAATGAAAAATATTCTTATGAGATTGATTGTGAATCTAAATAAAATAATTTAAAAAAATAAGGAAAATCATAAATAAATTGCAATATAGATATGTTTTAGGGCGTGTATTCTTTTAATTCTATTTTTGTAAAGGTTGATAAATGCAATTAATTATAATAAATAATAATATTTTTAAATACAAATAGAAACTTACACCTTCTTAGATTCTTAATTTAATAGCTGGATATTTAAAAAAAAATACAACTTATATCTGACACTTTTGATAAGAAACTTTTTTAAATTGCAATATTTTTCACCTTCACGATACATTTCCAAGCAAATCTTCAACCGGAAAGGTGAATATTACTTTTGTTATCTCAGTGGGGTTAAGAAAGGGAAATAAATAAAAAATAATTTATTTAATTATTTATTCTACAAAATATTATTTGAGATTTTTCTTTAACATCATAAGCCTGTCAATTGGTTATACAAATTAGGCGTATCAATTTATTTGTAGGTGTGAATACACGCTACAACATGTTTGTATATACCAAAATAAGTGTTGATACATTGTGGTGATTGAATGTTATGAATATGCCCCTCTAGTGAGAGAACCTCCTTCATGTAATTATGGTACTCTATGCGTTTACTCACACCTGAAAACAAGGGAACTTGGCTTAATTGGTTTATATATGCACTTTTACCCCACCCCATTTGTGTCCTATGGTTATTAGCTTTCATCCTCGTCTTTGGATTAAGGGAAAAAGAATAAAAATATTAGGGTTGAAAATATTTTTAATTTTTTTAAAATTATGAAATTTTAGTTTTAATTTTTTACTCTTATTTTTTAAAATATATTTCTAAAAATATATATTTTTTAGTCTTTTATCGTTAATGGTTAAATATTTGTTGCTTTAAAATACTATAATATACCATTTTAAAAATGAGAAATTAAAATTAAAATTTTAAAATTTTAGAAGAGTTAAAAATAAATTTAACCTAAACTATTACTATACATAGGAAGAAGTTCAGAAGAGAAACTAAAAAAAATATATTATAAAGAAAAAAATATGAATGTTTAAAAAATTGCAATAAAAGTTTGTTTTACAAATAATATTACTCATTTAGTATTATGGGTTTAAGGTTTTCTTTTCAAAGTAGTTTAATTTATTTTTAAAATTATCAAATTAGTACAAATAAGTCACACATACAAAGTATTTTTTTAAAAAAATTTCCAATGTAAAAAACTTATATCGATCTAAAGCTTCCATTAAATTTGTATCGATTAAGAAAGATTGAAAATTACATATAAAACTACCACAAAAATTTTACATAAAAAAATAAATAGAAGTTGTATTTGTACGTGTGTTTTACCCCCAAATTAATAATTTTAAAATAAA
Source organism: Canavalia gladiata (assembly GCA_037954105.1). NCBI lineage: Eukaryota > Viridiplantae > Streptophyta > Magnoliopsida > Fabales > Fabaceae > Canavalia > Canavalia gladiata. Next base: position 2,110,589 of record CM075659.1, read on the forward strand.
TTGTACTACTTCTGTAAAATGCCATGATTTAAAATTGAAAATGAATTTTTCAGGTACTTGCATGTCTTTTGTGGTAGACTTCCAACCTATATCATTGTATAAGCATAACAACAATATTTATCCTGTACTCATTAAGTGTGAGATAAGTAAAAAATATATTAAAAAATATAATAAATAATATGATAAAAATAAATAAAACTTATGTCAATTAAGAAAGGGTTGGAAATTATATTCAAGATCATTAAAAAATTTTACAATAAAAAAATAAAGATTATATTTGTATGTTATGAATTATTTGAGTTATATATAAAAAATGATTTACATTCAATTATATCTAAATATAAACTATTGAATCTTATTTAAAAAAAATTAAAAACATACATTTAAATGTAATTAAATATAAATAATTTTTATATGTGATTTAATTATTTATCTTGAATGCACAACTTTTAGAAGAATAAAAGATGGTGAAAAAATGAAAAAAAAAAAAAACAATCCGGGAACAATAAAGATGTGTGACTTGACTAACATGTTAAAAGGAGGTTAAGTTGCACACGAATGGGAAAGATAGTCTTTAATGAAGGATGACCATTTGGAGGGGATTCAAGGGCAGTTATGATGTGGACTGATCTTTAGGTAGGAACTTGTGTCCCTCTTTCATTCATTTAAGCCAATGTTATCTTATGCCAACATTTGGTCAAATTTTTTGTTGGAAATATTTAGAGCCTATTACTGTTTGGTCAAGAGGGTCATGTTATATAGTCCCTTAGCTTGTAAGCTTCATAATAGTTTGAGTTTTCTAGCATTCAACTACAAGTGCTAGCTTTCAAGCTATGATTGGTAGAGGAAGCTAATAAGGATCTCCATTTCCTCACAACCAAATGAACCAAAGAAACTTATATACAACTATAATCTTTACAAAAATCAATAATAATAATATTACAACTACCAATTATACATTATAGGTAAACTCATGGATTAATCTTTGATATTATCTGAATAAGATATTTAAATTTTTAATTTTATAAAATGAAATTTATTTTAATTATTTTTAGTGTAAAATTAAAATTAAAATAAATATTTTTTATAAAGTTGAAATTCTAACAATTTTTTTTTTAAATTTTTAGAAAGTAAAATATTGGATTTATATAATTTCAAAGGATTTGAAGATTTACTCGTTATCATGTATATTTGCGAGATTGGGGCACAAGTGATGCATTGTACCTAGCATTCTTTAATCGGTTCAGTTACTTTTAAAACGAACATAAAAAAGATGTTTTAATAATTACAAGTTTTAGAATAGTATAATTGATGGGGTATAAATGCTTATAATAGCAATCTCTTTCCTTTTCCCTACCTTAATTTGTACAAACAGCTTTTTAGCTTTTCAATATGTTGCTAGGTTTAGCAGTCAATTTCAGCCTCAATTTTATACAATATATGGGGTTCTTTCTGCTGTTTCAATTATCGAAATTATCATTGATGGCTATATGTTGCCTAAGTGGCTTTCGTAGTTTTTTTTCCCATATATATATATATATATATATATATATATATATGTATAAATATTAAATATTAAACTTTGTAAAATTATTAGAAATGTGAATATAATTAATATTGGTAGAATCTAAAATATAAATTAAAGTTGTAATATATATATATATATATAATTAGTTTTAGGAATATAAATGTATAATTTAAAATAAAAGTTTAAGATAAAGAGAGTAAATTAAAATATTAGATGATTTTTAAAATAATGTACTCAAAATATATAGGTGTGAAACAACTAAAATGTAGGTTCCAGCTATAATTATTTAATAATATGGATAATTATGAATAAGAGAAAACGTTGACACAAAAAGGAATTTTTTGAAAATTTAAGTAAATCATATTTAGAAGGAAAATATAATTTTTAAGAAAAAAAATTAATTTAAGAACTTTTAAAAAATTATGTATTAAATAATTAAAAAGGTTAATCATCTTAATTGGATATCAAGATAGTATAAAGGATGTTGTCTTACTTTCAATGGAAACTTTATTTTATAATTAAATACTTTATTTTATAATTAAAGATCCGTAAACACTTGTATAGATCTTGATAAAGAAAATAAGAAAAGAAGAGATGTGATAGATGTAATTGGAAGAGAAAGATAGAAAAAATGAAAGATGTTTAATATTGAAGTTTAATTTTGATACATGACGGTATAAAAAAAATTTACCTTATTAAATAACTAAAAAATATCTCAAATATAATTTTCAAATCAATTATTATAAAAATTGATAATTTTTAATTATATAACAAACTCTGTTTGGATGATAATACAATTTTTTTACATCATCAATATTTTTTTAATTAAATTTCTAGTATTCGTATAAACATTATCAAGCTGTACATGAATTATTGTTTTTATTTAAATATTGATGAGTGAATTAATAATAAATATAAATGAAAAAAATCGTTTTAACATTTAACAGCAGTCTTGATAAAATAATAATTAATGAACATTTAATATATCCATTTATAAGTTTTTAATTATTTTAAAAATAAATATTAATGTATTTTTATTTAATAAATATCTTCTAGTATTACTTTCTTTTATATCAACATCAATATATTAATATTCATAAAAAAAAAAAAACATGAGAGGAACCTAATATAATTCAGGTTTAGGGTTTAGTAATCTAATAAAAAAGTGCTTGCAAATGGTAATGAAAACTAAAGCGAAGTCACGAGTAGAATAAGTCAAAAAGTGTAAACGGAATTGATGAAGAGAAAGTACGTAGGTGTTGGAATGGATCCACGAGAAGCACTGTATCTGCGTTGGCAACAAGTGATTGTCTCCTAACGACCTTGTAGGGTGTCGTGCTTCCTCACGCTTTCCCCTTACAACACTCATTCACCATTTTGCTTTTCATAACATTTTTTCAAACCATATCAATGGATTAGTTTCATTTAAAGTTAAATAAAATTATTATAAGAAATACTGGTTTATGTTTCATTATTATTTTTATTTTTTGTTATTTTTAATATAAAATTTTAAAAACAGAAAATAGAGTAGTATTTTTATAAATAAATAAAAAACCTAAATTGACTTTTTTTTTCTTCTAGTTTTGAGTTGTTGGGTAAGTAATTAACCGGTTTTTTGGGCCAAATTGTCCTATTTGACACGTTTTTTACGATCCTTGTTAAAAACTATATTAGCTCAACACATTTTTGCTATGATTTTGTTTGGATATGTTTATAGGGTGATGGCAGAAGCTGTTGATCTTACACTACTAATCTGAATCCTACGCAATTTACAAATTTGCAAACAGATCTTGATACCCTCTTTACTTTTTCCAGCGTACACAAAGATTGTTGTTCTCAACTACGAGAATTAATTAATTTGTTCCATGTGTTATATTCGTAAGCCATTATGGCATTATGTATGGTTTGTTTCATATTTGTTTGGAAAAAATAAGAGAAAAAATATCCTCAAGACAGACATGTTAAGATATGGAGAATTGTCTGCCAGTTTGGGACTCACTTCATATTCAACCAAAGAATCTGTTGAATCCCTTTCATCTCTGTCTTGTCTGGACTCATACACAGTTATTTATTCTATTCTATTCTTAATGCTTTTTCAATTTGGAATGTCGTTTTATGGTATCCACATTGCATTTTAGACGGTGCTATTAGTGTTACTACTTCTTTGTATACAAATTCATCATCACACCATTGATTTTATCAAAATAGAAAATTTTACTATCTAAGCCAATAAACCTATCTAGTATTCGTGTTAAATCATGCTTCTGTCATTCTTTTATTTTTCCACAATAAAACAGAATACTCTTAATTAAGGATTTGAATCTTTTAAAATAAAGGTCGCATACTTTAGATAATAAAATTCAATTATTGCAGTTAACTAAGATTTTTTTTTTCAAGAATGGTTAATTGAAAATTTAACCATTAAAATAAAAAATCGTATGAATATATATGAATGGTTAATTTTTTTTTACTAACATCATAATTTTAAAAAAATTATACATAATAGTAACTATTTGTAATAAGATTTAAAGATTAATATTTATATAGTGTTCTTTTTTATATAAAAAGATTCTATCATTTGAATGTTTTATTTTTAATATACATGTTACTTGCTATGTACAAAGAAATACTTGAAGGACACTAAGCTACTAGTAATAAAGTAAATGCCAAAATATTTTTTTATGAAAGAACTAATTATTCCAATAATATTGCTGCAACATATACATTAATCACGATCATATAATCAAATTATTACAAGTACAGGGAAAAAAATATGCTTTTGGAAAGAGAAAAGTTGGTTCATAAAGGCCAAGAAGATTCTTCACTGCTGTTTAAACTCTACATTCTGACCCGTTCTCTTACTGTTATAAGTTGTGCATATCTATATATCTATATCTATATATATTTATTTATATACATACACACTTGTTTAAATTTTTGTGTTGCATAATTTGGATCCTTTCACTGTGCTATTTTGATGTCTACACCGTTAGAACATGATTACATAGGCTTAGCAGTGTCTCCAATATCCATGGAGAAAAGCTATGATAAGATATCTTCTTCAGTTTGTTCCAACCTTTCTTCTGAGGATGAGAACAGTTCATGTCTCAACTTGAAGGAGACAGAGTTAAGGCTTGGCCTTCCTGGTTGTGAGTCTTCTGAGAAAAAATCAGGAACTGTTGGAATCTCTCTTTTTGGCAAGGATTTACAGAACAAGCACAATGGCTGTGCTGCTTCCAAGAACCCTGTGGCTGGGGCTAAGAGGGGTTTCTCTGATACCATTGATGATTCTTCTTCTGGGAAATGGATTTTCTCAGTGGGTGATGATTCTGAAGCTGATTTGGGCAATGGAGCTGCTTTGTTCTCCCCTATAGCCCTTGTTGTTTCAGAGGGTAAACATAGTGCTACCTCTGTACTAAGTAATAAAGAGGTTGGTGTGGTTCCTCAGTCTGAGAAGCTGGTTCAGGAAAAGAAGTCTCAGGTTGTTGCAACTAATGACCATGCTAGTGCTCCTGCTTCAAAGTAAGTTTTTTGTTTTCCTTCTGCTTATATTTTCACTGCTCTTTTTTGTTCTGTCAACAATCAACATATATCCATCACCTGTTTACTAAGAAATTGACTTCTGATTCTTTGAATGAACTTATTGGCAAAACAAGTTTGAGTTAAATGTCAAGTTGTTCTGTTGGTTTGCCTAGAAGAAGGTGAAACTGAAAGATCAGCAAGTCAAAAAAACTGTTTTGATTGGCTATTAAATGCTTTTCTGCTCACAGATTTTGAAATTGTTACCTTCAATGGAAAATTAAACTGTTGGAATTTGATTTCTTATGTATAGTTTTTCCTATACCTTCTTCAAACAATTATATATATATATATATAAGCTAATTCTCTGTCAATACTTTCTTTATTTTGACTCTGGTGTCCCAAAATAGAGAAGGGTATATGTGGTAGGTTTGTAATCAGATCAAGATTTTGTTAAAACTAAATAAAAAATTAAAGTGTATGATTAAAACTCAGTCTTAATCACGATTTTTTTTATTGTAAGATTTTGTCAAAGCATCCATTTATTGGTCACTGTATATTATTTGTTCAATTTCCCTTATTTTTTATCCTTTAAAAAACAAGTTTTGCATGGAAATTAAATCCAGTGCCTATTGATTTTTTTTTCTTTATGGAAAAGGTTTGGTTTTTCCTGTTTGATTATTAGTAATGTGTTAAGGGGTGATAAGTGAATATCAAACATTTTGCAACAGAGCACAAGTTGTGGGATGGCCACCAATTCGATCTTTTCGAAAGAACACAATGGCCTTCAATTTGGCAAAAAGCAATAACGAAGTTGGGGAGAAATCAGGAGTTGGTTGTCTTTATGTAAAGGTCAGCATGGATGGTGCCCCTTATCTCAGAAAGGTTGATCTCAAAACCTACACCAACTACATTGAACTTTCTTCTGCTCTTGAGAAAATGTTCATGTGCTTCACCATAGGTACACTCTCTATTATCTCCTTCATTTTATTTAAACCAATATTGTAACTACCTTATGCTACTGGGATAGGACACCTAACCGGTTATGATTTCAATGTCATAACTCAAATGAATCAATTAGACCACTAAAATATTTAGAAAACAATTCAATATTTTTTATATTTCATAAAATTTGTGTAGTTTCACTATGTGAGAAAGAGCCAAAGTTTGTTATATAGAAACAATATTTTCCTTTTGAATTGAGCATGGTAAGTTTACACCATGACAAATTTCTATTCCTCAAAACCAGGTCAATGCAGTACTCGTGGAATTCCTGGGAAAGATGGCTTAAGTGAGAGTGCATTCAGGGATCTTCTTCATGCCTCTGAATATGTTCTTACATATGAAGATAAGGATGGAGACTGGATGCTTGTGGGTGATGTTCCTTGGGAGTAAGTGCTCTGTTCATTTTTTTTTTTCCTTTTAAACCATTAATCCTTAATTTTTTTTTTAAATCATCCGATCTCAATGTAATTTGTTAAATTTGAGACTGCACCAAATTTTAACTGAAAGGATCAACTAGTTAATCTTTTCTTTTTCTTCTTTTTTTTGTTCAATTAACTTGTTTCTTACCTGGGTTATGTTAGCAATTTCAGAATGATTATAGCATGTGTATAGCTTTATAATATGCCAAGAGACAAGCTTGTAATTTTTGGATCTTGGTAATCATTTTTGAATCTTTATGATAACTTGTGTCTGCAGGATGTTCACTGAATCATGTAAGAAACTAAGGATAATGAAAGGCTCTGAGGCAATTGGGCTTGGTATGTATTAATCTAACGAATCTTAAGCTCACTTTCTCACGCTAAGGTGCAAACTCATCATTATATTGAATGAGTTACTTGTTCTTATATTTTATCTAGAAGATTGCCTAAAATTATGTGATTAATTTCTTTGGTTGCAGCTCCAAGGGCCATGGAAAAATCTAGAAGCCTAAACTAGTACAGGAGAATCTGCTAGATTATTGGGCCATTCACTGAAGCGTATAAAGAAGGTTTAAAAGAGAGTTTTGAGTTTAAGGTTCTGTATGAAATAATAATAATAATAAATGCTTAATGTAGCGCTTTCATTTTTGTGCATTTAGACACTGACAAGTTTCAGTTTCCTTATGTAGAATTTAACATATTTGGTTGTTTACTTTTGTGCTGTACTCTTGGATTCGTGTTGCTGTATAAAAGAAATAATGCTTTTTTTCTTCTTGTTTTCCACTTTTAACAATTCTTAATATGCATGACGTTTCCTACTTTGAATAGCGTTTTGATTGTGATGGCTATTACCGAGCATGCGTTGAATACACTGAACCAGAGACCTTGTTTCCTGTGAAATTGTTTTGAATAAAAACAAAATTCTGTGATAAATTCAGCTCTGTGTTAGCATGAAAGTTGGTAGAATACTAAAATGACAGAATTTTTACAGAACTTTGAATTAGTCAGTTCTTAATGAAATTCTGACAATAGTTCTGCATCTACTGCTATTAAGACTTTGCAGTCCCAAGTTCTTGTTTCCCCTGCTATCTTTTCTTCCAATTCAATCAAAATTCAGTAATTTTCCATGGTTTTTTGACCAAAGTTGATTGAATCCCATTAAAACAACAATAAGTATAAGGCTAATTGGTACTAACATATTCAGACCCACACTCTTCTCAATAACTTTGGTTAGTAAATATTTATATTTGGACTTTCATCTATTTTACAAGTATATCCTCAATATCTGATTGACATCCATATCGTTTAAAAATAATTTTAAAGCCTAAAATAATTTTTTTAATCATTAAATAAATACATATTAAGTACTTTTTATGTTATCAAGATATGATGTACCAAGAAAATATATTATCAAGATATGTAATGTATTTATTTATTTATTCAAAATATTACAATGAATATTAAAAAGATGTTATTAGAAGATATTACTCGTTGTCCCGTCATAAACTCAGCTATTTTGCTTCTTTTTAAAGCTTAATTTTTAATAGAAGTTCCTTGTACTACTGGTGTCACCAGCTGTAAAATCGTGATATTGTTCAATCTTATGCTGTAAATCGATTAAAAAATTAATTGTTAGCAAAAAGAGTTGGTAGTGTGAACTGGCGATTTAAACAACATAGATTTTTTTGGTGATCTTTAAGGATACAGGGCATGATGCTAGCTGATCACATGCAGCGTAATCCTTTTATTGAAAATAAAATAAAATAGAAAACATTTTTTACCAATTTTTAACTGATGCAGCTGATTGAATGAGCTTTAATATTCTTATATCTCATTTTAGGTGTATAGAATGATAAAGATGAGAAAGATAAAAAGGAAAAATAAATAAAAAGAAATTAGGTATAATATATGATGATGTGATAAGAGTGTACTAGCTACTGATCCTACAAAATCAAATTGATGGTATCCAATTTTAACAAATTAGCGTGTGATCCAGTCCATTTCACACCAAAAAAAAAATGGTCTTTTTATCAATATGAAGGCCCAAGAAAGAAAACATGCAGACATGTTTTGGTTTGTGCATCTGATCCAAACTTCTTAGTCCAACCCAATCCAGGAAACATTGATAGTTCAAAATAGTATTAGCATGGGATATGTGATTATCCCATACACTTTATGAAGTTGCAAATACTACAAGATTTAGATAAATCATTAAAGTTTCTTATGTCTAATTTTCATTCTTTCTATTTCTTTTTTTTTTATGAAAAAAATTCTTTTTCTCTAACTAGAAATTTCAAATTTTATGTTAGTTTTTATATATTTAAGATTTTAAAACTTGATAAATCACATGACTATCTTCTGTATCATCCCTATTTTAAAATATCAAATATCAAATTTTAATTTCTTAATTTTATATTTGCTTATAATCTCTTAAACTCTCTATTTTTGTTCTATCATCCATTCTATCTATATTTTTTTTTATCTTCTTATGTTACTATACTTTTAATGGATATATAAACCTTTTAAGAATGTTAAAGAATATTTAGAATAGAATGTAAAGTATGAATCCCATAAGTAGAGGGAATTAAATAAAAAATAAGTAATAATTATCAGCCATACACATGGGGACAGCCACCCACTTGCATCCCCATTTTTAATTTTTTTGACAATTCTTAACCGCCACAAAAAATTGTTATTAATATAAATAAAACCGTCACAAAATGTGACAAAAACAAACCACAATAAAATTCTAAAAATCGTTAGAAAATTTGGAAGAATTCAAATGTATGTAATGACTATTGAGTGGGATGATTATACTTTTCCATTGAGAATATAGTCCTCTCTCTCTCTCTCTTCATCATGATCTAAAAGGACATGACTATGTAATGGTTTTTTCCCTGGCTTGTACTGTTTGGAAGTTTACATCTTAAGTTTAATAATTCTCACTTACTGGACCACACTAACACCTTTTGAACATTTAGGACAAACATAAAGTCCTAAGCCATCCCATCTCCATGTAATTAAGCACTTCTGTTGACACTCTGCATCAAGCGACAGATTATTTCCTAGTTGCTTGGATTCCCATTTCTAAGCATTGATAGTCATGTGCCACTTTCAATTTTCTATCTGGTATTCAACACCTAGTTATTGGTATTTTCCTTGTGTCCTTATTAACACTGCAAACACTAGTTAAATTCTTCCATTCACTAAGTCATTAGACCACAATTCCCATGGAATATTTCACAAAAAAAAGTGGTAGATCTGTTTTAATTTTATTGATATATAGAAACAATTTTCAGTGCTACAAGGATGCCAATTCTGCATAGTAATAAATGTGAGTAGCACATTAGTCCTCAACTCCTCATGCATGGCATCCAAATTAAAAAAGCAAAGCCAGAAAAGTAAATGTTTAATGATAATAAAGCACTACTGCACACCACCAACCTCTTGAATTCTCACCAAACAACCATTGACTTTAGCACACTTTACAATTAAATTAAAAGGAAAAAAAAGGAAAAGAGAGAGAAAAAATTAAAAAAAGAAAGAAAAGCAAGAGTTACTCTTCCTCCTTTTATTATGAAGAAGCATGAATTACATAGGCCATAATCTCAATGAAATCAAAATTCACTAGAAAGAGGTGCATGGTCAGAGCGAATGAAAACATTGCCATAGATAAGGCCAGCCAAACCACCACCAATGAGAGGTCCAACCCAGTAGATCCAATTGTCATGGAAGTTACCACTAACAACTGCAGGGCCAAAGGAGCGTGCTGGGTTCATTGACCCTCCAGAGAATGGTCCTGCTGCCAAGATGTTGGCACCAACAATGAAACCAATGGCAATGGGTGCAATGGTACCTAATGAACCTTTCTTGGGATCAGCTGCTGTGGCATACACTGTGTACACCAAACCAAATGTGATGATGATCTCTGTAACAACTCCTTCAACAGCTCCAACCCCTGCAGCCACACTATGGATGGGAGTTGTCTGACAACAAATAACACCAATTCAGTTTATAATTTCAACAAAAATGAACTCAACATTATGCTGTTATATTTGTTCTTTTACTTTGTATATAATATATAGTAGGGGTTGTCTGAATTATCCTGTATTGTAATTATTTTTTATTTAATCTTTTATGAACAAGATCAATATTAAATGGAGGGTATCTTAAATTATGATTCTATGTAGTATGTTCCATCTTAACGGTAGCAGAATTATACCTATGGCCACCTTAATAGAATTATAGGTAGATAAAGGCATGTATGTAATCGGTTTATGCTGAAGCATCTTATCAAGGAAAAAGATTAGGCATATAACCATGTTGATCCCACAAGTGATTTTGAACCATAAAGATGAGTTCAGTTTAAACTTACCAAGCCTCCTGTGACAAAGTGGAGGAGAAAACATGCCACAATGGAGCCAACAAGCTGTGCAATCCAGTAGAAGATGCCAGTGAGGATGGTTATCTGGCCACCAAGAGCCAATCCAAAGGTCACAGCAGGGTTGACATGGCCACCAGAGATGTTGGCACCCACAGAAACAGCAACAAATAGAGCAAAACCATGACAAATAGCAACTGCTACTAATCCAGCTGGATCTAGTGCTGCATCTGAAGTTAATTTACCTGCAAATAAATAAAATAAATAAATAAATAAAAGCCAAACGTGTTGAGACTAAAAAGGTACCATGATTTCAGTGTTTTGTAAACTTGTGCATGGAGACAATTAAAAAAAATGCTACATATAACTTATAGGCCAAAAGAAAAGAAAAAAAAACTATGTTTCATCCTTTTCTGATTTATTTTAAGTAAGGGTTATTTTTATGTTTAAGCATGGTGTAACACCTTTAACTAGTTGAATGTAAGTGTAATGTGATAAAGGAGTGTAGGGGTTGATACTTGAGACAAAGATCTTAGGTTCAATTCTAATGTAAGGCAGACAAAACTAACCATAGGCTATGGCTGAACCAACACCGGCAAAAACAAAGAGTAAGGTTGAGATGAACTCAGCAATATAGGCCTTGATTGAGCTCAAACTGAAAGAATCATCGAAGCGTCCGAATGCAATGCCAGCCATCTTCAGAAGTTTCTAAGGGAAGATAAGGAAATGTTCCAAATAAGAATAAGAAATGTAGTACAAAAGGCTTCTCTGGTGGGATATTATATATAAGCAGCAAAAGTTGTCAAATAGAGTAGTATTAAGACTTATTTAATTGCAGTTATAAGATTATTTTAATGTATGTTTGTTTTGCATAATAAAAGGGAATATGGTTATGTGCAACATTTCCATGCATATCCAATCAGGTCTTTTAGTGGCAAACTTAGCTGTCATTGGTGTGCTTTATTAGAAGTGTCCGGAAGCCAATGAATGATTCCTCCATGTGAGTAGGAGAGAGGGAGTGGTGTTTGGTGGGGTAGAATGTGAAGGAAATAATCATAAAAGAAAAGTAGGAGTGGAGAGCATGAATAGCTTTGGGCCACAAATTGCACCGGCCATGCTCTAAAAAATGGCAAAGAGGTTGTGGAATTTCAAAATGAATGAATAGAAATTCGAGGTGTTTATAATTTTAAGTAATTAATGTGTCACATACTGGTTGTTTAAGTCTATATTATGGAAAAAGTGGTCGGCTAATCGGTGCTAGGCAAAGAAATCTTTTGGACTTTTTGGCACTTCTGATTGTTAAAAGTTTCTTTTGAAAAAAAAAAGGGGTTTGGTTAATTATGATTATATCATCATTAATTTATATGCACCAACAGACCCATTACTAATTATTTGATGTTATCAATGAGAGAAAAAAAAAGATACTTTGGATATCTATATGTGAATTTCGGTCCCTTGGTATTGGCCAAAAATTGAAGGTGAGTTGGTTAGTGAAAGGTCCATGCACAGGCCTTTGGTTTTCAATAGTGTTTAAATTGCCATTGTCCTTTTTACACTGAAATTTCCCAAAATGTTTCATTTAGATAAGGCATAACCAAGTAAATTTTTGGTATTCCTATAGTATCTACTTTCTTGTAGATTTCTTTTCATGTTCAGCAGTTTTTGTTTTTTTAAAAAATAACCATACATATCACCAGGATGTAAGAGAGGTTCCACTATTAAAGTGATAGTGCATAAGGGATGTCCCCAATGGGTGAAAGGAGAAAGAGATTGCTAAAAGAATATTCTTTCAACAAATCTATAAAAAAAATATAATTAAAGTGACTGTTTAAACCAAGAGAATTAGTCACAGAACTAGGATGCTAATCAAAGTAGTTTGGATAAATAAATGAATATTTCTTAAAATATATCGAAAAAATATTTAATACTTTTTTTTAATATTTCTTTAATTTTTTAATATAATAAAAAAATAGGAGAGATTTGTATTAAGTTATAATTAAGAGAAATATAAAATATTATGTCCAAAAATTTTGGTTGGATAAAGAAAAGAAAGGTATCAAATTTTTTTTAATGAATCTCAATAAATGTTTATGTAATTTGTAATTTGATGAAAAGTAGTTTTGTGCCTGATGTCCTTTTGTGATGCCATTGCAGCTGCACATGTTTGGTGTAAATTGATGGTTCTGAGTTACTATTGAATAGGAATCCTTATCTACCAACTAATGTCATATAAAATAAAGCCACTGGACTACATAGTAAGAAACATGAATATAACTTAGGCCATAGAGCAATTCTTTAATTTTGTAATTATCTCACTTGTACATAGTACAAACATCAGAACCCAATTCAGTAAAACGTACAGCGTTTACCTCACTTCCAAATTTTGTAAAGATAAAGTTAAAAAAAAAATGAACCCCACATCATAATAAAATTGGTTATAACGTTTTTCTCCTGTGCCGAAATTTCCGATCCTAGTTTCTGATAAATTCACTTTCTCTGTATGCTATTCTCTATTGCCAGATATGATTTTAGAGCCACGTCAAAATCAAAATGATATAGAGATATCTACTTTCAATTTCAAAATAACAATTTTGATGTCCCATATGTTATAAAAGTATCACTTTCACGTTTAAAATGTCATGCTATTTGACATGGAAATACCAGCAAGAATATTGTTTCATTAGAAGTATTGTTTTTGAATAAAATCCGTGAATATTTTTAGAAATTAGAATTCGACTTGAGAAATCTCCTTTTGGATGCTTAGGATTGGAATTACCAATGCAATAATGGATCTTAGTAGCAGACAACAAAATATGGATGGAAGTGGGAAGCAAAATGACAGCAAATATCCCACACACCTGAAGGAGTAATTTAACATTTTAAAGAATTTGAAATATTTGGAAATATAAATGTTTTCAATTTAAATATTTTTATTTTAAAAATATTTTATTTAGATAAATGAATTTTAATTTATTATATTTAAAATAGAATTTCAATTTACTGAAATTTAAATTTTTAAATTTTTATTTAAATTAAATAATTTAATTTTTACTATATATAAAATTTTATGTTTAAATATTTATAGGTTTATTTTAATTTTTCTCTTATTTTTTTTGTTTAAAAAAAATTTAAATATACAAATATTTTTATTATAAAATATATTTAATTAAAATAATAATCCAACAAATATACATAATTAAAATAATAGAAACATACAATTATATCAATTGATGTTAAAAATATTATGTTTAGATACGAGAGAGGAAAGATAAAGATGTAAGAGAATAATAAAAAAATAATAAAAGATGAAATAATACAAATGTAAAATAATGGGAGAAAGGAATTTCAAATTAAATTTATTTTGGATGAATTTGAAATTTTCTTATTTTAGTTGATTAAAAAATACTCTCTAAAAATGTTTAAAATTTGAATTTTTTTGCAAAACAATACAAGATATTTCAATTCGTAAAATTTTAAATTCTTTCAAAAATTACTTTCCCTTTTTAAAATACTGCATCCAAATATAACGTTAGGATATAACTGATACCTTACCATGTTTCAATTTATTCAAATTAGTTGGCATAGCTCAGCTTTTACTAAGTTAATTCTAGGTTATGAAAGTTAAATAAAAATAGGATAAGATAAGAATATGATAAATTTTTATTTTATTTTATATTTAAATATAATAAGATAATAAAATAAAAAAAATATTGTACTGTTTTATTTTATGGTTGAGATGAACAAATAATGATAGAATAAGGTTTAAATTATATTAAAATGATAATTTATTAAAATTAATATATTTTTTATTTTTTATTTTTTAATAGATATCAAAATATTAAAGAATCAACAAGGGCACTTCTTTTAAGTTTTTCAAATAATCTTAACTTAAGAATTTTAATTTTTCATATTTTATTATGAATATTTTAAAAAAATAATATTTTATAAATATTTTTATTTTTAATAAAGTATTTTATAAAAGTAGATGATAATTCAAAATTTTTATAAAAATATTTTTTTAATTATGTTCAATGTAACATTTTTAAAAATCTTTTAAATATTAAATTATTTTTAATATTTTAATAATTATAATTATTAAAAAATATAATTATAATAGGATTTTCAGAATTAAAAAAAATCCTATTACTAAACATCCTATGTAAAAGTCTTTTTGTTGATAAATTTGTAATGATTAATATCTCTATGTATTATAAAAAAAATAACCATGTCGTTTAGGTATAATAAAGTAAAGTTTTTATTTTATTTTAGAAGTTTAGGTATAATAAAGTAAAGTTTTTATTTCATTTTAGAAATTTGATGAAATGGTAAGAAAATTAAAAAAAATAAATTAGTTTGATTTTGTATTTGTAATTAAGAAAAGGTAAAATAGAGATATTAAATAGAATAAAATAAATATATTATTATATTAAATTTCATTTCATTTTATTTTTAAATTATTAAATAATGACAACTAATGTTATTTTATTTTATTTTATTATATATAATTTTTATTAGCAGTGGAAAAATTTGGTGAAGATGGATAAAAGCAGAATGCTAGAGAAAAATTGTATTGAGCTTCACTTTTTGCACCTTTCTTTTTTTTTTTTTTACATTTTTCTTTGAATTTTTGAGTTTTTTATTACTAATATACCTTTAACACCACCCCTCTCTCATTCGTTCTTCCATAAATATTATTCGTTCTTCCGTAAACACTGTTGTTCTCTTCTGCAAGAAAGCATTTATCGTCAACCAAGTGAACAGACCTTCAAGGTTCAAGCTTCAACCTTAAGGTTAATATCTTTCATTTCCGGTTTGTAGTCCATTGGGTAGGGTAGTGTTATTCATCATGTAGAGTTTTAGGTTTGTAGTCCATTGGTTCTGATGCATCCTAAGATAGAAGATGAGTCATTGATATGTTCCACAAATTAGTTTGCAGAATATATAAGATGTATTTCATAAATTAGATTGCGGAATATATCTGATACATTCTGTAAAATAATTTACAAAATGTTAACTGATACAAACCGCAAACTAGTTTACAGAATGCATTAGATGTATTCCGCAAATTAGTTTAATTTTTTCTCGTTAATTTGGTTTATTTATTTGTTTAATTTATATTTTTATGTTTAAGAATTCATGATTTAGGGTTAGTTTGGAGGTTTACAGAATATAAAAAACCTAAGTTAATTTATTTATTATTTGATTTAAGTTTACATTTTAAGTTTAGGTGAAAAAGTTTGGTTTAGGAAAACTAATTAAGCAAGTGTGTTTATTTGGTGAAATTTAGATATGACCAAGATTAGAGGTTCACATACCAGAGGTGGTAGTTCACATAGAGAGGAAACATGTGTTCAACCAACTGCTTCTACCCCCAACTGACGTGTTCGACAAGCGCATGATGAGGACATTGAGGATCATGAACATGTTGATGTTGGAGCTGATATTGTTACTGAAGAAAAGACATTCCTAGGTGGTCCAGTGGATGTCCTGTGCTTCGATCATACCGTCATCATTATCTATGTATATATTTATTTAAATATTAAAATAATTATTTGTTTATTTAATTGATTTTTTTTGTTTCTCTGAATGTTATTTCAGGATCGTGCTACTCTGAAAGTGTTGACCCACAGACAGAAGCTAAAGGAGACAAAGGACCCTTACATCCAGAACATCGTACAAAAAGGCAGGTTGGCACATTTAGTACGATGTAGTCATTTTATAGCAGATAAGGGATTATTGTTTGCTTTTGCGAAAAGGAGGTATAGGGACACTTGCACATTCTATTTGTCTATAAGAGAAATGACCATCACATTGGATGATGTGTCTTCATTATTGCATCTACCAATTATAGGGAAACTTTGTTCTAGTAGGACGATTACACAGGAGTCAACTTGTTACATTTTGATAGAGTTGTTTGATGTTTCAGCTTTAGAGGCAAACATGGAGACAGATCACACACGAGGTGCATATATGAGATTCAACTGGCTCTAGGATGTATATGACATTGCATTGGTAAGGGTCATTTAGATGCAGTTACTTGTGCTTATTTGCTTCGACTAGTTGAGTGCACGATTTTTGCCGACAAGAGTGATGCTCTTGTTGGAGTGTGCTACTTGGAGCTTTTCAGAGATGTCCATGTCATCGAAAGGTATACATGGGGTGCTATTACACTAGCATACCTATACGACCAGCTTAGTGATGCAATTTCCACAACACTAAATGTCTGGGTAGTTATTTGATATTATTATAGGTAAAATATTACTTATTGTACATCATTTAAGGGTTTTATATTTATTTATTGTTACTTATTTGTTTATAATGTGACTGTAGGCATGGATTGTGAAGCATTTCCCATGGATTGGGGGACATCAGCGTAAGCTAGACTTTAGGCCAGACATGCCAGTGGCAATGCAGTTGCAGATACTACGTGGTTTGGGGGATGTCAAACCATATAGGGAGGCCTTCGACCGCATACATATTGATGACATCATATGACGATTTCAGAGTTCATCGATCGTTTGCTAATGCATGTTGGTTTGGTGTACCCGCATTCACCAGAGATAGTATTGCATTAGTTTGGTCATGTTCAGGGGATTCCCATGTGTACATTTGACAAGTTGGGTATGGTCAGGAGTCCTTACTCCATTAATGATAGTTTTCTAAACTATGAACTATCGTTGGTGGTAATGAAGGTTAGAGGTCCTATTGCTACCACTTCAAGGCAGTGTGTTGTTGGCTACATGGAGTAGTTTCATAAGATCTTCCACCCATACCTTTTACCTAATAGTTATGTGGGAGGTGTTGAAGGACCTCATGTTATGATGCCAGAGGCTGGAATTTCTCATGCAGAGGAAGAAGTTTCACTACTTAGGTAATCCATTTTTTTATTTGCAAAATCATGTTATAGATGACATTAATATTAATATAATTAATTTTTCAAGATCGATTTGATAGAATCGTCAAACTATTAGAAGGAATCATTGGTTCAGGAAGGCTCCCAGACGGTTCATCAAAAGCTGATATGGCACGCTAAACTTTAAACATAGCACGTGTTGGAAGTCATGCTGGTGTTGTTACTTACTAGCGAAGAAAGATGAGTCATCCATCCAATTGATGTCATTATTTAGGGTTTAGGGTGAATATTTGTATATTTTAAACTATTGAACGTTGTATGTATTTGAGGAATTATAATTTATTAATATCTTTCTTATTACTTTAGCAAAACTCTCATATGATAATCAGGTTCTGTTCATATCACATAAGGTAAAATATAAATAGTACAAAGGATATTACAACTAATCAGCTGTAATGTCTGTGAAATTGTCAACATTATTTATAAATAACAAATTAAACAATTCCATCCGATTAACATATGTCAACTCCCACATTTGAGCACTGTCGTGACAATATTTATGTCATTGCAAAGCAGTTGGAGGGATTGGAGCTCCATCCACCAAGAAAACCTAGTAGATAACTCATATTAGATTAATATGTAAATATAAATAAGTTTCGAAGAATAATAAATAGTTGGATTAATACATGTACAAAATGACAACTATTAACAAATCCTGTGCAAATAATACAATGGCAATGCAATGATGGTGGTTCACCTCTAAGCGAGAAAATATCATTGATCCATGGATGGAAATATGAATAAGTATACCATTATACCTAGACGCAATCACATCACTCATATCAGGAATGGTCATCCATTTATCTGGTGAAACCATTTTTTCATTTCCAATAAGCAAAGAAGTCCTTAACTGCATGTATCTTTCTTCAGTGCTAAAAAGATTAACATACCCATCACAATACCAACCAAGCTCCTGAATTAAATCAAGTCGAATTTAAGCCCAAGACTCATCACCCTTTCCAAGCAATGCAACAATTGCACGATATCCATAATTTCCTATGCTTCAACATCAACTATGCGTTCAATATAGTTATATAGCTAAATAGGAAACAGGTCTAACATTGACATAACCTTTTTCTGTTTGTTGTTCTGACGCTTAATATTAGATGACAGTTGAGGTGACAAGCTATCATGGACAAAGTAGAAACCATCAATATATTCAAAGAAGGATGGATCAAGTTTGGTTGATCGTTCCATCTTCAATGTCTTACCTTTAATTGCATCTTTTGTTCTTACTTTGTCAGGAGGTGGACACATTGAAGTTGTATCAGAAAATGTCAACTAATGGAGTTTATTCTTTAGCATTATTTTTCCACAAACATCAAATTTTGAGAATCATTTCTGCAGGGCTTCAAATTCTGGTTGCAACAACATATCGCACCATGGCTTTGTCATTCTTTAATCGACAAATGTCAATCTCTTCCAATGACTATGAATTGACTCCAATGGCACAAAATTACCCATGACACTATACCTTACTAACTTGTATGCACAAGGTAATCCATGTGTACTTCTAAGAGTGCATCCACAAGCTACACTGTCAATACCAACATTTTTTACTCGTTCATACTCAATAGCAATGTGCCTTAAAACATTATTGATACAAAGTCTTGTAACTTGGCATAGAAACCTTTACTGAATCTATGTTCTACAATGATCATACTTTTTTTTAAATAACGCCTTTATATCACTATGTTGCATTATTATCATATTATTCAATGCATCCCATCATGAACACAAGTCACCTCTACTATCTTGAAGCAACCTCTTTAACCTTGAATATGCACTTTCAGCCTTGAAAAAAGCAAGATACATATGATGAGCCCTTTATGTCATTCAAATATATTATGCAAAACTTAATTTTAATTATAAAGATACCTGTTAGTCGTTGTATTCCCAAGATGCATCACTCTATCAACCTAACAATTGACAAATATTTCCTTATAAGGATGCAACCAAGTTCTGTTCACATAATCCAAAAAAATAGAAAATTTTGAATACTTGGCATCAAATTTAATAAAATGTTCTTCATATTCAATTTCACTTGAAGAATCCATTAGAATAACTCATGCATCCTTTACAAAATCTAATTCATCTATTGAAGATATTAGTAACTTGCACTTGGACTTCACATTTTTAGTAACATAAAATTAACAAAGCAAGTGTGTTGTAGATGGAAATACTACTTCAACAACATTCATTAAGACGGTATCTCTATTTGTCACACTCACTTGAGGTATTAATTTATCTCTTAGAAACAAACCTCTAACTTCTTTTAATACCCAAATGAAATTATCTCGTCGTTCAAACTCCAAATAAGCAAAATCCACAGAAAATGTCAACTCTACCAAGGTTACTCCAAAAATATCAAGTAATGGCAAACGATATTTGTTTGTTTTGTATGTAATGGCAAAATCCACATAAATGTAATTTTTTGTGTTCCATCAATTAATTTATGGAAGATTATTTTCTTATGTTCCGTAAATTAATTGATGAAACATAAAAAATTACATCCCACAACTTAATTTACAGAATATACTTATACATTCCGCAAATTAATTTATAAATTTTTTTTTACGTTTTACAAATTAGTTTACAAAATAAAAATTGCAGTTGGATGTCACCTTTGTCTTCTTTAACATTTCTCCGACACTTCTTCTATCAATTTTTCCTCCAACTTAAATCAAAAACTCAACCTTTTATATAGATTCAATTAATCATTATTATTGTTTGCAAAGAAAAAAGAAGAACTAATAAAAAATAAAAAAACATAATTACATATTATATTATAAAAAATATTTTAAGCTTTTCAAATGTTAAGAAATACAAAAAAATAAATAAATAGAGAAAGTAAAAAGCAAAAGCCAACTGTATTTGACGAGCGAAAGAGAGGCCCCGTTGGACCCAAAAAGAAAGAAAGAGGCCAATCAACTCCTCCAACTATAACTTATGGTGCAATTGAATTCCAAAATAAAGACCAAACAAACAATTGAATAAAAATAGAGAAAGTAAATCTTACCCGACCCATAAGAAAACGCATGTTTAATTCAACAAGGAGGCCAGACTCAATGCGCAAAATAGTAATAATAATAAGTAGCATATTGCTTGTATATAATATATAAGTTTTTTAAAATTAAATAAAAATTAAATTTTACTAATAAAAATATTTATTGAATTATAATAAAAATAATACAATTTAAATCAATAATTTTATATCTTAATTTTTAATTATTATATCAATTTTAATATTAATTTGATAATATTTTATTTGTATAAAAAGTATTAATAATATATAAAATTAAAATATAATTAAAAAAATAAATTTAGAAACTAATTTATACATATCCATATGTTAAAAACTAAAAATATAAAAAATTATAATATAAAAACTGAAATCAATAATTTTATAAAATAAGAGATAAAATAATAAACTTTAAAAACAAAATTAAATAAAACATCATACAAATTGTTACTATTAAAATAATAATTAATTTATGTATAAAATTATCTTATATTTATCTATATTTTAAATTTAATAATCAATAATTTTTTATTTTTAAAAAATATAGATAAAAGAAGATATTACTATAAAATCAATATCATATATTTTTTATATGTAGAATAATATTTTACTTGCTATTATTGTCACCGGAATACTAAGATTTTTTTTTTCTCAATCTCCTAATATTTTGTTTCTTTTTTTTTCGTTGAACCAAGACGGAAAATATATAGTGAAACTTAATTTCGTTAGTTCATTTTCCCAACTGTGATATTTGGTGCCACAAATCGTCTTTTCTTTCTCTACCATCGTCTTCGATTCTTCCCCAAACCCCAGTTCTGAAATTCCGTGTTCGACCTATCCAATCCGATTCACTTCTAAATTTTGCGGCTTTTTAAACTCCCGATTCGCTTTTCCATCTGGGTTATTCATTCACCGCACCCCGATCGATCCGTGGCTTTTCGTTTGGGTTTGAATTTCGCATTGATTTGGAGAATTGCATGCATCTTGGATTGCAAAGTTGATGCATTTGAAATCATAGCGGGTAGGTTTCTGCATAGTGGGGTTTGTTGTAATTTGGGGAAAAAATGGAATCGAGTCGAAGAGCGGTGGAATCGTATTGGAGGTCACGGTTGATCGATTCAGCTACGTCCGATGAAGATAAAGTCACACCCGTTTACAAATTGGAAGAAATCTGCGACCTTTTGCGATCTTCGCATGTTAGTATTGTAAAGGAGGTTTCAGAGTTTGTCTTAAAACGTTTGGAGCACAAGAGCCCAGTTGTCAAACAGAAGGTACATGCAATTGAAATTGTTTTTATTTTATGTTTCCTTCATGAGATTGGGTGAATTGGATCTGGGTTGTTCAAAGGTTTTTTTTTTCTTTTTTTGGTTATGGGGAGTGGGGGTTGAAATAGCTATTAGCGCAGGGCATGAAAGAGATTGTGGATTTGAAATAGCTGGATTTAGCTTTGTTATTATGCTGTGGAAAGCGGGAGGTGGGGATATGAATAAAAGATCATACTGGTTTTGCTGTCAGAACTCAAAATATATTCATATATCATTTGTCTAAACTCTTTATGCTGTTTTTTTTTTTGTTATTGTTGACAGGCTTTAAGGTTGATAAAGTATGCGGTTGGAAAGTCTGGTGTAGAGTTCAGAAGGGAAATGCAGAGACATTCAGTGGCAGTTCGTCAGTTGTTTCACTACAAGGGGCAATTGGATCCTTTGAAAGGTGATGCACTAAATAAGGCTGTGCGAGACACTGCTCATGAGGCTATCTCTGCCATATTTTCAGAAGAAAATAGTAAGCCAGCACCTGCTGAAGATTTAAACAGGCGGATACAAGGGTTTGGTAATACAAACTTTGAAGCTCCTTCAGAGGATAAGAAATCTTTTATCAGTGAGGTAGTTGGCATTGGAAGTGCATCTATTAAGCAAGGACTTAGTAGCTTAACGCAGGGACATTCACTAATGAAGAATGATACTGGAAGCTACAAGAGTCCAAATCTTCGAAGGTCATTGACTTTTGAAACAGAACATGGTGACAGATACGAACCGGTTGCATATCGTAATGAAACTCAGAGCAGTTTTGGACTTTCAAAGAATCAATCTACTGGTCCTTGGAATCAAGAATCAAGAGTAGCTAAGATGGAAACATCAAATGGGGAATCTGGTGCAAGTTACTCAGAGAGTAAGACGAGAGAGGATAGGTTGCTAGAGACAATTGTAACTTCAGGAGGTGTTCGCCTACAGCCCACTCGTGATGCTATTCAAGTTTTCCTAACAGAGGCTGCAAAGTTGGATGCACTGGCTTTATGTCATGCCCTTGAACTAAGGCTTCAATCTCCAATTTGGCAGGCATGTTTGTGATGTTGATATTACTATAAAACTATAAATACATACATGGAAGACCATATGAATACAAAGAGACCCATTTTATTTTAAATTTTTAAATGTCTTTAAAATTTGTAGAAATAATATCTTTTGCAAATACTTTGGGATCACAATATGGTAGAACTTTATGTGACAATGAGTTTTGTATGCATTTTAATTTAATAACCTATTTCCTTTTTTAAACTAGTATTATGAAATCTTGCAATCTTACATACATCAGTGACAGCGTACATGCAAGTGAAGACTAAGAATTTTTTAAAGGTCTTGCTGAATTACATTTTTATTTTTGTAACTTCTAATAATAATAATATTTTCAGGTTCGCATGAAAGCTGTTTGTGTCCTTGAGGCCATCCTTAGGAAGGAGGAGGATGATCATTTTTCACTTGTGGCATCTTACTTCACTGAAAATAAAGATGTAGTGATGAGATGTTCTGAATCGCCCCAAGCTTCTTTGAGGGAAAAGGCTATGAAGGTGCCCTTATTAGCAATCTAATTGAATATGTACTATATTAAAATTCCATCTTCACTATCATTGTTACATTTTACACTTGCTTCAATCCATTTTTTACCTGTGAATAAGTTGCCTCAGGCTGCAGTAATGAAAAGACTAGTGAACTAGGAAGCGAAAAAGTTTGTAATTTAGAGTCTACAAATTGGGAATATAGATTACTAGCTTGTACTAAACTTTAGACTGTATGTTTTGTATGAGGAGGCTGAAAATGGTGTTGATGACCAATTCATAATCAATTTAGTAATAATATTCTAAATATTGAATTGTTGACAGACTAAAGTCAACTGTGCATGCTATTGCTGACCAAAAGAAAAGGATGGGTACTTTGGTAACATGGATTCTAAGCTCATATTATTAGCAGATTTGGTAGCATGCCTTTAGTGATTATGTGGAGTGTACTTTGGTTTGAATTACTGGTTATTATCATTTGTGATTGGAGATTGGAAAAGTTGAAAAGAATGTGTTCACAGGTTATGAGTGGGCTTGTCGTGTGAAAACTTATCATGCTGAGTATGTAAGATTCTAGTTTTTAGTTACTAAAATTGAATCTAAATTGCAAAACCACCTTAATAATTAATATTTTGTAGTTGTCTATGGAAGTATAGATACCAGTAAAGAATTTCTTGTGTCTCAAACCCTTGTAACTGCAAAGTTCTGTCTTTTTCTTCATCAAGTATATGATCAATGAATTATTCTATACCAAAATATCATCATTTGTAATTTCTTTTAATATTTTAACAATAATAGCTTAGACTTCTGAGCAAATATCAGCTAATAAGTTTCATAGCAACCTTCATACATAATTTAATTTAGTACTTGGCCCCTTTGTGGACAGGTCCTTGGTCTTTTAGGTGGAGGACAGCCAAACAGCAGTGCAATTAATTCAGAGAAGGCTGTGAAGACAGAGAGTGCTGCTGTGGCCGAGTTGCCAGACTTAATAGACACTGGTGATTCAAATGATTATCATGGAACAGACGACACTCCAAAGAATACAACTGATCAAAATATAGCAAATTTGACGTCATCCACTTCTCTGGTTGATGATTTATTTGGAGATTTTAGTGGCTCTATTGGAGCCAGTCATGAACTGAAAAATGATGATGATCCATTTGCTGATGTTTCATTCCATACAAGTGAGAACAAAGAACATGCTGATGACCTATTTTCTGGGATGACTGTTGGTGGTGATAAACAGAGGGATTCTGAGAGTCACAAACTGGGGAATAATAATGATCCTCAGCTTTTCGACATTTTTGCTTCCAATTCCGAGCAAGGAAATCATAAAGAGTTTGCTAGTGATTTAATGGCTGGTTTGTCAATGGATGAAAATACCTCAAGCACGAAGCAGAAGGGAACATCTCCTTCCATACGATCTGAATCTTTATTTTCAGGTTTAAATAATCCTATCCCAGACAATACTTCTGGTGGCATGCTGGGCTCTCAGCCAGTTGGATTCAATGTAAATCCCACGTTTCCCACTGGTCCTATGCCTTATAATATACAGCCTGGTTTCATGTTGAACCAACCTTATTCTTCTCAGCCAATTAATTATGGTGCCATGGGAACCCTCTTAGCTCAGCAGCAATTACTAGCAACAATGGCTAATTTCCAACATCTTAGTAATATCAACATACAAAATGATGGTGCTGCTCAAATGGTTGGACCCAATGGAAGAACTCCTTTGCCAGACATATTTCAACCAAATTTTCAAAATCAAACTCCCACCTCAATGATCAACAGTTCAAAGAAAGAAGACACCAAAGCATTTGATTTTATCTCGGTAAGTCTGGTATAGACACTTCATTTGTGTCTCCAATGGTTTAAGTTAAGTATTGTCAAGGGTCTGGTTTGAATTTACTGCTTTAGGAACCACAGGTTTGTTCGTACTAATTTTCCAATTTGAATGAAATGAAATCGTTTAAAATGTGATTTATCTTCAGAAACCAGCCACTTGGTTTTACAGACTATTCGTGGAAACATAGACTTGTAACAAGATTTTCATTGCCTAACATCTTGAAACAAAAAAGCCAGCATGAATAATTTACCTTGTTAAATCATGATGTCTTCCGCTGGCTTGCCTTTTCTCTGGCGGGTGAAGTTTTTTCCAATTTAGGGTTATGAATGTGTTATAGTTGGTTTAATAAACTGGATTATTATATTGTCACAACTCGGTGGTCCCCCAATGCCGTGCACAGAACAAAAAAGTGTGCTTTGGGCGGAATTGAAATTGATGAATTGATGACATGTTTGGCCTTGCATCATAATATATATTACCCATTAGAATGCTTTGTTTAGCTTTTGGTGGATTGACAAGATCACACTGTTTCATGCTTGTAGGACCATATTGCCTCTGCTCGTGATTCAAGGAGAGTGATTTGAAATGTCGATCTTGTGCTTTTGTGGAGGGTATTTATGATGCTGCAGTGCTGGATTGACACTAATAGATCAAAAGGTTTATAGTTTCCCTTCCTGTGCAAAAAGTTAATTTTCTCTTGCCATGATGGAGCATAATAGATGATATTCTACATGTCCATATGTTGACAACAAAAATAATAAAATGACAACATTTTGGACGTGCAAGAAGAGGTTCAAAATGGTTGCCAGTTCTCGACATTTTATTTAGAATTTAGCAGAGAATGTTGTGTAGTACTGTAATGTTTTATTTTCATGAGTATGTTGTGCATGTAGTTAATGGTTTAGATTTTGCGATTGTGATTCTGGCACCAAGTAAAATACAACTCAGATTTTGCAAGTGTCTTTATTGATATTTATCGGTATCCATTATGCATGAAACAGCGGAATAGTCTATAGATTACGTGAAATCTCCGCTGCAGCTGCTGCGCGATTTTATTTCCTAGATTGTGGATAGTTTTATAGGCACACAGGAAAAGAAACCAGAGCTCAAGTTGTAGGGAAAGGAAGAACTATTAGAAAGAAACCTAAGCTCTGTGGATAACTGAATGCCCCCCAACAAGTTATACCCCTCCAAACGAGATGCACCATGCATCAGGATAATAAGTTCTGCAAAAGTTTCGAATGCTGTGATCCAATCAATTTCTAGTCTTTGATAGCAAAGAGTCACCACAACATGGATGCATTTGTATTTTATCAAACAAGCTTTGGAAATGTAGTGGTAAAAATTGGGATACAGAGTAGTTTACATGATATCCTGAATATGAATTTATCCATCTCCTCATTGTACACAAAGAAACAAGCTTTGGGAGAAATCTTCATTGCTTTCATTGTACCAAGAAAAAGACAAGCTTTGAAGGAAATCAAATTGAGTATTGTAACGCATCCATTTTAACATTTAAAAAACATGGTCATCTATTTATTTAAAAAAATCAACAGATAGAATATTACGAAGTTCTTTCTTTTGGTATTCAATCATGGTATTCTCCTTGCCTTTGCTGCAAGACTAACTCTTCGGATACTGTTGCGACTTGGAAGCCTTTTCAATAATTGCGTTCTAGGCTTGAACTAAATCATTAACAAGTTTGATTTGAATGATAAAACACTGACCCAAATGTAACGGAAACACTCAAGAAATGGTTGCTGATTGATCTTCAAGGTCGTCTCCCCATGACTGATCCCCCATCTCTCTAATTTGCTTTATTTGCTTTACAACATCCAACCGCTCTGAAGAATATGAGGAAGGGATCTATATATAGTAAAGCAAGCATCATCAACAGTAGTGTAGAAGATAAATGAAAATCACGATGGAGAAGGCTGCAAAAAGTTACCAGAAATGGCATATATTTCTTGATAGCTGCTAGAATAGCTGCATGGCCTACAGCTGTTACCTGGTAACGATGAAAATCAACGTTTCATTGAAAAGTTAAATTAAAATTAATTCCACATATTCCGCTTCTTAAAAAACAAACTTTTACAAGTTATATTCCTTTATCAACCATTGATAAAATTAAAATTAATCGATATATATACCTCCACATTCTACAGAATTTCTAAAACTATGTAGTTCATTAACACAGTTAACCACTAGAAGTTGACAATCACCATTTATTCAACAATGGCACATCTGAATTCGAATTCCCCTTATATATATATATATATATATATGTCAACATGGTAAACATTCAACAAACCAAAACAATTGAAGTGTAATGTAAGCGAATAAAATTTTAACAAAATCCTATCAAACTTTTTATGATGCCAATAAACATGTCATTGATATTATATCCACATAAAAGGAAACGGCAAGTAAACTAAAAATCATGGAGAACTGGAAAGGTAAAGGTGCTCACCGGAAGCAGCATCAAGATTGTCACTGGAATCAGCACAATTATATCAGTCATGGTTCTGTTTAGCCTCTTTCTTTGACTCCTTGAAGCCTTGTAGCCATGCGCTTGCCTTACAAGTAGCTCTAAAGCAACCATGATGTCCATGAAGAGCAACAGAGTACCCATCCAGAGGTCCTAGTGACATATTCCACAGATTTAGAACCTAGAGTTGAGACAATCTGCATAGCTACCAGGAACAGATTAGAACTCTTACTGCACTCGTGGATGCCAACTTGATGCTGTATCTCTTGATAAAACTTTCATGCAGAGGGTTTGACTTTTCAATGCAGGAACCTTTCCCATATGTTGTTTTCTTGTCCGTGATTGCTGAAATTGGAGCCTATGATTAAAAATAAAATGAGAAAAACATTGGTTACTAAAAGATAGCATATTTATAACCGATGTTCCAGAGTTGACACTTGAAAACACTAAAAATTTAGGTTATTGGTTTCCGTGGTTAGTACTTGGTTTACGCATCTTGTGCTAACATACTTGGTGCAGAATATGCATCCATGCCATGCTTTAGCATGTATAGTAAAAGAGCTCACCACTTTCTAGTTTTACACTTAAAATATGTTTATTTGGCTAATTTGCATGATTTAAATTTAATACAAATATATTATCCAAAAGGAAAAAAAAAGCACGACTAATTGTTACTACAAACAGAAAATATTTAACGTAAAATAAATGTTCCTTTAACCACCCATTTCTGAAGTGTTTATCATGTGACCTGTCATCCTAACACTCACTATTTATGCCTTTTACTCTTTTGAAACTCACTTTTTATGCCTTTAGCCCTTTAACCTATTGTTGCAATGTCATTGATCTAGAACATATTAATTCATTAATTCAGCTGTAGATTGATGGGTAACCCACCCCACTTAGTGTAATAGTTCTCCCAGTATTTCCATAATAAAGATACCAGGTTTTAGTTATAGACATACTACGATTGATATGTATTTTACTAATAGAGGCAATCTTCCTATGCCTTATCATACATTGCCAGTTCTGTTGCTTCTGCAGATCTATTTCAAGACCACATAGCAATTGTCTTCCAAATCGCATTCCCAAAACAAAAAAGAGTTCATTATAGAAAATTCATTATTCCTTTAGTCTCAGTTATGAAACACAGATAAATCCCAGAACTAAACTAGGCATATGTAAGGGAGATTGATGTTGGGGGAAAACATCCAGAGGTGCAGCAGAATGACACACTCAGACACATAAATCTAGTAACCTAAACATAGAACAAAATTGCAAAGTAAAGGAAATTAATAGATGACAATAGAGGGGCAAGAAGTTAACTTGCTTCAGAAAATCGTAGTGTATGTCCACCCGGGTGGAAAAAACACTTGCACTGAGAGAAAAAAAAAAGTAAAAAATAATCAGAGTTTAGAACCAAAGCCACAAGCCCTTCCCTCTCTCATAATCCAAAGTACCCCTCTTTCTTTTGTTTTCTCTCTATCTACACACCCAGGCCATTAACTGTAATTACAAGACTCACTTTGTTTCCTAGTTTTCTAATCCTAATATATTTTCCCAAATGATTTCTAAACAACCCTCAGATTCTCTCTTATACTTTAAAGGATAAATTACCAAGGATACTTGCTAAAAATAAACATCAATAAAACCAACCCTCATTCTTACCAAAATACATGAGCTAACATCCCAACACTTGAAACTAAAATCAAATCAAAACCTAGCAACCAATTAAGAAAGGGCTAGATAAATTTGAGTATAGAACTCACAGAAGGCATCAACTCATATCCCTAGTTTAGCAAGATAATGTATTTGCTTACATAGTATCTATCATGTTGTTATAACAAATTGTGTTGCCTATTATACCTTTTTGGATATAGAACTGTTTTGAGAATTACTCTTTGGACACCCTTCCGTAGTTAAATCATGTGACATCTGCTGCACTTCAAACACCAGAGGTAACTTGGGTCCATTTATACTTCCCATATATGATGTATGGTTGTTGAATACAGAATGATCCATGATATTTAGTGATTCACTGCGAATAGAACACAAATTCAATGATAATTATTTCCTCCTCCTTTTAGAAATTAACTTGAAAGGGAGAAAATAAAGAGTAAAAGAATCCACCAAACCAGCTTACTCTGATTTGTCATAAGCAGCCCAGTGATCTTGCAGACAAGTACTAAGCAACCTCTGACTGGAATGTTAAGAAAGAAGGAAAAACATACAACGTTAATAGCAACTATAGGCATTAGGCAGACATAGAAATTTAAACTAGTAAACAGAAGTTAAAATTAATATTACCAGCGAAGCAAGTATGACAGTGAAGCAGTGTCCAATGATTGTTGAGTTGAGCGATTGAAGTGCGCAAACCCAGAGAAAACATCATAGCACACAGTAAAAACTACAGAAGAAATGATCTCTTTCTCTGCCTGTCGAGCATTATGTTTGGGCCTTTTATCCTTGCAGTTTATTTTAACATAGGAAGCATAAAAATCAAGCCAGCCTATCTCATCAGTTACTACCTGAAAGACATCATAGATTAAAGTTAGTGTGAAGTTTAATCTCAAAGGATTGCCTGAATTCATAGAAACTAACCTCCATGAAACGCTGATACACTGGGACATGGGAAAATTCTGTATAAACGAAAAGAATGCCGCATTCCAAGTAACTTAAATCAAAGCATTGAATCTTCAGTATCAGTATCTTGAAAATTGCAATGGTTAAAATGTAACAAACATGCAAAGAGATCAACCTGAGGAAGCCCTGAACCATTTCTTCAAGATCCTTAATGCCCATTTCTGACAAAAATATTCTAGTCCTTCTTCCAAGATATGCAAAAAGTCCCAATGTGGCCAAACTATCTGTTTGAATCTGTAAAAGGTACATCATAAACAACCATCTGAATGAAGAATGCTAAATAACCACTGGACCTATAAATTACAAGATTAACAAAATTGGGTATTCAGCAAGCATGCGATCATGTGAAGCATGATTAGGAATATCTTCTCTCTGTTTTATAGAACTGAAAAAGAAAATACACAATGATAAAGCATGTCCTTCATGTCAACTGTGTATCTAGAGCACAGGACTGAAATTTGATCCAAAATATACTGCCTAAGTGTTTCTGTCATTCACTGTGAACGAGGCAAATTTCTTAAGTAAATATTATACTTAGATTTTAGTTCCATGACTCCATGAATTTATGCATGAATCTGCAAGTTGACCTTTTGCTGAAAATTTTGCTTGTTTGAAATGATACTTTCTTCACAGAAAACTTTCAATAGTTTCTTATGGGCCAAACCAATCCAAAACTCTAGGTCCTCAGTTTTTTCACTGGGAAAAACCTTCCCACCAAAATGGGACAAGAAATTCAGTTCAAATCCTGCCTCAGTTGCTAATTGGTGTAACTTGTGCACAGATGCAAGATTGAGTGAAAAATCCATGAGCTTGACCAAAATATCTTCAAGAGACAATATAAGTAAGGGGCAGCAGATGCGTCTAGAGCCCAATTTCACCACAGCACTACAAGAAGTTATAGCCACAATAATTCCTGCAATACCGCTGAATACTTTTCTGTCAGGCTAAATTCCTTCTGCTGAATATTTGGTGAGTCTAACAGAAATGAACATGAAATCATCAACTTGAAGAATAACTTTGGAAGTCATGTCAATGCAACAAGTCTTTTGTTGACTAAGAAAAAGGATTTCCATCAAAAGTCAAAGTTCAAATATATGTTTCTGAGAACAAGGTTGTTTCAAACAAACCTTCCTGCATATTCCATGGACCACTTTTTCAGAAGTGGAATAAAATATCCTGCTATCCGTGGCATTTCAGTGTCTCTAAACCACTGCACTAAATATGGATGCTCCATTTTCAGTTGAATTTCAATATGCTCTCCCATCTGATTTATTAATGGGGTCAAACTGAAACAAGGGAGGAAAAGTAACTCAGATGTGAGCAATGCTTATATCAGTTGTATTTGACAGCTTCACATTTACTATTACTAGTCATAACTTGTAACAAAAAAGTAGAAATAGTAATATAATATGATATGAAGCACAACTATTCTTTCAATCATAGGAAGTTGATAAAAGTCTAACTTGTAACATCTCTCACATGTATGTCAATGTTACTATTTACAAAAAAAGCAACATATTTTGCTATTTATTAAGTATGCAAGAGAAAACAATAAAAGCTTACATCTCTTTAACAGGGGAAGATTCATTCAGTCGTTCATGTGAAAGCAATATCTCCAAATCAATTGCTGCTTTCATCAAAGCATAAACTGCAACCTGCGTGACCATGCCATTAGTTATATATTTTATTAGATCCAATCAACTATCCATGATAATTTCTCAGGGCAGAAAATAAGTATCTGCATATTTCATTAACAGGCTTATATCACCATTTATCGGTGAATAATATAAAAAAATTTAATGCGTAGGAGACTGAACATTTTGTTGCATGTACCTGATAAGCAATACGTTTATGCCATTCATTAACATCCTTCCCAATCCAAGCCATTGCAAGTCCAGGACCACTCCTTGCTAGTCTAAGCGACTCAACTGCTTCAGAAAAGCTCCTGGAAGATTCATGCAATACCCACACAACACAATCCACCCTATTAAATTCCATTCCCTGACTACTGGATGTAACATCAATAACCCCTTCTGTTTCTTCGCTTTGACCAGTAGAGGGAAAATGAGCCTTAGCCGATGCAGCCAGTGATGAGCACTTCCTTAAGGACGTGTAGCAGCTGGACAAAGATCCAACTAACAGGCCACTATTCAAATAGCTATTGTTTCTTTCATCTATAGCATTTGAATTGGCATGTTGAAGGGCATGGGGCGTTCTCTTCTTTCTGATATCTAATCCAAAGGATCCGCTGTTGGCAGATCAGAAAGAAAAAATGACACCACATTCATCAGGGAAAAGAAAAAAAAATATTAGTTGAAACTACTGACCAATGTAGTAACTCCTACTTAATTTCACACATACAGACACACATACATGTATGTATATAATGTATTTTTTTTTTACTATTATAGGGTAATATAACTAAAACTTAGAGGAAAAAAATTAATTTCTTAGAAAAGGCTACCTTCCAACAACTTTTGTGAGTTCTTTTTCCTTTTTCAAAATTCGGTTGACTCTGATTCAACAGATAATTGGCTTATTTCTGGATAACTTTTAGAAGACGGGAAAAGAAAGGGCACGAAAGAATATATACACCAATAATAGAAAGTAGAAACTACATCCTCAAAACTCAGAAATTTAATCATCATCTTGTATTTAATCTGGCAAAATCTTCAAAATGGAACATGCTTGAGTTTGGCATTAATATGTAATGTGTTTAATATAAATTTCAAATATTATTCTTAATTCAGGACATAAGTGGCCACAGTGTCATTTTGAAGCATACAAACGTTGTAGCAAGAAAAGAGAAAAAGAGAAAGCTTACGAGTAGTTGAATAGTTGATGTTGCAGATTCAAGTGAGAAGCCATAGAAAGACAGAAAGTAAGAGAAGAGAAGAGAAAAGAGGAAAACGTTAGCCATGTTGTAACACATAAAATAATGGACTAGTGTTAGGAGCGGTGGCATCGAGGCATGGAAAGTGAGAGATATTAATTTATAAATAATTCAGCGACTTCATTATAAATGCTGCTCTGCATTCCCCTTAGGATTTAGCTCCTACTAACCATTTTGCTTCCTAACTTCTTGTATTGAATACGTATCTTGCAAACACCAACAACCATAGAAACAAAACATGAGCTTGTACGACATCGTATATTACCCGCAAAGTCAAACTTACCATTTGGGTTAAACATTGCTCTGTATGAGGCTTGAGCCTTTGTTAAGGAGTTAGGTGGACACATAACTATTTGTATAACCACCACTACTATGTTTGGTTAGTTCCGTTTTAATGCCCTAAATGCACGTTCAAACACTCAAACACGATTTAGTTACATTTGAATTTAATTTTTATTTTCAACTTTTAATTAAAATTAATTTTACAAAATTAAGTTCTACAATAATATCAAATACACGCAAGACTATCTCAAGACTGCTGCTGCTGGAGGAAAGACTCGGATATATTGTTATTGAACTCGATGCGGCTTTTGCAATTATTTGAAATCGGTGCTGGGAGTAACAAACTTGTATTACTTACTTTCCTTTTTTTAATAGATGTAGTAAACAACCTTTGTGAATTAATTACAAATAAGCAAACCATTGACCTTTTAAATGTCATTTTATATTCAATTTAAATCGCACAAAAATTTCCCATCCATCCAACCTGATTGGCCATTGTGTATAAGTAAATTTGAACCTTTTCATTCATCTTCATAAAGTAGATCACGTTGAGAAAACTAGGAAACAAATTCGGCCAATATCGATATATATATATATATATATATATATATATATATATATAGAGAGAGAGAGAGAGAGAGAGTGAGTGAAGTAAAAAGATAAATTAACAACCAACTACGAAATAATACTTCATCCGTAAAATTCATAGTTTGACATTACATTTTTATTTGCAGAAAAAGATGCTTTTGATTGAATAAAAAAATAAAAGCTTGTTTCAAACCAGCTCTAAGACATAAAGACTCAAAAGGATTGAATTTACTGGTGGATGATTTTTAAATATTTTTTTAACCCTGAAACATATTATGATTTATGATTCTGATGAGTCTCTAGAACCAAACTCATTTACATTTTTCATGACAAAAATATTCTAAGACTGCTCAACCATCAAATTTTGGTTTGAATGATTAAACACCTAATTGGGTGATCAATTTTTCAATTGAACTGACCAGTCTAATCTGGTCCAATTTTTCCATAATAGGTAAGAAGGACTGTTACTTTTCGCTCCCTACATTTCAAGGAACAAAAACCGTGAATAAAATGCCTCTTTTTTTGCATTTATTATCTACTTCCATAAAAATTATAACCGCGTCTTATAGAGGGGATGAGACAAACTCTGTCCATATCTTTGTTGTTCAGAGTCATGCTAGCCAAACGACACCATTGCACACTCAGTGAATGGTTAAGCATCTACTTATGAAATGAATAGAATGGCAAAGGAAAAATTGCATCACCCGAACCTAACCTCAAAAGCAATATACAATTATTATTTTTTGGGGTTCATTGGTCTTGATTATCAATCTTCTCGCCAATTTTACCTCCAGGAGTTTCTACAATTCTTTCCTTAAAACCAAGTTCAGCCAAGTCTTGTTTTGCCATCAAAT
This sequence comes from Canavalia gladiata, assembly GCA_037954105.1. Taxonomy (NCBI): domain Eukaryota; kingdom Viridiplantae; phylum Streptophyta; class Magnoliopsida; order Fabales; family Fabaceae; genus Canavalia; species Canavalia gladiata. The sequence continues at coordinate 2,145,800 of CM075659.1, forward strand.
TCCTGCAAGATACCAATTATATAGTTCAAGGACATGCAGTTATTACAAGATTCTAGTCAAACCATCCTAAAAACCATATATACCAAAAATAATATCAGCAGCATAATATATAAACATTTTACACCGAATAGGAAAATAGATCATAGATATCCACTTAAAATCACCAACTTCTCTGCTTCAAATTTCATCGTGAGAAATTTTTTTGGATTATATGAGATGAGATTCCATCATTCCATTGCAAAATGTTGTACAAAATTAGATAAAATGGCATTCTACCTAAGACTTCCAACCAATCTACCATCTTGTAAAGCTCCTATACAAAAAGAAACACTGAAATAGATTCTCACAGTCCTAAAAACAATACACATTTATAGAAAAGCAATGACAAAACTACTGCCAAGGCACAAAGATTAATAATGGATGCCAGTGGAATTACAGAAGTTAATCCTCCATTTAATGACCCTATGCCTTAGCATGCTATTGCTGTCTCTAGTAATTTGGTTTTGGTATGAAGGTAATTATTCTTACAATTATGCAATATGTATGGTTGTATCTGTTTTTTTTTTTCAGCTGCATGCTCAAATGTGACAATCAATTTTAATGAGCAGTGCCACACTGAAATAGATCACACACTAAAAACTTTAGAATGAGTATTTCACATCCACAAAAGATATTAATTATTTCAGAAAACTGCTTACTAATCAAGTTACACTACAATATTGAGCTCCAAAGGGTAGTCTATTTAACGCCAAATACTAAAACCAATGTGACACGATAAAAAAACAACTGTGCATTAAAAACGACTCACAACAAATTCAAACCAACTCACTTTTCCATGCGACACTGGAGGTATTTTTTAGAGAATTCCCTGCACTTTTCAGACTGGTGTGCAGCAGTCTTTAGACAATTGAGATATTCCTTCTTCTCCTGAAATGAGGCAAATACAGGAATTAAGGTACATAAAGATAGTGCTGAGAAACCTACAATCAACAAGTGAAATGTAAGTCTGAGAACATCACACAACTTGCACGGGCACATATCATTGAAGAAGAAGCATACCAGATCACATAAATGCAAATGGTCCAATGGGAATATTCCCTTTTCAGGAGGCACTGGACGAAGCCCCCTATTGCCACCAAATGCACCACCTGTATAGCATAACACAAGTTTCAGAGAGTGGAATTGAAGCGTTAAAGCAAGTATTCACAATCAAAGCCAACAAAGAGCGTAGTTCTACAGCGAAAGATCAGCGCCTCCTTTTTGAATTCAGAACTTGGCAATAACAAATATTGTATCTAGAATCTACAGTCTTGATTCAATCCTTCAACTTTTATCGCGAAGAAACTTTACCAGAAAATTTGTGAGCAATTTATCAAAAACAGAGGATGAAAAATGAAAGAGAAACAAATACCTGCCGCACTCATTTCTAGGGTTTCATGAAGAAGCGTTTTCAACTTCAACCAACTTTTTTTGGTTTTTTTGGGTCTTGACTTCAACTAGCGTTGCGAGTTCGATCCAATTGTGTTGTTCGGGCCGATTTTGGATCAAACCAGGAGGCAGGTTTTTTAGCATTAATAAATATTCTTTTTGGATTAAGTACGTTTTTCAACTCAATAAATCATTGAATTTTATTTTAATGTTTTAAAAATTTATGTTTAGAAATAGAAGTTTTCAATTTTTAAAAGCAAATATTTTAGTTTTACTATTATCATAATTTTGTTAAGTATTAACGAGTCAAATGAATTTCTGATAATGGCCAAAAATTAAAAAAAAATTGGCAGGTGTCTAAATTAATTTTATTCTATATTTTTTATTTTGGCACATACATTGTATAAGACATGCTACTCACACATGCTTAGATAGGCAAGGTATCACCTACTTACTTTTAAGCAAGAGCAATACATCTGAACTTAGCCTGCTCTTGTTTGAGGAAAATTTTCCTTCTCTTGATTGTTCATTTGAGATTTTTTGGTCTGCTTCAAGCAGCATAAAGACGCAAATCTAGCACTGCTCACGAATTGGTTTGATATCTCAATTTGTGAATAAATTTCGAAATGACCCGACTGTTGATGGGACGAATTACTTGCAAATAGTTTTTAAAAATTCTTGAAAATTCTTATTCGGAATATTTCACTAAATATTTGATTTTTTTTATAGAACTTAATAAATGGTATTGATTTTATTCTAAATTATCTTGCCAATACTTATTTTTTTTCTTTTGCTACAAAGTAGTTGTTCATACAATTGCTAGGCCAGATTAAGCATTCATATTGTTGTTTTAAAATACCAACTTAGTCAGCATCTTGAAAGTGACTAAATGAACAAGAGAAAAGGCAAAGTTGATTTCACGAAGACCTGCCCCAACTTGAGAAAAGTAGGTAAATTAATCGAGCAATTTTCCATGTCAATATAAGCTTGATGTGTCCTAGATTCCTGGTACCAGACGAAAATTAAAGACCCTTTGGCCTCAGTGTTCTTGAAAATAATCTAACCAACGCCGGGATCGAGAAGAATATACACATTTATCACTACTTTGATCATGTACTGATACATATTTGCAGCTACCTCTAACTTGTAGTAAACGAGCTAAAACTCATTGTTTTACCCGTAACTCGTGATTCCTAAATCGAAAAAAAGAATTGATGGTGTAATAATTAAAGATAAATAAACCATCATGCTCATGTCGACTGCACGGGAAAAGGCATAAGCATGTAATGCAGGTATAATTGACCGTGCAGCAGTACTCGTTATGTTTGGCATGGAGATGAATTTGTATTGAGATTCGACACAACATAATAGTCGGCGCTATGAGAAAAAGCGTCGAGCCTTCTTAGCCTCTGTGCTCGAGGATGCTGGATGATTACCAGAACTTCATCTTTGAAGCTTTCATCATGAGAAGTGGAAGAAGTTGGCTACACAGGCAGAAAATTCACGATGAAAATATTCGAATTATTTTAACTTCATAACTAGAGTACAAGTAAAAATTAATAATTGAATAAATAACCAAAGTCACCTAAAATTTACAACAATGATTTTTATATATCTATTTTCTCTAGCAATCTCTTTTTTTTTATCTTTCTCTTCTTTCCCATTATATGATCTATCATATCTATCACTTTTATGTTATTTTGTTGGTATATCCACTTAATTTAGGTGTATACTTACAATTTTCCTAAAGTTTGTAAAATACAAAATACTACCAAACTTTTTTAGGACTCATGCTTGGAATGATATTTGAAGAGTATAAGATACCAAACTTTTTTTTCATTTCTCTATTCTTTCTTATCATATCGTCTATCACATATATCACATCGCTATTTTTTTTACTATTATTTATGGGTAAATCCACATCAATGTGATGGACAGCCATCATTTCCATTACTAAATCAGTAAACCATCCAACTATAGAACATGAGAGCATGTTTGTAGCACTTACCACCCCAATGTGCCAATCATGACTGCTAAATTCTTTAAACGTTGCCGCATCCATTTCCTGCACCAAGGTGCTCAGTGTAGTCAGAAAACAGAAAAATATTCTACAATCTACATCTAGAAATTAACTCTACAATTATCTGCTTCGAATATGGGAATGAACCCAAACGGTATAAGCGTATCTGAGTGAGTATGTTAAAAGGTATAATTTAAGATTTTGTCTTCCAAAAAGTAAGACTTCATTGAAGAACAAGTAGAATCCCCAAAATCCTGAAAAGAGGCTAGATTCTAGACGTCATTTACAATTGATTTCTTATGACTATAACTGAATGTTTAGAATTTAATATATTGAAAACATTCCGGTTACAAATGTTTCCAAGGGCTCATGATGACTAAAATAATACATTTAATTGGAATCTTGACATCAGCAACATGTTAAGATCGATAACTTACAAGACTGTAGACGGGAGGCACCAGAGTCTCGCCTTTACACTTTGTGGTAGGCATAACAGAGAAGTGCGGTGCCAAATCTTGTGACCTGAAAATCCATCTGCAGGTGAAAAAATAGGTTAACAGCTATTTAAGGATAGAAATGGACATATAATTGGAGGAAGATCATAAAAAAATTTCTTGTACTGGGTGGTCTTTTGTTAAGTTTTAAAACTTTCAGAGAATTCAAACGTTCTTGCACTGGAACACACATATGCATACCCAATGTACACAAAGATGCAGAATTGTGCCCATTCTCTGATCAATAAGCGAAGCCAGTAATTCTCTGAAGAGTCGTCCATGTTCATATATATCTAAAAATTGATGAGTTTGCCAAAGTCAAATATTTACGTATATCGTTGTTTGTGTAAGTTTATAAAGTGAAACCCAAATATAATACCACAGTTTCTGCCGTAGCTACTATCTGCATTGCACCCTGAAACTTCCTGCGCAAAGTAAAGGAAAGCAGGTTGACTAGTAAGTATGATATCTTGTTTGCATGGGTGACATATATCTATGACATTTGGGAAGAGATTCCTCGTATACACTTCTCAGTTGTGTGCACTTACTTGAACATTGTGTACTTCTTATACACAGCATCATGCATTGCTTGAATATCCTCATTTTCTATAATGGTTAATTGTTCTCGCAGCACTAGTAGGTTCTGGGATATATGGTGGAATATTATGTAGAATGAAATAAAATAATTTAATAGCAGAAGCACCTGTACATTTGGTCAATTATGAATCAGCATCAAAGAACCACGCATTCATGTAATAAATAAAAAATATAACAATCTTACCAATTAAATCGCATACTATATGAAGACCAGCTAAGAAACTTACGGAGAAGTATGGCACACAAGCCTTGTAACCAACTAGTGTCAAGTAAAAGACACATGCAAGTGCGGCAGTTGAACGGCGTTCATTCAAAGATAGACGCTCACACATGATGCAGTAACCATGAGAAATGAGTAAAAAGGAGACAAAAGCAACTGTCTGAAATAGAACCCCTGTTACATACACACCAAATGACATCCACAAAGAGCATGCCTGAAAATTGAAGCAAGAATACCTGCAAAAATGGTGTCATGACTCATGAGACCCAATGAAGTAAATTTAGCGGGCAAATACAATTATACAAATTCACACTACTACGATGTGTCGCCAAACAAACTTCAAAGTATTCCATGCTTTGTCCGGTCTCACTCTCACATTAAAAACGCATGGAGAATCATTGGCAAACTGTAAAATTTATAGATCTGGGGAAACTTGACAATGGACCTGATAAACTACCATTTTGAACTGCTTTATCATCTAGTTGATTCTCCATTACAAACGACAACCTCACAATCCTACATATACACTTCAAAATTGGGGTTAATAATTTGAGCACTGTCCCCTCCCTCCCCATCAGTACTTTCTAAAGGATGAATCCCAAAGTCTTTTATTCAAAACAAATCAAACAATACAATAGGTAAATGTATTCTGGTAAAATTGAATTACTAGCAAGTTTAAATACAGAGCTGCTCATGAGAAGGCCTGCATGACGCGTATCTAATGCATCTGAATTTTATTAGAACTATTTGCCCTTTCCACCAGTATCTTTCGTCCTTCGCTTACTAATCCTCCATTAATATAGGCATGCTTACAAGTTACAACAAATATAGCTATGTATATTTCCAGACAAGTACTCTGAAAAGTACGGTACTCTCCAATATAATCTTATTTGTAGGAAATTCAGTTATTAAGCATTCAAGTTTGTCAAAGAGATGGATGAATAAATACAGAGTGATGAATATCTAAGTGGAAAGACCTAAAGAGCTAATGTGTCTTGAGTTTTAATTCAAGATGAAGTGATTAATATTTTGTTTCTAAATTGAAACTGTTTTGAATGTTTATAGAAGAGAAGTTATGATTCTCAAATAAATGGAATGTTTACTTCACATATAAATTTTGGTGCATTATTGATTCAATTAAGCCAAAGAAAAGGTACAAAACCTACCAGAAGAGGAAGGATAGCATGAGCTGCAATGCTTTAATCAACGGAACCGAAGTAAGTGTCCACTGCAAATTATTCCACTGCTCTAACCAAATATCACAAAACAAAGCAGTTATGAAACATGAAAATCACCTGCTTCAGAAGATAAATGCTAAGGAACGAAAGAAGGTAAGAAGCATCGTTACACCAAAGAATTCAATTCAAACCTATAAATTAACAATACTATCTCATTTATGCGCAGTGAAAGCTATTTAATATCATTGAGATTTTAATCAAATTCTCATATTCCATCGAAAATTGTCTTAGTTTCGCTCAAATATTATTCGTGTTGAAAAACAATACAATTAAAGAAAAAAGGAGCAATGAAATTCGTTTCCTCGCGTTGCATATCGATAAAGCAATAAAATATTCCACACCTTCAGCAACACAATTACACAGTTCATTCCACGTCATCCAGAACAATCAAACGACACGCAAGTGATTAAAAATATTCATATCGATTAAGCCAAAGTGAGAATGATCAACGAGAAACCTGAGAATGGCGAGTTTTGAAGGTGTAAGCTGTCCAGGAGCAAGCAGAGAGGAACCAGATCGACAAGAAGGTCAAGTAGAGCGACGGAAGCGCCCGATACGATTCGTCCACTCCGACACCGTAACCGTCGCCGGACCTCACCATTTAGTTGCCGGTAAAGTTGTATTTCTACGCCGGCGACTTCAAATTCAGTTTTCAAATGTTTCTGTTCTGTGCCGTCGTCGTTGCGCTGTGTTGGGCTTCAGCTACTATTGTACGCATTTTTATACGCTGGAGCGTTGCACACGTCTGAAACGTGGCCCTTTGCGTTTCAAATGAGTCAAACTCAAAACTGTAATTCCATGATTTCATTTTATTAATCAACAAACTTTGGTTTAATTTTTATTCATCCTGAATTATGTGGTGCGGTTGGTGCCACTTAATTGAAATTTCTGATTGAAAGTGGAAATGATATTTACTGTATGTGTTTTGTAACATGAATTAAGGTTATTAATAAGTAAATGAAGTTATATCATTATGAATGCCACTCAACCCAATTATTTGGTACAAAACCATGATAACTTACTTTGACAATCGATTAATTAATTAAGCCCAGAAACGTTTATTTTCTATTTTGTATTAAAATGCAAAGTTGATGGGCCAGGTTTTGGGTGAAAGAAAGTTGGTGGATGTAACTATCTTTGGTGCAAAGTGGAGTCATGCGCCAAAACCACTCCGAGTTTTTGCAATGCCTGGATGAAGAGTATCTATTAGAGCCCATTCATTAAAAGATTATCCATGCAAGCACTAAAATTGTTTTTTTTTTTTAATTATTATTTTGGTTAAGGATTCTAATTAATTGTTTATTAAATGGAAAATAAAGAAGAAGAAGACTTTGATTGTCTAAAGGTTCTCAAACATTAACATTTAGCAGGGCATTTTTGTCATGACCGCGTTGAAGAGGACTTGAAGTCGTGAAGAGCACTTAAAAGGAATGTTTGCTACCTGGCTTTAGAATTTTCTGTTTAATAAATATGAACAAGTCTCACAAGCGAAATACCTTACCATTTATAAAATCCTGCTTTAAGATTATTTAGTTAAATACCATTCTCATCAATGTGTCTTTCATTTTACTTTAGAATTTTAATAAAGCGACAAAACTCACCAAATCAATATAGAAGGTGATGTTGGTAATGCCTTTGACCAACTAATTTGCTAATTTTAAGCAACGGGGACTTTACTTTTTTTAAGTATGGATGCGTTATAGAAGCTCTTTTCTTTATTTCAAAAGCTCTTTAACAGCCATTTTATTTCTCCTTTTCATGTTTTTGCAATCGAACATAACTCATCTAAGTTTAGTGTGTTTTTTTTTTGTATGAAAGAAATTGTGTTTTGTTTAAACCAAATCCGAAGGCAGGCAGGGCCTGATATGGTAGATGAATGTGGTCATCAGAAGAGAATCGAGGCTTTAGGTGAACAAACTCACTAAACAAAACTAGTTTCCCCAACATCCTACCCAATCAAAAGTTTGAGGATGTAATCTTCATTCCCATTTGTCATCATCCTTAAATATAAATTTTTTAGTTCTATGTAAATAAACTTCACCTCCTCCACAATGACTTTCATTTTGTTATACTTACAGTTTGTTTGTTTGGTTAGGAGAAAAAGAATTTAGATTTTTAAATTTAAATGAATTTTATTTTTCTATTTTTTATTTATTTACATTTATTTCATATAGAATGATAGAATTAAATTCTATAAGACTGATTCATAAAAGTTCTCTTCCTAATAGCAATGAAAATGGGGCGTAAGTTTATTTATTTATTTATTTTAATTATTAAATATTGATTAAAAATGAAAAATAAGTATTGTATTGATAGAATACAGTAAAGATTAAATTAAATTTTTTAATTTATATAATTTAAAATTTATAATATTAATATATTTCTTTCTCTTCTGTTTTTATCCAAACAAATAACTTATTTTTTATTTTATTTTTACTTTATTTTTTATTTTCTTATTTTTTAAATTTTATAGATCATCCAACTAGAGCATTAACACGTATGATTATATAAAAGTTCTGTCCAATGCAAAGACAAAATCAAAATTGAGGGTTTTACCATATTTTTTTTTCTCTTAATGATATATATATATGTGTGTGTGTGTGTGCAGTAGTCAAAGGCTGCTTTGCGAATATTTTTTTGGTCAAGCTTGACTCAGAACAATGGCCCAAAAGATTTGAAATGGTTTGGACTGACTCGTGAAAGATTCAAAGAAATAAATGAGTACGCCTTGCCGTTTAATCATGAACGATTGGGCCTACAAAATAAAGAACTGAACACATTGAAAAAGGGGCCCTTGAGTACGAGTGAATTTTCAGCCCTCGTATATGTACCTATTCATTTGTAGTTAAGGTTAAAACCAAAAATATTTGCAGTTATGTTTCCTTTTGGACCAAAAAAAAAGCAGTTAAGTTTCTTTACTTTTAATTTTTAAAAATTAAATTTAGGAAAAATAACCATACACGGTGGATATTGTTCATTTGCAGCTAAGTTTCTTTATTTGGTATTATTATATTTTATTTTAAAAATAAATTAAGGAAAAAATAACCTTACACAATGGATATTATTATTTTTAGAGAAAGAATATGTATCCCTATATTACTAAAAAAAAACACCCCTAGAATAATATTTAACGTCTGTTCTAAGTATTTTTGATTTTTTTTTCTTATGCAATTGTGGTCTGAATATTTCATTTGTCTCTAGAATCCAGAACAGTGTCCTCCTGTTTACCTTGTTCCTACTTCCTGTGATTCTGTTTGTGCAATTGTTTAGCACTCTGGGCCCTTTATGTTATGACTTTCCCCTTATTGGGCCCAAACATTATGTTAAACCTTTTTGGTATAACGTTAAGTGGTCTGACAAACAAAACAACGTTGTTAAGTTAAGTACTTAACTGGTTATTACTTATTAAATATTTAAAATTCAGTTAACTTCTCTTTTTATTTTTTAAGACAGAAGAAATCAGACAATTTTAATTTTTTAATGCAACTCTTTAAATTATTTTGTTCTCCTTTATCCAACAGTAAAAGGAGAACAAATCTTTAAAACAATAATTTAATGAAAATTTTAGTTTTTTATTTTATATTGATTTTAATTTTAATATTTTTTATTTTTTATAATTTTAATCATTGGTTGTATAAAAAAAATTTTGAGTTATTATTGTTAACAATTTCAATTTAAGTAATAACATTGTTCAAATAAATATAAAATTTAGATCTTAAAAATTATACCATGTGTAATTTTAATTTGTAAAAATGTCAGTACATACAATTTAGTTGTTCTATGTGTTAATTTGGTCATATTCTAATCCTTTTTTATAAAAGTATCAACAAAATATGATCATAGTGTAAATAAATTTAATATATTTATAAAAAATTATATAAATTAATTTTTTTATAAATCAATTATTTTTTAAAATTAATAAACTATGAGCAAGTAAACACATTTACAAATTAGGAAATTCGCTTCTCCTTTTTTATTTTTCCTTCAATTTATGTAATCCGCAGGATTTAACGATCTCGGTCTTTAGAATAAATTTTATACATCTAAATTGGTTCATTTTTATTAAAAATATTCATTACATCTAAATAAAAATATAATAATGATTTTTATTCTCAATACAAAATTATCATTTTTAAATGTTTGAACTGAGCCATAAAAATTGATGTCAATGTTTTTTAATATAAGTTGTATTCTATCTTCTAAAAGACAGATGTTTAAGTCTTCCGTTTATTTTTATCTATATCTTTTAAGAAAAAAAATTATTTTTATTTATCTCTTATATTGAAAATTTCAAGAATATTTATATTATTTTTTTATTTATTATATATACTCAACTTAAAATAAAAGATGAAATTCAATAAAATAAAAAATAAAAAATAAAACAAGAAATTGTATAATAAGTTTAGTAAAAACAAAAATATCATTTTTTAATCGTTATATCAAAATTTTAAAATAACAGATAAAAAAAAAATAGATGAAATGAAATACAAAGAAACGGATGTAGTAAATTCAACTATTATTGCATGACAGACTTCTAAGCAAACGCCCGAAGAACTAATTAATGAATGAACCTAACACGCTAATTAATAGAAATAATCAATTCAACATGTGAAGCACATTTAACAATATTAAATTTGGAGAATATTAATTAATATCTAAAAAGTAAAAAATTAATAATTGGTTCAGAAATAAACATAGAAAACCATTATTAATATATTTTTATATTTTTTTTATATATTTTAATTTTACTTCTAATAAAAGCTATATTATTAATTTCTTGATTAGTTATGTTAACAAGACCCTAGACTATATATACCATATTAAACTTTATATTTTCTCAATTTATACAATATATTTGTTATTTTTTATATTTTTTTATCATCCTTTTTTTTTTATTCCTTATTAGGTATATATGCATACGGGAACTATTTTTTTCTCATCCGCTGCATGTATTAAGAATCACTGATGTTGTACTGTGAAGTTACGGAAAATATAAATAAATATATGCACAATAATATATATCTAAAAAATAATTAAACAGTTTATATTTAGATATATTTAAATATATATATATACGTACATATATTTGAATATATATACCATATGTATATACAGTAATTATACGTATATACACTACTCAGCGCCCATCAAGTTAATACCTTCTTTCTTTTATTTTCTTTTTCTTTTTCTTTTTTCATTTTTTCCCCAAATCTCATTGGAGACGAGTTCGTGTGTGGTGTGGGTTATATAGTATATACCTTGGAACTTTTTAGATCCTTCTATGCGCTTATTGATGAGTAATTAAAAAATAAATAAATAAAGTTGGGTTTAAAACAAACCACAAGGGTTTGAAAAAAAAAGGTCAGAAAGACATTTAAGACTCAATTTGAATTAGTTTTAAATTTATGAGATATTTTTAATTATAAAATCTTAGTATTAATATTTGGTAAAGCAAAAAAGTCAAATTTTGGGAACTTGCGATTATAGAAAAGATAAAAAAAAATTAAAACATGTAAGTTAATTTTATTTATATAAAAGTTTGAATCATCTTATCTTTTTAATTTATTTTATTATTTTCCTTTAAATACTTGTTAAAAAATTTATATAAACTAACTTTAATTTGATTAATTGGCAAGATTAATTCTTTGGATGATTTGGAAAATTAAATCGAAAGAAACGAAAGGAAAAAAATGAAGTACAAATATAATAGAAAAAATAATTTTTTTTATTGATATAAATAGAATAGAAAAAAAATAGTGTTGTTTGGATGAATAAAAAAGAGAGTTAAAAGAATTATTAGTAATATACATTTTTATTTATATAAATAAAAATTTAATTTTAAATTTTTTATTAATATAATTTTTATTTATTTTTACTTTAAAAAATTAATAATTTTAACAGTTTAAAATAAATAAAAAAAGTTATTCCTCTCAATGAATAATGAAATGAAAAAACATTTTCGTAGATTTCATAAAAAATAAATTTTTTATTTTATATACAGGACAAATACAATTAACTGAAAAAGAGAAATAAATCCATCCAATTTTAAAAAATAATTTTTTTCTTATTTTTTTCAATCCAATCAGTGTGTAAAATATCTATTGAGAGATAAAGGATTTTAGTTCGAAGGCAAAGGCCAAACGGGGAAGGATATTTCAATCTATTAATATTTCTTATGTATAGAAACATCTTGTGATTTTTTTTCTTCCTTATTTGATATTGATTATTATTAAGAACATTCGAATTTTTTGAACCTGAATTTTCTGCTGATGCAATTTTATGCGGTATCTGATTTAATTATATAATCGTTGAATTGACATTAAATAATTTATTATTTAATAATTATAATTTGTTAAACTACACAATGCATGTAAGTTCAATTATAGATAATTTATTTTCTAATTCCTTCATCTTTATTAAAACTTTTGTTCTATGATTTGGTAAGGTTTTAGGTAAGAAACTTTCCTCAGCGTATATTTTTAAGATCGCGTACGTATATGGGATATAATAAATGTCATTATTCTAGTTTACCGAAACTTAACTTTAATGGCTCGAACAAAGGAAATGACAAATTAATAGGATGTGCTACGCGTTACCATAATGGTATGTAACTTTTGTATATAGATATGTACCAACCTGTTAATTATTTTATCTATTATTGTTTATATTTATATAGACCAACATTCATAATTACTCTTTTTTTAAAAGTGAAATTGGGTGCAAAGTGAGAAAAATATTCTAAAAAAGTTGTATCTTGATATTAATCAAAGTCTAGGAATGTTATAAATTCAGAAAACCACAACGAACAGATGCTCATATTTAATTATTTTAAAGCTTTTGTTAGTACTCTGGTTTAAAACATTGACCAGAATCAATTCGTCGTATTTTATAAGGAAAAAGATGTGACATCGCCAAGATGATGTTTTACTGCAAAACATGGGATATTTTAATATATTAATAATATTAAATATTATATTTTAATAAAAAATTATTTATTAATTTTTATTATATGTGCCATAAAAATTATTAAACAAAATAAAGTGTAAACATTCATTAATTATTCTCTCCATTTTACAATATCTACCACTTCCAAAAAATTTGTTTGTTTGTTTTTTTTTTCACTTTAAAATATCAAGAAAAGTGCTATTGCTTTTCCAATAATATTATTATTTATTGGTATTTTATTTAATTAATAATTAATTCATAATTATATTATAACTATTTTAATAAATATATTTTGTTAAACCTCGCAAGAGAAAGAATATAAAATATGTAAGAAAAGAATAAAATGTGAGAAACAATAAAATAAATAAATATTTTAAAAATCACACACCACTTTTTAATCGATAATGTGGCACAAAATATTCTTGATTTAGAATATGCATTTTATCGATGATTTTATATTAATAAAAAAATATTTAACCTGTTGTTGAAAATATTCTATTACCAGCATCAAATCTTGGTTATAGAAAATATTTGACAATATTAATGAGATTTTTCGTGGTATATTTTCTTTATATTGTAAAACGATAAATGTTTTGAAATAAATTAAAACTTAGTGATAGATCCAAGTGATGGATAATTTGAGATGTAAAGAGTATTAAACTAATCACATACTAATAAAAAGTAAAAACGACAAAATTAGAATAGTTTAAAAATATTTGTAAAAAAATAAAATTTAGACCGTTACATTTAAAATCTGAATAACTTCCACATTTTTTAATCTGACATATTCAGGTTCATATTCGTACAGATCTGGCCGCCCACAAATTCCCTCTCAACACCTTAATTACCCCTTTTGTTGTCTTTGTTGATCATTAAATAATCAATATATCAACTTTATAAAATAAGGACAATGATCATTTGTTAACACATGATTAACGTGAAATTACTATGACATTTCACAGAAACTCCCACAGGTAAATTGTAAATATTAATAAACACTTAGTTTAGTTTCTATTTCGTGATAGTATGTCATTGCACTAATAAAATTCTGCGTTACTAATTTTTTAAAATAAAATGTTAAATTGGATTTAACGTAGATCGAGTCGCAAAGATTCCTTGTTCATACAAAATCTATTTTGAACCATTATTTTAAAAATATGAATTATTTTCAAATCATTTTAATTCAACCCACACAAATTTACTATTTCCTATGGAATCGGGTTAATTAGTTAACAATATCTATTATGTAAGCTTTTAAATTTATTTTATTTTTTAAAACTATTATTTATTAGATGAGAAGCATAAATGATATTTTTTATAAGTGGAAGAATGATTAAAAAAAATCTACTACTAAGTGTTATAAAACTCGAATAAACTTCGATTGATGACTTAGTATACCAGTCATGTCATTGTTCTAAACTTCTAATATGACGTTAGGCGAACCACCGTTCAAAAACTGTAATGACCTAATTTGATGAGTTGACAAGTTTTTTATATGAAAAAAAATAATAATGATCCAATAAGGTTGATTTCACCAAAAATTTAAATTGACTTGACTATTAATACTATATTAATCAATTATAAAATTTTGTAAATATATATAATTTTTAAATAATAATTATAAAAACTAATAATTTTCAATAATATAAATAAGTTATAATTAAAATAATCATATAAATTTTATATTATCTATCTGTTCAAATTAAAGTCTTAAGTTGATCGGTTATGATCTACCCATAATTTAGACTACTATTTAAAGTATTTTTTTTTTCAAATTGTTTATTTTATTATATTATATATGTTGATTAGCAGGAAGATGAACAAGGAAATTATATTAATAAAATGTCCGTTGATATGGTACTCTCCATGGTCGTACTTTACTGTAAAATAACATCAAATAAATGAAAATTAGACAATCCATCATTTTCTTGTCTCTCATATCAATCACAGGAACTTTTAAGTTATTGATAATATATCGTTTTAGTCTTCTTTTTTTTTAACATAATGGCCCAGCTTTTCTCAAATTTCATCATCTACTTATTTTTAAACAAATTAAAAATTTAACCCCCCCCCCTTTGTTTGTATGACAATTTTACTGCAATAATCCATGTTTTCATACCTCTCGTTTAATTACCTGGTTAGTCTATCAATTTTCGTAATATATGTTTAAGGATAAATAATAAGAATCTATATATAATAATTTTTTATTAAAAATGTAAGATTTAATATATATATATATATAACATTAAATAGTGTAATTACTGATAAAAAATTATTTATTAATCTGTCATAAACATTAGAAAAATAGTTAATTAAAATCTATTTGATAAATTATATTTATAAATTTAATTATGAAATTTATTGAAATAAATTTAACATAATTAATTTTGATACTTTTTGTATAGAATACATTGGAATAAGTGTAAATTTTTTTTAAAGAAGGTTATAAAATATTTTAGTAAGTTTAACTCTTTCAAATACTCATTTATTAAGTGTATACTTGTTTAATAAATAATAAATTAATATTAAACATTATAATTAATTAATTAATTAATACATTTGTTGCAACCGTAATTTCGACGAGACGATGAACTCGCTAAAATTTGAAAATAATTTGATTTGATTGTGGAGTCGCCACCAAATTTTTGTTTAAGGGAAAAAAATTTGGAAAAACCCTGACTCAAGGATGAGATTCGAAGTTCGGAAGTCGGTTACGAGTAGGGAAGGTGTTAGGCACCCCACTCGCCTGTTCCAAGGAACAGTACCCTTAAACTGAGTGTGTGATTATTTGAAAATAGTTTGATCCCTTAATTAATTTGAAAATAAATAGGTTGATGGAGGTTAGCTTGACAGGACTTGATCCTGCTCCTACGTATTCCCCGGTGCAATGAGAAATTCAAGGCTTACGTAGTTCTGGTTTTAAGAGACTTGATCTTTTGAAGAAGTAGAGGGGTGATGTCGGAAGAGAATTGATTTTTGAATAGATTGAAATTACGTACTTGCATAACTCAAACCGTCGTGGGCCGTAAGTGAGTTTGCACAAATTGAAATACGGAACAGCAGAGAAGACTGCCTGCTCGTATTAGAATCCGTTGCACGAATTTCGTCACAAGATTAAAACAGATATCTTTGAAGCAGATGTTTCCTAACGAGATTAACGATCAGTGATTTTTCTAAAATTGCGTGCTTGCAAAATCCAAATCGTCGTAAGCCGCATTTGGAATCCGCACGAATTAAAATACGGAACAGCAGAGAAGGCTGCTTGTTCGTATTAGAATTCGTTGCACAGATTTTTAGAAAATTAAAACAGATATTTTTGAAACAGATATTTTTTAACGGGATTAACGATCAGTGATTTTTCTAAAATTGCGTGCTTGCAAAATCCAAATCGTCGTAAGCCGCATTTGGAACCCGCACGAATTAAAACACGGAACAGCAGAGAAGGCTGCTTGTTCGTATTAGAATTCGTTGCACATATTTTTAGAAATCTAAAACAGATGCTTTTGAAACAGACATCTTTAACGGAGTTAATAAACGGTGATTTTCTACAATTACATGCTCGCAAAGTCCAAATCGTCGTAAGCCGTATTTGGAATCTGCACGAACAAAAATGCGGTACAGCAGAGAAGGCTGCCTGCCCGCATTGAAATTCGTTGCACGAGTTTCGGCAAAATAAATAAAAATAGAATTTAGAATTTTGAAATGAAATTTTACAAAAGAAAATTAATTTCCAAAAATAAATTTGATTGGTCATAGGGTAGACATCTCAAAGATAGCAAAGGATTGTTTATTATTTGACAAGTTTTTTATCTCGAGATTAATCTTTAAAAATAATCTTATTTGAATAAAATATTATTTTCATATTCAAATCTTTTAAAAGCTAACGTGCTTTATTAGCCATTAATTGTGTTACTTTGCTACTTTATCAAATAAAGTCTATTTGGCTTGCGTTTATTTCACCTTACTTTGACTTTAGTTTCCTTGAATCATATACCTCCAAAATCTCATTTTTAATTTTTTGCCCAAAGTAAAGCCGAGCTATGACCATATGTTCTCGTAGTCTATCCTCCATTATTTCTCGTGCGTCTACTCGCTATGTCATAAAGCCACCGAATGCTCTTATGATTGACGTGAGATTTGACTAGACTTGGCATGGAGATAATTGGATGAATTTTGACATATAAGACATGCCACCAGAGCCACAAGCACAAATTACACACATATCTACGGAGAATATCATGGCATTAATTCTAGGTGATGAATGCATGGGGTTTGAGGTGCATTCAGCTCAGATGCTTATGATTTTTATTTGACTATAGACGAAAATGCAGATAGCCTATTAATATCAGGACAACTTTAGCTTACAAAAATAGACGGATGGGAAAATACATCATTGCTACTATTACCGTAGAAACCATGAGATCCCACAGCGAGAGCATACTTATCGAACTCACTACCAATTTCATCAAGATAGGATTTAATAGGTCTTATTGGATGAAATTCTGCGAGATGCTAAGTACTATAAAGCTTCAGCGAGATGTGCATGGATAGAAAGTACCCTAAGATTGACCATCAAATATGGACTTGGCTAGAATCCATCCTTTTCTCAGTTTCTTTAACTGCATTTCCGCATATGACCATGTCTTGAACATCTACCTAGCCTTCCAACACTCCAAAACTTGTGTTAATGGCCTACCTCTTCATATTGGTTCATACTTTGCTAGAGGTTGATATCATGCACAATTTTAGACTCAGACTTATGGACTATGAATCAGGACTACTTATGTGTCAGACTTGGCAGTAGTTTTTGAGTTGTACACTAAACTACTGGTATTAGCTTCTTCCTAGCTATACCTTTCCATTGGAAGGAACTTGATCTTAATAGGCACTGATATGACGGAGCCTAATTAGTGAAATAACACTTGACCAAAGGCTGGTGAAATCAACATGAGACTACAACCATCATTCCTAAAGTTACGCAACACCTAATGGGAGACCACCAAGGATTTTGCAACCAACTAATTCTAAAGTTCTGCATAGTGGAACCAGAAACTTCCTAATGTGTTTCAGGAATTAAACCTTTCTAATTGAAAGTCAGATCATAGAACTTTTGGGAGGAAACTCTCCTATGCGACTTTACATCCATGCTAGAACTGAATTCAGGTTTATCTACATTTTTTCTTATTCAAACTGAAAACTCCAACCATGATCCGAATGCAAAAGCATGAACACGGACACAGTGATTATATTCTTACCAGTTTCCTTACAACAAAAGATCTTCATCCTCATTTAAATTTCATTTTAGTCGTGGAGGGTGACTGACCCTGGCGGAGGATATACAATTTTAGGATGAACATCTGAATTAGCACGGGTTATTGATACCAAGTTTATCATGGCGTGAAGTTGTTATTGCTGATAAGAGCTCTCATAGGATTAGCTTCAAAGGCTGTTTCATTTTCTGCTTCCAAGATGACGATCCTGTTCTTAGCAAACTGATATCAGGCGGTGCATAATTGTGCAAAGTCGTTTCCAATGTCAAGCGTAGAACAGCTAGAAAAGGCAATCATTAAACAAACCTCCCATGTTCCCGATCTTTATTCCTATTTTAGCTTATCAGAATTTAGCATACACAGTACCAGGTCTAAATCTCCCTTCCATAGCTCCGTAGTTATCATAGATACACCATGCAGAACTCTCCTTGCTCTGATGCATGCTGTCACAGTAGACGACTCTGATGTATAACACCAGGATTTTCAGAGAACCGCCCCAAACACCCATGCCACCAGGCTAACCATGTCAGCATCTCAGCACTTCAAGCCAAGAAAATGTTTCCAGAGCTAAACTTTGTTTACTGCATGACCAGAATCGATTTGGCTACTGAAACTCTGTGGCAATACTGATATGGAGCCAACCTTGACTCAATATAGCCCTTACCTCCTTTTGCAGTCTACTGGTGCATGCACAACCAGCGGAGGCAAGTAATTCAAAACTATATAGACTTGTTCTGAATTCCCGAAACTTATTTGAGTAAGAGAGGCTTTAACTCACTCATATACAAGGCAGATGTGCTGAGATTTAACCTACTGATATAGGAATGGTTTCTATGCCGCGTTTGGTCATTATAAGTTTGCTAATAATTCCTAGACAAATTGGTTCCTTCATCTTTCAAACTAATGATCAATCTACTGTGAATCCCTCGACATTCAGTACATCAGCTAATTGTATTTTCTTTCCAGACCAGGTTCACCAACTGAGCTTGCCTAAACTAATTATCTTCTAGTACAAGTAAAAGAACATGATCTGATTATGGCTACACTGATACTTACACAACAATCGACTTATCAATATATGTTATAACCACATATTTCAATCGGAATGCAAACATGCGTGCACCTAATTAGGCCGAATTGAAATATCAAAACAGAAAACATATGCCTATAAATTGGAATCCATGTCGATTGAGAAAATGCACCAGATTAATTTCTGCATTCGGATGATAAAGTGTACATACAATTGAATTTATCAGCTCAGATCATTGCATGATAGTATTCCTAGGAACTCTGGCCAAATCAGGCCGAGAAGAAAGGAATCACCATGAATTGAGTGCGAAGAGAAATGGATTCAATCAAGTACACTGACCTGGTTAGAATGTGATTCAGAATGTATAGGATTTCTTCCTCAATGAAGCGAAATCGACTGGAACCGATCCTTGCTGTAGCGGTGAAGGTAATTGCAGAGAGAGAGCTACTGAGATGATGTGAGGGCCGCAGAAATTGCAAAGAAAGGATCGTCCCCCTCAGCAAGAAGTTCTGAGATCCTTTTCTTCAATCAAGAATCCAGAGAATTCCAAAAAAACTCCCGCCTCCCCTGACGTGAACCTTTTTTAGTCCTTTTATATCTTCCCCCAACCCTGGTACGCTTAAACTTACCTTAATGGTTATATTCTAACTCTAGACTAACTGATTTTTAACCACACCAGAATTAAGCCTAATTTCCTTGAGATGAATGTTATTCTTTTACCTTCTATTTTTTTTTATTGTTATTATTATTGTCTTTTACTTTTATTTTTCTTTTATTTTTATTTGTATTATTTTTTATTACTATTTATTTATTTATTATTATTATATTTTTGGTTCTTCTTTTATCATTATTTTTGTCTTTGTTTTTTTCTTTTTTTCTTTATTTTTATTATCATTGTTCATTTACTTACACATGCTTTTTATTCCTATTTTTCTACCTTTATTATTTATCCCTAATAATTTAAATTAGTTTATCTCAACTCGGACAAAAATTAATGCTCACAACATTTTACAACATTTGTGAGTAAAAAAAGGTTAAACGCGTATGAATTTTAATAGAGATATATGATTTTTTACAACATTTGTGAGTAAAAAAAGGTTAAACGCGTATGAATTTTAATAGAGATATATGATTTGCATTAATGGAAAATATAAAGGGAATAAGCATGAAAACAAATGAAGTTATACATCTCAATTTCATTGAAAGCAGTTTTGCATTTTAATGCTACCGTGTAATGTATAATATACATGGTCATATATGTTCAGTCTCTACACATAAATTCAATTAAAATTCATCAATTTTTTTTTCATTATATTATCTATCATATCACACATATTTTTATCCTTTTTTTATTTTGTATATTTTATGGCGCAAATTTATTGTATAAAATAGGAATTTTCAATTTTAATATTTGACTTAAATAATAGCGTGGGTTGGGTGTTCTAATGCATACATATGCGGCATTAGGAGGAAAAAAACACGTTCCCATGGACTGGAATAGAAGTTTGGTGTTTGTGGATGCTGAAATTGTTGGAACTTGGAACTATCTTGATCAGCATTCAGAAACTCCAGGCATGAACCTCTTCCCCTTTAATTTCTCACTTTTAACATTTTCAATTGTTCTTGAGGTGCATTGTTGAGTGGCAGCAGGTAACAGTTTGTGTTGTTGGAGCGGACAAATTAGACTTTGTTATTTTCGATTACGTGGCAGGGTAGATAGCTAGCCGTGGTAGTGGGAGATGTTGGGTTGGGTCCATCATGTATGCGTCAGTAACGACATTAATTTTATTGATGCACAATTCTTGCCACTGTTTCTAGTTCCACATTCACTCATTCACCATATCCAAAAAATTCAAATTAATTAATTAATTTAAAACAATTTCAATGAGAGTGAAAGAGTGACGGATATGTCTAGCTCATGAAAATGAGGAAGCAACAAAAACATGCAAGAGAGTCATTCTGATCTGAGAAGTGAAGCCCCAAAACTTCACCATAATCGCTCGCACCCAACTAGCTCCTCTCATATCACACTTGTGCTATTTCTTATGAAGTGGAGCCACGTCACTATTATCATTGCACTTCATCCACCTCACAATTTAATAAAAAACACTATTTTCATTAATAATTTTTAAATTTAATTTTTGAAAATATCCTTGTTGAAAGAAGGCCCTAGTTTTAATTAAGACCATAGCATTAAAGTTTAATGTCTCTCTACTTAAAGCTCGTGTTATTAAAATATATATATTGAATTCCCTTGTTTAAGTAAACTATGCAACTAACTCAATTTTAATGACTATTTGACGAGGACGCTAGCTAGTGGAGTCATTCTATAATAGTGCCAGGGAATTCACCAATATAAAAAGGGCTTACACCATGGAATTCTCTCAATTATTGTAGAGTCATATGTTATTAATAATATAATGGAAACCAACCGCAAACAGAAAATAAAATAAAAAAAAGACTATGCGATGACCAGATTCATTTCTTTCTCAAGTTAAAATGTATATAGAATTAAGCGCAAATTATAGAAGGTAAAATATTTATATAGATATATCATTGTATGCTTGTGTATAAATAATTCCAATCCATTTCCATGTTTTATCCTATTTATTTCTTTTGTGTTTTCGAGGCGCTGTAATGATTGTGTGAATGTAAGACAAATGCAAATGATAATGGAACGAAGTTATTATTACCCGGGACCATTAAAAAAGTATATATTAGTAGTTTGTTTTTGGTGGCCATTAGAACATTAGTAACAAAATATAAGACTTCATCCCACGAGCCAATTAGGACTGTGAAAATAGAGCTGACTTTATTTGAATAATACTGTCTATATAATCGGTTTCGTACCTTGATAGAGTTTACTAAAATGGAAATTGCACGTTGCATTATTTATAATATTTATCATTAGACACTCAAATGGGTTTTATTGAAATAATTTATTTTCAACCTCCACGGTAAGAATTTCCAAATTATTGTGGATTTTAAAGTGTCACATCTAATAATCTATTGAAAAGCCGACGCTCTAATTAATCATCTAGAATCTAGATGATTGCAATTAATCCTAGGGTAATGCTTTTGCGTTGGCAGCGCGCAACTATACAAGCCAAGGATGCATACGGTAGAGAGTTTCTTCCTCTCTTATTAGAAAGGATGATTAAGACAGTAATTGTGAATTAGACAGCCCAAATCTCCTAGTGTGGCCTATGGTAGATATGCTAATTCCTCTTTTCTCACAAAAGGATAGTTTATGATTCTAATTCCTTCATTTTCATCCCAAGTCACTGTCCTAAAATTAATGCAAGAAAATGAAAAATAAAAAAGAAAAAAGAAAAGTAATGTGGTATATATAGACTTTGTCCAAGGGTATAAGGTAAAAAAAAAAAAGGTGGAGAAGACCAATGGGTTGTGAATTTCTTTAATGAGTGAGGAATGGGGTTTGGACAAAACAAGAGACAATTTGATCACAACGGCAACGGGCACAAGAAAGGTGAGATGTGGACTTATGAGGCTTAGCCAGAAATGTAATAATGAACGTTACCGCTACAATATTTGTGTGGGACCCTCTTGTACCAGTAGTGACTCCTTCCTCCAATCCTTCCTTCACACCTATATATACTACACCTTGTCAACATAAATACTAGTGTTTCCTATACAAACATCTTATTTTTTAAATCCTGTCATTGCATACTTTTAAATACCACTAATAATTCATGAAAACTTCTGCACATAAGTCTATTCATTTTCTTTTTCTAGAACATTGTGTAAAGCATATTATCTTTCTCATTAATAATAAATACGTAAATATTTAAGAATTCAAAGTAAATAAAAATATAATTACAAAATATTATCTTCAATTTTTAATTAAATAAATTTAAAGATTAATGTTAACAAAATTGATCATTTTTATTTTAAAATAAATAAATAAAAAATAAAATATACTTTTAAATAGTTAATTAAAAATATTAAAAATTACAACAAAGTTAATAAACTCATGATAGGGATATGTAGTAATATTCTTTTACAAAAACTATTATATATTAAATTCTTTCTGAAAAAACATTTTTTTATAATAAAATGAGCACTCTTGCTCTCTGTCTCATTCTTTGCTTAAATGAGTTAGTATAATAAATGAAGTGAAGAATATCTGTGCAATTTTTTATTTTTAATTTTAAAAAATAAATAATATCTGTTTTCTCTCCCAATACGTGTAAAGCGTTAACGTACTTTATATTAGTCTCACTATCACAAGATAGACCAAAGCTATTCAATAAAGCGAACACCAAATTTTATTTAACAACGATTTATATTAAAAAAAAGTGTGAAAAAAATGTACTGTTATTATTATTGCCGGTGATGCTCAATAGTTTATGAATACTCGTTATTACTCGATATATCTTACTTTTTCTCTTATTTTATAAACTTTTTTTTAATAATGTATCAGTGTGAATTACCCATTTTTCATAATTCATGGACAGACCGCTTCCGTGGAATAAATTATCGTTGGATTTTATAAAAAAAATAAATAAGTAAAAATAGAGTTACTGTTAATTTAAAATAAATTAAAATTAGGATGTTGTTTAAGTTAAATTAATGATAAATATAAATATATTTAAATTTTAGAGTTGATTGTTATATTTGAATTAAGTTATTGAGAGGTTGAAAAGTTAAAAGGGAGTGAAGTGTGAAATATATTATTGGTAGGTCAAGGGTCGCTGTATGAGAGCGTATTGTTCACTACAAAAAGACTACGGCATATGGGGTGTTCCTCTTCATTCTCAATCTTTCTTTCCAACCTTCCCACCTATCTATTTATCTCTCTCTATACTACTTACCTCACACTCTTCTCTCTCTCTCTATATGTGCTCACTACTACATTCTTCTCTTCACACACTCTAACTAACAATGACACAAACAACCTCTTCCGAAACAACCACCACAAGTAGTAGCTCCTCCTCTTCCACCACAACACATTCCCCTCCAAAGACAGAGTCCAATCAAGAACAGAGCAGGTCCAGGCCCAAGCCCAGGCCCAAGAGACCCAGAGACTGCAGCAAGCACCCGGTGTACCACGGCGTAAGAAAGCGGAACTGGGGTAAATGGGTGTCCGAAATTCGCGAGCCCCGCAAGAAATCCCGCATCTGGCTTGGAACCTTCGCGACCCCAGAAATGGCAGCACGTGCTCATGACGTGGCGGCTCTCAGCATTAAGGGCCAATCAGCAATTCTCAATTTCCCGGAAATTGCAGAGCTGCTCCCCAGACCTGTCACGCTCTCCCCACGTGACATCCAAGCCGCGGCTACGGCAGCAGCAGCAATGGTTAAATTCGATCCCGTAACGCAGTGTTGTTCAGAGTCCTCGGAATTGAGCGAGATCGTTGAACTTCCAAACATTGAAGACAGCTTTGACTCCGTTGACTCGAGAACGGAGTTCATGTTTTTGGACGTGGTGGATAGTTGGGTGTTTCCCCCAATGGGGTCAGAGGGAATCGAATTCTGCGCCACTTTTTCTGAGGAGTTATTTCCGCAACAGAGTTTTATTGCAGACAATAACTCTGAGTCGGAGATAGAGATACCCATTTGGGATTGAATGGTGGGTGAACCTATGCTTTTCACAACCAATTTGGGCTTTGCTTCCCCACTTTTGGCTCTTAGGCTCTTCACTTCCCAACATGTGGGATTGGCATATATACATTAATGAGTGTTTGGCTATTTTTGCTGTCACTGGTCCACGGGTTAGTTAAATTTACTGTAATATACACTATATATTTCACACATTAGTTACCAATTTCACTTCACTTGTATTCCCATGTCTTTCTCTACTTAGTGTCGTAGTTTCCTCTGTTCATTAGGAGTAGAAACACAAAATGTGAATGCCAAATAAATTTTTGCCACACTAGTTACTGTAAAAGACTATAACTTCTATGATCAGGATAGTGTTTTTTAATTATTATTATTTTTTAATAAATTTTGACAGCAGTGCTTTTCTAGCGGCGAGATGATTGTGACTGTGAAGTTGGGTGAAAATAAATTTGGTACAGATATATACTTGTAAATTAAAATAATATATTTACAGCGGAGCCATATACTCTGTCACGTGAAAATCCATATTGACCTGTGTTTACAAGTCAGAAGTGACCAGTAACTGATTGTGTATTTATCAAACTAGCAACAATCTTGTTTTGCTGTTTCTAAATTTAAAAGGAATATAATAAAACAACTTCTTTGTATAATTAATACCTTCATGCATAAAAGGGAGTGTTTCGTAACTACCCTCACATATGCTTATTGTTAATCTTACTCAAATGATTTTTTATTAAAATATTTATTTATTTTTGTTGATAAAACTAATAATTTAGAGAAAAAGCTTAAATAAATACGTTACAACGACAATGAATGTACTCATCTTTTAGTATTGTGATCAAGTTTTTGTTTTTGTAATTATTATCTTACTTATGTATTTAAGAGAATGTTTGATTGTTTTTTAGTTTTTAGTTTTTAAAAATTATTCTATAAAATAATTTTTAGAAGTGAAAAAAGTAAATATAAAAAATATTAATAAGTGAAAATAAAAAATAAAAAAACAAAACTGTTTAAATATGTTTCAATTTTTTTTAGTTTTAAAAATTAAAGTTATTATTTTTTAAAATAATTTAAAAAATTACTCTTATCAAATAATTTTATTTTTATTTTTCAATTTTGAAAACAGAAAATACAGTAAGCTGTTTTATATCAGTTCTACTATATTTATTAAAATTTTGATATAAACATCCTTTAGGAATAATTTTAAACATACAAAAGTATGAAATCTTGTTAAAAGAGAATATTCATTACATTATATATTTATGTTTACAATATACTAAAAAAATTTAATAAAAATCTTCCACTTTTTAGATGCTACAAAATCAATTCTAAAGATTAAGTTTAATATTTTTTTGTTTATTAAAAATTCAAAATTTACATCTTTAAACAAACTTAAATTAGAAAAATAAAAAGGACACTTTCTTACTAATGTTGTTAAATAGAACCTTTAATAATGTTGTTATAATTTACTGTTTCGTCTATTGTTAAATAATTAAATGAAAACTTGATTTTATTAATACTTCTTATAATACTTATATAATTTGATTCATTTTTAACTTATCTGACAATTTTTTTAATTTTTTATTGTATAAGAAGTTGAAAGAAAATTCTATATAATTCGATTCATTTTTAACTTATCTGACAATTTTTTTAATTTTTTATTTTATAAGAAGTTGAAAGAAAATTCTAAAGAAACGCTACTGTTCAATGCATGATTTTTTCTATGTCTACTAGTTGTTGCGACATGATTCATGTGACATTCTAAATAATTAAGAGTTGGTCGCAGCTGAAGTTTGCTTTATATTTTCACATAAGTTAATGCCATTAACAGTCCGAAGTTAGATTCTTTTTTATTACTTTTTTCCCACTTTTTTATAAAATATTTTGCGCTTGACTAGGAATAATAACGGGTAAATTTTTCGTATATCTTAGATTTTTTTTTTCTTCTATACTTGTATATTTAGATCATTTGATAACAGAAAAATACATAATATAATAGACCAGAAAAAAATGTAATATAATAAGAATTTAATTAAAATATATTAACAATATAAATAAATAAACCATTATCTTAATCTTTTAAAATAAGAAACAGAAAACATTATTTTAAAACAAAAATAGATTAAAAATACTAATTACGTTATGTTTAATTTTTATTATTATTTTATCAAAAGAAGCTTACAGTTGGCATGGTTTGATTATGAAGCCTACACAATCATAAATTTATAATATACTAGCTTTGATTGGTGCTGTTTTAAGTTAAATTACAGAATCTTAACTGTCACTGCAAGTGGAGCAAGATTTGATATGAGTAGAATATTAACCTATTGTTTGTATAGAATTCTAAAGTCATAACTATATATGATTAATCAATAAATTCATAAATTAATTGTCGGTGAAATTTTTTAATTAAGCATTTTTTTTCTTTCCCTCAATTAGATATTTTCCTCATCAGAAGAATATTATTTTTTAATTTTTTATTTAGATCATATATATTTATGTTTTATTAAAAAAATAAACTAAATAAAATTTTTAAAATACTTTAATATATATATAATTTAAAATTAAAATATTTTGTTAACATAATTTAATTCATCATCAGGTGATCCATATATTATAATTATTATTTTGTTTGAGAGTACAGTTCTTTGTTTTTTTCAAGGTAGGGGTGTAATTTTTATTTAACAATCATAGGTGCTTATTTTAATCACAAAAAGTAATACATGCTTATGTGATATTTAATATGCTAGATGAACCACGTCTGATGATTTGGTCAAATATATATTTTTATTAAGAAATTTATATTAATAATATACTTTTTAATACATTTTTAACCAGCAGTTAAAAGTTACTCAAATTTTGTTAAATAATATGAATTTTTTACTTCCAATGATTTTCATTTATTTGTGTAGCTAAAGTCATAAATTTCAATTCATAATAAAATTTATATTTTTAATATTTTCCTGAGAAAAAGTCCATATAATTATGATGAAAAAGCACAAAATTTGAATTATTTTAATATATTTTTACTATTAACTTGTCACATAAAATGATGATACGTGAATCGGATAATTTTTAACATTTAGTAGTTCCATCAAGAATATGTTATGGTTCTTTTAATTAAAAATATATATGCCATCATTTGACTATAAATTTTGATAACAACGATAAAAAAACTCCAGCTAAGTTGTCTTATGAAAAAAAATAATAGATACAATATTAGAATATTATTCACAACATTTCCAGGTCACTGGAAATTTAATTATTTTAATGATAATTTTAAAAATTTAAACAATAATAATTTTAATTTTAGTTTTTTTTTTAATTTTTTGATAAATTTAGACTGATTAACAATTATTTGTCAAAAAATATTTTAATAATATTGTAAAAAATATAATTATTAAAATTTAATATATATTTTATTATTTTAATATATTTGTTGTTAATTTATATAATATAGTAAATAAATATTTAAAGGAAGATAGGTTGAAACTACGCTAAATTAGCAAGAGAAAGAGCTATTTGCACTTTTAAATTGCAGGTTCTATTTTTATTGACTTGCTAATGTCTTGTTTTTCACATACACACATTTTCACACTGGGATTCAATGCAGTTGTGTCCATAACTAGTTCACTAATTAATATAAATGCGTAATTTTATAATAAGTAGTTAAAAATAAAAAATATCGATTTAGAATTTTTTAATAAAATCTATTTAATATTTTTTCATTATATATTCATATTATTAATATAAATACTAATATTATTAATCAATTAAAATATATAAATATAATTTTTAAAATAATCATAACAAAAATTATAAATTTGTAATAACATAATAATTCATTACCAGTCATATTTTAATTTTATAGTCAAATGAGTTGTCGTGACTAGTTTAAGTTTTAAAACGTTGTATAATTTCACTTTAATACTTTAATCGTTTTTGGTCTTCTAAAGGCATGTGTTGCTAATACACCATTATTATATCCGTTAATGTGTATGCGTCATCTTCCATGATCAATCAGCTTAATCATTCGGTTCTTCGTTTGTCCTTTGTCTTTTTTATTTTTTTTATAAAAAATTTAGATAAGTTAAAAATAGGTTAAATTTTAAAGATTTATCAATGATTAAGGTATGTGTCTGAAAATTCAGAAACTACTTATGAAAATATTTATATAATATTCATCAACAACATCTTTACATTAGCAGCAAAATTTAAATTCATAATTTTGTAATTTACGAATCTAATCTTTACTGATTAGATTAATATTTGTATTTTATTTTCTTCATATTTTGTACGATATATTATGTTTGTTTATTTACATAATATAGTATATTATTTATATTAAAATTAGGGTCTTGTTAAAAGTGTATTAAAAAAACATTGGCCAAAAAGATATAAATGTTTTTTTATAAAATTAATGTGTATTACATTAATAAATTGCAGTGATATGTGTTAATAATATTTCAGATTCTTTATCTCTCAATTACTGCTGTAAATACATTTAGTTATATTTTTTAATTTATTAATAATATTTGTTGTGATGAGCATATAAAATATTTAAGAATCTGACAAAAATAAAGATAAAAGTAAAAATATATAGAGACGTATAAACAGAAATAAATTTTCAAAATTAACGAATGAAAAAAAAAAAAAAACGAAGATATATTATGCTCTACCAAGTCAATTGATTATCGTATAAGCAAATCCTTTCTACGTTTCTTCGTTTTCGTAACTAATTTGTTTGGCTTCATTGGCCTACGAAGTCTCGTTATTTGACTTAGCTTACAGTTTAAAATTAATACAACAAGTTTATTTTGTGTGGTTAAAAGAACAGAGACAGAAAGGAAGAAGATGGAATAAAGAAAACAAAATCAATATCGAAAGATTCAAATCCAAAAAAGCAAAAGAATTGCGTTTTGGAAATTGTACCGTTGAAAATTTTTGAATATTCGTCACCTGTCCTATTCGGATTAAGCCGTTATGATGTTTTGAAATTCTATATGACGACAAGTGTGTATATACCCTAAAAATGAAACGAGTTTGATAGATGTAGAACACTTCACTGAATTCTAGAAGAGATAACTTTCTCAGAGAATGAAAATTCATAGTAATATTTTTAATTAACGAACAACGAAGATTAAAAATTTGGAAGATAAGTATGAGTTTTGATTAATCTCAAGCCTTCTTTTATGACAGCATTTTTTATGCCTTGAATTTTTAACTATTTAAAATATTTTTTACATACATTTAGTCAAATTAAAAATAAAATAATATTCTTATAAATGTTAAATTAAAATAACTATATTTTTCTTACGCATGCAAATATGTTCTCAGGAATTAATAAGTCAAGTGTGTGAAAAAAATCAGCAAATTCATTCAATAATGAGTCAAAATATTTAACATATTGAATATTTTACCAATTGAACTGTATGTACCAATGGTTCAAGCTTTTAACTCTATATTTTCAGTGTAGATGTTTTGAACCTTGTCAAATCACAGGTATCAGAAGAAAACCGAACCGAATTTGGTAATGTTATAAATAAATTATATTGTCTGTTAAAGTCAACATGGCGCCCATGGCCTAATGGATAAGGCGCTTGACTTCTAATCAAGCGATTGTGGGTTCGAGTCCCACTGGGCGTGTTTAATTTTTTTTAGTGCGTGTGCTTTAATGAGATATTGAAAAATAAACTATTTTAATCATTAATTATTATTAATGTAACTTATACAATAAATATTTTGTGTAAATATATTAAATAAAAGTAATATTAAAATAACCTATTTCATTTAAATTATATAAAAGAACCATTTTTTTATAATAAAATTACTTAAAATTATATTGACTTGTTTATATTATTTGATCTTATATTAAAAATAATTAATAGTTAAAAATAAAATAAAAAATGGTTTAAAAATAAGTTAATAACATTTAATCATAACTTTCAGAATTTGTTTATCTTAAAAAAATATTATTTATAAAAAATAACAAATAATATAAGCCGAATTTTCAATCAATTGTGAAACGTATATAAGTAGTAGCATCATCAGTGATGAAATCATTACAACGGTTTATTGGACCTCATAATCTCACTGAAAAACCAATTAGCACTTCCTATTTTGAAGGAACTCTAGTTCAAATCCGTTAATTAACTATAGTTGCTTTATGAAAACAAAAGCTGATTAGACTAATAGCCAATTTAATAAATTGGTGGGACATAGAATTAATGCTTGCTAGCTAGAGAGAAGAGACAGACACAAAGTGACTTGCCATGTTGAATTGTGTGTTTTCCTAGAGAAAAATCCAAATTAAATTTGGGTTTTACTAATCATAACCATGATGACATTTGCTTTCTCTGTTTAAAATATCATAACTGTGCTGTATATTTTCTATGATTTGCACCCTACACTTGTACCAGTCAAAAGATTAAGCAGGTTACTAGCAGATATGAAACTCTAAACTATCATTAAACTCGCTTGTCATTTTTTTATGAGATAATAATATATATTTTTCATGGAAAATAACTCTTCTCAAATCAGTACAATTGATATAGATGATAATTTTTTTTTATAAAATTTTTAATACAATTATATATCAAAATATAAATTAAGCTGGATCAATTAATATATAAAAAATATGAACCTATTCATATGCCGAGTACCTCTCGCTTGTCATATAAACTACTATTACTTGAGAGAACTCAAATGAAAGGGACAAAGCTAAGAAACACAAAAGGGGTCTAGTAGCATAGCTCTCCAAAGCAGGAAAGTTGAGCTAGTCACGGTGCTTTCAAAAGTGGGAAAGGAAACAAATTTTGCAAACGTGTATTTCACTTAAAAAAAAAATATGAATTGTTGGACATACCCTTTTGATGATCATATTTTTCAGGACTAATTGCATGCTACTTATCTTTAATATCACAAGTTTTCATGTAACTTTTAGGCCTGATATTAATCATCCATCAAAATATTAAAGTTGTTTATTTTTATAAATACCTCATTATAGATAAGGTCCTTCAATTATTAAACTCAAACTTATTCCTTGAGCTATTAGATACAAATTTATATGCTATTGATGATTAACAGCTCTGCTGGTTTTAAATAATTTGATATTTACAGCCACCACTTTCAATAATGCAAGAAGACTATAAATTTGTCCTGTTGAAAGGAGATATTCTATGTAGATTGCGATCTAGAAAGTAATGGCAGTTTTTTCAAGTGGTGGGATCTTATAATCACTGTGATGTCATTGCTCTGCACATAGTTTGGTAACTATTTTTGTTTTAAAATTTTACAAATATTTATTCTAAAGAATAAAAATAACAACCGATTGGAGGCATGTCAAATGTGCGTATTATGATATGTAAAGACATAAACCCACTGACAAAGGAGAAAACCAAATATTAAAAAATAGAATACTTGCACTTCATTGAATTCGTTACAATGAAGCCCCTTATAATAATATCAATTTAAGCACATGATATTATATAACTAGTTGGTACCCAGTGATTATTTAACAATATGGATTATATCATTCATCCAGAAAAGAGACCAATTATTATAACTATAAAACAATTTTTTTTATCAAGCGTTAGGTTTGATAACTTAAAGAAAGGAAGCGAATAAGTTATAAATGCCAACTATGGATATATTTATTTTAAAATATCTTCTGTCACTTCATTTACTATCATAGACATTATGGATATTCAGCTTGAGCTGATTGGGTAAAATTGAAGGGAGAGGATGATTCCCTTTGAATGGCGGGTTCTATCAATAATTGCAATTCTAATAATGCTTAATGTGCCACATTTGATAGAACTATAACGAAATAGTTTTATTATTCCATTAATGTCGTAAAAGGGGTTTTTGGTTAGGAATTTTGGGATAGACAAAATTTTCATTTTGCCTTTTTGTATTTTATGAAAGTATAAAACACATTGTTCCTTCTACAAGTATGCACTAATTAAGCTAAACTCCATTTATTCCTTTTCTTTGGCATCTTTTCCTTCTTTCATGGATGAAATTGGTCATAAATTTACTGAAGAAAAGTTTTAAATTCTCATACCTTTTATTTTTAAGACATTCCTAATTGCTAAATGAAGAAAGTCTTAATTATTTTTATATCTTTAAGGTAATATATATATATATATATATATATTCATTTAATACTTATTTTATAAAATAATAAATAATATAGCAAAGTTCTTTACTGAATTATACACAAGAAGTAAACATTATGTCTATAAGAATCTCTCTCTCTCCCTCCCTGGGTTCTAGAAGGAAGGTGAAGAAGTCCAAGAGAGGCATATGCAATTAAGCAATATGCACTAATGCTAAAAACACAGAATGGCCTTCAATGATTTTGGACCTCTTTAGTATTGTTAAGATATCATAAATGTTCTGTTAAGAGCCCATGCTTCAATCATTTCTTGTTTAGGCTGATGTGTGGGGAAGGTATGCAATGGCCTTGTGTTTATGAAGTGATTTCAGTGGGAGAAAAATGGTGTGATAGTGAATGGGGTCAAGCAAAATGAAACCAAATAGAGAATTGAATATATGTATTTTATTATACCAGATTATAAGTTCAAGAGATCCTGTAGGAACTGTTCAATTTTAGAATTGAATTTCAGGTGCAACAAGAAGTTTATTATATATTCAAGTTTCAGCATATGGCTTGATATCCTTGTACAGTCAAAACAATAATGGGCAAATAAATTATCCATACTTTACATGAACATTCATATTAAATATTTATGCATACCAGATATTATAATGAAGTAAAATTTTCACATTACTGCTCCAAAAGTTTGAGAAAAGATATATGAAATGATGTTAAAAGTAGGAGAAATAACTTTCTGTATTTATAGACCAAACAATTATTAAAGTCTACATCCTACAGTTTAAACGGCAACTTCATGTGAAATTGTTTAAGGTCTCATATACTGCATGTTGCAAGAAGATTCTATAATTAGTAGTGGCCATTAGATAAAGTCTCTTAGTGGGTGGCTTTGAAAGCTGAAAGGTCTAAGGAATGGATTCTAAGTCTCTGTCCTATTTTTTTTTTTTTCATCTTGTTGTCCAATAAAATGTTGACTAAAAAGTTTGTACTTTTTTATTAGTTGGAAACATGTGTGTTCTTAGTTGAACATGTGGAGGAGGTAGAACATTTGAGTTGG
This sequence comes from Canavalia gladiata, assembly GCA_037954105.1. Lineage (NCBI taxonomy): Eukaryota > Viridiplantae > Streptophyta > Magnoliopsida > Fabales > Fabaceae > Canavalia > Canavalia gladiata. The sequence continues at coordinate 2,179,800 of CM075659.1, forward strand.
TGAGGAACACAATATCCTAACAAAAGCTTGATCCAAAAGCAATTGAACACAAACAAGAAAATGAAGTGAAGTCATGATTATAAATTAGGGACAGAAATCATAACATAATATCATCAAAGTAGATGATAGCAAAAAAAAAGTCCAAATGCCAATACCTAAAAGAATGAGAGTCCAAAAGCTATCAATCAATGATAAAAATAATAGTAAATCAGTATGAGCGGTGTAACTTCACTTAAAGCAGGCTCACCACTAAAAATTGTCCAACTCATTTTCAGAGGTTGAACAAAACTTAGATGCATGTTTTTTGTGTTGTTCTTTGATTAAAATTAGTACTTCACTTTGAATATCCAGGTAATAAATATTGAAATTAAATGTTAGCCCATATTATTGAGGTAAAATATCAGTTTTCATTAACATCTATCTTAGAGTATAGGTTTTGTTCATCAAATGTGATTGCAATCCTGTTCCATGCAGCCCATTGAAACAATAAATGTGATTGCAATCCCCCATCTAAAAGAAAACCAGTTTGAGCTTTATGGGCCTGACCCTCAATAGAAATGTTTCTGGGCAAGGCCCGAAAGTGTAAAATGGATCCACACATCAAGTATTTAGTTGAGTAGGAAAAAGCCCTACACTACTTTTGTACAAAATACATTAAAATTTATATTTTTTATAGGACACTATAATTCATATTTCTCTTATATTAATATGAATTTAACTGTAAACCAAAAGGAATTTGATTTTGCAACACATAAATACTACCCATCAAATGTGTTATTATATATTAGTGTCTTAAATTTATTTTTTTTGGCATAACCTAAAATTACGTTTTTATGTAATTGTTTTAAATTATTTAAACTCAAAATTAAGATTTGCTATTTTAACTTGGGCTTTCTGACCAGGCTCCCAGCGTCCCAATTTTATTTAGTCCAAGCCCGAGGCTAAATAAGAAAGATTAATTCTCTCAAGTTCGAAGCTTTACTTATGATGATGTGATTTTCTAACAGCCCAACACAATAAAGTATTGTTAGAGTGAGTTTTTTCCCAGATTCAAGCCTACCCACCTTGGCAGATTTTAGAAACGAAAATTTGGTATGCTAGGTAAGAAAATATTGACACCCTACCAGCCCCGTCCTATCTCACAGTATTTAATATTTTAACATAAATTTATATAATAATCAACCCCAATTTTAAAATTAGATTGTCATATCATACAAATTAAAAGCCGTATTCATAATAAATGTTAAGCCACTGAAAACCAATTACATTTTAAATAAAGTATTAATATGAATAAATATTAACTTCATTACTAAGTTGAGAATGATGCTAATTTAGATGAAAGTTTTGTGGCACGGCAACATGAATTTACTTCCAACTAACCGAGTGCGTTGAATCTCATATTCATAAAGCGTAGACATTTTATAAAAATGTGAGAAGATTAAAAGAAAAAAAAAAGTGTAAATAGTAATGTTGGTTTGTAGTCAGTGTGAAATACCTTTCTTTACAAAGGTAGCATCTGAGCAATGGAAAATGTGCAACATCAATAAAAAGCGATTTACCTACGTCAACAAATTCATAGTCAGGCCCACGACACGAGTTTTGCCTCATAAATATGTGAAAACTAATGGTAGGTTTGAATGGGCAATAAGGGCAAAAAAGGGTAGTATGAATTTTTTTTTTCTTTGTCTTATATATAGAAAAATAACTAATTTTTAGGAATCCAACACATTTATAATCCCATGTGAGATGAGAATGGAGGAGGGTAAGTATTTTTTTTTATAGATTTTAGTATTCTAATAATTAAATTTTTCAAAAATAATTAATATTATAAAAATAAATTTTTAGGTTTAAATTAATTTTTAATTTATATAAAATAAATATATATTATTAATATATATCCAAATAATAAAAGACATTTTTTCTTTATTTTTTTATTCCTATTTATCCAAACAATTTAATAATTTGTGAAAATATTTTTTTTCATTTTTATTTAAAAATAATAATATATTGTTTTCAATTTTAATTTTCTATTTTCAAGATTATGTAGAAGATTACTTCAGGATTATTTTTAATGTAAAACTTTCAAAATAAAAATAAAAATTATTTTTACAAATTAAAGTACCATATTTTTCATCTTATTTTTATTCTATTTTCTATATTATTCAAACAAAACATAAAATAACAATCCAAATAAAACATAGAGCAACATGTTCAAATTACAATAAACATAAAACATAATTAAAGTATTAATATTTTTTAACATGTCTATATATATATATAATAAGAATAAAATTTTATATATAAAAATTTTATTTAAAGTTACTTGATTAAATATATTAATAATATTAAATATTATAATTTTCAATAAATATATATTAAAAAAAACCAAAGAATTACACCTTAGTTTGTAGCTTAAAAGTATAAGATTGCTCGTAGCAATCGTATTGCCATACAATTCATTCACAGATCACAAGCAATACACGGCTTTGATAATATATGAGAAATAACATGTTGGAACCAAGATTGCAAGAGAGGTGAAAGCAAGAACAGTGACTACTACATTGTATGGAAAATATAGTTTGAGATGATTTGTTGCATTTTGCATGGAATATGGAGCAACTCAGTGTTGGGAGAGCCATATTACATCCTGAACAGCAGATGTAGCCAGCAAAAAACAGCTGATGAAAGTGAAGGCTATTGAGATGGCAACATGGTCACAAAATTTGTGCAAAGGTTTGCAGAAATTTGGCAGAGCTGTATGTCTAATTCCTGTTCTATTCAGATTGGTCACCCCAGATGCAGCAGATCCAGCACTCATCAATGCATATGCAAATGCCTGCAATTTCACCATAATCTAAAACTTAATAATGTACCACTTTATTATGAAGGACCTATTTATGCTTAATTCTCAACTCCTAAATTAACACTAAAGCCATTGCGTGTTGTAAATATTGTAGAAAGAAAGTAACATATAAAAAGATGCATTGGACTGCACTAATTTAGATTATCTCAACAAATTCAGAGTCCACAAATAAGAATTGAAGTTTGCTTCTAAAAATATGCATGACTATATATACCTGATCCCCGGCAAAAATAAGCCAGGCATGATTTCTTGAAGGAATCAAAGAAGACATGCTAAGAAATCTGGATGTGCCAATGAGTAGTTGCAGCAAGGAGTGAGCTGCAACTGCAGCAGAAACCCCAACAAGATATCTGCTCATGACAATTGACAACAGTCATTAAATTCATTTTTACAAATAAAATCAAATTAAGGAATAAATTTTAGATCATTCAAACCAAGATGTTATAGTTTCAATTTCAAGTTGTACACTTGTAAATATTATTTTTTAGCATATTATTAAGCAAGCAAAGTACCGGTCATAAATTCAAAAGCTAAAGATAGGGAACCAAGATTATTCCAACATTATGCAAGCATGATCAATTTTTAAAAATACTTTTTAAGTAGACTGTGCGAGGGAAGTTCAAAATTTTGCAAAATCTAAAAAGACAAAGTGGCAAAGGGACAAAGAAACAAAAATAAAAGTGTAAAAGAAAGGAAAAAAAAAGAACAAAAAGGATAGAAGAAAGAAGAAAGAGAAATTCCATCACGGGCAAATGACTATTCATTCAAATGTTATGATACTTGACAAACAAATCCCACCAGGGTCCCACTTTTTATGGTCAACTTTGTCCACAACCCAGTTGTTAAATCCACGGCCCCAAGATGTTGCTGGCAAAATATAATACTAATACCAATAAAATAAAATAAGAAAAACAAACTCTCATGAACTGTGCTTGGTTGATTACCAAGAAAATGTGGGAAAGTGAAGCAATGGTTCTTAACATGAACATGTGCTTGAGAGTTTTAATTTTCTTCAGATTCTTCTCACAGAAAACAGTTTTTTAGTTAGTTATGAAACACAACTTACATTGCCTTTTCCTTTTCTCTCTCCTCCAAGAAAACGGTGAAAAAAAATTATTCGAAAAATTCAAATAAAGTAAGAACCAACCAACCCCGTGTTTGTTCATGAACAACTCATCAAATTAGAATAACAAGAAAAAGTAAGAAAAGAAAGCAACACACTCACTAACAAAAAAAAAAATCTTAAATCACCACAGAGAAAAACAGAGAACTATAGAAGCAGATCATGAAGCATTGAATGAAAAATGGAAGAAGCATACTCGTAGGACTCAGAGAAAGACCACTTGGAGTGAACAGGTAAGAGAAAACCATAGATAGATACTGTGCTAGATTCCTTGGCAGTGACCATGAGTGAGAGTGCAACAACAGAGGTGGTCATGCACAACACCCTAAGAATCAATTGCATAGCCTCGGCCCTCCGGCGCCGGCGAGTCACGGTGGCGGCTCCGACGAGGGGTCCACTCATTGTGCCACTGGTCTCCAAAGCCGCAACCTTTGAGTCTTGCAGAGTCTCCTCTGTTATTCTCTGCTCACTCACCATCTTTCTGGGAGTAACAACAAGCTTATGCTCTGTTTTCCCCTGTTTTCCTCTGTTTCTTATTTTAAAATAAAAATTGGAAATGGTGTTTTTTAATACTGACACTGTTCAATGATTGTGTTTTTGCAGAGAGTAGGGAAGTGGGGCAGTGTGAATGAATGAGCTTTGGAGGGTGTAAGGTGTTTAAATGGGAGTGATAAAGAGGGGAAAGAAAGGTAAAGTTTGTGTGTGGGCCATGTGAACTTTCCTACATATGTACTGTATTTTATTGCTAAATTGGTTTTGGATTTTTCATTTTTTTTTATATGGTTTTGGAACACCTTTGCTTTAATTTAATAGTTTATGGATGACAAAAGAGGTTTTAAATGTAAATATAGTATAGTTTTGGTAATTTAATTTGTTTAACTATTTGGATCTCTTTATTTTTCAATTAAGTAAATTTATTTATTATTTGAAATTCTTATATCTTCATTTTTATTTAAAAATTTAGGATATAAAATAAATATAAAAATTTAGAATTTTAAAATTGAACTGAAATTCAATGGATTTAAGAGGATGTAAGATTATAATTTGAATTTTTTTAAATTAAAATATTCTTTTAAGTTAAATTTTAAAATTTTGTGTGAAAGATAATTTAATAAAATTTAATTAGTTTAATTTATAAAAAGTTTGAGTAAAAAAAAAATCAATTTGAGTTTTTTATATTTATCAAATGACGGGAAGATAAAAATCGCTTAGTTTGAAAAGCAAAATAAAAATATAATTAAATCTAAAGGATTGAATAAGAAATTTTACTTCTTTCTTAAGATGCGAAGGAAATAAAACGAACAAGCAAATGAATTGCGGATGTTGACAGACTCTAAAAAATTGTTTGACATTTGGGTGGAAAAAATAATTGAAAATAATAAAATAATTTTTTAAATTGTAATGTTTTTCAAGTAGTAATAAATCTTGTATTGATCATTTAACGAAAGTAAGAAAATTGAAACAGAAACATTAACAAAAGTTCTTTATGATTTGATGTTTACTGTAATATTTTATCAAAAAATAATAAATATTGTATTGATCATTTAACGAAATTAAGAAAATTGTAACAAAAGTATAAACTAACCTTTTTATAATCATCAGAAAAATATACCAAATGAAGAGTTAGTTCTTTACAATTATAAACAAAAATATTGTGAATTGCGCCATCCAATGATTTGATGTTAAAATATGTCATTTTGAAGATTACGCAGATTAGAATAAAAGGTTAATATTGATTTGGATTTTCTAAGCCATTGATTGGATAGGAGGAATTAAGGGAAAAAATAAATCTAAGGAATGAATTAAATTCTTCAAAGCAGCTTGTGAAAATATTTTTATCTTTAAAATGAAAGAAAATAGAGAAGCTAGATTATTTTTGTTTTTTATTTATTAGAAATCATTAAAGTTATTAAATATTTTTTTAAAAATAAATAAATATTACATTAATAAAAAATATATTAAAATTATTTTTTTAGATTTATAAAAATAAAAAATTATACTGTTAATATTTATTTATTTATTAGCAATCAAAACAAAAAATAATATATATATATATTTATTTAAAATTGTCAATATGTCGTATCTTAGCTAATTTTTAAGGAGTAAATTTGTCCTTTCAAAATTTATCCAATCTTATTGTCAAACCATTTAACAACTATTTTTTAATATATAATGAAAATAATAAAGGTTAAGTATAAAATTTTATGTAAATTATTATAATTTTTTACAATTAAATTAATTTCAATGATTTATTCAATATTCAATTGATTACAAATAAAGTCGTTTAAAATGTTTCATATTCATTAGCATATGTTAATTGTTAGGATAATTCTTCTTTTTTGAATCAATTCTTAAACACGCGCCTTTATTAAAAGAAATAGCATGTTGATGATTTTTTTATAAGATGAATTTTTTTATATTACCAATTAATTATTTATTATATTGTTTAAATTTTTTGGCCTTCATGATAATATTTTTAACAATATAATTTGTTGAACTATAAAGCACTTTATATTAATTTTTTTATAATATTAAAATTAATGTTTTTTGACATTTCTTAATTTTAAAATTATCTGTTACGTAATTTTTTTGAATTATACGTTTTTGATCTTAAATTTTGAAATAAAGAAAGAAAAAGAGAAACGTAAGCTTAAATTTTTCAAATTGAATTTTTAAAAAAATCTTAGTTTTTTGTAGAAAAATATTTTTTTAAAAATATGTTGGAATTTTTTTTTGTTTTTAAGAAAACAAAATTGAGCCAAATCCTACTAAAAATTACCCATATAATTTTTTATTGAAAATTTTCATTTTCCTTGGCGGTTCAACAATTAACATTAGATCCGACCTATTATACTCAGCCCATTTTAAAATTATGTTTATTTTTTATTAATTTTCAAAAAATAATAAAATAAATGATTAATTCTCCTTAAATAATTGTTACTATTCATACTATACAAATTGCTTCAAAAAACTTATAAGAAGTTTATGATTCTCCTAGTTTTGGGCTAAAAAATGGAGAAGTGCTCGAAATCAAATATGGTAGTTTGTTCAATTTTTGGGAGAAAGGAAGTGAACCACCAACATAAAATAGAACTCCATCAAAATGCAGAAGAAGAAACGTAAAAAGATGAAGGGAGAAGAAGAACCTATAATCAAAAGAAGTCAAAAGAGAAACAATCCATGAATCCTACTACATAACAGAATAGAAATTACATGAAACCTACGTTTTGATCAGAATCGGGTTCTGACGGACCCGTATCCGTATCCAACTGAAACAACTTTACCTGTTGGGAGTGGCTCCTTGCATACCCTTGATTATTTCTAAGATAAATAGTTTTATTTTAGATGGATTAATATAATTAAATATTATATTTTTATTTAATTTTTTATTGATGAAATTTTATTTATATATTTATTTATGTTATATAATAAACCAATTACCGTTTTATTTGATAATTTAAAAATAAAAAAAAACCGATTATCATAAACTTAAATAATCATCTTCGCATGGAGAGGAATTAGGTCAAAATACAAACTTTTAGAATAATTTTTTTTTCATCTCCTTTCTTCCTATTTTTCTCTCATCTACAGAGATACCATACATACTTTTCCTATTTTGGTTGTTTCTCTTCGAAATAGATATTTTCATTAATCAGAGGATCGTGGCTCAAACTTTCCATGTTCAAGCCATAAAAATTTAAATTTTCTTTATTATTATATTTTTTTTAAATCATTGATAGATAGCATGAAAAAAAATGTTAAAGATTATTTTATCTATATTTTTTAATAAAAATTTTGATTTAAAGATTTTTTTTTATTAACATTAAAATAAGGCAAAATAAATCATCAGGATTAACCTACTAAGTTGGAGATTAAAATAGTTTAACATGAGAATTCAAAATTTAATTCTCATATTTTTTACATTATAAAAAACATTAAAAAAAAATAACACAAACCTAGATAACAGTCGTGTGCACTGCTGATGGTAAAGTATAAGAAAACAGAAATAATTTTGTTATCATTATAATTTTTAAAAAAAAAAACAAAACAAAACAGATACACTAATTTATATTACTATTTTTGAGATTTTTTGTTCTATGTTATATGGATTTTGCATTTGAATATTTGGATTAATGAATTGGGCCAAATTTACAAGACTAGCACCGCAGCAGACCCATTACCCAATGGGACTTACAGTTTTTTGACAATTGTTTTTACATTTTTTTTTTGTAATTTTTGTGTTTAAAATTTTATTTTTTATTTTTTTCATATATTTTTAATACTTTCAAATTTTAAATTTTGAAAACATATTTTATACACTTACGAAGGGATAATTTTGAAAATAAAAATTCCAAAAAAAAAGGTGCAGAAAACAAAAAAAGGAAAAATATGAAAAAGAATTGTCCAGTTGTTTTTCGTATGCTTGAAATCATGCACATAAACAAAATTCTCATATACATGACAAAAAAAACTGACCATAAAAAAATACCCATAATAAAAAATGGAAAATATATTGCATGGTGTATTTAATACTACACTATGTTGGCAATTGACCCAACCAAAAAAAGTACAATTTTGTCCGAACCCTGATACTTTATTAGCAATTAGCAACTAGTAGCAGTATTTGAATTAACATCAGTCACATCTTTAGAAAGAAGGGAGGAAAAAAGGGACAATTTTAATACAAAGATATAACATGATCAACGCATGAGCAACATGGCACAAATTCAAAATGGTGCAGAAAGGGGCTCTTTTAGGTTAATAGGAAATGGGTTTTCAGTTGCGCACGAGCATTGGCAATGACAAGCTTTCTCCTCAGTGATAGTCTCAGCCTTCACCATGCAATCAACAATCTTCTCAACTTGCCTTCCATTTTCATCCATATGTGTCACCTCCTTTATTGGATGTATGAGTCCCTTCATTAGCAACAACAACCCTTATTTCATCAATATCATAAGCAATGCAATAAGCATATGAAGGGTTTTATGTACCAATAAACCAGTTATAGTAAGTAATTGCGTTCTGTTATGCTTTTCTTTTGAAAAAGAAAGTCCTTAAAATTGCAATTTGGCTCACTCATTTTCCTTTAAAAGTTAAATCTGTCTTTACACTGTAAAATTGACCAACTCTAATTTTTATGTTGGTTTTCTAATTTTTCAAGCTGTAAAAAATATTAATTTGGAATTAAGTACAAGAGGTATATTTACTATTTAGTCACTTAAATTTTTGCCTCTAAATTTTATTAAGATTGTCCGAGATGTATTGTTATGGATGTTACGTATTATGAACTTTGTGATTATTAAGAAACTTGCACCGCTACGATTTACCAATAATGAGGAATCTGATTTTGTTACATTCAACATAAGGTTGTAATTAAAAGTTAAATTACAAGGTATAGCTAAATCTAAGCGTGTTAAACCTTTTTTAATCATATAAATTGAATTTTTCGAAGTAGTAATCTCTTAATCCTAGGTATATATGTATATGTATAGTTTTAGGAATTCAAACGATAACTGAAAGATGGTACAAAGAGAATTCCTAACTTCTTTTCATCGTCTCCACAGCTTGTAATAATTAGGTCCCAAAGAAATGAAATAAATAATAAGTTCTAAAGTACTTATTTACAAGGATTCATTCACAAATTTGCTGGTGTTTACTTTCATTTATGTAATTGATTAGAACTCATTTGTATTATTTTTTGATGAGTATCACTGGTATTCTGTTAATTTTACTTGACTTATATAAAAAAAATAAAGTAACCTTTCCTCATTTTATGTTATTAATTTAATTTTATCCAAATCCAAAACCTTTGTAAAATTCTTCTAAGCACACATAAAATGTCCTAGGTTGGGAAATCATACCTCAATAAACAGAGCTGATGCTTCTCTTGGTTCCAACTTTTGAACTACCTCTGCAGCTACTTCCTGCATGGAACAACACAGATTATCTACATGAGACTCTACATTAATTTTTGAAAAATTTTCAATATCATTTAGGAAATTGAGGTTCCAAAGCAAGCTTAATGATTGGGAATGAATAGTGAAGGGAGAAGTTATGTACCCTTGCTTGGGTGAGCTGCACTTGATTAAGGGTCCTAGGCTCCAACTCAATAGAGCAAGGAGTTTTTGCCATAAGTAACCAATAAACGCAAATCTAATCTCAAGAGTAAATGATTTGAAGAGTAGCAAATGCCGCCCATCACCTAAAGCAATGTCTCTTCACATAAATTGTTCTTACATTATCCCAATATATAACCAATCAGAAGCATGATATTTTTCAATACATTCACGGGGTCTTTGGGTTATGGGGAAAAGTTTGTGGCCAAAATTAAAGCAAGGCACTTTTAATATTCGTGGCTAAGTTGAGGACATAGTTTCAATGTTGCTTGTGACTTCAAATGCTCTTAGCAATCCTTTCAGAGGTTTAGATCTGTGTTTATGAACTCTACAATTGGTTGGATTGTGGCCAAAAAAGGGAAAAGGTGCACGTTCACACCACACTTTTGATCCAAATATTAGCGATTTGGTGATTGGTATTTTAGGATGTCGGTTACCATTCTGTGTTCATTAGATATTAAGGACATATAAAGTAGACTGATGTTATACTTATTACAAGAGTCGTTGCAAAATTATTATGTGGTCTAAAATATGTGAGATGCTAAAAAGAATAGACAAAAAATTTAAATAATTTAATTTTGATATTCTACTAATACAACAATATTAAACTAATTAAAAATTATTGTAAATATGTTTATTCAAGTCATTAATACAAAAATAAATATTTTTTATTATATAATCATTTATGATTAAGTAATACTATATAGTTAGTATTTTTTAATTAAATTCGAAGTAAAATATATAAAATATTGTAAAAATTATTACAAATGTAACATTTATATTTCAAGAAACAAAAATACAATCACAAGCAGCATATTCTATTTTATTAGACTCAGGCCCACAAGCTGAAAACCCTCAAGATACTTCAATTTTGGCCCATAAGCTTTATCTAAACACAGACTCAAGTAGTCTCCTTTGACCCAAAAGAAAAAGGCTCAGGCAATCAGGCCATAGGATGAATCCTATTTCTTAAGAATTAGGCTATTGTTTTATATTTATAGTCATAGTTTTTATATATTATGATTTTTTGTTGTCTTAAATTATCATCATTCGGAAATGTATCTATCTGATTTGGAATGAGATAAATGGAGGGCATGCTGAAAGTAGAGCAATTAATAAATTTTAATTATTCTTATGGTCATGAATATTTTGGTTTATAGTATTTTTTTATGCATCTATCTTATATTTAATATTTTATAATTTCTAGAAGCTGTATTTAAAATTTTGACTAAAATAATTGTACATGCCAAATAGTAAGGCCCAAATTATAAGAGGTGAAGGTTGAGTTGGATCATATGGAAAACGAATTAAAAAATTGGGCTAGATGCCTAGGTATAACTAGGACTAGGACTAGGACTAACTAAAACCTTATTTTGTAAATGGAATAAAGAATTGAAGTTTCATTGGGCCGAGTCAAGAAATAAAGTACAACAATACTTTTTTCCCCTTTTGAATTGTAAATAATCAAACATATCATGCTATTAACACGAGTTTGACAAAGTAGTTATGAACCGACACAGCACTATATATATGTGTTGAGAATAACAACAGGAGTTTTGAAAATTTTGTATGGTCAAATCTGGCATAGGTAGGGTATAGGCATATTAATTTACATTTTAATATTTTACAACCATATTATATACAGTGACAACCAAACTGACTCGCTATTGCTTGAAATAAAGAGGGTCAAACAGATACTATGTTCATTTTATCTTTTTTATGTGGAAATATATGATAGGGGATAGCTCTAAGTAGTTGAAAATGAAGGTCTATGATCCTACTCTCTCTCTCTCTCTCTCTCTCTCTCTCTCTCTGTGGATATAATGTAAAATATGGCACCGATCGCGCATATGTCTTTGTTGTGGAACTTTGATTTATGTGAAATGCATATTATATAATAAATCCTGGCAGTTAGAAAAGTCACCCCAATGGAGTCAGAACCTAATGCCATATATTTCAAGCAAAATCGCTAATCGTATATCCTTCCCACGTGAACGTTAAAATCTACAGACAATTGCTTCCTTCTTCAACTCTCTCTCTCTCTCTCTCTCTCTCTCTCTCTCTCTCTCTCTTTATTTCTACTTTGACCTGCCATTTTTCCATTTTAGTGTCGCTGCCCTTTGATGAAACAGTTTAGAAAAGTTCTTATTCTTCTGCATTTTTTTTAACGGAACGCCAAATGTTAGTAATGATACAGTGGTTCAGTTTTTCTTTTCTTTTCAACATTATTATTATTACATTTTTTCTAATACATTATAAGACATCTAATGGAATATATACAAAGCAATTTTTTATTAAAAATTGTACAATCTTATGTATCAATAATATTACATGTTATATTTCTAATAAAAATTTAATATAATTTTTTCATGTAAAACAATAAAAGCGACGAGGTTTAAATTTAAAATCTTAGAAATCTCTCTCATCAATAAATAATATGTATTTGATTTGCATGTGGTAATGCTTCTTCATAGATGTATAATTTTTTAAAGTTACTTTCAGTAACCTTTGCATTAAACTTTGATGCCATATATATATATATATATATATATATATATATATATATATATATAGTTATTATTTATTAGTTTTTTTATTATATATCTTAAATATATATATTTAAAAAATATTATTATTGTTATTATTAAAATGATGTAAAAGTGTTAAAATAAAATTTTCTTTATTGAAAAATGCTTAAGTTACATTTTTCTCTTTTCTTATAATATATATATTTTCTTCCTATAAAATTAATATATATAAATTTTAACCCATTTATATATGAACAAGTATTTTTTGAAAAAATATTTTATGCAATAATTGCCATTATGATTAATAACTAATTTTTAATATTTATTATTAATTTTATAACCTTAAAAGATGAAATAAGTAATTTTGATGAAATCTTAACGCTAGTAGTAAAAAATTTAAAAATTTTACTTCACCTTCTAAAATATTAAATCAATAATAAGACATTCAAAGTTAGTTGTTCATGACATTTATACAAAGGAAAAAAAAATCATTAAAATGTTTTTTTAAAATGTTTCGTTATTCCTGAAGTCATATATATTGTAATTTTTAATTGTTTGGCAATGTAAAATTTGTTACATTAATAATATATTAAAATTAATATCAATAAAAATATCTTTCTTTCATTGAAATTCTTTTCATGTTCAATATATATATATATATATATATATATATATATATATATATATATATATATATATATATATATATATATATATATATATATATATTCAATTATAAACTTCACCATGAAGTTCCACTTGATGATTGTTTTTCATAACTGATAACAAACATTCACGCCCTAAATGAAAATAACAGATAGGCATTTGAACTAGTTGTTATCCACCATATCCATGAAAGGTTGGAGCCAAACCTCAATTAAAGAAGTATACACATACCACACAACTTTTCCTATAAGCCAATAATGTTGCTTCAGGGCATTGTTTATCACCTAACGATAGTGACTCACCAATGACCCTATATAAACCCGCGTCTTTTGCTATAACCAAATCCTTTCCTAAAACAAAAAATCCAAAATTACAAACATTTTAATTAGGTTATTTATAACTTGTTTCATTACCCTAATTCGACCTGAAGTTAATTTATAGATTTGAATTATAGAAATTTAATTTTTTTTATTTTGAAGATGAGCTCTGATTATACATTATTGTTGGATAATAATTTTTTAAAATATTTAATACAATTACATATTTAAAATTTAAATTTGAAATTATTAGTTAAGCAAAATCAACTTCTTGATAATTGGTTCATTTATTTAGTGGTTATATAATTAATATGTTTTAATAATAATTGTTTTAAATTAATTGATAATACATTGATATTGATATTATTTATTTTAATATATATATATATAATAAAAGTGTGCTTTAATCTTAATCTTATATTTTTTTTAATTTTATGAATTTATATAATAATAAGATTGATATATTATACCAATAAATTAAATTAAACCTATTCCCGTCCTATATATTATTAAGTTTTGGTCTTTTCAAGTTTAATTTTAAGTAAATGATTGTAAATATTTTAAATTAAGATAAAAATTAAAATAAATTTATCCTATGGAAACTTTTACCTTTTAATTTAATTGAAATATAGTAATAGTACAAATATTTTATATATTTTATTCAATTATATATAAAGTTAGTTTCTTTTTTATAATAATTAATTTAAACTTATATTTAGAATGATTTGTAATAAGTTAGCAGTATAATTCTTTTACATTGATAGTATATTAAAAACTTTATTTTTTACAAGTACGTTTGAAATTAAAATTTAATTAAAATATGTGTATTTTCATCCAATCATAAATCATAATATTATTAAAATTATTAACTTTTATAACAATTATTTTTTTAAAAAAATCCTATCATAACTTTTATTTAGTTGAAATTTAAATTTTTTATGCTAACAATATATTAAAATTAAACTAAAAAAATGTTTTCCTTTTATTAAGACCCCCTTCTTGTTAAAACCATGATGATCTCGATTTTTACACGTTAACAAAATATTTTGTTAACTTAATTACATCCTCCCCTTAAAACCAATAGTAAATAATTTCAACCTGCTAATATACACATCATTTTGTTAATATAAAATGTTAGAATTGCATCTAAAAATTAAAATTTTATTAATAAAATATTTATTATATTTTTATAAAAAGTTAATATAATAATTACATATATTTCTAATAACTTTTTATTACTTTTAAAATTTAAAATTAACTCTAAAAATTGAGATTAATATTTTCCGACATACATAATCAATTGAAAGGCAATAAACTGCAACGCCTTTACACATATTACTATTATATAGAATTATTATTTTCCATTTTTTACCGCAAATATGAGTTGGTTGAAAGGCGAAATTTTTATTTCCATTAAACATGTTAAAAAAACTGAGCTATAAAATTATCGTAGTCCTTCATTTTAGCTTGGGCCATGTGTGCGCAGTCTTTAAACTCCCAAACAAATAAGCATCTAATTTTATGAGGGAGGGGACCCTCAATTTGGTATTTACTTAATTTTAATTTATATTTATTTATCAATCCAACTTAGCCTCCCAAATATAAATTTTACATTTATTTCTCAAAATCAAAGTAAAATGGTAGTTCAACTCCTCCTATGCTAATACCAAGAGTATACAAGAAAATTCATTTAAGTTACACAAATGCTAAATAATGAAAATGGGGATAAACAAAGAGCATAAAAAAAATTTAAACTGCTCCAACATATATACTTATTTTCCATTCCATACAAAATCATTCCTAGAAAAATGATTCATGATTCATCCATGTGTAAACAGTGTCTACCACTTATTTATATTCTTCATTTAACAGTTAATAAATATATTTTTTTTTAAAAAGTAAATCTAACAGCATATATCCACCTTATATCTATCCTAATGTTTATAAGTGGATAAAGTTTTTCCCTTCCTTTAAAAGTCTTGAAGGTTCTTGTTATATCCCATACCCTTTTGCTAAATGACAAAAAAAGAAGAAGTGAAATGACAAGAATAGCCCTGGGTGTGGCATTTTACCAAAAAGAGGTAACTAAGTAAGAGGCAACAATAATTAAAAAGGGGCGAAAGAAGGGTGATAGAGAGTGGGGGTGGGTGGTGAGAGGGGACAAGAACCCATTATCAGCATCGTCTTTACACACATAACATGAAAAGATCCCTTGACAATGGGGCATGCAGCAGCAAAGCCATATCGTGAAATTTTTGGATATATTATGAGCAACACAGAGAGCGCAGGCAGAAGGTAACAGTGATGCACGTCACGTAGCACATGTGCTTTGTTTCATCACCCACATGCACACATTCACTACCTTCCCTTCTTACCCATTCATACTTCTTCATCTATCATAACTTCCACACTCTCTTCCATCCTATATTTGCTAAATATATTCAATTATTTATTATTTGGTATATAATGCCGACATTGGCTACACACCAATCTGTACATACACTGTACTTTCTCTGTACTCTTTCTTCAAAATATCGTCGCTTTCTCTAAAGCTAATAAAGTGTATGTTAGGGATGT
Source organism: Canavalia gladiata (assembly GCA_037954105.1). Classification (NCBI taxonomy): domain Eukaryota; kingdom Viridiplantae; phylum Streptophyta; class Magnoliopsida; order Fabales; family Fabaceae; genus Canavalia; species Canavalia gladiata. Next base: position 2,195,990 of record CM075659.1, read on the forward strand.
CCTAGCCATGCAATGCATTGCATGGAAACCCTCATAACTCATACCAAATTATCAATCAACCTTTTTTTTAATTTTCTTTTTCTAAACAAACCATTTTAATATTAAATTATTAAAAAAATATTTTAGTGATAATTTTAAAAAATAAAAATAGTAATAATTTTAATTTGATCAGATTTTTTTGATAAATTATATTTGTAAAAATTTATTTGTTGTAAGATATTTTAATAAAAATTTAGATGGTATAGTTGTTAGAATCAAATATAAATTTTATTAATTTAATATATTTTTATCAATTTAAATAATTTTTGACAAATGGATTGATAAAAATTAAAAAATACTAGTTTGTTTGATATTTTATTATTTTATTATTTTTCATACTATTGATTAAAAACATTCAAAATTATATTATGAAAAAATTTGGTATTATATTTTGTTCTTTATGTATTGAAAATCACATGATGTTCTAAAATTATAGAAAATGTTAATAACACAATGTTTAACACAAGTTTTTCCGAAAAAAATTAAAGATGAAATTGACGTGCAAAAATTTTATTGGAAGTTCAATTTTAACTTCAACCATTGAAAATTTATTTTCGTTGTTTTTTATATTTTTTTTTTATTAAATAGCTATTCTGATTTTTTATACACACAATATACTTTGCTTTATCACTGAGAAAGCTTTATTTAAACACAAAATGGTGTAATTTTCATTTTTTTTATTTGATGAGTCTTACTAATAATTTTATATTTTTTAATAAATGTTAGTCATTATTAAAGAATAGGTCACTAAATTTGTATTACAGAGTATATTGCTGACACTTTTTAAAATACAATTTGATAACATAAATTTGTTGTCTTTTTTTTTTTTTATCTTTTCGCAAGCATCATCCTTCCATGCTTTGAGTAATTAATAATTAGCTTTTTTTCCCTATGTGTGTTTTACAAGCAAAATTGCCAATATTCAATAGGTGTGATTAACTGAGTATCGAAAATCTATTAATTTAATATTTTAACAAAGTTTCAATAACACATAATAAAATATAAAAATAATTATTTTTTAAAATTATAACATTTATTATTACTAACATGTTAAATTATGTGAGTTTTAATAAAAATCTAGTATATATTATAGTCCTTAAAAAATTGTAAAGCATATTGATCAGCGTGATTGCGCCATGAATTGCATAATATATGTTGGGCATTCTATTTTCGCAAGTATGAAGTGATTAGAAACAGACATATTAGTAGTGTTGTTTCTCATATCTCTATTGTCCTATTTCTAGTTTTTGAATACAAATAACACGCCATAAAGGAATCTATTATTGATTCATCATTAGTTACTTTATCTTCTAAATTATGCACTTTAATTTTTTTAGAAGGAAAGAAAATAATAACAATAGTACATGGAAGGAACGTAGTAAGCATAGTAGCAGAATATGATGAAGGTTGAATTAGTTAGAAATTGACTTTGATCACAATGCTTAATGGGAACCTAGGAATAAGAATATCTCAGAATTGACCCGTGAATAGTATTGCTGTTTATACAATGAAAGAGTGGAGCCCATGGAAGAGGAGATGTCTAGGATCAGGTGGACAGTTATATCAGCCCTCAATGTGTACCTAATTCTTTGTTTATTTAACACTCCCTCACAACTCAACTCACATGACCTTGTTGCACCATTTTGCAAGCTAAGCAGCCATTTATTCTTTTAATTCCTCTTAATATATATATATATATATATATATTTTCCCCTCCCACGTTGGTTTCATAATTTCATTCTTTTCCTTTCCTTTAACGCACTTCCATGTAGATGGTACGTACAGAGGACGATGCGTAACTGGCCAGTGGCTAACCCGGAAATCTTTTAATTTCATAATTTCACTGAAATCCACGCAATCCTTTGATTTCACAGTTCTTCCCTAATCCCCACCAATTTGGGTCCTCGGTACTCACTCAAGGTGCACACAATCAAGGACTTCAATTTGGCCTTAAAAGTTGTTGCTATGTATCCTTGGTCGTAAAAATGGGTAAAGTTAATTCCCATTTGTATACACTTGTCTGGTAGAACTAAGATATCATGAGATTTTTTTATAAGAAAAAAGGCATAAATAAAATCAATTAAATTCTCTTTGCGAACAGCAAGGAAAATTAAAATCACATCAATCCACAAGTTTATAGAAATGATGATAAGAGTAGGCCACTTTTTTGATAAGGCAAAAGATCAACACATTTTTTCATGATTACCAATTGACCAAATTATGTATCAAGCAACCATCCATTGTGGTTAATTTAATTTATTATCATGAATAAAGATGCAAATCCCATGGTCCGTATGTAATCTGGGTTCCTTACATACTTTCCTATGGCCCATCGAATTTTAGAAAAGTGATGCAACGTTTCTTTTTTTTCTTTTTTCTCCTTTTAGGTATAATTATGTTTTTTTAATAATATGTTAATTGATAAGCATAATTAGAATATGTTAATATATTTTATATTATCAATCAGTTAAAATTAAAATAAATATACATTTTAAAATAATATTTACAAAATTTAATAATTTTTAAAATATCAATCTATTATTGAATAAAAATGTAATAGATTTACACTGCATTGCAATTAAATTTTATTTCTATACTTTAATGTTTATTATTACTTAAATTGCTAACTAACTAAATAAAATTAATAAAAGAGTGTGTAAACTTTACGTTGACCACACCAGTTATTATTATTTTCGGTATTCGGCAAATAAATTAAATTCACTTTTTTTTTCTTATGGAACTTTTATTAATCCTTATTTCCAATAAAACTAAGATTTTGATTCTAAATTTGCCAAATTCGGCAAAAAAATAAAAGAGAAAACAATCAAGAGTAGATTCTACAACCAAATGAAGCTCTTCCTCTCTATTTTTATCCCTTCCCCATAATTCTACAGCCTTTTTTTTCCTTTTCTTTTCTGACTTTCTGACACAAAGAAAAAAGAGAAAATTAGAAAAGCTACGAATTCAAATTTATAAGACAAAATTTTTCAGATAAAAAAAAAAGGGAAAAAGGAGTGCCGAAACTGATGATAGTTAAACTTAGACCTGCACTGGACCCTAAATTAAAAAGTAGCTAGGATGGGCTAGGCTTAGATAACGTGCCTAAAATCTGGCCCACAATGGTGATGATGATGGATCAAGAATTCATCTCCACCGTTGGATACGCCGAAAATTGAAGTTTGACTCAACAGCTGCTGATGCTGCTGATGCTGCTGTCGCTGCATCTCCTTTTGCCGCCTCAGCTCCAAAACCTTCCTATGCGAATTCGAATGCTTCGTAGACACGAACGTCGGACTCGCCGCCGGCCGGTACTCTGGCACCAACCTCCCCGACTTGAACCTCACGCCACAAGCATTGCACAGCGTCTTCGGCCCCATTGGCCCCGTCCTCCACTGCGGCGTCTTCTCCGCCCCGCAGTGCAGGCATTTCCTTCCTGTGCACTCCGCATTCGATCCCTCTCTCTTCTTCGTCGGTGCCGCCTTCGCCTGCGGCGGTTTCGACGCGTCGGCGGGCGGGACTAGGTGAAGCAGGCGCGTAGACCAGTCCCCCGGCGCGGCGCGTGAACGCTTGCTGCGTGCCTTCCCTGGGAGCGGAGTTTCCGTGTGGAGAAACGGCGCGTTTCGAGCAGTGTCGTCGGAAGCGAACGACGGTAGAGTGTCGGTGGAAGACGACGACTCCGGTGTCTGCGGTTTCGCGCCAATGGCGGTGGAAGCGGCGGCACCGGAGAGAAGCTTAAGCGTTTTCAGCTCCTCTTCGGCTGAGAACGAGTCTTCGACGAAGTTCGAGAGCCATTCCAGTTCCGCCATGTCATCATACTGTTACAAAATCAAGCACCGAGAAAACTCAATTTTCAAATTAATTAATAAATTTAATTTGAATTATTACAAATTTCAGTTTATTTTGGTTTAATTCGTCGTCATTTAAGTTCTGTGAATTACCGGAACACAGAGTTCTCCGGAGAATTGGTGATCGCCGGTGAAGCCGCGAGGGACAATGGCGGCGGCGAAACGGTTGTCACTTCCGGAAATTGAGGAGTTACAGCTGTCGACGGCGGTGACCGTGGAAGAGTCGGTGGAATTTCCGGCGACATTGTCGAAGAAACCGTCGGACATAATGGCGTCGGCATTGGAGAAGTCGAGGAGGTCATCGATGGCGAAAGATTCTCCGGGCTTCTGGTCGACGTGGCGCTTATCCGCCGGCAAGAATTGGTCCGCTCCTCCGGCGCCAAAGTAGCCGCCGATGAAGTATTCCGGCGCTTCCATTGACGTATAGATAGAGTCAAGGTGGGAGAAAGATAGATAGATAGAGAGAGAGAGAGAGAAAGAAGTTTTGTGTAGTTTTAGAGAGAGGGAGCGCACCGTTTTGATAGAAGGATTGAGGATTGCAATGTCTGAGAGAGGTGGGAGTGATGGTGGGGTTTTGATGAGTAAAGGAATGGCACAAATGAAATTTCTCTCACATGTGAGCATCTTTTTTCATGCAACACATACTTACATTTTTAATAATAATAATAGGGGAAGTGACTTGCAAGTTCTGTAAAGTTAATTAAACCACTTTCATCTTTTTTTTCCCCCCTTTATTTTGCAATTCAGATTTTCTTTTATGTTTCCTTCTTTTTACTTTCTAGTAATGGTTTAATAATATTCTTTAAAACCACTCGAATATTGTTGCTCTTTTTTCGTCATTTCAAATTTTCCATGGATTCAAGGAGTTGGGACCTTCTCTCTAACTTGGAAGACAAAGATAATAATGAGTTACTAGCTTTTTCTAATCGTTGATTAATGAATAACCGAGTCACCAACCTCGATATAATGTAGCTAGTAATTAAAGTTCAATTACAAGATAAATAGTAAAGTCTAGGAAAGAAAATATCTTGCTTTCTATAATGATTTCTTTGTTCAAAATAATTGTTATTTTAAAAATAAAACGTATTACTTTTTATTCTTTATTTATTACATTTTTATCAAATTAAATAAGAAAGATCGTCAATATAGACTAAAATGCTAATTCTAATAATTACATTATTTTAAAAGTCAACCAATAACTATTATTCTTACACTGGTTAAAAAAACCAAAAGAATAGTTTATTGAAAAAATAAAGTATTATTATATAAAAATATTTAATGCCTGGAAATGTTTTAATTAGCTTTTTTCATTAAATATTTCTTCATTAATAAATATTCTTAAGGCAGACGTTGGTGATTCTTTTTATAAATTATAGATATTTTCTATTTTTAATCTGTGAACAAAACGTCAAACAACTTTTGTTGAACAAATTGATGTGTGTAATTCACAGTAATAAAAATTTAAACATTCAAGTATATTTCTGATCATACCTTATTTTATTCTTAATAAATACAATGTCTTTGTTTTTAATTATCTGCGAGAAAAAATATATGTATTTATTGTGTTAGAATTATTTGTTAAGCTTCACGATGTAGTTTTTATTTATTTTATTGTACTAACCTTCTTCACTTATTCTTTTATATAAATAAAAAATAACAATTAATATTATCTTAAACCTTTACATAAATAAATAAATAAATAAAATAATTATTTTCTCCTTTTTAAGCGGATAAATAAAAATAGAGATAGAATAATTCTTTTGGCATATAATTAATTGGTTGGTTACATATGAAATAGAGAACTTGCAGTGAAAATAAAATATACTCAAACCATTGAAATTTCATGGTAATGAAAAAACATTACACCCTAACATGATACTTTGTATATGAAGAATGGGTATGTTAGGGAAATGTTAACCATAAGTCGATTACTAAAAGTTTAGTATGAAAAGTAAAAGATGTTCAGAGAAAAAAAGAAGGATTAGTTGATGTAATGAATAATGATCATGTGGTTTGAAGAGGAATCAAGTGTTAAGCAGAGGCACGATGGTGGGCTGTCACTTAGAAAGAAAACAGCTATGGCCACAGACACCCTCTGATCACTTTCCTCAACATGTCAGTTTGAGACACTAAATTAAATTTTGGTGATAAAGTAAAACCACAAGGGAGAGACCTTAATATTTTAAGCATTTACAAGGTAAATAATTGGATAATTAATGCCTTAATTAACAATGATTAAAAGGGGAGAATTTAATGTTCAAAAAATTCAACCCTCCAAAGAATCGATCTCTTGCAGGTTTTGTCGCTGTGACTCCGCCAATAGTGTCCAAGTTTACAGCCGGATTCCTCTGCTGCTAATAATATTATTACTTCGTAAGGTGTGCAAAATTTTAATTTATTTATTTCATTCTGATTTATTACAATAGTTTAGTTCAATTAATTGTACTTTCTACCCCTCTTGCCCTATCATACCCTCTTATTATATTCCTCTTCTCACGTTTCAGCACGACGCTTACAGCTCAACTTAATCCAAATATGGCCATGATCTCATCCACGTGGCTCGTTAACAACATTTTTACTTTAATCTCACCTGCTACCTTAGCTAAAATCCTGGTGATTCTATCATTAACTACTTTTTTTTTTCTTTTGCCTTTTAACTGCAAGCTCTGTTAGGTTTGGTATTAATTAACGATACACCCCTTATTACAAGGCAAAATCGAGGTTTAGGATTTTCTTTTGGGTAATTAAAATAAGAGGTATCGTAATTTGGTAACTTTATTATTATTTTATTTACAATGTCATTATTCCATTTTGTATTGTCTATCATCCATTTGGAAGAGACTAAGCCTTGTAGACTGTGGTATGATTAGTATGAAGTATAACACTTCCTCAAATCGTAGCTGAAACTATGAAAATAGGTTTAATATATATATAAATAAACTTTGATATGGGCAATTAGATTGGGGTTGATGTGAATAGTGAAGCTTAGTTTTATAGCGAAGGAAAATGATTAATTTTCCTTTGGGACCTTCAAAGTTGTATATCTGTACCGACTTCTCCAAATTCAAAAACATTTTGATGTAAAATCATGTGGCTGTTGGCGTTAGAGCAAGCATTTTACTTTATTCTTTGTATTTTATATATACATTAAGATAAAACAAGGATTGAGTCAGATGGGCCGGACTCATGCGACTCTGATCCCCATGTTAATGAACCTCGGTAACTAATGGATAAGGTTTGCTTACACAATTATTACCGCCACACTTTTTTCAAATTTATAATATAATTTTAGCTGTTATGTTGCATATTTTAAGTAAAAATAACGCTACCAAATATCATTCAGAAAGTGGGAAAAAAAGAAAACTTAGCGGTTGTTTGAATTTATATATATATATATATATATATGTTGGAGTGGTTTCTCTTTATTGTTGTGGTTTTCAATTAGAAAAATAGTGATGCAGGGAGCACGCGATAAAGGAAGAGGGGGTGTGTGTGTGTCAGCGATCATGTGAGTATGAGATGAGGTTAGGGTGAGGCTTCACAATCAAGCTTGGGTTGGTTCCAGGGGATACTAAAATGTGAGGGGTTTTTCCTTTGATCCTTCCTCCCACACGTGCGTAATCCTCACTCCTGTTGCTAACGTGGTACCACGTGCGCCGCACACATTAAATTCTACATACACACCTTCAAAATAGCCAATGAAATAAAACTATGACATTATATTGAGTACGAATTCTTCCTTTCTATAATTTCATTAGCCCTTTTTTACAAACATAAACATTTATATATTTTTAGAAAACCATAAAATAAAAAATTATTTATTATCATTTTTAAAAAAAGATAAGCTTAAACCAAACATTGAATACGTCATTAAACACAAACGGGAGATGAACTGTACGTATAATGGGCCAAGCAATGTTTTTGGTCATTAAAGGCCAAAAATAGTGCTTCTCATGGGCTTCTGGGCCTTTTCTCTTTTTGGCATAGCAATGTTTAACTTGATATCAAGCCTTTCCTAGAAACTCAAATGAAGCAAGAACATCATTGATCTGCGATGTTGTTTGGAATTGGGCTGCCTCCTTTAGCCCGGTTTACGGTAAGATTCCAGGCTTTTGTAACCCAATACAATATTGACCGAAAAAAGTGTGTGAGAATAGTATGGGCCCTCTTTTGTACCCAGGCATTCCAAAAAAAAGTGGGAGTTACTTGTTACAACAAATGCTTGAAAGTGCTTTCATATATAGTTTAGTTTCTCCTTGGTTCTATCAAGTAGTAGTCATCCAAAATATAAAATTATTAGCATATTGTTTGTGCATGCATACTTTAAAATTTAAATAAAATTAAAAAAGTAAAATAAAATTTATTATTAATAATAAATAAATATTGTAGTTATTAATAAAAATTTAAGGGGAAAAACTCTTAAAATTGAACATAAAATTAAAAGTAAATTATTAAAATCATAACATATGATATTAATGAATTTGATGCTAAAAATTAAAAATTTAATTCAAATTAAGATTGATTAAAACTATAATGATTATAAGATTTAATTTATCTAAAATAGAAAATATCTTCATATTTATTATAATAAATCAATATTCAAAATTTAAATCAAAATAGTATTTAAAATAAATTATATGGATTAACGAAAAAGAAATTAACTTTTAACCACTCTTTGTTCAATAATAAGGACTTTAATTTGATCTATAGAGATAAACAATGCTTAGGTATTTTTTTTAATTTTTTATAAAATACTTATGCATCTATTGAAATTTGGTAGAATCCTTGCCAAAAGCGAGTTATACTCCCGCTAAATTCGGACGCAATGTGGTTGCCTCCTTTATGCTACAGCACACATTATAGGCCAAGGCATAAGTTACAAACAGTAACGAGTAATGACCAAATTAACCATCTACATATGAAAAATTCCGAAATGAATTTACCCATTCTATGATTATTTGCATTCATTTGGGAACACTTTATCTCTGGTGGACCTTGGTCCTAAAATTTAACGTACACATCAACTCCATAAAAAATCTAGTGATGTACCAAAATAAAGAATGATGCTGTATCTGGAGATTGACCTTTTGTTTTTTGGTCAAGAAGAAATCTACTCAAGTTCTTACCAGATTACATGTGCCTAGGTCACTAGCTGCACTTCAAACCAAATAGACGAAACGAAGTGCCTATTTATCAGCCTACTTGCATTTTGTTTTATTTTATTTTTTGATATTTTCTTACCAATATATATAAATCATGTGTCTTAATTAATTTAATGCGATCAACAACGTATCATTCTTTTTCTTTATCTGTTATTAAAGGTATGCAAAAACTATAGGAGTATATATTTCTTCCCTTAAAATAAAAATAATCATATTTATATTGTTAGTTATCCTCTAATTTATTTTTTAAAAATTAAAAATAATAAAGTTAGTAAATACAGAAAAATAACCGTAAAGAAATAGATACCACGGTAGATCGAAAATTTTCTCTTGACCCAACCCAATAGAGAAAAAGCCCATATTGCAAACAACACTCCAGCATGACAAAAAAAAAACACACTGATAGAAAAATATATACAGAGAGAGAATCTAGTGTACATATAAGAGAAAAAAAATTATAAAGAAAAGAAAATGAAGAAAAAGAAGAAATAAAGAGAAGTTTTACCCTAGTGTGCAGTACATGAGATAATTCTACACTCAGTTTCTGAACATTTGAAGGGAGAGTTGAAAAAATATGATGGTAAATATGACACGTCATCCTCATATGAAGGGCCTCATTTCAAAGTGATGAATAATAAGCCCCATTATTTTTCCTTGCATAGCGTTGTTCTCCATGGCTTCATTTCCCTGTCCCGATTGAGATTCGAGAATCTGCATTTACCTCATCCATTCCTAAGTCCAAACCCTGAGAATAACACTCAACTACCCTACGTTTTAGGCTATGTCACGTGCTCTTATCACGTGCTCTTATCACGTGACAAGCAAGTGAAACATATAAAAATGGTTAATTGAAGAATCAAAGGAAGAGGATGGAGATAGAGAGCATAATTACAACAGCACATAACACGCAATTATTCACTCATTGGTCAAATATGTGACGCCAATGTCAGCCTCGTGGACGCTTCGGAATAATTGCTTCTCACTGCCAATTTTATTTAAACCAACTCATGTCATTTTCTTAGTTTTAATTGTTGCATCAAAATTTTACAGAGGCGTGTTCACTATATGTGGGGTTTTGTTTACTATTAGATTCGGATCATCAAGTTCAATTCTATGATTGTGACTTTGCATCTAACTTGATTTAATGATTGATGAGAACATGTTTCTATGCAAGTATGAAGCCCCCAAAGATGGAACAAGAATTTTCTGCTTATTTATCTTTAACCATTAATATTTCAAAATTGAGCTCAGAAGGTGGAGGGCTCTTTTCGATTTTATAAGATCATCACTCCAATAAGTTTTGGACAGTCTTTTAAGTTGTGTAACCTTCCCTTCCAATATTCGGTTGAACAAATTTTTACAATATTCGTTCCATTTGTATAAACCTCTTTGTTTAGTTAGAAGTTGAATTTTGAAAGAGAAGAAAAAAAATTATATATATATATATATATATATATATATGTGAAATTAATATATAAATTAGTTTTATAAATATTATCTAATTCTTTTTATTTAAAATAGTATTTTTCTTTTAAATTTTAATTCTTAAACATATTTGTAAAAATTAAAATTTAACAGGATTACCCTTGCACATTTTTTCTAAATACTTAATAAGTTGAGAGAGAGAATAAAAATAAAAAAATAGAACAAATGATATAAAAATATTGAAAAATTTATTATAAATATAGCATGACTAAAATTAAAATGGACATCAATTAATACCTTGTCAATTCAATTTCATTTTCAACCTTTTTTTAATGAAAGGTGAAATATGAATACTAGGGCAGATAGTAGAATGTTACACGTTTCATGCCATGTTATTAAAAGAATTATATCATCAAACAATTAAGAATATAATAATTATATTTAAAAATATATATAAAAAATAATAATTTTAAATAAAATTATAATTTACATTTAAACAATAATATAAAAATGTTTACACTTTCAAATTATTTTAGTAAAAATTTTATTTGCATGTCATTGCTGAAAGCCACAAAGACATGACAAAATTGTCATCAACTCATCATGTGCAATGTTAACTTGTATAAAGTAAAGTTCAAGCGTGATATTTTTTTTTTACCTTATTGAACCATATGGGTTAGTTTTCTTCTTTACACTCCTTATTTCTCTTTTTTTTTTTTCATTGCTATTTTTTTAAATAAGACATTTTTATTTCCTGTATTGTCTTCAATTTCTATGTTTTTGTTTTGTTTTCTTTTATCCAAATAAAGTGCGTAGGATTTTTTTTTAAATTTTCATAAGATTATTTTGGAAAAAACAGTGTTAAAAGAAAATGAAGTTAAAAAATGACTTTGTATTTTAACAAAATGTAATAATTAATTATTTGAATAATAAAATAAAGTAACCTTAAAAATAAATATTGATATATTTCATATGTTTTATACTCAAAATGATTTTTTTAATAAAAAATCTAAGAAATTTATTTTTCTCAATATGAACTTTGCATATTGTAAAAAAGATGTTAAAAATTTAGAATATATGTTAATAAACTATTTTTTTAAAACTTATTTTTACCTCCATCATAATTTTGAAAGATAACTAAAGAATGTAACAGTAGTTTTTTTTAAAAGAGTAAATGTTGGTCTTAATCATTCAATAGATTTAATTCAAGCTAAACATAAAATAATAATAACAGTTTTACATATCAAAATTGATCTATACCCTTTTATAATGATAATCTAATAGCTTGATATTTAAAAATAAATAAATTGACAGCTTACACTTAATGTAACTAGGTTTTAAACTACATTTGATACATGAAATAAATTTTTTTAACATTAAAAAATAGATTAATTTAGGTTGTTGACTAAAAAATTAATAGATTTGATGTTTAATTATTTAGGTATCAAGTTTAAAATTTATAAACCTAATTACTCAATGTCCTATCTAACATTTATATGTGGTAGTAGAATTTTCAAACTTCTCAAACCATCTATATTTTTCTTTGGATGACTTCTTCAGAAGTATCTCTCATTTTATAATTTTTTTTTATCATTTTTCTAAACTTCTCGTCAAAGTTTTAATCCAAACATTCACATGTATCTCATCTCATCTCCACCTTCAATCGATGATATTGATCAACAATGCATTGTATTTGTGCATGAGAAGTCTAACAAGATATACAAGTAGTTTAATCTCCATGCGTGCTTCATAACGATGATAATTACTATGTGTATCGAGACATTCACATTCAATATTTTTTTTTACTTCTTCAACAATGGTGACACTAACCATTTTAAATTATTTTTTGTTACATGCTTTATTCATATATTAAATTTTAAATGTATATTTTTCTAATTTTTAAATATAATAGAGAAACCTAATTATCCAACCCAAATTAACTTAAATAAATAGCTAAACTGATTTGTTTTGGGTTTATAGGTAAAAAAAACCTAAATCAAGCTAAAAATTTAGATTTGTTTGGTTATCTTTCTTAAACTCTTACAACAACCTATCCATTATTCTCACAATTCACAATTATTACAATAATTATGACCATTATCATTAATAATAAAAATAATTTAAACTACTTAAGAAGCTTATAGTGTAACACAGCTTAAAGTTGAATCAAGTGAGATTAGATTTAATTACTAAATAATTAGAATATTTTTAAAAAACTATTTATTAGTTAAAAAATTAATTTTCGAACAATCCAAAACACATTTTAAACTTAAAAGATTAGTTCATTTAAGTAATATTATATAAAATTATTGTTACCATTGCTAGGTGGAAATTATATACTTATTATATTTAACAACTTAAGATTATTTTTTATATAACAGCTTGAGGTGACTTATTAACATATTTAAACTAAGTTTTTAATCTGTTTAAAATATTTTATTATAAATATTTTAAAATAAATTTATAAGCTAGATATACTAATAAAAAAAGTAGAATTTTATCTTAAAAATCATCTTATATAAAATAAATACGTTAAACTTTAAATTTAAATCCAAAATTAGATTACACAAAATCATATTTACCTTAATATATTTCTATTCATAATTATTATTATCATTATAATTATTATTTTAATTATCACATTATAATTATCATTATTATTAATATAATATTTATTATTATTATTATTATATTTTTATCTATATAAACGTACAATTATTATTATTATTTTATTTTTTTACTAACTTATTAATTTATTTTTATTCATAATTATCATGATTATTTGTTTAAATTTTTATTATTATGATTATCATTATTATTATTAATATAGTGCTTATTACTATTATATTTTTATCAATGTAAATCCATAATAATAATAATAATTATTATTATTATTATTATCCAACAAGTTACGTAGGAAATAAATAAATTTAAATTAAGAAATATTTAAATTTAAAATTAGAAACCAAAAAATTTGATAGAAAAATTTAATTCTAACTTCAATTTTTTTAAAACTTGAAACTGAGTCATGCTTTATATTGTGAATTTTGAGATTTAAATACACTTCACCAAAATGATCCTGTTTCACCTGAAGTTGACTTGAGTTTCAGCTAAGCCGTCGTTATTATCATAACATCACCTTAAAAATAGACCAAAGCATCAATTGTGGACAATGTTAAAGATCAGCGAAGGAAAAAAAAAAAAAAAACGGTTCCAGAGACTTTCTCGCCCCCTCCCCTTTTTCCATGTAAAGAGACTCATGTATTTTTATATAATTTCCAAATTAATTAATTATTATTATTTTGGATATATTAAATCAGTTTTCAAAATTTTAAAATATTTTTATATTAATAATATATTTTTAATTTTATTTTTTAGTCATATATTGACATTTAGGTTAATTTAAAAATTAACCTAAATAAGTAGCAATCAATTTAAAGATTTTCTCCACACTTTTATTTCTCTCTCTCTCTAATCTTTTTTCTAAAGCAAACAAAGATGGTTACTGTTTTTTTCTCTAATTCCTCCCCCTTCAATTTATTCATTTTCTTTTACATCTTAATTAAATATAGTATTAGTTTGAATTAATAAAAAAATTTCAAAAATAATAAATAATAAACGAGGGTCCTACGCATTTTTTAATCTTGCAAAATTAGCGAAGAAATTTGTGAAAAAGAAGTTGCCCATTGTCTGTTTTTCATGACTCCACCCGTCACATAAATAAATATAAAATATGAAATATACATAAATACATGCTTATTTTATTTTATCAAATAATCATATTTTAATAGTTTTAACAAATAAAATTTGTTTCATTTATAAAAGTTTAATTAGTATTTTATAAAAATTTAAATTCAAATTTATTGTTTATATAATGATCTTAGTGATGAATAATTCAAAAATATCTTTATAAACATTATTGAATCTTAAGATATATCTTAATCTTAGTAAATCTGAATTTTTAGGATAAACTTATCTTAATTTTTGTGTACCAAAATAATTAGTAAGTCTAAATTTTATTTTAGTAAACATGCTAAAAATTTATGAGATAATTTTTTTACACAAGTTATATTTTATTTTAAGAGCATAATTGTTTATTTCTTGACATTTCTCTTATACAAAATAACCTAAAATCTATTCATTTTTATACTACTTTTTAAATATCTCTCTCTTTCTCTTTTAATTTTAAAAAAAATAAACAATATGTAAAGGCCACTGATAGTTACCGTAATTTTTTTATTTTTGTTAAAAAATACTTAAATTACTTAACCTAAATTTTCTCTCCTAAAAAATTCAACCTTGAAAATTAAGAAAAAATTGACAAAATCCGGCAAAAAAATCTATCGCAATCTAAGGGTCAACAACTACAACCGGTTGGATTGGTCCGACTGGATATTGGTACCATGGTGCTGCACCCCCTTCCTTTTTATATATTTAATAAAAAAAATGCTTATCACTGTTTTAATGTATTCTATTTTTATTTTTTTTACCTTTTTAAATAATATTTTCAACATATTAGTTAGAAAAATCCATATTTATTCAGGAAAATACACCACAAAAAAAAACTTTAATTAGTGAATTATTTATAAAAGAGAAGTAATAGTGATAGATGGAATGTATACATAGTAGAAATTTTTTTTTTTAATTCCTAAAAGCTGATTTGAAACAATTATTTAATTAAAATAAAATATCCACAAATAAGATTTATATTTTATAATTAAAATAGTTTAAGAAGAAATGTAAAAATGAGGAATACCAAATATGGGATAGATTCATATTAGGATTTGGGTAGTAGGATATAGAAGAAGCAACAATTTGTGGCGTAGCCGACAGACCCAACTGTAAGGGCGTCTATGTATGTCACAGTAGATACCTACCATTCCATCCCATCATATCATATCCCATCCCATTTTTCTCTAAAAAATTCCTGTATCACACGTCCTATCACTCACTAATCAGGGTCATGTCATGCAGGGAAATGGTATTTGGTATTATGAATGGAATGTACGTATGTATGCCACATCACAGCATATGGATATGCCATTCCCATCCATATCTTTCACTCCTTTTTTTTTTAATCAAGTTTATTGCATTTTAAGCATAGCTGTCTCCTTTTTTGTTTTTATTAAAAAGTAAATTTAATTGTTTAAAAACAGAGAGACGCATGCAAAAAGATCATGATTGTGTCCTAGTCCAACGCACGCAAACGCTAGCCTTTTGTGTTTTTTAAGACTCTGATTCGCGCATTATCTTCCCTCAACGCCCCTCACACCCCAATTCTTACCATATTTTACTATTCTTTTAGCCATTCTATTATTTCCCTCCAATGCAACTCTCTTCCATTGCTCTTATTTTCACCTCCACTTAACCAACACAATTCTTGGCCCACTCCGATAATGACGCTTTTGCCATTAAGAGGTTTTTGCTCTACCATATTTAACATCAAAAAGTAACAATTTTTTTAATAGTAACACAATAACTAAATATTAATTATTAGTTTTTTGTAATAAAACATATAACTAAATAAAGTTCCCAAAGAATAAAATCTTTTAAAATTCATTCATTTAATGGTTATTTTTATTTTCCCCTTTAAAGTCCTTTCCTCTGAATATAATCTAAATTTAGTTATATATACACGCTTGTTGCTGAATTTTTAAAACTTGTGTCATTTTAACCTTTCGTTAGAAACAAAGTTAAAAATAAAATAAATTGATTTGATGTGAATTCTGTAAATTTAAAGGTAAATTCATATAGGATCTGATTTTTGTTTAAATTAATTGTTTGTATATTTTTAATAATTACTATTAAATAAAGCTAGTTTCAAATGATTATATTCTAGTCTAATGTAGATTCCATAAAATGAATGATGTTGTTTTTACTTGACAAACGCGATTCAACCAAGGAGTTCATTTAACACCTCCTTCACTGCACTGCAGCATGCTACTGTCCATGACTCTACCATTACCGATGGTTTCTGCCAAACAGGTCATACATAGACGCTTAGAGGGTGGAGAGGGTCAAAGGAAGGTGATGTTATTTCAGAAAAGTAAATCATTATTGTAATTTTGAAATGATGAAATATCGATCATATTAGTTATTTATTTTGAAAATATCGGAATTACATTGTCGTTTATAAAATATTAATTATTTTGTTTTTTAAACATCGAAATGACCAATTTTAAATATTTTTTAAAAATTAAAATAATTAAAAAAGGATAATTAATTTATTGTCTTTTACAATTAAAATAATAATTTACACCTTTTAGAACTAATATAATGTTTCTAATTTTTTAGAATCAAAATTACAATTTTTATAAAACTTTTCCATGCGTAAAATATGTAATAGAACAAAATTTTTGAATGATGGTTGGATGTTAATGATAAAAAAATATTTTAAATAAATCTAATTAGTTATTTTTAAAACATACAAATTTTATTTTTAAAATAAGATGACTTATAAAGAAAAATCTAATCTGATTTTTTATCTTCATCAATAAAAATACATAAAACTTTAATATGTTTATTATAACTTAACATCTACGAGAACCTTTTAATCAATTCAATAATCAGTGATAGAAAAATAAAAAAAAGGGTTCAAAATTAGAGTTTGATGAAAATAATTTTAGATGTTTTCATATTTTAATCTCAAATTTTAGATAGTAAACCTAGTTAAAACTTTCGCATGTTGATTAAAATTTAATGTATAGAGAAATCTTTCAGAATAAAATCTAAAATTATCTTAAATTTAGAAGATAAAAATATATATTTTTATATATGTAAAAGAACAAGTCAATAATTCCAAAAAATACTCTTTTTATTTTTTTATGTTTTATTTTTTAAAATATAACATACAAATTACGATATATGATTAATATTTTTGTTTATATTTGATTTGTTTTAAACATCTTAATATAGCGTTCCTGTTATTTCAATTTAGTATGATCAATATATAAGATATTTAACATTAAATACAAGTAAAAATATAAATAAAAAATAAAAAATTTCATTTAAATTTTGAAATAAAAAATAATTAATATTTCTATCAAATGAAAATGAAAATGAAATCTTAGTATTTTTTGTTTTGTTTGTATTGCAAAATTTAACATTTCTATAAAAGCTTTAATTTAATAATATTAAAATTAATTAAAACCTCTTAGACATCATAAAAGAATGTAAAACCTTGGAAAGAAATTTTTTGTAAAAGGTTTTTTTGATCAGCAGTGTAAAGATATTACTTAAGAAATGATTGATGTATGTTATTAAATAAATATTAAATAACATTTATATTTTAGAAAGATTAGCAATTTTTCTTATAAGTTTAATGTACTTTTGATTTTGTTTCCAATTTTTTTATGGAAATTAGTTTTTTAATTTATACTTTTATATTACGTTAATTATTTTATTATAACGATCTTAATTTTCATTAAAAATTCAATTTTTAATAATTACTGAAACTGATTAAATATTTTTATATATTAAAAATTGATTAATTTATCAAAATTTTGATAGTTGAACCTTAATTTAAAATTTTATTTTATTTTAAATTGATATTAAAATATATTAAATAATTTTCTAAACGTAAAATTATAATTAATATATAAATTTTTAAAATATTTGTAATTAATCCCTTAAAAGCACTAGTTAGAAACTTTGCTATATCATTCTTTATATTTTTATAATAATTCACTTTCTATTTTATCAAATAAATATTAAATAAATGTAGAAATTAGAATAATTTTATAGGAGATTTTAAATTTAAATTTCGTTATTTTTATTATAAAAGAAAAATAAATATTAAACAAAAAATACATACATATAATTGGTTAAATATATTCAATTACACATTAAAACGTCGTTGGTTAGAAGATAGAAAGATTCTAAAAATTTCCGCCAGTTAGAACTTAGGTTATGAAAATAAAAACATGTTGAACAGATAATAAATGATTGAATCAAAATTTTCAGAAGTAAAGAGACAGAAGGACAAACATGAAAATAAATGCATTAATTATACAGGAACTAAGAATAATTAAATAAATACGACATGCGCCAAGTGGCGCCGCAGAAAAGGGTAGTTCGGTCCAAAGTCCAAACATTTTCTTGTCTGGTGCAGTTCATTTTTGAAAAATTTTTATTACCAACAACAAAATTTTAAAAATAACAGTGCCGGATTTCGCTACAGAGAGTGACGAACCAATGAAAACAATGACCAAAACAGAGAGAAACTCAGAGCCTGAACCTCAACTTGCACCGCACCACTGCTGAACTAACTAGGGTTTCCTCTCCCCTCTCTTTCTAGAAAAAAGAGAAAAGAATCATGCACAATCACAGAGGAATTTCACAGTGCCAAAGATTCTCTTCTTTCCTCTAAATTTTACTATATTATTTATCCTTCTTCCATCTCTTACTATTTCTGCAATCCATCTCTGTCAAACCTTGAAACCATGGCTCGCAGATCAAGCAGGATTGATTCCAATTCGCTCAAGTCGATGGATGGAGATCGGTGAAGCGACGTCGTTTCGGAACATGTTACTCTTATTCTGCCTTTTCCGAATCTGCTGAACCAGATCGTTGCTGTTCCTCGAGCGAGGTTATTTTCGTTGCTCTGATTTCACGAGATTCTTCACGTGTTGGTAACTGAGGCGACGAAATGCATGCTTGATCTTAGGAGCAAGCGAAGTAGAAGGTGAAACTAGAAGTAGAAGCTAGTTGTTATAGCGTGTGAACGCTTGAATTGGCTACGGCAATGTCCTGCAAGGATGGTAGCAAAAATGGAATGGATAACGGAAAGTATGTCCGTTACACACCTGAGCAGGTTGAAGCCCTTGAGAGGCTCTATCACGATTGCCCCAAACCCAGTTCCATTCGCCGCCAGCAGCTCATACGCGAGTGCCCCATTCTCTCCAACATTGAGCCCAAGCAAATCAAGGTTTGGTTTCAGAACAGAAGGTACCGTTGCCGAAACCCACCCTAGTCTAATTCGTTCCGCTTAGGGAGCTCAACTTTTTTGTGTTCTGTAGTAAAACATTTCCGTAGCGTGAGCTTAATGCTACCATATGGAGATAATTTGAAATTTTCTTTTCTTGGTACTGTTGGTCTCTTGATTTAGTTGCTATTTGAGTCTGCGTGTGGGTTTGTTGAGGGAAATGGAAAATGAAGCGTTTGTAAAAGGCTGTAGGCTTTGTTGAGATAATTTTTTCTTTTCTTTTCCGGTGTGTGTGTGAATTCAGATGTAGAGAGAAGCAGAGAAAAGAGGCATCGCGGCTGCAAGCTGTAAATAGGAAGTTGACTGCCATGAACAAGCTGCTGATGGAGGAGAATGATAGGTTGCAGAAGCAGGTGTCTCAACTGGTGTATGAAAATGGCTATTTTCGTCAACACACCCAAAATGTAAGAGTTTTGTTTGGGGTTCTTGCTAGTCTAGTCTGTTTTCAATCGGGTTACTTGGGAGATTTTTAATTAATGATGGCTTATCTGAAAGACTTTGATTGCATAGTTTTTGTAATTTGGGTTCTATTGGTCTTTTAAGCTTTCATAGTTTTTCTATGTCGAACGATTTATAACTGAGTTAGAATGGTGGTTTCTCTGCAGACTACGCAAGCAACCAAAGACACAAGCTGTGAATCAGCTGTGACGAGTGGTCAGCGCAGTTTGACAGCTCAACATCCCCCAAGGGATGCGAGTCCTGCAGGGTTAGTGGTAGTATGATTATTGGGTCCCTGTCTGCTACCATGTTCCGTGACAACTTGATTGTGTATTTATGGCTTATGAAATCATGTCTTATTTTTTCCCCAGGCTTTTGTCCATTGCAGAAGAGACTTTAGCGGAATTTCTTTCTAAGGCTACTGGAACTGCTGTTGAGTGGGTCCAAATGCCTGGAATGAAGGTATCCCAAGAACTCCTTTCATTGAGTGACCAATTAATTATTTTATTCTTCACTTATTTCATGGGAATAATAAACCATAAACATAACGGTAAAAGAATGATAAAATTGTCATCTGGGAATAACTTACCACCCCATTTATGATAATCTTCTTGGTCAAAGATTTCTTTTCCTTTGAATGAACTAGTGGCTTACATGTTTTCAGTAAACATTTTTAAAATCATGTTTCGTCACTAATTCATGCTGAATGTGCGCAGCCTGGTCCGGATTCCATTGGAATCGTTGCTATTTCTCATGGTTGCACTGGTGTGGCAGCAAGAGCATGCGGTCTAGTGGGACTAGAACCCACTAGGGTAAGTGATAAAGATTTACCATCTATATTACTGCTTGTTGTGTATGAGTTTATCAGTCATAAGGTCAAACATACTCTCGCCAGGTTGCAGAAATCCTCAAAGATCGGCCTTTGTGGTTTCGCGATTGCCGAGCTGTTGATGTTCTCAATGTGCTGCCCACAGCAAATGGTGGAACCATTGAGCTGCTTTATATGCAGGTAAAGTAAGAATTTGTTGTGCTTAAATGAAGACTCTGTATCTCACTGGATTGGCTCCAAATCACTTATTTGCATGCTTACTTCTTACCTTTTATGATTGATCAGCTATATGCACCTACAACATTGGCACCTGCTCGAGACTTCTGGTTGTTGCGCTACACTTCTGTTTTAGAAGATGGAAGCCTAGTGGTAAGTGACTCTAATTAGTTATTATTGTCATTAGCAGACTCATGCAATGGTATTAGTCCTACTGTTATATTTTGTAGTTCTCCTTTGATGTGTATACGTCTAAATTGTTCTTAATATGTGCCTTAGATATGTGAGAGGTCACTTAAAAATACTCAAAATGGTCCAAGCATGCCTCCTGTGCAGCGTTTTGTTAGAGCAGAGATGCTGCCTAGTGGGTACCTGATAAGACCTTGTGAAGGAGGTGGTTCCATCATCCACATTGTTGATCATATGGATTTAGAGGTACATTAGTTCGATTTTGTTACATTATTTGTTGCATTAACTTTAAATAACTTAAGAATGTTTATACTGTTGTTAGCCATGGAGCGTGCCAGAAGTGCTACGGCCACTGTACGAATCATCAACTGTGCTGGCTCAGAAGACAACTATGGCGGTATGGTTGTTGTGTGATTGTCTTTTTCACTGATGATACAACAGCATGTATAATATGTTTCTTTCTGTTCCTATTTATGTCGATTGTAATAATCAACTTCATAGTAACAATAGTATTGATTAGTGGTTTTAAAAGGGCCAAAACATTTTTGACTCTTTTTCTTTTTCATATAGGCCCTACGTCACCTGAGGCAGATTTCACATGAAGTTTCTCAGTCTAACGTCACTGGGTGGGGTAGACGACCTGCAGCTCTACGAGCTCTTAGCCAGAGATTGAGCCGGTTATTATATTCTACTTAGGGAGTCTGATTTTTATTCAAATTCCTTGCAAATAAATTTAGAATCTCACATCTATTTCATGGCAGGGGTTTCAATGAGGCACTCAATGGGTTTACTGATGAGGGATGGACAATGATTGGTAATGATGGTGTAGATGATGTCACTATTCTAGTTAATTCATCTCCCGATAAGTTAATGGGTCTGAATCTTTCCTTTGCCAATGGATTTCCGTCTGTTAGTAATGCAGTGCTATGTGCCAAAGCATCAATGCTATTACAGGTCAGGATGCTTAGAAATTTCAATGAATTTCCTTAAATTTATAAAATGAAATTCTGGACAGTCAAATATGTCTATTTTGTTGCTGTACATAATTTTTGGACAAGGAAACATGTCAAGCTCATATTATTATATTGTTAAAATCTAATACATTATCCTTGCGGCAGGGTCTTCTTTACATGATCATTTATAGTGAGTAGTGAGTGCTGAATGTGTAGTTGACAAAATATTACTCAGATCAGATGGGATAAGGGCTTGTTTCATCAATAATCAACCTCCCCATTCTATTGTTGATGAACTTACCCTATTTGTTATTTCATTATTATTAATGTTCCTTGCTTGTCTTGCTGTTCTTGTAAACAAAAGCATCTCCCCGAGAAATTCTCTAAACCAAAAATGGTTTCAGCTGCACATATCTGATTGTTCATATCAATTTTCAAGTCTTAAAATTATCCTGATATTTTGCCATTTCTCTTGTTCAGAATGTGCCCCCAGCCATTCTCCTAAGGTTCCTGCGGGAGCATAGATCAGAATGGGCGGACAACAATATGGATGCTTACACAGCTGCTGCTATTAAAGTTGGGCCTTGCAGTTTATCAGGATCTCGTGTTGGTAATTTTGGAGGTCAAGTTATACTCCCTCTAGCACATACAATTGAGCATGAGGAGGTGACAAACTGCTGCTAAATTTGCAATAGAGCTATTGATAATTTTACAATTCTACATTTACTAACTTCTATCTTATTCATGCTAGTTTTTGGAAGTCATTAAATTGGATGGAGTTGCTCATTCTCCTGAAGATGCAATAATGCCCAGAGAAGTGTTGCTTTTGCAGGTAAGCGACTTTTTCCTCATTTGGCTTGCAATGTGCTTCACCCTTGCATAGAGTCCACTTAGTTTCCATGTTTTGTTCTATGTGCTACTAGTGTAGAAAGCATACTTCAAGGTATTACTAATAACACGTAAACAGAATTTGGTAGAGGTCTTAGTGTTCTTATTTCTTTGTCCTGTAAGTTGTGCTGTCTATATGTTTTGAACTAGGTAAGGATTTTAGTCATCATACAATACTCCTGACCAAAAATATACTTGGAAACTTGTAGTGCCTTTGTGACTGTTATGGTTGTTTGGATACCTTTTGACTTTCTTTCTTACAGTTCATTTGGTGTTGTTTTGGTAGCTCTGCAGTGGAATGGATGAGAATGCTGTTGGCACTTGTGCTGAACTTATATTTGCTCCAATTGATGCTTCCTTTGCTGATGATGCCCCCATTCTACCTTCTGGATTTCGCATCATTCCTCTTGAATCTGGAAAGGTTTGCTTCATATTGCTGAACCATTTTATGTTTGTATTTACTTCTCCTCAAGAATTTTTTTATTATTGTTATGAAAAATTTTGCAGGAAGCTTCCAGCCCTAATCGCACCCTTGACCTTGCATCTGCCCTTGACATTGGCCCCACTGGCAACCGAGCTTCAAATGATTATGCTGGAAACTCTGCCTGTTTGAGATCTGTTATGACAATAGCATTTGAGTTTGCATTTGAAAGCCACATGCAAGAGCATGTAGCATCTATGGCACGTCAATATGTTCGGAGCATTATATCATCAGTCCAAAGGGTAGCATTAGCACTTTCTCCTTCTCATTTGAGTTCCCATGCTGGGCTTAGGACACCATTGGGTACTCCTGAAGCACAAACCCTTGCTCATTGGATCTGCAACAGTTATAGGTTTGTAAAATTTACTGACTTCAAACTACCGAGTCTGAGGCTGGTGCATTGTATTTTACCCTGATACAGGTTGGCTTATCCTGCATGATGTTCTTATTACATACCGATGATCTTTTTCTCTGTATGAAACCTTTGTCATTCTAGAATTTTCCAGGGAGGAGAGCTAAATTTATTATGATACTTAATTCAATAAGAAATATAGGTTTGTTTAGTAGCATACATTGTGAAATTTCCTCTCTTGATTGTTAGTTCTTGTCCTCCAACAATCCCACCCTTCCTTATTCATAGGATAACTATCTTACCAGCACAGATATTGAGTCAATAAATTGATGCATGTCAACAAGTTCTGATGTACATTATTAGTTAAGTTTCTTACTGGTTGGCAATCATGCAAATACCTTAACCAATCTTGTAAATTTTTTTCTTCATTTCGATTTGTCATCAAATACTCTGGCAGAGATGGATTGTGATATTTCCATTTAAAATTCAAGACCTGTATATGCATTAGATTGGCATTTTTTTTTACATCTTTCATAAATTCACAGTACTCACAAATTTGTGGTACACTAGTTCCCTCACTATTTTTATATTATTTTTAATAGTTGTGTTAAGAAAAAATCATGGCTATTCCTTTCCTCAAGTTAATGAAACATAGTTTTATTGTCTAAGATTTCTATTTTTCTTAGAAAGAGAAATCAATTCGAATGAAATTTGAAAAGCTCTTAAAAGTAAAACTAGCCGTTTTTATTGAATAATACAAGTTTATAAGGAAGCATTCGCAGGGCAGTGTTGTGCACTTGTTCCTTCTAACTTGTAAGTTCTAGAAAAGAAGAACTCTAAAAAGTAACTGTTATGTACCCTCTCGTTTTCAATTTCATGGTTAGATTTGCAGAAACTGGTATTTTAAATACATGGCTTTTGTCTGACTATTTTAGTTTTGTAGGTGCTACTTGGGTGTTGAGCTGCTTAAATCTAATAACGAGGGGAATGAATCTTTACTCAAGTCCTTGTGGCATCACTCAGATGCAATATTGTGCTGCACTCTAAAGGTAAATTTATTTCATTTTCACAGTACATGCATCTATTATGTACCTTCTCTGTCCACAGTGCAATTCAATTTCTCCAACATAAAACAGTATTAAAAATGGTTGTATTATGAAATAGAGGGTATCAATATGGACCAAAGCCTGAGTAGTCCGGTAAAATATGTGAGATGGATTCGCATTCTGCTGGCTCAAGCGATATTTGGCCCCGACCTCAATTGTAGGCTTATTTTTACCCAGTACTTTGAAAGGAGCTTTAGCTTTTGGTGTTTCAAGTCTATTTTGTTCATTCTTTATCAAGCTGTAGTGCATATAAGTTGTGTGCATAACACAAGATGGATGAAATGTTCCTATTTATTTTTATACTAATTTATTTTTGTCTGGCAATGGAAATGACTTGAAAAACAGTTTCAACTATAACTACAATTATGATCTTCTATCTTGTTCAAGGGCAGATTCATCGAACTTTTGTTTATGCAGGCATTGCCAGTGTTCACTTTCTCGAACCAGGCAGGGCTTGACATGCTGGAGACTACCCTAGTTGCATTACAAGATATAACACTAGAGAAAATATTTGATGATCATGGACGAAAAATTCTCTTTTCAGAGTTTCCCCAGATTATTCAACAGGTCCACTAATTGTTTATTGAAATACAGCATTGAGTCCACTTCCATAAGGCTTGCTTATGAATTTGTTCCTTTTTTTTTACTAGCTGTATGGCTTACAAATTTCTTCTGTGTTGAATAATTATTCTGCATCTCCGATTATGCTTCACATGACAATGTTTTCTGAACTGGGTGAACTTGTTCCTTTTCTTTAATTTCTTTTTTTCTCCCTCCGAATTGGGGGATGCTGTCAACAGAACTTGTGCTTTCTATTAATTTCTCCTCTTTTGGCAGGGCTTTGCATGTCTTCAAGGTGGTATTTGTCTCTCAAGCATGGGGCGACCTGTCTCATACGAGAGAGTTGTTGCTTGGAAGGTGCTGAATGAAGAAGAGAATGCTCATTGTATTTGCTTTATGTTTATGAACTGGTCTTTTGTTTGATATTTTGTTGAGTACAGGTATGGAAGTGTTAAGATGAAGATTTACTTTTAGACAGTTATGCTTTATTGGTTGGTCTTTTACTGTATTTGCTCGAAATACTTGGATTCCATGTATTATGACTATTTATGTCGTAGCCTATGTAACTTGTTTCCTCAATTTGTTCCACCCTGTGATGCCCTGAGCTGAGCGAAGAAAATTGGTTGATCAATATTAAATCTTATTATCCGAAGTAAAGAGATGTGTCATGCCACAAGGAGACGATTTCTTTCTATATTTTTGGGCTATACACAATTTACAATTATAACAAAGTAGGTTCTCACAATCAAGCAAAAAATTAGAAACAATTTCAACTTCACCAGACGAATGATTGTTTTGATTGAAGAGTTCCCCTCCTTTTTGAGATTTGAGGCGTATTACCAATTCTGTTAAATACAAGATGATAGGATGAGGTAGTTTATGTGGGATCCTTTTTCTTCTCAGCGGAACATAACTTCGATATGAACAAAAATGAATTAAATCGAAAGAGTGAGGCATAAACGCTTTGCTTATCTCTGTTTTATGCTCCATGCGGGTCAACGCTGTTTGATTTTTCTACTTATCAGGGTTGAGAAGGGTTACACAGCTGCTTTACTTACGGCAAAAATTAATACATTCTGGTATAGTTTAAAAGGTTAGAAAAAATTGTATAGTGTAACAGAGATCGTGCATCATTCATGCGCATGCAATGGTCAATAGGTAGATGACACAGCATGAAATGTAGTTAGCTGGAATTCAGTGTCAGACAATTCTGTTAGTTAGCTAGCTATTACAAATGTGCGTCTCGTTCTTGTTATCAGCTCCCTCTGGTGGGGGAATCATTTGTATCATTCATAATTTTGAATATAATGTTGTTACATTCCCTCTCCCGTTTCACTCCATCTCTGTTTCCTAAATTCAGCTTCATATAGGGTGATTGAAAATTACGAAATCATTGAATCAAAATATTTCAATAACTGTTAAATGGAGTTTCCCATTGTTTGTCCTCAACGGCATTTACTTCTGCGGGGACACATATATATATATAGATGAAAATGATATTCCTTACAGGACCTGAACCGAGAAAAGGAAAAGCACACGTCATTACACCACCAAAGCATCGTAGACATTAAAACTTTCTTTTTTTATTGTTTGTTAGATAAAATGAGAGCCAATTAAACAACACCTGTCACTCTTGGCCAAAACCCATGTATTTACTCACTTTGTTTGTTTCCTAAGTTTACTGAATTCATGTAGATGTTCACGCCCGAAGTTTAAGGTACATTCATAATAATAACAACAACAACATCATCATCAAAAACTACAATAACAACAACGTGTGGATGGGTGATTCTCTTTGTCACATGTATTAATATACTTAGGCTTAATATCATTCACATATCTTTATCCTCTTTATTTACAATTCAGTATCTTTTTTATTAGAGACACCCGTATGACAGAGACATCAGCTTTATTTAATGAGTATCTTCCATGCAACTAATTTCAACGACTTTCCTTCTACCTTTTTATGGTTCATGAAGCTCCTCGTGAAATGAAAGTTCATGTATGTGGAGCAAAGCTCGTATTTCTAGCTTGTTCCCTTACTTCTTTTTCGTGCAAATAACTTTACTACAAAAGAAGAAAGCCGAAGCAAGTATATACTTATGGTTTCACCATGTTAGCATGTGAATACCCCACAGGTTGAATTGGTGCTCACTTGGTATTGGACCACATCCCATCAATTACTAAAAGTAAGTCCTTTATATTAGTGGAAAGAAACTTATTTATTGCATGAATTATGAATATACCGATACCTAATCATCATTCTAACCTAAAGGGGACTTTCTTGAAAAAAATAATTTGTGTAGTTTGTGGCATTCGTATGTGAACCGAACATGAACATAACAACTTGGGTTCTGATTATGTCAAACTTACACTTTTAAGATTAACTCTGTATTTTTACCTAATGAATGACCAATATAATTATAAAAATATTTTCTTTTCACATTGTCTTTCTCTACACGATCCACATCACACCTTTTTATAACAAAAAAAGAGGAGAAACTTAAATTACGTAAAAAAAAAAATGGGATAGAACCAACAGAAAAATTTACATGTTATCATGGAGAAGGTGGAGTGTCAGGAGGGGTGTATAGATATATCATATTTCTATAAAGTTTTTTATAATTATTTTTTTCTATTTTTTATCATATTATTTATCTAATCAATACTTTTCTATTTATTTCATTAATTTGTAAAAGAATTATAATTTTTTGTATGAATGGAATTTCCCTGTTGAAAAAGGGTGGGAATATCAAGCTCCTATAATTATCTGAATAATAGAAATTGCAATTGTTAAAACTTCCGTTTCTTTTTTTTATTTTCCTCTTCGTGATATCTGTACACACATGCATAAAGGAGTAACCATTGTTAAATTTATTTTACTTTGTAATTTTTCATGTGTATTGAATTTTACAAATCTAACTGTTTTAATTAAAAAATTTTATGAAATAAAGCCTGCATAAATTCATATAATATAAATTAAACTCTTTAATACTTCCTCAACTTCATTTTAATGGATATTAGACTTTCTAAATATGCAAAAATGTCAGTTAAAAGATTAAATAGATACAAATGTTTAATTTATCTAAAATATAGTATGTATGATCATCATGATAAAATTTTATAGTTTTTTTAATATGTATTGAAATGTACAAGATTAAAAATTATATCATTTAATATTCTTAATATATTAAATTTTATGATGTTCTCAATAAAATATCTTATTTATAAGTTTTGATTGTGTAAGGATAACTTTGAATACATATTAAATTTTTTTAATAATTTAATAGTTAAATTTATTGAATTCATCCATATTCTATGAAAATGTCCAATGTTTTACTTCTAAATCAATTGGCAACCAGGGTCAGATGATTCTATTTTTAAAAAAATTATAAAAAAACTAATAAATATTTTAAAAAATAAAATAATATTATATTTATAAGAATTATACATAAATTAAATTAAATTTAAAATTAATAATATTTTACAGCCTGCTTTATTATTTTTATGATCAACAGGCTCCAAGGCCCAAAAACAAAACAGGAACTTCCGCCTACTTTATCTTAAAACATGAAATTATTTTTTTATAATATGAGTAAATATATATTACTACATTATATATTTATAAATATTTAAATCATCTAATATTCAATCAATATTTGATAATTAAAATAATATTATATAATTTAACAGTTATATTAATAATATATATATTATATAAAAACAAAAAATTGTTAAATATATCATTTTATTTACTATGGCACAATTACGACTTCAGCATATATTATTTTCTTTCGGGGGAGGCGAACATTATTAAGAGAACCTATGAAGAAAAAAAATGCATGGAGATGAAGCTTGCCTTGCAGCATATGCATGTCTTCACCTTTTTTGGGAGACACAACTACCAAGCACGGAAGTGCACTAGGAAGTAAATATATAGATAACAACAAAACAAGTACACACACAAATCTTTCAGATTAGATTCACATTTATTTCAAATTTCCAAAAGCTACACAACCCATTGCTTTCTCATTAAATCTTTCTTCAAAAATCTAGCAAGTTCACGGCCATGGAAAACTGACACATGAGTTTCTAAGATCCACGCAAGTTTACAGTGTTTAGATTCACCGAACTAATTAGACCTATTATAAATAGGATTGCTCCTTCCTTCTTCATTCATTAACATACTGTTCAACTCTTTCTCCATATATATACACATTGTGTGTGTGTGTGTGTGTATCATTGTTTCCAATACATGTAATACTGAGCTCCAATTATACCCTTTTGTTGATCAAGATATGGCACCATATGGAGAGTCCTTGTCAAGGAGCAACAACAACATATTAAAGCCAACAAAGCTTTCATCTGAGAACCTTCAAAGAACGGTCTCAGATATCTCTTTTGAGCTAACAAAAGAAGGGATTGATGATTTGAAGCTGCCAGCAATATCTGAAGTTGAAAACGCAAAGTGTGAGTGTTGTGGCATGTGTGAAGAGTGCACACCTGAATACATAGATCGAGTGCGTGACAAGTTCAATGGAAAATGGGTGTGTGGGTTGTGTGCTGAGGCAGTGAAGGAAGAGTTGGAGAAAAATGGAGGGAAGAAGGAAGAGGCTTTAAGTGCACACATGAGTGCATGTGTTAGGTTCAACAAATATGGAAGGGCTTTCCCGGTTCTGTTTCAAGCACAAGCCATGAAAGAGATGCTCAAAAAGAACAATCTAGATGGAAGAAGGGCTAAGTCTATTAGCCCAAGGGAAAAGAAAGGAGGGATTGCTCGTAGTTCAAGTTGCATTCCAGCAATTACTAGAGAGATCAATGATATCAAGATAGCCAATTAAGCCTTTTTTCGGTGTTGATTAATGGTAAATGCTAACTGGTACTCTAAACAGTTAATTAAGGAATGAAAAATAGAAAATTTTTATTGAAAAGTATGACATTTAATGTTATTAATACATTAATGTTGTATATTGACTAATAAAAAATTTCTATCTATATATTAATTCCTTAATTGACCTTGGTTTTAGAGTGCCTGTTACTTCCTTGCCCTTGATTAATTTAACTATGTGTGAATTAAGGACATGGTTTTGTATCTTTAATTAGCTGTCTCCATAATTTTTATCGGCTGACTGCAATCTCGCTAGGTCTTCCATTGAATCTACTTTAAGTATATATGAAGAACTACTCACATATCTGGTTCCCAAATGCTTCCATTGCTGTCTTTTGGGACAAAAATGGTCTTATGTCTCATCGGAAGAAGTGATCCAAAGTTCCTTCTGAGATCTTGTTTGCATTTCCTTCACTAGAGAGGGTTCTTTGTTTTTATTCAGTGGTTTTTTCCTTGTTTTGTAATTTCGTGAGATGTATTCTATATATATAAATATATATATTACCCATCATAAAGTGGGATAAAAAACTTTACTTCATACCCTGCTGTATCATATTTATTGTTTTAATTAGTTTTTCCTCCCATTATAATATTAGTTATCAAACGCAAGAGCAAGTCTCTACCATATTTTTGGTTTTTCTCTATATAACGTATTGCTTAATAGAAGATAAAACAAAATTAGAGGAAACCTCATCAAATGATTAATTACTAATTAAATTTAAAAGAATTAATGATCGGTATTAAAAATATAATGTTAAACTTATCGAAAGTTATTAAGTCATATAACAGAATTAGAGTTTCCATTTGGAGGCGAGAAACGCTGGTATGAGCCATATTTCCTTAAGCAACTTAGAGGGAGCACACTTCATTAGTGGAACTTTGGGAGCACCCATAGCATATATAAGCATCATCACTGCTACAATGAATTTCCTCACTACAGTTCTTGTATAGTTACTCTCTCTCTCTCTCTATCTCTCTCTCTATCTATCTATCTATCTATATATATATATATATATGTGTATGTCTGCATCTCACAAGCAAACTGCAT
Organism: Canavalia gladiata; assembly: GCA_037954105.1. Classification (NCBI taxonomy): domain Eukaryota; kingdom Viridiplantae; phylum Streptophyta; class Magnoliopsida; order Fabales; family Fabaceae; genus Canavalia; species Canavalia gladiata. The sequence goes on from CM075659.1 coordinate 2,227,393, forward strand.
ATGCATGTACGTGCCTAAGAGCAACTCTATTGGGGAAATGTTGCTTAAGTTTCTCTCTCTTCCATATTATATAAATAATAATAAAAATTAAATTGAAGTGGGCCTTCAACATATAAGAACTTTCCTTAGGTAGGGAAATTTCCGTGTAGTTTGTTGTTTGTTGAAGAATCCAATGTAAACAACTTATAAAAGGGTGATAAAGTTGTTCTAAGATGTCTGTACAAAATTATGAGTATCTTATATATTACTTCAAGTTTTATCAACGTCCTTATTTATCGTAGTTACAATTTTTTTTAAAGAAAAACTTCCCACAATAATACTTAAGTACACATACAAGTACAGTAAAAAAAAACTCTTGCACAATTAGTTATGCTGTGTTATACATTCTAACAAATTAAATAACACATTAATTTTTTTATATACAGTAAAAATAATAAAATTAAACTTAAGATTTCATATAAATTATTTCAATCTCTACTGCTAATAACACATCGATTTAAATACGAAATAGTAAATTTCTGAACTTTAACTGTAGTTTCAAGATCATACCTTGCTGATCAAATTTAACAATCTAAATAAATAACAAGGCTTGCTTTTTAAAACTTATCTTGATCAAATATAAGAATTCAAATAAATGACAAGACTCGTTTTCTTTTAAAATTAGAGTAGTGAAAATTGGGATCCTTATTCCTGCATGGATTAAACAGGGTGAAAAAAAAAAACGTAAATTGTGTAACAGTAACATGACTCATCTTTCAACTTCCCTTTTTTTTCTACTTTTTTCCCTTTCTTGTATATGTCCCCTTTGTTTGAGCTCTTGAATTTTTTTTATCTTTCCTATTTATTTTGAGTTGGGTTTGGTATCTAGTTGCCTTCCTCTGTGCGCTTCTGCTTTTGGTTCGAATTTTCTATTTTGGTGTGATTTGTTGGTTTGTCTAGACTCTAATTTGATTAACCAATTTTTTTAGTGATATAATGACCAGTGGCACAAATAAATTTTTAAATGTTGTATTAAAATTTAAAAACAAGAAGAATGATGCATGCAAGACTAGTGCAGTGTTGTTATACTTTGAAAATGACTTAAGTTTATAGAATATACGTTTGAGCACAGCTTTTAAAATTGGATCGATCACCTGGTTTGACTGATTTATTCATCATTTTATTGGTCTAAACAATCTAAGAAATTGGTAAAAAAAAAAAAGCAGTGGAAAATGGTCGTAATCAAATAAGAAATTATGTTAAAAAAAATTAATTTGAAACAGTTTTTTAAAATGTTTTTTTTTTCATTTTTAAATAATTTAATTTTTAAAATAAATAAATATTTATATATAAAATTTAGATATGAATTGTTATTATTTATTAATTATTACAAATAGATATATTTTATAGGATATTTATTATGAATCTATGATCCACTTATGCTATTTTAAAATTTTTATTACTTTATTATTTAATATGTTATACATAATATTAAGTATATATATATAATTATTATTAATTCGATCCCAATTATGGCTTAATATTTCAACAATTTAATAGTATGTTATAATATTAATGAATTTAATCGTACTAAATATAAGAATTGTTTTTGTTTGAATATGTGTTTATAGGATATAATTTATTAAAATTTTAAAATATTTTTTATAATAAACTTTGAAAATGATATTAAAAACTTTAGCAGTAATTTTGTAGTTTTTTTAAGTAAAAATCTATAAATCTAATTTGTAATTAGTTATATTATAAAAAATTTGTAATTATTTATGGATCAAAGACTTTATATATATATATATATATATATATATATATATATATATATATATATATATATATATATATATAACTTACATTCGTTTTAATTGTATGATTATAAGGTTATGTTTGGATAAATTTATCCTTAATAAATTTTATAAGAAAAATAAAGAGGTTAAAATAAATTAAGTTTTCTTTATAATTATACACAAGAGCAAAATCAAAAATAAATTTTTATAAATTAAAAAAAATAATTTAAGCACCTCATTTTTTAAAATTTTCTTCATTTAAATTTTTTAAAAATTGTGGTGAATAATTTAATTTTAAATTTTAAGAAAATTTTAATTTTATTTTTTATTTTTACTTTATTAAAAAAATATATTAATCAGAGATGCCAAATGAATGGATTAAAACTATTTTGAATTTAATAATGATTAATGGGTAAAATATTAATCATTATTTCATTTATGATCCATGAAAAATATATTAAAAAAATTTAATCCATCCATAACTCATTCAATAACAATAATAAGAAAAGCTAAATCTTTCCTTATTTTTTTTATGAATGGATATTCAATTTAGTCATTTGGAATATAATTTTTTTATTTTATTCCATTTTTATTAAATAATGTTAAATTTTTATACAAATTGTGACATTCAAATAGAGTCAAGAAGTCATCCTTAAAATTTTTTATCCAACCAATAAAATTTAAAATACTTGACCCAAGAGATTGCAAAGCATACTAAACTATTATTTTCAATTAATAATAAATATTAAATAATAATCCAATCCAACTTACCGGTTTATTTTTACTCTTATACATTGAAAGAATTAATTGAAATTATATATGAATAATTTATATAAGTGGTGTATTAATGAATTGAGCTGCGTCCAGTAATTCACAGTGGGGCTTAATTCATACGAGTCCATTAATATTAGAAAATGCTTGGTCAACATTGAAGAGTGCGTATATCTTGAACAACGGAGGAAGAAAAGAAAAAAAAAATAACAATGCAGTTTTTAGATGGAAGAATAAAAAGGAAAGAAATTAAGAGGATAAAAAAAGATTTTTTTATTTATATCAATTTATTTTATATATAAAAAATTATTTTTCATTAATTTCATATTTTTATATTTCTCTATAAAATTGAAAATGGAAGTATTTTTAATACTAAAGTTTTACTTATTAGTTTTTTAAAATTAAATAATAAAAATTATGATATTAATAAAATAATTAAAAATAAAAATTAATTTATTTAAATAAAACTTATTTTATTTATTTAATTAAAAAATCTATATTTTTATCCGTCCAAATAATTTATTTTCAATTTTATTTTATATTTTTTTATTTATCTTATGATTTAAACAAATCATTAAATATAACATGTTAGAAAATATGTGTATATATATATATAAAATAAAAAATATGAATATTTATTGGATATAAGAAAATGACGTTAATAATGTTTAGTAACTTCATCCAATTGATAATGTTTTCAAACTCACGTGAGAATTCCTTACAGTGTACACAATGTCACGTGATAGAGGTTGAACACACTAAGCTTCACATCTTTGATTTCCTTTTCCCCCCTCCCACTAACACATATATATATATGCCCTTCTTCCTTCTCTTTCGCTTCAACCCATACCTTCTTCTCTCTCTCTCTCTCTCTCTCTCTCTCTCTCTCTCTCTCTCTCTCTCTTTCTATCTATATATCCATTTCACTCTAAAATTCCAAACAAGTTAAAACAAATAGAAACTATGGAAAGCAATATACCAATAATAGCAAAGAGAGTGTGGAACATAATACGTGTCGCCTTCTTCATGTTGAGAAAAGGCATATCAAAAGGCAAGCTAATGATGCATCTCAACATCATCCTCAAACGCCGCAGCAAGCTCGCCGGAAAAGCCATCGCCAATCTCATGTTCCACCACCACCACCACCACCACGACACGCGCCTCCAATTCTCCGCCACCAGGGAATACGAGTTTAGCTGCAGCAACACGCCTAACAACTTCTTTGCGATTGGCAACAACAACAAACGTCACCGCCACAATCACCTCTTCACGTGCGCTCACGCGCCATCCACTCATGACGATGACGTGGTGACCGTTAATGCCGTTAAGGCGGTGTTGGAGATACTGAATAACAATGAGGCTATGGTGGAGGCCTCGCCGGCGCTCCCTGGATTCGGTCGGAGCCCCGCCGTGGTGAGGCAGTTGAGGGTGACGGACTCGCCATTTCCGCTGCGCGAGACGGAGGAAGAGAAGGACAATCAGGTTGACAAGGCTGCCGAAGAGTTCATAAAGAGGTTCTATAAAGAGTTGAAGAAGCAAACTTGAGTTCAGTTTCTTTGTTAACAAACACTGCTAATTATGATTATCAACTTGATTAATTAAGCTTGTAATACGCAGTTTTGGATATGTTTTTACGCTAATGTCGAGTTTATCCCTTTCTGTTTAGTATAGCCAGGTTGCATGTTAATTACATCCACAAATTTTGTATCTTTAGTTTGTTGATTACAAGTGCAATAAGAAATTTAAGAAGTTAACGAGTGTATTTTACTCCAATAAAAATCATTTTTATACGTTCATTTCCATTTATAATTTCTTTTCTACTTTTTTTATTATTTTATTGGGCTGTATCCATCTTATTTGAATGTGCATGTACAATTTCCTTTACTCAAACGTTTGTTTCTCTTCAATTTTTTTTTTTAAATTTTTGGCTATGCATTTTCATCTAGGTACATGGCCATTTAATTTCTGGTTTGAAACTATGGAAATCATATACTACTCTAACAGAAAAAAAATAAAAATAAAATTGTGCATGTCTAATCTAATGGGTTAAAATATGGCATGTGCTTATCTTTAATTATTAATTGATTGAAGTTATATATATATATACTATATCCCTAACACAAGCGGATAGATGAATGATAAATGGAATCTTCCCCCAGAGGTACCCTCTTCACCGTACACCCTCCTGTACTCAAAGAATATTGAATCTTTGCATTTTGGAATATACAGAGAAGAGATACAATAGTATATATCATATCCTAGCTTGCAGATTATTTAAAATCAAGCTCCTCTTTTTCCCCTTTCCCCTATCTGTTTGTTACACTAATTTTTTTTGTTCAGTAAAAAAATATTTTTTATTAAAGAATTTTATTTAAATTAAATAAAATTGATAGATAGCAAAATTATCCTACCAATTTTTAACATAATTTATTCATTTAAAAGTTGATTCTAAAACCTTCTATTTAAGTTAGATTAATCCTCTAATAGTTTATCTACATTCTGTGATTTTTCCACACATATACATGCATATTATTCATTATTGTAGGATCTTTAACTTGTATTTTCTCTCAACTTTGTTTTAAGACTTTTCAATATGTATACACCTTTAAGCGAGTTAATAGAGAACTAATTTGGGTGCAGTATATAGAGGATAGGACACTCCAAATGTATAATGACCACAATCGGTGACAAATTATTGTAGTATGTATTTGTGGCAAAATTATGAAAGATTTGGAGCGGATGCATTTGATTGTGTAATTGGTGAGGCTGATTTGGTTTAAAGTTAAATTGGCTTTAACAGCGAGACCACCACTACATTGTCTTCATATAATTCCACTAACATCTCAAAGTGAAACAATAGCTGTCCCCTCTCCAAAATATTGCTGTCTTTCCCTACTTTTGCCTTCTTTTTCTCCCTCTTTTGCTTTTGCTTTTGTTTTTGGCTTGTAATATGACTTTTCAAGTTTTAATAAGATATTGCTCGTTAAGTGGTCACTTTGAAAGAACGTTTCAACTCCTCCACGGAAAGAAGACCCACTTACAAGTGACAAACGTTAGCGTTGTTACCAAATAATTATTTACATCTTTCCATTTGTACCATTTATACACCCTTAATGACAGATAAGATATAAATCATTTAATTAAGACACAAAAAGGGGCTAAAATCAACATATTTTGATTTAGTAGTGATCAATTAAGCCGTAGCAGTTAGAAAGGTCGAGTTAAATATCATATATAATCTAAAACAAGTTAATGTTTATAAATGTTTACCAACTTGATGGGATTTTGGTTGGGTTTTGGGTTGCATATGTATGTATGCTTTGGATACGGCTAGTTAAACAAGTTAATTACGTAAGTATGTTAGCTGGATCAACTATTAAATTAAAATTCTTTACTATTACAGCAAAATGACATGAAAAATAGTTAATAATGGTTATAAACTTAAAATTGTCAATTACTTTTAGAGGACCTTGTGTGGAGGACCTAAATATGTGTGTGTTTTATAGAATGAGAATTAATTGATGATTTGAAAAGGGCAATGTCATATTAGATTCAGTTAAAAAATACTTTTCATGTATTATTAATATTTAAATTTCAGAATTAAGCTCAAATAAAAATGTTGATTTCAGTCAATAATAATTGTGAGAAAGCAAGCTGGATACCTGGATTGCTTATTATTGTGGGCAAAGATGAACAATTTAAATTAGCGAACTAGTTGTTTTAGTTTATTCATTATGAAAAGGCAAAAAGGAAAGATACCAAAAACCTAATGTTTAGGTGGTGAAAACGTCCAATAATAATATTTATACTTTTTTTTAATTTCTTATATTTATCAAATACATGAAAAAAATAAAAAAATATGAATTTTTTTAAATAATATATATTTGTAAAAAAAAATCATTTTATTTTAAAATAAATTTATCATAAATTAGACTTAATATTATTTTATTTAATATTTTTTAAATAATTAAATTTTATCGATTCAACTATTAAATTATCAAATTTTATTATATGAATCTTATATTTTTAAAATTTTATAAAATTTTTAAAAAAATATACTTTATTAAATAAATTTAAATTGATGTATATTAAAATATATATTTTTAATATAATAAAATATTAAATTTATTTTAAATTTTATAAAATATCATTAATAAAATAAAAATAATTAATTTAATAATTAAATTAATAAAATTTAACTATTTAAAAAAATATTAAATAAAAATCATGATAAACTTAATTTTAAGTAAATTCATTCCTTGCTATTTATCAAATACAATTATAAAATCAAATGTGATACCTTTTTTAACTACGTAAATAGGTGTTCGGAAACAAGTGTGTTTGCCTTTAGAAGTGGTCAAATTTGACCTTTGTTCATACATTCATCAATAATAAATTCACATCCTAATTAGGCTACCGAATCATTTGTATTTATTGCATGACTTCTTGCTTTACAACTTTATTACGTCATGTAGTTCAGCATTTTAAAAAAACAAACAAACTAAACTATGCGTGTTATTACCATCAGTTCATGTTATTATTATACACACATACACGTACCCATGTGAATTCCCTATTCAAGTTTGTCCAACAAAACTTTTCTAAACGAAAATAAAAAAAATATTATTATTATTATTATTATTATTATTATTATTATTATTATTATTATTATTATTATTATTATTCACCTAGTCCAAATTGTTTCGGCAATTAAAAATAATTAATTATGTGATTTGATGACCAATAGACAAGTTTAAAATTCATAAATGACTATAAGTCAGTTTTTAACTTATCAATTAATTAATGGACTTTTACAATTGAATATTATCATTTTTACTTAAAAATTTTCACAATATTTTTTTATCTCTTTCAATTATATCATCATTTATTTATGTCACGTTTATGATCTTCTTCCATATTTATCTCCACGTTGTGATAATGTTATAAAACTTTTCAGTAAGAACACCATTACTCTTTACAATTTAAAACTTCAAATTTAAATACAATTACACTTAAGAGAAAGGGTGTCTTTTTTAGTATTATTCTAATTGACGGTCTCACACTTAAGAATATAGACAAATTTCGCAAAACAAAACAAAAATACGAGGGATAAAACCTTGGAAATTTTGTCAGCTTACTTTTTAAGCAATTTACCAACAACAATAGGGGTTGGTATTTCTTTGAATTCTAACTCTTAGAATTTGGGAGATATGAGTACCTGATCATCAATAAAAGACATTACAACGTTCAAGTTAATCATAATTTTGGAAAAGGGAGAATTTCAGATATAGTTGTCTGTACCTTAATAACAAAAACAGCAATGCTAATTGGTACAAAAGTTATTGCACGAACAAATGATGAATCTTAGGTGGGTTCATTTTATTGGTTAAATTACAAATTAGAAAATAAAATCAAACGGGAAAATGATAGAAAAAATGCAAGTATAATTATGATAACATATTGGTCTCATTCCATCTCGTACAAACAAGATTTTCCTCATTGATTCTCACAGCAGGTAATTAAGGCAATCCAAATTCCTAGGTGCTTTGCAATGGTCCAAGAAGGATACAAGTCATCAAAATTTATTGGAAAAATAACGATATTAAGAAATTAATCATGCCCAAATATTTTTGTAAATCAATTCATCTAAATAATATATATATTTATATTCAGATGTATGTTGTTAGATTTGTTTTATTTTTTTAATTTATTTAAAATAATTTGTAGATGTTAAATAAAAGATATAAATAAATAAATTCTACTATTTGTATATAATTTTTTTACACTACAAATCTTAATTAATTTATTAATAAGCATGTATGCAGCTAGCTAGCATGGTCTTATTTGCCTTTTGTAGGGATTCTATATATGTAAAGGTGGAGAGTTGGTTGTTTGAAATGTGACTAACTTGCTCTCACTTTATTAGAATTACGGAAAAGCATAACATGAAACTAAAGTTAAGCAGTTGACCACGAAAAATTCCACATGACGAAAAACGAAGCACCCGCATTACTTCTTAAAGCTTTATGCATCATATGCTTTATACCACTCTTTTGCACACCTTTGTTAAAGCTGATTCAATTATGTTGTTCTCCTCTTCTCTTATATGTGCTTAATTTTTACTTGTGCTAGTCTTTGTATTAATTAAAACTTAGTTGCTACGAGCTAATAGCTAGGGTTCACCCCAAAAAGAAAAAGTACTTTAGGCAGCGTAATGATAATTTATAAGTACATCTTTGAATGGTATATTTTTAAGAAATAATTATGCTAAGAAATTAAGAAGTTAAACTCAACACATACTTAGTATTCTACGTAGAGGAGACTTGAATCAAAGAAACAGAAATACTTTTAAATTAAAAACACAAAAAAAAAATAAAAATAATTAAAAGTGATTAATTGTCTTTTTAACAATAAAATTAACCCATGACCAATAGTGTAAAATATATTGTTCATTGTTATCAGTCTCAATCTTGCAACAGATTATAATTACCAGTGTATTATTTACCCCACCCAACTCACTCTCTTCCTTTTTAAACTTTGAACCTATATATACATGCACTCATGTCTTTTTGGAATGTTAGTTTTTACTTTGTTTTCTCCTTCTACTATTGGAAGTGGTTGATTAGTCGAACTTTTTTAATGTATAAGGACTTGAATGGCCAAAATATTCATGATTGAGAATTCATGAATAAATTTTTAATTCATTAGTAGGTTTGATATTGAAGTTGACATTAATCTATTAAATCTATGAATTAAAATTATGTCTGGCCCATCTATATTATATTGGTTTTTTAAATTTAATAAAACCTAAAAATAAGAAAATTATTAAAACTTAAGAAATTAAAATGTGTTTTAAAAATTTAAGGGGAAAGCAGTAAAATACAACAAAAAGATAATCAAAAAGTGTAAATAATTAAGATTGACACAAAGAAGTAAGTTTTAACATGAAATTTTTTAAGTAATTAAAGTTTAGATTTGAGGAAAAATTTAATGTAAAAATTTAAAATTTTTAAACATTATAAAATTAAAGACATATAAAAGTAAATGTTAAATAAAATTAATTGCCACAGAAAAAAAAAAACATAATACAATATTAAGAAATGTTATCAAGTTCAAGAGCAAAAACTTAAATTCGTATTATAAGAGTTGATATATGACATCTAATTAAGAATATATTCAAACATAAAAATATTTTTATATATTCTAAAACTACAGGACTGCAATTTACTAAGGGCAACACACATAATTTTGTATAATCATATATACATATTATTGGTTTCAAAGTAAAATATTGTTGATTAGTTTTGAATGATTGATAAACTATACTAATATAAAAAATTGGTATTTTTCTCTAAAGGATAATAATTTATGGTATAATAATAATAATATATTAGTAGTAGTATATGCACGCAGACAAATAATTTGTTAATACTATATAACATCTTTTCTACTCTGATATAAATTTAGTATAATTTAATACGTAAGAAGCTGCCATTTGTATGCAAGATTGCTTTCCAAAATCAATGGGACTTGGAAGGGTGGTTGAAGGGAGAGAAGGTGGCTTGGAAAAAGATGTGCACTGCATAATTACCAAAAACTCATTTTCTTTCATGCTAAGCTTTCTCCCAACTCCCCACCATCATAAAAATGACTGCGCGTGTTCATCAACCTTTCACATGCTCATTAATATTCAAATATCCATCTATGTAAGTAATTGAACACAACACCATACAACTTTCCCACACCATGAGAAACATGTTTACCATGTGTCGCATTCTCCCATACATATCTACAGAAACTATGTTAAAGGCCACGATATATTGAATTTTAAATGGAGTGATTGTTAATTGAGTAATGTTGATGTAGGCAATTTCAATTATATATATATATATATATATAAAAATTGTTATAACGAAATCTTTTAATTTTGAGACTGCAATATGTGGGGGTGAAATATACAAAAGAAGGACTAACTCTGAATATTGAAATGCATTAAAAACTAACTTGATAGCAAGTAGTTTATAAACAAAGTATATATCATTATATCGTATGAGTCATTGTCTATAGATTAAATAATTTTATTAATTCCATACATGTGTATTTGTGTTCAGTTTTAGAAAAGTAAGAAACAGATCTACTTACTCGAAGTAGTAAATCATGTCTGACTCACCTTTTTTATTTTTTATTATAAATATTAAATTTTACTAATCCAATTGATTGATAAAATGACAGTTTACTTAAAGATATTAAGTCAACAAAATTAATATAATTTAAAATTTATTTAATATATTTTATCAAATAATCTTATTTTAATATGTATAACTTTTTATTTAAAATTAATTTTCAAAAAATTGAAGTACTCTCAAAAATTCTCTTTAGAAGAAAATTAATGAAAATATTTATTATAACAATTAATAAACTAAAAAACTAAATTTAAATAAAAAATTAAAAGATTAAAAAATACACATAAATTGTAATAAAGAAAATAAATTTACAATAAATCTTCAACTTTTTCAGTATGTGAACAAGAAATTATCCTTTATTCAATAAGTTAATAATTTTATATAATTTATTATGTATTTTATATTTCTTTCAGTGTTGTTCATTAACAAAAAAATATATGGGATAATTTTTTATTTTTTTATAACATTAGTCATGATCTCAAAAATTATTCTTTAATGTTTTAAAGGATAAATTTTAATTATTATTTAATAGAATTATACTTTCACATCTAGTTATTTTATTTGATGAACTGATTTAATTAATATAAATAATACTGATGTATATTATCATTAATTGAATTTAGGAATAAAAGTAAATAAGGTTATAAAATTACAGTTTGATTCGTTTAAATCTTATCTTAATTTTAAATAAATAACTTCAGGTTTGTTAAAATTTTTTTTTAAATAAATAAGTAAGGTCTAAACGTATAAAAAAATTTATTTAACCTATTCAGAAGTTTATTTATATTTATATATTATATTTGTATAATATTTATTTTATATTTTATTTATATAATATTAATATATATATATATATATTTTAACTTATTTAATGATCTTTAAATTTTAAGTTTGCAAGTTTTTTTAACTAATTGTTTATATAAGATTTAAATCTATTTATTATTATTATTTTTATGTAAATTTTAAAACAAATTTATAGATTTTATATATTTTAAATTAGATTAGACTTTAAAAAAAATTAAACTTAAATTTTAAAATTTTAAAATAAATCAAATTTAAATACTCAAAGTCTAATTTAACTTGATCTATTTCTATTTTTATTTAAATTTATGATTAGAGCCAATTTTATAAAATATTAAAATAAATATTTAAAAATTAAGTTTAAATTTTTAGCCCAATGAAAAAATTGATCATAACATTATGTTAGTTGTAATAATTCTATTTTTATATTTATTGCATATAGTTGTAATAATTCTATTTTTATATTTATGGCATATAAAATACAAAAAGGGAAAGGGAAGGTATACGAGAGTAAGAGACACCCCCTCTTTCAATACTTCAATTCGGTAATAGTACGGAATTTAATAGTATTATATATTTTTGCTAGATGCAATTCTTAATAGTATTATGTAATGATACTATCACAGGATTTGAAAATGAAATTGATAAACGTTAACGATTAATTATGAAAATATATAAAAAAAAGTATAATGTTACTTTAACTTGCACCTAATGAAATCGGATATGTGCCTAAAATATTAATTTCATAATAATATTTATGAGAGTATCTTTGTTAGAAGGGAAGAAAAAAAAAACTCATGCCGAATGATAACTGAAATTCTTGATTTTTTTTTATAGATAATATTTATTGAATTTAATTTTAATTTTAATTAAATTTAAATTTTAAATCTTTATATATATATATATATATATATATATATCATAACAAAAATATACTTTTTAAAATAAATTAAAATTTTAAATTAGTATATCTTAATTTTAATTTGAATTTGACATATTATACCATTAAATATTTGTTATTTAAATAATTTATTTATATAATTTTTATTCAATTTTTAAAAAAATATTTAATATAAGAAAATTTTATTATTAATGATAAAATATGCATGAAATACTATTAGTTGTTTTTTTTAAATAATAATTAAAATATATGTACAATATATATATATATATATATATATATATTTATATTATCATCTAATCATAAATTCATATATAAATATAAATTATTTTTTAACAATTATATTTATTATAATTTTTAATTAATTAAGAGTATAACAATTTTATAACAACAAAACATCAAAACTAATTTTTTTAAACATAATCAACTTAAATTCTTCAAATAATTTCAAAATGGGGAAAGAGTATCACCAAATAATCTTGTTTGCTAGCCTTGAAATGACATCAAAGAGGAAAAGAGATGTTGAAAGTGTGCCAATGAATTATTTAGCTCATCAGTGCAGCACTAGTAGTTTTCCCAGTCCCATCTATCCCTCTTTGTCACCAACGTATATATAAACTTCCTATGATTATTTATGTTCAGTGGAACTTTATAGATTGAGTTTTGTAGATTTTAATTGATAAAGAGTACAGTGCAAAAAAGTTAAATTACACATTGTTGACTTCAAACCATTAGAGTTGTGACGTCTGGACCCCATTCAAATAATTAATCCAATTTAATCAAAGAAAAACAAAATTACAGGTAACACTATTAAATAAAAGTAGGGTTACACCACGGGGGTGTTGTATAATCAATTGAAATATGCCCATTTTACCTTTATTGTTAATAATAAATATCATATTATATTATAAAAATTTAAAAATTTAATTGTTAAAGTAAAATATTTAAAATAAGAGTTATTTTAAAATTTAAGTTATTACAAAAATTATTCTCAAATTTATTACAATATGTGATATTTAAACTTTAGATTAATTTATTATTTAGAAATAATAAAAAATGAAATATTTAATATAGGAAAAATAATGTAAATTAATAAAAATAAATCTTCAAGACATTTTAATTCATAAATATATATATATATATATATAAACAGGATATATTATCAAATTAATTTAATTTTTAAAAGTTTATTCTCCAATTTTAAATTTTTATCACTATTTTCTTTATGAGAAATAAATCTATTATCTTCTGGGCTTTAGATCTATCTCTATTATACTAAGCCCAAGCCCAATCCATTTCATGATGAGATAGGCCTTTCTTTGTCTAGAACCCATGAGTAAAAAAAAAAAAGTTAAAACGCCCACCATGGACGACCACAAGGTTAAGAACCTTGCGCTCTACCAACTGAGCTAGACGGGCAATTGAAAATTATTTGGTTAACATTCTATACATACACTTATTCCAAATATAGGTGCCTTTTTTAAAAGAAGTTTTTTATTTTTTATTTTTTTCTTAGATTATTTTGAAGGTACAACTATTTGCAATTATCAAGTCAATTCTGTATGATAAACTCCAATGCCAGGTAAAACTAATATTCTTCCTCTAGTGAGATCATTAAGTTTTTTTTTCTTTTATAATAAAAATACTTTTTAATTTATTATTATTATATAAAGAAATATGAACTTATTTTAAGAATAATTTATATTTAAATTTTTTATAAATATAAATTTAATGAATTCAACTATTAAATAATATAGTATTAACATAATGTTTATGTAAATAAAATCTTAAAAAATATAATTTATAAATATATAATATATAATCAATATTTACTTATTTTTTATAAATTTTATTATACATTAAGTTGATACTTCCTAATAAAGTGTCAAATTTTTTTTGAATGATGTGAAATTTTAGAAACTTTGTTTGTTTAAAAAAATTAATTTAACAATTAAATTTATAAATTTTAATTTTTTAAAATATTAAATAAAATATTTTTAATATAAGTTGTTTTTAAAGTATATTAATCTCTGCCCTTTATATACTGTATGGTTATTCATTTTATCGATCAACTTTTTTATTAATTATTTTGTTTACCTATTCATCTAACAAAACTATAGAATTTGCGTAGAAAAATGTAAATATTTGGCATCGTAACAAAAATATAACCGGTATAAATATTATTTGAGGATCATTTCTAATAGCAAATGTGAGCAACATTGATGGCTAGAGTTATCATATATTCTTGTTTGTAAGATGAGTGCTAAAACATACAAATATGAAGTTGAGAGTTCTTATCATACATGTAAAAGAAACCTTGTTTATTAATATTTTAATGTTAAAATATTTTTCTAAAAAAAAATCAAATTATCAATATAAATATTATGAATTCATATTAACATCAAAATATTTCATATTAATAAAAAGAAACTTTAATTTCCTGATTTTTTCTCTTTGATATATTTTTTAAAAAGTTTAAATAATTTTTAAATATATTTTTTATTAATTTTTTAACTCTATTAATAAAGTTTCTAATATAGTTTTATTACTAACTTAAATACTATCATTTAATAAATTATCTCATTAAAATTAAAAAAAAACACTATTCTATTTTTCTTTCTTTATCTTCATCCTCTTTTTTCTTCTCCCACTCACCTCCTTCTTAGTTTCCTTTCTCCCAAGTCTCATCCTCCCCTCTTCTCATTTTGTTTTCATAAGCATCAAACTCATACCCACCAACATTAATCCAAAACTTACCATCCCCACTTTCACTTTTTTCAACATCAACCTATCCACCATCTTCCAACCATCAACATCAAATTTATTCTCATCCTCTTTAACATCAATCTAAAAAGTTATTAAAAAAACATAGCAACCTACAAAAATAAATCTGCAATATTAATTGACTTAATTTTTTAAGAACATTTAAAAATAGAATTAAGATCCTTAAGATGAAGAAAAAGAAAAAAAAAAAGAGAGAGGAGGAGAATAGAAGGGGAGTAAATTGATACTATGAAAAATTGGAAATGTATTATTATATTAAAGTTTTTATTAAAATAAAAATATCAAATAATAATATAAGTTAATAGAGTAAGATGGTTAATAAAAATTTAATTATTTAATATTTGTTTAAAATTTAAAAGGCTTCTTTAAAATTTTTAAAAATCAGAAGATAGAAAAAAGTTAAACAACCAACAAACTAATTTTGTTCCAGCAAATAATTTTATCAATATAAAATATTAATATATGCAATCAATAATTAAATGTTGATGCATTATTATTTATTAGTGTAAATTTTCAAATATACTTACAATCTAATTTTTATTAGATAAAAATTATACTAATAAAGAATATTCTAACATTTAATACATTAGTAAGTTAGTATTTTTTTAATATTTCATGATGAACCACTTAATTATTGACCAATCCAGTTAAAAATTATAAGAAAAAATCTCACATTGTATTACTACACATCACGGTGGTTCACGATTTAAAGATTAAGGAGGGCTTAGGAGATCAATTCAGAGTGCTTGTTCATCAACTTTTTGCACAAAATTACCAAAAACTAGGCAAGCTTGTAAATGTATCTCTGCTCGAGGGATTTTCGCGATAAGATCACTGTATCATAACAAAATTCATAATATTAATCCAACACGAAGTCATAAAGACTACATTTTGGCGAGTTTGAAAACAAACCCCTCCAAACCAAGTAAATCAGTGTAGACTGTACCATAGACTTGTAATCATAGCAAATGCATTCTCAAAAAAAATATAGAACATTAGATATAAAGCATAATGTGTTTCCAAGAAATAAATAACAGCTTAAACTCCTCCTCTCATAAAAAAAATTAAAAAAATCTAAAAGATACATGTTAAAATTTGAATGAAAATGAATTGAATCAAACATGAATAAAGTAGCAAATTGCAAAATAAAATAAAATAAACACGTAAGCAAAAAAACGGATTCAACGTGGAATCGAAAATCGTTGGATTTTTCACTCACTGCAACGTGAATTCATTGAGATATGTTATTCATATTGCTAGCTTATATAATTTTTTTTAATCTTTTTATTAGATTATCGATATATATATATATATTTATTTATTTATTTATTTGTCTTTCTCTCTTTCTATTGTAAGGATCATTGTCTAAATTTGTTGCAAAAGTGGCATTTTTCAGTTCATTAGGGTCTCTCGAATTGTTGGAGTGTTTGAGGGGCAATGATTCATGACCAAGCAAGATCAAGTAGCAACCAGAATATAGAAAACTGATGGAAGTCAAAGAACCATGAAAATGAGTTGTATACGGGGGAAGCTCGATTCACCCGGGCTATAACTTGTTTGGGCCAATTGAACCAGAAAAATAAATAAGAGAAAAACTGGTTTAGACTACATTTTGTTTTGGGTTAAGTGGTCTTTTTGCACTGGTTAGTGTACATGACATGTTTGTTTGGAGTAAATAATGGAAAATTGATTTCTCTTAACCATTAATAAGAGGGTTCATTAGTTCGAGAATCATTTGATAATTGATTTATTAAATTTTTTTTATGAAGTAAATAAGTTGAATTTAAGTTAAAAAGTAAATTTACTAAATAAAAAAAATGAACTTAAATTATGTATAATTTAATTTGTTTGATTTATGAATTAATTTATTATATATAATTAATTTTATTTTTTATA
Source organism: Canavalia gladiata (assembly GCA_037954105.1). NCBI lineage: Eukaryota > Viridiplantae > Streptophyta > Magnoliopsida > Fabales > Fabaceae > Canavalia > Canavalia gladiata. The sequence goes on from CM075659.1 coordinate 2,244,507, forward strand.
TAAAATATATAACATAATTATAATATATATTGTTACAAAAAGTTATTTATAACCAATCTTTTAATTTTAAAATTAGTAACTATATAAATTTGAAGTATCAAACATATAATTTAGTTTATTTTTTATTACTAATAATAATTTAAATATAAATATTTATTTGTTTTATATGAATTATATTATATTTATATATTTTAATTATATAATTAATTTCTTTAATAAATTTAAATAAATTATAAATTATAAATATTCATAATTCAAATTATTTTAAATTTTAATTTATGTAATTTAAATTAATGAGCTAACTAGTCAATTTAAATTATTTACAAGATTAAATTAAATTAAGTTAAAAAATATTCATGTCAAATTTAAATTAAGTTTTAAAATAAATAAATTTATGTTAAATTAAATCGAATTGAACCTAATTTAATTAATTTTCAACTCTAATTAATAATATAAAATAATAAAAGTTATAAATATTTAATTATATGAACTATAACCTACCATAATTAATTTGATAATGAAAATTTTAAATTAATAAAATTCTATATTTATATTTAATTATCTCAACTACTTAAAAATTCATACATCATGTTTAAAAACAACTATTTTTTTCAATTCAAATGCTCGTGTTCTGAATTACATATATGTGGAGGATAAAGATTTGCTCATTTATAAGAGAAGTTGAAAAGAATAAGAAAATTGAATAATAGTTCATTTAATTTTTTAAAATTAAATATTATAAAGCAGTGTCTTATTTCACAATACATCAACATTTTATGATTTTATGACGGGGTGTTTTATCATACTAAATCAATAAAAAAACTGAAAATCAAATACATGTCTTCCATTGTCTCTTACCATGTTTTCTTTTCCGTTTCTTCCTCATTTTAATAAAATAAAATAAGAGTCTTACCCATATTATCTTTTATATGTGATGTATTTTATACATATATCATTTTTATATATTAAAAAAGTAAATTTAAATTGTATAATCATGTATGAAATTGTTGGATTAAAATTTTCTAAATGTTAAAAAATTACTTTAAAAAATTATGTAACTATTTTAAAGAATGACATAAATTTTATTTTTTAATTTAGATTATTTACAGCAAGATTTAATGGTTGACAATTATATATATATATATATATATATATATATATATATATATATTGTTATGTAAGTTTTAACAATTAAAATCAATTTCAATAGTTTTTCATATAAAAATAATTTATAACTATTAAAAAATACTATGAATAATTATAATTAAAATATAATAATTACGGAAATTGATAAAAAAATATATAATTTTTTTAAAAAATAGTCTTATAATGTCTTAAAACTTTTAATTTTAAGGATTGTACGGTCTACCTTGTATTATTTTTATTTTCATATAGAAACGAATACTCTTATTCAATGTTTCATAGCTTAAAAGATAAGATTTTAAAAATTAATGTTATTTTATTAGAATAAGAAATAGTTGTAAATATAACATATGTTAGAGTTTAACTTTGTTTTATTAAAGTAGGAAAGATTCGTAAAAGATAGATTGTAAAATATGTATTACTTTTTATTAATTCATTATAATGTGTAATCGTATAATGTATAATCGATCAACAATTTGTAATATTTAAATTAGTTCTAAAATAAGTTTTATTTTATTTTATTTTAAAAAAATACAAAGCGCACAATAAAGAAATGAGAGATGTTTTGGATAAAAAGAAAAGAGAAACGAACTACATGTGCTGTGAAAAGACAACTAAAATTTAAGATGGAAACAAGTACACCCTATTATGACACGTATTGAATTTCACAGGCTTAAATAATATATAAAAAATTATAAATATAAATAAACACATATAAATAGATATAAAATACACATAAAAGTTTACCAAATGACATGATCATTACTTTTTATTTACCAACTTTGACCTTATATTTTAATTTGATTACATAATAATAATAATTTTTTTAATATATATTTAACAGTACAACATAAAAAATAAAAAACACTTGTTAAAAGTTATTAATAAACAATAAATAGTCACTAAAAGTTATAATTAAAAACATATTTTTCTTAAATAAACTAAATTCTAATATTATTTTAGAATTTTAATATATTATTTTAACAAAAATAATTTATTTTAATTTTAATATTTTTCCTGATTATAAAACTGATATTTTATGTCAAAATAAAACACATTTTTCTTAAATAAACTAAATTATAATATTTGTAATTTTCAATCTATCATTTTAACAAAATATAATGTACTTCAATTTTAATAAATTTTTTTTCATTATAAAATTGATATATTAAATTTAATGTTATTTAATAAAATAATAAATAAATTAATATTAAAATAATTTCCAATTTAAAACTTATTTTTATTTATTAAATTCATATAAATTTAAAAATATTTATATATTTTGATTCAAATTTTATCCTATTAAAATTATATAAAAATAAATGTAATAAATTGTCATCTCTTAATTTATTGTTATTTTTTATTTATTTTCTATTATTTTCCATAATTATAATCTCTCATTTTATAAAAATTATTAATTTTAATATATTATTAAAATTTCTATTATACAAGGATATGTTAAATAAATATATAATTTATTTTCATATATATATATATATATATATCCAGTGCATTTTTTAAATATTGCAGTGTATATTTGATATTAACTTATTATATTTTAATTTTTTATTATTAATATATAGATGTTATATGAATAAAATTATTATATTTAAAAATAAAATATGAATATATAAATAAATTTAAAATCTAAATTATATATATATATATATCAGTTTTTACAAAATATAAAAATATAATAAAATTAATAATAAAAACTAAAAGAAAATATTTGTATAGACTGATAGACAAAAAATATTAAAAATAGATAATAGAGATTGAAAGTAAAATTAAAAATAAAATGTGACACTGAAGATTTGATTAAACCATAAGAAAAAATCTTGAATGCCATTGCCAGTGTCAAAGACTCAAAGTCATCTTATCATGTTGACCTGACTTGGGACCCACAGGATCGTACAGACGAAAAATGAATTCTGGGGAGACATCCCCACCGCAAGAACAGTGGGTGGTCGTGCAGTGTAGCTCTCCTCCGCAATTCCACTAGCATGAAGGCAAAACCTTGCTTCGTTGGTCAATCGCAACTCTGAGCCCTTTTCAGTAATTTCCACTTCATAGTTAATTAATTCCCAGTTAACTACATTTCAATTTCAATAAAAACCTCGACTTTACTGAAAAATGCCCAATCAAATCGAACCGTTCAATTTCCTGCAATCAACGGTTCTCAGAATCTAACCCAATTTTTTCCCGAAGCAGAAAATTCAATAATCAAATTACTTATTAACTATCAATAATCAAAATTACAAATAAATAAAAAAACCTCGTGTTCTGTGTCTCAGCAAGTACTCAAAAGCCTTCTTCCTCTCTCTCTCTCTCTCTCTCTCTCTCTCTCCTTCCCTCCCTCCCTTTCTCTGTCTCTCTCTCTCTCATCTTCTTCTATGGCTTCTTCCTTCACTGTGTGATCGTTTCGAAACCCTAATTCGGCCGCGACGATCCCTGTGCGCTCTGATTCCAGCAATCTAGATATTTAGTCAGGAGCTTCTCAGTTTGGCACATTTTCTCTGGTTTGTACTTCTTTTCGGTTTGCATTCTTCAGCGAAATCGGCATCATTCCGAAGGCTTCTTCGAGGTTTTCGGTCGATATCGCGCGGAAGGGTTCGGTGCGTTCTGATCGGAAGCAAAGCGGTGGTTGCGAGGCGTGGAAGTTTGTGGAATTTTATTTTTTGTGTTCGTCGGAATTTGTGAGGAGGATGGGATTTGAAGGATGAACGATGCCGGTGCTGCGTAGCGGAGTGCGCAGGGGCCGGGCAGCAGCGAAGCAGCAGCAAGAGCAGAGTCCGGTGGAGGGGGAAGCGATTGCAACGAGAACGAGGAGGCGGCGCGCGGCGGCGGCGGCAGCGGCAGTGGCAGTGCCGAAGAGTAACAAGCAAAACCAGCAGCAGCAGCAGCAGGAGGTGGTGGTAAATGAGAACATAGTTGTTGCGGCGAAGGAGGAAGAAGCGAATCGAGGATTGGCGGAAGGTGTTGGTGGCGGTGGAGCGGAGAAGGAAGAAGTAGGGGAGAAAGAGATGGATGAGTATGACAGTGGAGGTCGCAGCAATGATAAGGCCAATGCCGGTGAAGATGAAGCCAACACCCCTCAGGTTCCTCAGAAGGTCTGATCGTTACTTATTCGCACGCATGCTTTATTTTTCTTCCCCCTAATGATTGGATGGATACCCTGAACCTTTCATCTTTAGTTTTAGGTATTGGGTGTTGTTTAAATTGGTGTCATAACGGCTTTCGCGTTTTGATAACCAAGCTAGGAAAATCTGGAGATCATTCTCTTTGAAAATGCTCATTTTGGTTTGACTGCTATTGACTTTGTTAGGGTTAAATGATGAAAATGTTTGGAATGTTTTAGTCCTGGAGTTTGCTTGCCTTTCATTAAACTTTTGAGAGTTATTGTGGTGCCTTGGCTGTGGAACACAGGCTTCATGGTTTCCCCCCACAGCTCATGCTTTTAAACGTAACGAATCTGCCTCAGGACTACTTTGTTACAGATTGCTTATAATCATTACTTCATGATGTAGTTGCTGAAAACTGACAGGACATTCAGTAATTTCACTTTGTTATGGAAGTCATGGTTCACAATGTTTGTGTTTGTTCCTTTTAGTTCTCTTCTATATTTCCGTACATTTTCTTGGTTTATGTTGGTCAGAGAATACTATCTTATTATTCTTTTCTGGGTTTATAAGGCCACAAGTTTTAGGTGTGCTGATGCGAGCATTATGTTTTGATTTTCTTTAGCGCACAGTGCTGCTGTTTGTATGCTTTGTTTTTACATGAGCTCACATCAACCCAGCCTCCCTATAAAAGAATCCAATGTTGTTACAATTTATCCATACATATGAAATAATCCTACTTCAAGTCATAAAATGAATATTCAGTGTGTTGTTATGTGTTTGTACGTGTTACATATCTGTGGTGATGCCCAGCCTAATACTTATCACTCTACTTCATGAAATTTGGTTGGCACTACTTAAAATTTCTCAACATTTCATGGCCTGACGGATATGATTTTCACTCTTGGATTAGTATATGATCTTTTGGTTGAATGGAACTTCCTTCCATTTTATAGTAAAGGTTGGAGTGAGATTATTGATGCAAACCAAAGAGCATGTTTGGCTTCCCATGTAATGCCAGCCTCAGCAGTTCGAAGGCTCTTTCTTTAATAAATTAAAAAAAGATGTTGAAAATATGGCTGTTTAACAGTTTCTCTTAGCACAGGTTCCTATGAATTGTTCTTTTACTATTAATTTTCTCATATTTTCCTCTAGCCTAGGATATCAAATAATGACTTTTGAACTGTAAATGTTCTGTTTCCCTAATCAAATCTTGTCAATTATGAAGCACAAATGTATATTTTTACTTTTGTTCTGTGAATACTTGTATCCTAATTTTGTTCTCTTCTGCTGACAGATTCAAGTGGGTAATTCCCCTTGGTATAAAGTAGAAAAAAAACTTGGCAAGGGTGGATTTGGTCAAGTATATGTTGGAAGACGCGTTTCTGGTGGAAATTTAAATGAGAGAACTGGAGCCGGAGCTGTAGAGGTATGTGTTCTTCCAGTAGTGGATGAGAAGTTATATTTCTTGTTTAAATGCTTAATTTTTTAATTTCAGAAATTCACTGTTTGTTACTATTTTGATCAGGTTGCACTAAAACTTGAGCATAGAACTAGTAAAGGATGTACCTATGGACCGCCCTATGAGTGGCAAGTGTACAAGTGAGTGCTGTTCCGGCTTGTGTTTACATTTTCCCTTTATTTCCTCCCTTTTTTTTGGGCATGCCATTGATCTTTTCATTTTCCCCCTATTTGTACAGCACTCTTGGTGGCAGTCATGGTGTGCCACAAGTACACTACAAGGGCAGGCAAGGTGACTATTACGTCATGGTATGTTGTTGGTTCTTACTCTTGGGTTTCTGTTCTTTATAACTACCATTATTTTGAAGGATGACTCTACTTTTATTCAAGTTTGCATTGTTCAATGTTTGCCTGTTTGTCTTAAGAAATTCATTTTGACAGGTTATGGATATGCTGGGACCTAGCCTGTGGGATGTTTGGAATAATAACTCTCATACGTCAGTTCTTGAAATTATGTCAAATATGGATAAAATTGTATTCCTTCTAGTTGATTTTGATTTTCAGTTGCCATGCTAATGTGTTTTTGTGAATTCCAGCATGTCCACTGAAATGGTTGCTTGTATTGCCATTGAAGCAATATCTATATTGGAGAAGATGCACTCTCGAGGGTAACTTTCATACCAACCTCACTACGCAAAATATCCATACACAAACTACATAAACTCTTGATAAAATTTTGCATTCATTTCTTTTGAACTTTGAATATTTGCCAGCCACTTCTGATGCTAAACCTTTTGTTTTCCCTTTACTTTCACCGCCATCAATAATGTATATATGATATTTCATAATAATTGAAATTATTCCCAAATTGTATGGCTGTTGTTAAATGGCAGGTATGTGCATGGGGATGTGAAGCCTGAAAATTTTTTGCTTGGCCCTCCTGGGACACCTGATGAAAAAAGATTGTTCCTTGTAGATCTTGGATTAGGTCTGATTTAGTTGTCAACTACATTTTTTATTTATTATACTTCTAATTTTTGGCAGCATGCAACTATTCACTTACTTTATTTTTGCTATTTTGGACTTACAGCTACTAAATGGAGGGATTCTACAACAGGCATGCATGTGGACTATGACCAAAGGCCAGATGTTTTCAGGTACTAGTAACTGAATTTGGATCATATGGAAAATGTTTACACATCTTGCAATAGAATTCTGTGTATTGTTATTAACTCATGTGGAAAATGCTTTCAGGGGCACTGTTCGCTATGCTAGTGTGCATGCACATTTGGGGAGAACTGGAAGCAGGAGGGATGACTTGGAATCTCTTGCATATACACTGATTTTTCTTCTTCGAGGTCGTCTTCCTTGGCAGGGGTACCAGGTTGGACATCATTAAATATTTGAAGAACACTTAATTTTATTCTTACTTTCAGAAGGTTGGTCTTTAACACTATTTTGTCAGGGCGAAAACAAAGGATTTTTGGTTTGCAAGAAGAAAATGGGAACATCTCCAGAGAACCTATGTTGCTTTTGTCCCCAACCTTTTAAGCAGTTTGTTGAACATGTTGTGAACTTAAAATTTGATGAAGAGCCTAACTATGCAAAATATATTTCTCTATTTGATGGGATTGTTGGTCCAAATCCAGATATTAGACCAATTAATACAGAAGGTGCCCAAAAGGTATCAAATATGCTTTCCCTTTACACTTATGTTGTTTTGCATGCATTCAAAGATTCTAGTACAGATATTTGATATTGCTAATTCTATTTTGTCTGAAGCTCATTGGTCATAAGAGAGGCCGGTTGGCGATGGAAGACGAGGATGATGAACAACCCAAAAAGAAGATTCGTATTGGTTTGCCAGCAACCCAGTGGATAAGTGTTTACAATGCACGTAGACCAATGAAACAAAGGTATATACTGATATGTCATAAAGATTGTTTAGTCATCTGCATGATTCCATGTTCAGAGATTTTAAAATTGATGCAAGGGGACAGTATGTAGGGCTTGTTTGTTTCTCTTTTCTCTATGGATTTAGCTCACATTGATTATTTTTTGCTCTGGAATAATTCAGTATTGAATGGAGTTTTATACATGGAAAACCATGTAAACTCTGTTTCATTTTTTAAACAAACAGGTTCATACCTATTTCCCGATCCTTAAGGGTGGAGAGGTTGATTCTTGTACCGATATACCACCTTGTGGAATCTGTTTATGCCCTTTTGTGTGTATTTGTTGTATGTTTGTCTACCTTAAGGTTTCATTTTCAATTACATAAATTCAATACTGAGAACCATCCATTTTTTGAAGTTATTCATTTAAGTAGTTATGCATTGTTTTTTGTGTTGTAGATATCACTACAATGTAGCAGATACAAGGCTATCCCAGCACATTGAGAAGGGAAACGAGGATGGCCTATATATTAGCAGTGTTGCTTCGTGTCAGAACCTATGGGCCTTAATCATGGATGCAGGGACAGGTTTCAGTGCCCAAGTTTACGAACTCTCACCCTACTTTCTCCATAAGGTAAATTTCAATCAGTTGCCTTCATTTTTCTATTTTTGGATTGTTTGGAAGACATGCTTGCGCCACACTCTTCTCAACACCCATAATATTCACCCAATAATAAAGAATGCATCTGAGAGTGGGTTAAATGAGTATGTAATGTTTTCTGCTTGTCGCCATATACATGATTGTAGATCCGTTAAGGTGGTTTCCAGGCATGCTTATTAACTGTAGATTGTCGGTTTTGGTTTGTGTGAAGGAATGGATCATGGAGCAGTGGGAAAAAAATTACTATATCAGTGCAATTGCTGGAGCTGTAAATGGGAGCTCCCTGGTAGTAATGTCAAAAGGTTAGTGCCTCTAAGTATATATCAGCTATGTGCTTTGGCGATTTCAATGTTGTTTTCCGCTGACTTAAATCATGGACTTCAGGCACACAGTATTTGCAGCAATCATATAAAGTTAGTGATTCATTTCCTTTCAAGTGGATTAACAAAAAATGGAGAGAGGGCTTTTACGTGACTGCCATGGCCACTTCAGGGCCCAGATGGGGAGTAGTTATGTCCCGAGGTGCAGGATTTTCGGACCAGGTCATTGTCGGACTGAGCTTTTTTTATCTGCCGGTAGTGTATTTCATAGTGCAAATTCATAACATGAATAAGTCTTCTCTATTTATGAATTTCAGGTGGTTGAACTAGATTTTCTGTATCCTAGTGAAGGGATTCACAAGCGGTGGGATTGTGGATATCGAATTACAGCTACTGCTGCAACTTGGGACCAAGCTGCTTTCGTCCTGAGTGTACCAAGGAGGAAGCCCATGGATGAAACTCAGGAAACACTTAGGACTTCTGCTTTTCCTAGTACACATGTCAAGGTGGGTCATACTGCACTTGTTGCTTATGCTTTGATTATTACTGTTAAGTATGTCTGATCATCTCATTCTTGGCTTTACAGGAGAAGTGGGCAAAGAACCTCTACATTGCTTCAGTTTGTTACGGACGTACAGTTTCTTGACCCTGCCAACGTGGCTGCTGAGAAGCCCAATCCGCTGAATATTTCAAGTGGCATGATGGTCCGGGCCGCAAGAAATTTTGATAATACAGCTTTAATTATTTGTATGTAGCAGAATGATTGTCCTCAGTAAAACTAAATATCTGAAGTTGGCATTCGCGTGGAAATCGTTTTTATGTCAATGATTAGTTAAGGTTTATGCAGACGAGCCACCTTTTAATTTTCTAATCACCTCGTTAAGTTCAGTGTCCAATCATACAGGTACAGCGTAATTTCGTTCAATGTTCGGTAAACGTTTTTAAGGTTAACAAGAAAACGAGGATGGGATTATACAGGATACCGACTAGAGTCATGTTTGGAAATTTCGATTTGATTATTTCTTTTAAATGTAAAAACTATTTTCACTTTTATTGTGCTTAAAAATCACAAAACTTATGATATCTCTGATTTTTTTTGTTTATTTATGATTCATTTTAGAACATTTCAATTAACATTACAATTATAGTTATTTTTTGACAATAAATTATAAAATTTATTCTCTGGAATGATAAAATTGTAAGTTTCAACTGATATGTTCAGTAAAGTTATTTATTTATTAATTAATTAGAATTTTTTTAATTAATATAAATTTTATATGGTAATTTATGATTAGGTAAAAAGAAACTGTATTTTTTATTTTAATTATAATACGCATAGTTTAATTTATATTAAAGATAAGTTATAATTAAATTCATTTGGAAGAGTTCATTATAAAATAGTAAAATAGAAATCATGTTTATAAAATAGTCTGAATCAATTTATAACATTTAAATAGCTGATGTTATAATCTGTTTGACTTTTGTCCGCAAGAATTTGTACATCAGGTTTGGGTCAAACTGAATACAAATGATGCTCTTAAAGGTAAGTCCAGAGCTTGCAACTTGCTAGTTTTGGTGGTTATTTGGAGCGATGGATAGATAAATTGTGTATTGGTAGAGCTGTTTAATAACTTATTCAAATTGTTTCAAACTTGTTAAATTGATTGGCAAAAAATTGAAAACTATATAAACTGTTAGCTGAAATATTCAAAAATCGAAATTTTTTTTTTTTGAGTGATTTGATTCGGATTTCGGATTCTATATTCAAAGCCAAACTAAATCAAATTTTATTATCTTACATTGGAACAAATAAGAAACAGACCAAAAAGAGGAAAGGGAAATACGAAAGAAAAGCTGGCTCTTTTTTATCCCCACAGGCTCTCTATGGGATTTAGGGTGGGATTAAAGGTGGGAATTGGGGAGACCACCGGCACAGATTCCTCTTGTGTGGGCCTACAGCATAACCTGTTCCAACTAACTACTTCCTGGCATAGGCATATGAAACAACATCAGGGAATAGTAACATTGAAGGATTTAGCGAACAAAGGACCAAAGAGAGCAAAATTTGATGGCACGAATGCTCATGACATGGTCATGGCTTTGGGGACAAGGAAAAAATTAAATCAAAGATCACCTCAGTGTTGTCATGCGCATATCGGACAATGAAGCTGCACCTGCAGTCTGTTGAATCATGTATCCTCCTCTGGACTTTCACAACACGAGCATCACAATAGAGGGCATAATCTTCTCTTTCCTGTAAAAAACCGATAAAGGCCCAATGAGTTCTTATAGTTAAGGAAGTTCTCAAGTTGCTAAAAGCCCAATAAGTCAATGACCATTTTGGTTATATCCATAGATTGAAAACAAAAGACTGGAGTTCAAGTAGAAAACTGGTGAATCTGTTCAGGTATTTGGTCCATTCAACGGCATAATCCAGTTGATCTCATAATCGGCAAACTTAACCAAAACTGGTGGAAACTGCTTATTATTATTTTGAAAACCTACAATTTGATGCTCCAAAGGTAGATGTATCACTAAATTAATCCTTCAAAAATTTAATTTCTTACTACATTAGTCCTCCAAAATTTGTCAATTTTTGTTTTATTACCTCTTTTGTCCTTTTAGAAGGATTAATTGGTAAAATGGTTATATTTTTTTTTCTAAAAGATTTAATTTATCATCAAATTAAACTTTTAAAGATCCATTTTCTTAAGTACTTCAATCTTTTTTAAGGACCAATCTGATGAAATTCTAATCTTTAAAGGACTAATTTGGTGACATTTTTTTAAGGACTAACATGGTAATGATTTAAATTTTTAAGAGACCAAGTTGGTAGCCTAAATCTTTAAAGAACTTATTTGGTAACATTTTTATCTTTAGAGGATCAATTTATAGGTTTTCTCTTATTATTTTTTATGCAACCAAAAGCATTTTTAGTAACAAAGATTCACATCTGAGGTCCCCCTATGAATTGCCATTGTCTAGCTCATTATTATTGGTTTTTTACCTTACAAGCCACATATGATTTAATTTCTTATAGTTTTATTTCAGTTCATCACTTAATATATTATATAATATTAAAAATAAATTTATTTAATCATCACAGCTTCAGTTAAATTCAAACTAATGAATCATGAGAACCTACTGGGATAAGTCTAGTGGTTGGAGTTAAGATAGTTTATACGAGATCCTAAGTTTAAGCTTTGCCACTTTCATTGTATACCAAAAAAACCAAGGAATCATGAACCAGTGCCTTTATAAATTCAATAACCAGTTTAATTCTGCAAATATTTCAACCATATGACTTCTGGACAAATGCATTGTGTACATAAATTGAAGTAGAATAAAATTACTGGAGATCCCTTACCAGGAAACATAGTACAAGATCTCCATCCTTCATCTTGTGACACTCTGAAGGCACTAATGGGATGGATCTCTCCCGCACCCCTTCTTCCACATTCACCCACTCATCCTGCTCTTTACCAAATCCAGCATATCGTACACGGACTTCCTAAATTGAATGTCACAAGATCGGTTAATTGGCTGTTCACAATATCAAACAATTTTCTGTCTCTTCCAGTCTTTCCCAATGAAGGAAAATATCCCAAACAACAACAATGCAATTATATACAAGATTTTTTTTAATGATCTTACTGGAACATTATGTATCTATTAAAAAATGAACATTTTAATTTAGTGGGAAGAATTTTCTAAATCACCTGCTAATGAAACCCAAAATCAAATCAATGTGTGTGGGGATCAGAAGTTTTGCCACTGCATGTTTACTTTAGTTGAGTTATACTTATGGCAGTTATAAGGATGGGAGACAGTTTCAAAGAGGGAACAAGATGGTAATAAGATGTGAAAAAGCAATTGGGGGACAGGAGGAGGGGGAAAGAGAAAGAGGCTAGCCTCTTAAATCATGAAGCAATTAAAGAAATGCGGTGGATAACCAGTTTAATCACGAAAATCCTGTCACATGCAAAAAAGATAGCATCTGATTGAACTATGCTGTTCACGTAATAATAACAGTGCCTAGGAATGGCACAAAAGAAAATGAAATTAGTGCTTTTGACGTTTTTATTTTCTCAATTCAAGCGACCTTTCCCAGACGGGCTGATTATATTTCTTTAGTAATGTCAAAAAAGTGCCGCCCAAGGGAGTAAGTCAAGATACTAGAAGGGCCCTCACCTCCTTGATGTTTGAATTTCTTCATCCTAGTGGTTGACTTTACTTATTAGTCAACTCCAAAAGTGTTTTCTGTTTTCTATTGACTTAAAATAGAACCTAAATGAAACCAAACTAGGGATCAAGAATAGATAGACAAGGACCCCCAAAAGCAGGTATTGGAGAAGCAATTTAAAAAAAAATGGTGCCAAGCCAAAAAAACTAACTCAAGAGCAACTCGGCAAGGTCATCAACTTTTCAATTCCTACCACTGAAGAGACTGAGGCTGCTTCATCATAGACAAAAGGTGTTGAAAGATAAATTCCAATCAAGGATGATATGAATGTGAAGTCAATCATCAACAACACAATTAAATCGATGATTCCATTGACGAACTCTGGTGCTATTTTATGTTTCTTTTACATATTTAGATCTGCCAATTGCTTGGCGCTATTTAATGCTGTTTATATCTCCTTTGGTCATTAAATTAAGGGCTGGCACAGTCTTTTTGTTTTTCAGTTGAGAGCTGGAACCTTTATGACTTGTCAGTTATCATAATCTTGATTATTTAACCATTTTATAAGAATATAAGGCTCGAGCAAATAAATATATGCCAAATCATGTTACAATAATTAAAATCCATCTCTCATCAATTTTTAATTTTTATTTCCATAACTTCAATTCCTTATTTCATTAGGTAAATGCTTTTTGTGGTTCTTGCATCAGTTTACCAGATTCCCCTATCTTTCACCTTTCCCTGCTGCTTTGTTCCTATTACATAAAAAGTTGAGATTTTCCCCATCCCCCCTCCCCCCACCTAGTTGAAAGAAACAAAATAATTTATTTATGCTATTGTACTATAAGACATCAAGGATATGTATGAAGGGGTCACGGAAAACACAATGGGGTTACAACAGATTTTCCTTTAACCATAGGATTGCACCAAGGATCAGTTGAGTCCTTATCCAAGAACCAGTGCCATGACACAAACTTTTTGTAGAAAATGAAAGTTAGAGAAATAGAGCAATCCGGAAAATCATGGCTTTCACTTAACTAGAAAACAGGGTACATGTAATACAAGTTTAACAGCCGCAACAACCCTAGCATAGACGTAAAACTTGGAAAGCACAGATTACACGATTTAAGTATTTTGGGTCCATCATACATGACTAAGAAGAAATAAAGGGAGACACGAACCATGCGATCCAAGTGAACCAGACAAAATGGAGGAATGCCTCAAGTATTATATGTGATAAACATCACTCAAGCTTAACTCAAAAGTGGACAGAATAGAAAATAGATTAGAAATGAATGAATTATAAAAGAAAGTTGGGCTAGCACCCATTGTCAAATGGATGGTGGAACAGCAAGGAGAGTAGATGAGATAGAGGGTGGCCAAGTAGCTAGAGGCAAAGTAAGAGAAAAACCGTGGGCGAAACAATTAAAAAGTATTTAGAGGTTAATGATTTGTCTATAGAAATAATTCACGACTAAACATTATGGAGTTGTTTGATTTATGTAACTCACTCTACTAAGCAGGAAAAGCTTGGTTTTGGTGGTTGTTGCTGTATTGTACTATAACATGCAATTAAAAAAAGCTCCATAGTAAACCATTGTGTAGCAAGTACAAACCTAGAGAAGCAATTATAACATCATGTCTTCAATATGTATATCATCAATGCTATTCAAACAAGTAATAATTGAGTAGCAACTTGTAGATAGATATTTCAAGTAAAATCAGGCAGGCATTACAGGCTTGAAAGAAACTGCTGCTCCTCTTCTGATAGCAAATTCTAAAGATTATGTCTCAGATTTTTAACAACCAAAAAAAAAATTAGAATACAAAAGAATCTTACAAGTTCGCCTGTGCTCAAAACTCTATAGTTGAGGAACATTGCAACATCATGCCTGTAATTGGGGGGGAAAAAATCAGATGTTGGGCACACAGTATGTAACACACTAACCATAAAGGCTTTCAGTTTTTAGGGAGGGGGCGGAGGATTTAGGGGTAGTTTCTTTCTGATTGGAATGAAACAAACAAAAATCAGACCGCACCTTATAATTCTCATAATCCAAAATGTTCAGCAATACAACATACAGTGCATTGTATGGCTAAACTAAAAAAAAAAAGAAGCTGCAGCCTAATTAGAAGATTCTTCCTCACCATGCAAAGTCTTTTGAAGATCTTGCTTCAAATGCCAACTCTGAGAGATCTACAACTTGTTTACCTGACATTACGATAAAAAAAAAATTAATTACACTGAATTTTAAAGCAAATTTGATCGTAGGACATGACTGCTAATCCTCATTTATTAGTACATTGCTTGTCATTGCATTCTATCACTTGCTGAAATTAATTCAAATCTTTATACAGCTGTTATCATCACTATTACCATTATTAGTTTTAATATTATTGTTTTTGGATCATTATTATTATTGTTTCTTTCATCCTGTCTCAACAACCCTAACATGGCACATGAATGCTTTGAACCTAACACCTTACAATTTCTGCAGCAACATAAAACAAAACACAGTTAAGTATAAACTATTGGAGTTGCTTGTTGAGTTTATTTCCATTAACAGAAATCAGAGTCACAATTTGGCACTTGGTAGGAAGAATATTGGTAAAAATAATTATATAGACCATATGGGGAAAAACTATATCATGTTCAACTTAATATATTGCCGGAAACTGAATGCCACTCCTTATTAATATCCAAAGAGATGAAAATTCACACAGCATAGTATGAGTGCTATTATTTACAGAGATGGTGGAATCTGTAATAAATAACTCAGCATGCCACATGAGAATAGTGGCATTTTATTCCTAAAAATTAGGTTTCTGTAGTTGG
Source organism: Canavalia gladiata (assembly GCA_037954105.1). Classification (NCBI taxonomy): domain Eukaryota; kingdom Viridiplantae; phylum Streptophyta; class Magnoliopsida; order Fabales; family Fabaceae; genus Canavalia; species Canavalia gladiata. Next base: position 2,260,125 of record CM075659.1, read on the forward strand.
AGCTAAGCGTATTTAACCCAAATCCTGAACCCTTTGTCCCCTAAGGAAATCTTTGTGATAAGACTTTGTAAGCTTCAAACAAATGACTTTATGATCATGGTGGATTTATGAGAATGTGTTCCAACAAAAATTTCAAACTGAAGGAAAAATACCAAATTCTATCCAGGGACTTTTTTCTTCCTTTGCCAAATTCATAGCCACAAGAAAATCTAAGGAAAAGGGATAACCTTGGGAATTTGAAGAGCTTTTATGTCCATTTTCTAAAATAGATGAATCAGAAAGATCAACAAATAGTTTCAGCCGGTCAGGTGATGAATTAACTTTATCCTGTGACTCTTTCTGTTTACTTTTGAACCATCGCTGCACCTAAAACCAAATAAAACTAACAAACATTACAACACACTCAGCATAAATAATAAAATATGCCTAAAGGATGAAGGGACTTAACAACCTGTAGCCACGATAAGGAAGTGTTAGCAGCCTGGTTTGAGGAGGAGCTGCAAGTTAAAGCAAATTAAATCAAATCATAGAGTATAATGACAAACAGAACACAAAGTCCTCTTTATGGTCAAGATAAAACTTAAAATTCACCTAAAACGTTTAGCAATCTCCTGGCAGAACTTCCGATCAAGTGATTTTTCTCCCATATCCTTGTACAACCTTTCCAATTCCAGCACCTAGGAATGGGGATTAAGCAGAGGAAGAGTGCATGGGTTAGCCAATAAATGTGGAATAAAGTGAAACTCAGAACATTCTAATGATGCATATTACCACTTCTAAAGGAAGCTTAGGGAATGGAGATTCGGTAAAACTTGACTTATCCATTGTTGCAAAGAGAACAAAATGTTTCCAGAGAGACGCCAAGATGACAAAAATCTCCTTTCAACTTTAGGCCAACACACCCCTCGTAGCAAGGCCGGAAATCACTGCCACATAAGTTAAGCAAAAGGTTAACTAAATTGAAAAATAAGAGAGTTTAATTTTGATGCGTTTACAGTAAAAAAAATTATACTATTAATCAGAGTTATTAATCCCGGATGGCGTATAACGGGGTGACCATTATTTTAATTCTTTTTCTATAAATATATAATCATATATGTGCACATCTTACGTATATGATGCTGAAAAGATACTCATAAGTTCACAATTCGTAGCATATATATACTTATCAACAACAAAATAAAACCATAGATCTTATGCTAAATATACAGTAAATAACAACAAAAGTGAAAGAAACAAAATATTGAAGTCTTAAACATTCCAAAATCAACCGAAAACAGAACAGAGGCAGCAATACAGAACTGAAGAGCACAGAGAAGAAAGAATGGATGTCGCCGGAAAAGCCACCGGATGGGTGACACCACCGGAAAAGTCGCACAGCAGAAGAGACGAGAGAAGGAAGTATCCAAACAGGGTGGCTATTGCAGTGCACAAAATAGCTATTGGTGCACCAGTGCCGAAAGGACTTGGCCTGTTACAGCAGGTTTTTTGAACTTTAGTTTTTTGCAATTTAATCCCTTGAAATCCTATAATTGTTGAAGAGTCTATTGTAAACTTTGCACAATGCATCCACAAACACAGCCTTTGACTCAAAAACCAGTAGAATGGAATAATGCCTGCATGAACTTCTTTCCTCGATGAGACATTTCGTTGAACATTTGTGTCACAACCCATATGGTTCAACCACTTCTAGCACAACACCTCAACACCAATTCGACTCCAGCGGCACCTGCTCTGTTTGCGATTGTGTCCCTCTGTTCCGACCCTTCGATCCCTCTCTCTGCCTGCAACCCGAGGAGTTGTGCGAGTTCAAAGAGGTTAGCCCGGGCTACGCAGCTTGCCTTAAAAAAATCCGCAAGCGGCGCTTCCGTAGTCTCTTCCCTCATTGCCTGCTTCATCGTAGGAACTTGCGCCAACCTCCCTCTGGGCCTCCCCCCGGGCATGGGCTCCAACACCTATTTCGCTTACATCGTTGTGGGCTTCCATGGGCCCAGCATGATCTTTTTGCTTGTTTCAACATAGGTTTATGCGCGAAACTCGTCAAGCTGGTACCCCAAGCCAATCAGGATCAGTTCTTATTATTAGCGGGGGAGTTCTTGCCGTTACATTCTAGTTTGCTCATTCCCTCGGTTTTGAACTCCTCAAAGAGGCAATGATTACGGATTCTGACCTTATTTGCAAATTCACTTAATTTTATTATATCTCAAATACATAAATTTTTTTATCACATTTCATAATAAAAAATTACTGTCTCATATATAAAAATACGTAGAATTGGGTGGGGAAAAAAAGATAAAATACGATATAAAATGGAATATAATAAAAAAGAAATTAAAAGTAAAAATAGTGTTAAAAATAATGATAATCAAAATACTCGTTATCAAGTAATCAACAAAATCCTTACACACCCAAATCCACCTCCAGAGATGGTGAGAATAGGATGATGAAAAAGTCTATTTTACCCTTAAAAACACCCAAGACTGTGTCGTTTCAAGAGCAAAAAAAGGAAGTCGACCTTCTTTGTCTATAACGACGCAATAGCTCCGCCAAAACCAGATCTGTGGCAGCTAAAGGCTGCTCCGGCTCGTCCTGCCGCGATAGCACTCCATATTACTATCAATTAATTAAAAATTATTTTAAATATAATTATTAAAAACTAATAATTTTTAATTATATAAATAATTGAATAAGAGTATAAATTCATAAAAAAGAGAAATGCATACGCAACAAAAAATAGTGAAAAAAAAAACTCCATCCTTCACACACAACACAAACTTTCATCTTTATCATATAAACCCAGGTTGGTGGGTAGAAATGAATCCACAGTCAAAATTAGTTATCATTTCCTAAAACTAGAACCAAAGTCAACATTACACAAAACCCTGAAAAATTAAATTGATTAGTTGATACGGCAATTTGGAACAGCATTAGAAGAAGATGTTGGAAGCGAAGAGAATAACGAACCTCTAGGGCGTCGGTGATGATGCGTTCCGGTAACTGTTGGAGTGGAGTGGAACCAAAATATAAATATTTGACGGCACAATTTCTCTGCTTGTAAACAAGCAAACTAAACTTCCATTGGATTGTCAATTTTTCAAAGGTGTTTGGAATTTGGATGGATTATCTTTTGCAAAAACAACAAGTTTTAGAAAATATTGTGAGTATAATTAATTTTTAAGAAATTTAACTAATGTTTATATATTTTAATTCGTAGTTGTACTTTAAAAATAATCCTAAATCCATTTACTACATTTTTTATTAATTTATTTGAATGAAATATTAAATGTTTTCTATATTTAAAAGTATTAAAAAAATTCAATTTAACATTTTATTTACAAAATATAAAGAGAATAAATAGGAAAATATTGTAAAAAGATAAAACATTACTTATTGAATTAAAGTATATGAGAGTTTTGCTGAAATTATTTGAATGCAAAATGTAATAGCAATGTCAATAGTATCAGAATAACAAGATTAACGGACGGGTTTGATTCCTTAAATATGTAGATGTGATTTGATGCTAAAATTTATGTGAGTGATAAAATATTTTTAAAATATAATTATTTATGTTAAAAAATATTAGTCTCCAGTGTTGAGTAACATGCTTCAGTAGATTGAAAAAATACCCTAATTAATAAAAATTATAAGAATCAAAATATTTATTTAAATTATAAAAAACAATCAGTTTGTTTATTAAATTATTAAAATACTAATTTATTTTAAAATTTATTAAATTAATGACAATAGTGATATTTATTATTTAAATATCTTGAACTAAGCTCAAAGCAAAAGTAAAATATTTCAAATTCAATTTATTGGTAATTTTATTATGGAGTCTAAGTCTTCGATCTCAATAAAATAATTAAATAATATATTGATAAAAGAATTTAAATAATCAAATATTCCAAATTCAATTTCTTGATAAAAGATATTGTATTGTAATATATTAAATGTTGAACACTGAACATATAGATTAATTAGTAAAAAAATTTATTTAACTTTAACTTAATTAAATATTCCGAATTCAAATTATAAGTATGTAGTTGTATAAAAAAATTTAAAAAATAATTATTTTTTGATAAAAATATATTCAATCTAAATATAATTATTTTAATGTGAAAATAAATATTTGTTATTTTTTATTTGACAAAATATACTGCCAAAAATTATTAAAATTAGTTTAATGAAGAAAAGTCAAGATAATTTATATGAGATTAATAATCTTGATCATTTTTCTTATAAAAATAATATGCTATCAAAAACTGGGGAAATGCAGTGTTTTATATATTAATAATTATGGATTGAAAACTTGCCAAGAATAACCAGTACTGATTAACCATGCTCAACGTAAATTATAAGCATATAATAAGTCCGCATTTTGTCTTAAGACCAATCTTTAACCACATTTTATAAATATCATTTATTGAGTAGAATTGACAGAAAACATAATTATTTTTTGCATAAGTCTATATTTTTTTGGAATAATTGAAAATCATCAAAAATATAAAATTTTAAGCATAATATATCTCTAACGAATATATTTAATATTTAAATATTTAAAAATAAATGAAAAGTTTGGAAGTAATAAATTGAAAATCCTAAAGCTTCCTATCAAATGAAATCATAATAAAATATGAACGTAAATATGCTTAACAATTTGATATCAATACCTACCCAACAAATTTTCGCCGCATTTGAAGCAAAATTACGCTCTTTAGAAGGATTGATTCTTGTACACAAATAAAATAAGAATGGCAATATTGAATCCTTAAAAATATCACTCTTTTTCACTCTATAAACAGTACACTTCTTGAACTTAATATGCATCAACATACAACGTAAATTTAAAATAAAATAGAAGTAAAATATTTTTAAAAAATCATAAACATATCATTTTATGATCATGTTTAAATGAAAAGTAAGTTGTAACTCACCTCTAAAAGTAAGCCAATAAAAACAGAAGGTCAAGATGAGAAATTCATAATGATATAATATAATACTTATTTTATTTAAAAGTACATTTCATTCAGGATTTAAAATAACAAAAAAAGTTGATATAATTAATAAATAGATAATTTTCTTGAACATGGTAGTTAGAGTTTGATTTCTAAATTATTTTCTATTAAAAACTATTTAAAAAACAAAAATCAATTTAGCGATTCATATGTTTTAAAAAGGATTAATGTTTTAACTAGATATGGCTAAAAAATGTTTTTAGTACATGCAACAAAAAATAATAAAAAAATCGTATGTATTTTTTTCTAATAAAATACAAATTTATTTGATCATTATTATACTAGCCTAGTAACATTCTCTCAATTCGTTTAATAGATTTAAGATACAACAAAGTTTGGTGCAGTGAACAAACAATTAAATTATTTATTCTGATATAATTGTAGAAAAATTAATTTGATAAAATTATTTATGGTCTAGATAAAAAAATAAACCTTTTACACATGTTAATCAGGTTTAATTTTTTTTCCATATGTAAAATAATTGTAATAAAATATAAAATATATTTTTATAATATTTTAAGTTATCATATGTTTGCTAACAAATACTTTTAGCACACACTCTGAACATTTTAAAATAAAAAATCCTTAAAATAATTATCATTTAATGCTTTAATCAATTATTACGAGGTAACTTTCATTTACTTATTTTAAAATTATTTTTACTTTTTTAAACCAAACAAATTCATTTTCACTTAAAGTAAAAAATAAAAATTATTATTGTAAGAAAAATATATATAAGTGTATGTAATTATGTTATTATTGTATCTCGTTAACATTTTTCAGATTTAAATTAATTAATTTAGGACACATAAAAATTTAGAAAAATAAGATTTTTCCTTTTAAATGTTGAAGACAATAAATATTTTAAAATAAACTTAAACCTAAGAAGTACTGACTTAATTATAATAGTGTCCATAAACATTCATGAATTATGAACGGGATTAGTTAATATTACTGTTCTCTATATTTTCAAACAGCTATCATTTAATGCTTTACAGCTGTCTGGTAAAAATTATCAATACTATTAATTATAGGTTAATATATCTGTACATATCTATATTAACAATCATTGCCTTAAAAAATATTTTTTCTCTAATAATGTATTTTTATTTCACATAATAAAGTGTTAAGAAACAACGATAAAGTTAATAAAAAAAAAAGACAGTTCCGCAAACTATTAACCTTAAATAATCAATAAATAAAGTTTTCAATTAAAAATCACAGTGAAAATATGACAATAATATTATACTTTAAAAAAATCCACTTTTAATTTTAAATTATTGTTCCAAGTACAGAAATTAATAAAAATAAAAAAATAAACTTTAACTGTTTTATAAATTATTTCTAGTGGGAAATTTTAAGATAATATAACTATACTTGACTAGTTTGTCTCTCCTCTCAATTAACATCTTCTTGTTCCACTTATTTAAAACATTCCACTAAGAAATCAAAATAAAATAATTTTATTTATTTATTTATTTTTCTATTTGAATAATTTATTCAACAATACTTTATAGTTCAACATTGCTATCAATTTAAATTTAAAAAATATTAACTATTCCCAAATTTATTATTTTTTAATACATATTTAGTAAATAAAATTAAATAATTAATAAATTTAGATAAATATATATTTATTAACATTAAACGAATTGAATGCAATTTTTAAAAATATATTAAATCTAAGTTTTTAACCGTGCTTCTTTTCTGCTAACATGTGTTATATGAATATTGCTTAATGAAACAATTTATAAAATGTTTTTCTTATCCGAGTTTACAATGAAGTTGTATTCAAAATCATTATTAGAGTATGGTAATACTTTTAAAAAAATATCAATTCTGTAATGAGTATTTTTTAAAAAAAATACTTGTTATCAATTTTTTTATTTTAAATAATAATAATATTTTAAGAAAATGTAGACTCTAACACAATGACGTTATTGTATGCTTTTGATAAGCGTCACGCCAATAAATAATAAATTTCAGCAAAAAAAAAGTGTTTTTGAAAATTATTATTAAAACACAACTTAAAAATTAATTACCAGGTGGAATCACTTGTTAACACTAAATTATAGTGTTTTATTTGTTTATAAAAAGTATAAATAAATGTCTAATGCATCCTTTGAGGTTACTAGTAGCATACCGAGGGTATATTTAATTGGGAATAATTACAGGAACTGTTTTCTAAAACATATTATTAAATGGGGAATTAAAAACATTTTTTAACAAATTAGTTTAAATATGCATTAAATAATTAAATATTATTTTGATAATAATAAAAATAATAATATTTAAATTTAAAATTTTATGTAAACTATTTCAACTATTCATCATTTTCAATTTTAATGAATTTAATAAAATATTATTTATAAAATAACAGCCAAGAAAAATTTAATGTATTTAAAATAAAATATTGATCAAAATTAAATTTAATGCAAATGAAAATATAACATCTTGAGATCAACTGGTATAAAATAATATAATATTAAAATGAAAAAAAAAATGCCATTAATACAATATCGTTTCGATAATATTTGTTTATAAAAAAATTATTACAGTGATTGAAAATTAAAATATTTTGAATTGTTAGTTTTAAAATAATTTGTGCGCTATCCTCCTTTGTAGAATGTCAAATTACACAATACACTTTGTTTAAAAAATTATCCTTTCCTCTCTTTATAAATTATTATGTGCAAACGAGCTTCTTAAGATTATTTTTTAACCATGCATTAACGTTATCAACAATTTATTTTCAATCGTTATTACCATCTTTAAAACTTTACAGGAAGAATAAAAAAATATAAGTGAAACTTTAAAGCTGATTTTATGAATATTTAAAATATTATATTGCCTAAAATTTTAAACTTGATAATATGATATTTAAAATTAGCTGATGATCATCTTTAGTAGCCTTTGATATTGCAGTGATTAAGAAACATATCCTTAAAATATATTTATAATTATTTATCACTGACAATAGATTTTTCACCTTTTAAAATATAGTAAAATGTAATATGTATTAATGTTTCGTAAAAAGAGTGTACCTTTTAAAAAAAATACAATTTGATATATTTTTCATTACTAGGTATACGTCTCCATACTTACCAATTGACATCTGAATCATGATAATTATAGAGTCTAAAACAAGCAATAACTCTCTTTATGTGTGTACTAGCAAACCATACTTGCAGAATGATTTTTTTTTTTAATGAAATATTATTATATCATTTTAACTTTTTTATAATAACACTATAAAAATAAATTCATTTTACGTTGTAAAGTAAACAATAAAAATTATTTACATCTACTCGCTAATACAAAATTATTAAGATTATCAAATAATAAAAATGTAAATAATCTATTTAAAAATTAAAATATATAGCCATAAATTGTGTAGATGTACAAATATTAATTTTTAAAAAATATACTTGCCAAAAACTAAGATGATGATTTATCGTCCGATATTGAACAATTTATATTCATAGTGGAGATATATAACACATAGATTCAATAATTTACATATTCTTATATCTTATGATTAACGGTTATTAAAAGAAAATGAGACCATTTACATTTGAATGTAAATTTCTCCCCTATATGTAGCTTAATTACAACGTCTTATATATAGACTATTATAAATTGTAATTATAATAAAAAAATATTTACGGTAAAATAATTATAAAATTTAAAATCATATAATATTGTTGAAAGATCCAAACACGTTTGCCTCTTAAGTTTTTTTATCGGATTTTTTTATAAGCTTTTGAATTTAAAAAATCAATACTAAACATATCCATTATTTAAATTTATGTCTAAATCAATCCTAATACGTTAATCTCAAATTATATTTGCTCGGACATGATTCATCCATCCTCGTAATCAATCTCAACCACTCAATAGTTTAATTAATTTTTCAAATCCATTGCTTTGATCTCAATTACTCAAATGTATATTTGTGAGAGTTTGTAAATACATTCTTTTAGAGCAAGTATCAACGCCAGTACATTTATTATCCTTTTTTACAAGACTTTTTATAACATTTTTTAAATTTCTTAATATAATTTTCTTTATAAAAAGTTCAAAACATTTTTTATATAGATTTAAATGAGTTAAATAAATTTAAATTAATATCAATATATGTTAAAATTTTATTTTAAATATTAAATAACTTTTAAAAATATATTAATTAATATTACTGTATATTTTCTTAATATTTATGATTTAATAAGTAAAAAATTATAATAAAAGTGGAAGAATTTCATAAAGGAAAGACTTTTAATATTTTTTACATTCAGTTCTATTACAACCCTTATTCAGAAGAACGAGAGAGAAAAATTTGAATATATGTTGGCATATATTTTTAATTATGTCATTATTATAAATCAACAGTATAACAAATACAATAGAAATAAAGTACTGTAGCATTATATAACATAATAGGCAAAATAACGATTTCATAACTTTATTATTAAATTTATAGTTTACCTTTTATACATGGTGAATGCGCAGATTCATCAACATATTGAAAATCTTATAAATTTGATTTTAAAATAACTATTTTTAAAAATTATTTTTTTAAATTATATAACCATTCGTTAATTGAATGATGTAGGCTGTCGGTAAATTCTAAATATATTTAAAATTTAATATACTTCTAATTTCAATGTATTCACTTTCTCTATTTTTTCCCCATTTTGAAAAATTCCTCCCCAACACGGAAGCATTTAAATCCACAATAATCAATAATAAAATATTATTCTTCCTCGCTGTAGTTAATAAAAAGAATTTTTACAATATTGCTTTTAAAAACATTAACTATCCTTTATTTTGGAATAATATAATAATATTTTTAATTTTAATAGATAATTAATATAAATTTTTAAACTGTTAATTATTGAAATTGATGTTAAGTATATTTTTAAGTAATTATTATAAAATTAAATATTTTTAATGATATAAAAATTTATAATTAAATGTTAGTATATATTTTTAATTAGTAATACTTACAAAATTAAAAAAGGTAAAATTAAATAACATTCATATTTTCTTATTTATTTAAGGTGGAAATTATTTAAAATAAATTACTTTGATTCTTTTGATAATAATAAATATTTTTATATTTTTAACTATTAAAATTTATGTTAAGTAATTTTTAAGTAACTATTATAAAAGATTAATTTTCATGATATAATACTTTATAACTGGATGTTAATACAAGGATTTTTTTACTTAATAAAAATAAAAAATTAAATTAAATACCAATCATTTTTATTTGTTAATTTAATATGAAAAAAAAGTTTAAAAATAAATTAATTTGATTCTTTTGACGATAGTTGTAACTTAATAAATTTGTATTGTTAAAGTTTAAAATATTTAAATTGTTTTACTAATGTTTATATAAAATATTAAATGGTAAATGTTTTAGAGATATGTTATATATAGTTAATTTATATTATAATTTTTTATTTTTATAATTTTATTCATATTTTATATTTAATTTTTTTTATTATAATATTTTATAATGAACGAAAATATATTTTTTAATAAAATTTTTAAAACTAAATCGATTATTAAATCTTTCAAATTATTGATTTAAGATTTAATATTTAATCATGATTAAATTGGTATTAATTAAATATTATTTTTTAAATATATATAATATATATTATATTAAAAAATATATAATAATAATAAAAATAAAATACATTATTATTATAATTTTAAATAATTAAAAAATAAAAAATTATATATTTTTTAATTTTTAATATTTTTGTTTAGATTGAAATAATATTATTTTATATAAAATTAATTTGTAATAATTCGATCAGTTAATTTTTGTATTAAAATAATTTTGTAATTTAATTAATAATAAAAGAAATCGATTTTTCAGTCCGATTGATCCGACCGACTGATTCAGTAGAATTTTTAAAACATTATTTTTTAATGTTTTAAATTAGAGGTAAGAGGCGGCAAACACTTTAAGATGTGAGAAATACTAAATAACTAGACGTCGGAAAAAGTTAAGATTATAAATTTTTGAAACCGTCACATCAATAAATATCATTTAAATATGAACCTGAAATGTTTACAAGTGTCACTAGTTATACTAAAATACTTCATGTATCGAAGATACTGCTAAGTGATTATTATAAAATAAATTTACGGTGGCGTCATGAGATCTACTGGTATTAAAAAATAGATGCTAGCACCGGTGAAGATATAACTGTTTTCCCAAAATATAACCAGACGCCACTTAACAATTAAGTGTTATCTATAAAGCGATTTTCGGCAAAAGATACTCTTAATTCTATGGAAGTTTAACTGTGTATCAAAATAAAGTGACAGCTTATATCCGTTAAGGTTTTGAGTATTAAATGCATGCTTAGTTGGAATTATTATTTATTTAATGATATATAATTATTTATGAGTTTTTTTATAGTGAAAAAATGAAGAAGAAAATTTATATTTATACAGATTTTTTTAAAAAATTTGGTTATAATCAAGAAAAACAAAGAGAAAACGGAAAATATAATCAAATAAATGATGCGATTGAGGAAGATAAAAAAAATATTTATAAATTAATGTATGTCATTTTTATAAAATTAATATATCTCATAAAAAACAACTTAAGCGATATATGTTTTTAAAATACAATTTTAAGTTCAAAAATGATATATAATTTTTTTTAAAAATTAATCCTATTATATATGAATATTTTTAACTCAAACAAAATTACTTTTTTTGAAAGATAAGTTTTTTTTATATATTTTTTTACAATATAGTAATGTGAAACTTTGAATAAGAACAAATTTAGAATATTATAATAAAAATTTCAAAGTACAGTATATTAATTAATTTTAATAATTTTCCTTGATTCGTATAATTTAATTGTAGATGTATATATATCGATTTGAAAGGATCTTATTATAAATACGATTAGAAATGGTAGGTTGTCTGGGGACAGGTTGTTAAGTGTATGTTTAAAAGAAATTATCTATTTAAATTAATTATTTTAGTTTTTTTAAAGCAAAATGCACAAAAATGGTAAACCAACACTTAAAATTTGATTTATTGAATATGTTTTCAAGAAAGTATTTATATATATATATATATATATATATATATATATATATATATATCATATTAATATTTTTTATAACAATAGTTATTTAGAATAGAGCATATATTGAAATGGAATTTTTATTTTATCATTTCAAACACAAAAAAGTATAAAAAGATGTCCAGAAATAATATATTAGTATTGCAATATAATTAAAAAGTGAAAAAAATGCAATGCGCACTTTCATTATTAAATTTAGTTTTTAAAAATATCATTAAAATTATACATTTCGCATTTAATTGTTTAGTTAATAATTTATAATTTTCTATACTGTTTTTATTTTTTTTACATCTTATTTTCTTCACACGTACTTTTTTCAATACCTACTTATAAGATTTATCTTAGTTTTTTTTCAATAAAATTTAATATGAGATATTTTATACAAATTTTAAAATATGATTTTTTTGAACACAGAATAAAAACCTGTACATAGCTTACTTTTATTAAAATTCAAAGAAACCATATACTGGTTTAATAAAAATTACTGTTTATTAATTTCTTATTTTATGCTTGTTTGACACATATTAAAAATTATAAAAAATTTAAAATATTATCATAAATAATTTTTGTATTTGATCAAAACTATAATCTTTTCATTTTTTTATTGTTAACTTTAATTTTTTTATATTTTTGATTTATCATTTTATAAAAATTATTGGTTTTGATTTTGATCATTAAATTTTTTTATTAAGTGGTGTTATTATTTGAATAAATACAATATAGTTCTTGAAAGTTGCATCTTGTATATTTTTTAAAGTTTCAACGTATGTGAATATTTACAGTTTGATATTAACTTGATCATATTTTTACAAAAAAAGTTAATTCTGAATAAATTTAATATATTTAAATATAAGAAAAATTGTAAATTAATATTTTAAAACCAAATAATCCTTTTAAAAATTAAAATATAAGTAAATAAATAAATTAAAGAATGAAAATAAACACATTTATATTAAATTAAAAATGAAAATAGACACGTTTATATTTTTAAAACTAAAGATAAAGAGAATTTTAATAGAGGACCAAAACTAACAATTTCAATGTAATAAGATGTCAAAAATAAAAAAAAATTAAAATTCTAATTTAAATATAAAATGAGAAATAATTTATTATTATTATTTATTTAAAAAACTAATATATTAATTAAATCTTATTTTTTAATATATGATTTGATTGAAAACGTTTTATAAATGGATTAGAAGGGAATACGTATTTTTTTTATCAATAAATACTCCAAATTAAAACAAAAAAGTGGTCCTACTTAATGGAGGAATATATTATCTTTTTGAATCAACAAACTGTCAGGATAATGAAGAACTGGTTTCCAGATATCAATTAATTACTAAAATTTTCCACGAAAAAATATTTAAATATTTAAATTATTAAAAATTACTACCTACAAAAACTCATTAAATACATTTGTTTACCAGCATTGAATAACTACATTAAAAGTACATAAATGCAAAAGTAAATATCAAAATTTATTTATATTATATTACTCAACTTTGAACTTTGAACTCGTATCCGTTATTTTATAAGTACTCAAAGTTACATAATAAAAATTTAATAAACAATGTTTTTTATTTTTTTTCATCTGTCACAATTTAATTTAATTGTTATTTTATAAATTATTATTATTATTATTTTATTATATTTTAATTTTATAAGAATATTAATTAATAAAAAACAAAGTATAAAAGAGGTAATGATTTTAAATAAATAAAAATATTAATTAATTTTTAATTTGTAGAGATAATATTAAATAATAAACAAAAAGAAAGAAAAATTAGTAATTTTTATTAAAAATTAAAATATTTAATACTGTCAATATATTGAATCTTATATATTTATAATTTTTTATTTTCTTTTCATCATAACAACAAATTTCCATTATATTGTAGGTTGGATACATTAGAAAATTGAATTTTTAATAATATTGGTGACGTTAAACGGTGTGCATTATATATTGGGCGTGTAGGGTGGAGGAGGAAGTGCATAAGAAAGCAGAGAGACTGCGATGGCGGAATCAAATTCGGAAGTAGAAGAAGAGTTAGGAGTTAGTGAGAATGATGAGATTGAGGGTGATATTGATAGGATAAGCACTCTACCCGACTCTGTACTCTGCCACATCCTATCATTCCTCCCTACCAAAACAAGCGTAATCACAAGCCTCTTGTCACGCAGGTGGCGTCACCTTTGGGAGAATCTTCAAGTTCTCAACTTATCTGACGATTCCCATGTCTTCTACCATCAATTTGAACTCTTCAAACGCTTCGCCGTTTTTGTTAACGCCGTTCTCGCTCTCCGTAGGGCTCGCCACATCAGAAAGTTCACTCTCTCATGCGGTCACTCTCAAATTGACCCCTTCTACGCGCATTCCATTGACACGTGGCTCCGTGTTGCCATTGGGCCCTACCTCGAGGAACTTACTCTCACTCTCTTTTCCACCGATGGACACGGTTTCTTCATGCCTTCATCACTCTTCACCTGCACCAACCTCGTCTCACTCAGCTTATGCGGTGGAATCCACCTCCTTCAACAAAAACCGAAATCCGTTATTCGGTTACCGCTGTTGAAAACTCTCAAACTCGATATTGATTCCGTGGAGTGCATAGATATACTCCTCTCTGCTTGTCCTGTTCTCGAGACTCTGCATCTCTCATTTGCTCCCAATAGCATCGCCAAAGTTAGCGTCCCTAATTCCTTGAAGACGTTGTGGTTTGCGGTTGAGAACGACGTTCAAACTTTCCTTGAAATTCACGCGCCGGCTCTCGAGTCACTCAGCATCGTTCAGCAGAAGACGAGTTGTTTCTCTTGTTCTGTTGGGAATTTGCACAATGTAGAAGAGGCGTATCTTGATGTTTACGCGCTCGATGAATCTGCTCAACCTTTGCTCAAGCTTCTACGAGCTCTCTCCGGATTAAAACACCTGGAACTTCGTAGTTTAACAATAAAGGTGAAGCGTCTGTGTTTAATTATAATAATGATTTTGTTATTATGTAGTAACTTACTGTATTATTCTTCATTCTTCAACCAGTGGTTGCTTCGTGTTCCTAATCTGAATTTTCCAGAATTTGGCTTCTTAGTTCATCTGAATCTCATTCTTCCATCTTTTAACTTGGGGTTCCTGACGAGTTTGCTTCACAAATGTCATGTGCTTCAAATTCTTATAATTCAGAACGAGAAGGTAAGGGTTGTTATAATTTGTTTAATTCCCAATCTGAAGGTGTGATTTATATATGATAATATATACCTTGCTTGGTGCGTTTTGTTGCTTTCAATAGGAATCCGTTTCACGAAACTGGATACAGCCAACTACTGATCTTAATTGTCTTAGATCTCACCTGACCTTTATTCAAATTAAAGGATATCAAGGACATGCAGATGAATTAGCATTTGCTGCCTATGTTTTACGCTCAGGACGCGTTTTGAGGACAATGATTATTTATGGTGATATCTTGTTGAACCTAAATCACAAGTACCGTATTCTCAAATTATTATCTGCTGTACCGAGGGCCTCTACCGAATGCCAGCTTAATTTTCTCTGACTTCTTTCTCCAATTCCAGTATGAACTCTCACTATCTTCATTCGATACCCTTCCTATATGCATTAATTTGACCTCATTGTACAATTTTTTTTTTGTAGTAGAATTTACATATTTCCATATGCCCACAAGTTTCAATGTTTTCTTTGATTTAGTTATTTTCTCATAATACCTCATATTGGATTGGCCCCCTCCAAAAAAATAATTATAGTTTTGTGGCTGGAATTTTATGTTTGTTTTGGGATTTCAAGGCTTGCAAGAGAAATTGACATTTGCAAGATTTAATTTTTAATAACTTGAAGATTGAAGAAAATTATGGTACTTGCTTACAGAAATTGAAGGATAAACTTTTAAATTTCATGTAACTTATTATATATTAACTTGGTGATTTTTCTCTGCTGTAATTTTGTTATTAATCCTCCTCAATTTGTTTATTGATGACCTTCGTGTTTACTTGATGAATTAGCATCACCTGTTGATGAAGGAATGCCTTTCTATCACAAATTTTTAACATTGTATTCATGAGTTTGATCATATAGAAAATTTAACATAGTAGAAAATATTATCTCTGCAAATATTTTTTGAGTTTACAAATAAAGGAGAAAATAGGCAATGTTAGTCGAAGTTGGAATGTGTATAAACTCTTGTAGAAATCTTTTAGCGTAGTAAGTTGATGGAAAGAGCATATTTGACCCCGCTCCCTCCTTTTATGTTTACAAAACATATTGGTAGCTATTAAAAACTTTCTTCATTTCTGCACTGATTTGTTCATATAGTCATGTATACTATTGTTTAATATTGTACTTCTTCGATGTATACTACTGTTTTAAGTTTTTGCTTGTTTTGAATGTCATTTGTGTTAGGCAGCGATTTGCCTAAAACAGCATATGAATTCCTGCAAATTTTGCGCCACAAACAGCATGCAAGTAGATGTTGTGTTTTGTAGTCGTTTTAGTAAGACATCCGTGGCTTTTTGTTGCAGATTTCGCATGAAATTTCTCATTCAGCTGTTTTATAGTTTGTTGAGGCAAGAAAAACCTGTTTGTTTTAAAAGAAAGGCCTAATTTTTTATTTTATCGGGCAGCTGTTATCCTTGGCCAACCAATAATCCTATGGATATACGCTACCGCACAGTGTCATTTTCAACATGCTTGTTAATTTTGGTCGGATAACTTTTTAAGAGATTTATTTTGATAAATAATGCTAAATGGCATGACTGAATTTAAGTAATATGTTAAATTTATGTAGCATGCAATATAGCAGAGTAGATTAGGCATTTCCAAATTCTGGTTATATAGTTGTCGGTGATAAATTTAATGGGATTTAATAACTTTTTTCAAAATATGTTTTGCAGTGCTTCTCACTTCATTAGAAAGTTTGAATACCGTATTTTGGTGCGTGTTTGCGACGCCATGATTTCCGAAGTTGGCAGAATCATGTTTGCCCGGATGCTTCCAGCTTCACTAAAAGATGACATTGGAAACAAAAATTATGAATATGTATTTTGCATTTCATCAAGTTCGCAAGTCTTTGACTATAACTATCTTTTGGAAGACGTTTATCCGGGCATGTTATAGAAATATTGTTTAAATATTTATGTATGCATTAAAAAGTAATATTTGATAATTATAAAGTTAAAATTTTATGATGTTTTACTACTCATATATGGACGATACTATTGGGATCGTAGCAAACCAGCGATCATAAAGCATAATTAAAAATAAATAAATAGGGAAGTTACCACTAACTTTATCTTTAAAAAATAATTTTAAAAGTAATCTTCAAAAACAAATGTTTGTAAGTTAATTTATGCGCATAGAATGAAGAAAATTGAATCCTATTATATTTTGGTTAAATTTTACATTTAACTTTTATATGTGCTACTTGATTTTAATTTTATCTTTTAGGTTCTAAAATAATTTTTAATTGAAAATGTTTATTGTAAATGACTAGTTCCACGGATTTCTTTTTCTATTTTATGCAGTAATTTTTTAAAATTTATAACATTTTTTTTCTCAAAAGATAACAATTTAAATCATGTTATAGATTTTTTTTTTGTCAAAATAAAAAAGTTAAATTTAACAGAGAGAATATATACAAATTAAAGTGTGATAAATTTACTCCTGCGCCTTCTACCAAAGTTTAACAATTTTTATATATCATAAAGGTAGAAGGAAGAAGAATTAATAATGTAAATATACTCTACAAAATAAAACAATTTACAATTACAATATTCTAATAGAAATAAGAAAAATTAATCATGCTAGTGAAAATATTAAATTGTAATTTTATTTTTATTAAATTATAATTGATGTGATTTAGGATCTATATTTTATAAATATTAAATATTAAATAGGATAGTAACATACGTTAAGTATGTTTTTTATTATAAAAATCAAGTTGAAAAGTTTTAAAAACTTTTGTTGAATTAGGACTTAATTAAAATTTGTTGTGTACAGAAACCAAATTTTAAAAAATTACTTATAACAACTAGATTACAATTCTATAACATATATAAGGATCAAATTATAAAAGTGTTATAACAGTGTAATAACAAATCTTAATATCAAAGATTATTTTGAAAAATTGAACATACATAATAAGAACTATTTTGATTTTTTTTTCTATAGATACCAAATTAAAATCTTGTGATATTTATAGATTAAATCCTACAACTTTTTACTTGTCTATTCTAACAATACTGTTCTAGAATTAATTGTGTAAATTACAAATGAATGGTATATATTTTAGTCCATGAAATCAATAAAGTCAAGGATGAATAAATGTATAATAAAAAAATTAAATAATAAAATTTATAGGAAATAGAAAATAAAAAACTAAAACTAAAATATTTAATAAAACAAATATTAATGTGTAAATAAAATTTATAATTTTTTCTCAAATAAAATAAATATTTTGTCTTTATATATTTTTTAATCACAAATGAGAAAAATATAAAGTTATGTAATTCCTAAAAATAAAAACTAAATAATTAATTTTAATTTATTAAAGAATATAGAGACAAATAATGATTAAAAAGACTTAATTTTAACAAAATTTTTTATTACCATAACAATCAGGAGAACAAACTAAAAAAGTAGAATACTTAAATATTTTTTTAATTTTTATGAATATTATTAAATTTAATTTAATTTTTATTAATTTTAAATTATTGAAAAATAATATCTATCATTGATAAGTATATATATATATATATATATCTAAATATATTATACCAACCATCATTCTAGAATAATATACGACGCCTTAATAAATGGTATTATGAGCTTTTTTTATAAATTAAAATTTTATAAAATTTAATTTTTTAATAAATTAATTTAATCATATATATGTTAAGTTAAAACATATCTTATCTTAAATAAAAGTAGATAACGAACCAAACTCCATTAAAACAAGCTCCCGTTGTTTTTGTCTTCTCTGGCAATAAAAAGGGATAAAGAACCAAACTCCACTAAAACAAGCCCACATTTTTTTGGTCTTATTCTGGTAATTTCGTAATCAATTTTTCTCTTTTGATATTAATATTCAACATCGAAATCTATTTGAAGTCACTGAAGTTGGTATAATGGTGAAGGTTTGAATCGTTTTTATAAAATTAATGGAATCTTATTATCTCCTTTATATCCCAAAAAAACATCGAAATATATATTTTTTATCATTATTTCCTTAGTGAAGGAAGCTACCCTAACCCATGAATTTCAAGTTTCAAAAGGTACCTAACCTATCAGAGAATTAATTTTGTCCTTCTACTACCCCCTAAACTTAGATCAAACTAAAAACAAAAACAGAATTGAAAAATAATAATGATCTGCATTGACCGATACAACTCCAATGAAATTTGTAAATAAGCCCAATTTCAATAAGAAACCGTTTCCATAAAACGTAGAAATTCAACAAGAAAACTAACCTCATATAGATCCCATGCCAAAAGCATGAAACTCATTTTTTTTTTCATTTTTTATAAATCGAAGCAAAATTGGATTTGCCCAAATCAAAATGAAATGCCAAATAAACCAGATTTCTCTATTCTAAGTTCTCTAAAAATGTTGACAACAACCTCGATTTGCAAAACTAGGCGCAAATGCAATTAACACTCAGAAAGGGGCAAACTAGGTAAAAGTGTACAGGTGTCCCTGTCTGTGAACAAGTAAAAAAGACCTATGAGTGGCAAGTGTACTAGTGTTTGTGAACTCAAGGTATGGATGTGTATTTTGCGTTTCATTAATTAAATTCGTGCCTTTGACAACATCAAACCTTTTTGTAGACATAAATCATGACGTGGTACACAAGGGTAAGAATCATAGCCAAGATGGCTTGGTGGCCAAGTGAAATAGTTCTTCCCCTATTAGTTTGACAATTCTTCTTTTTATTTTGAGTAGAATAGAGGAAAGCCATTGAAATGCTCTCTTCCTTCTCTCCTTTAAAGATTGGCTTTCCAATCACATGCTTGTACTGTCCGCCACTCAATATCTGTAGGCAAGCGATATCAATCTCGTTAATTGAGATAGATTAGTGTAACTTCTCATAATTTAACTGTCATGAAAATTACAATAATAGGCAAGATACCATACTAGTTATAAAAACAAGAAAATATTATAAATAATTTTGTTTTAATTACCCGAGAAAGTTTTTGAAAAAAAAAATACTACACATAAAATTCCTGAACATGTTTTTTACAACTTTTTTCTCTGTATCTCTCTTCATGACATTAGCATCTTATCTTACATTATTCTCTCTTTCTCTCTCTATATATACACAACAAGCACCACTTTGTTTATCAACTCTTATCCAAGAATATCTGTTCTGTTTAAGCTGAAGAAGTTGGGCGTTATGTTTCCTCAGTTTCGTATTCGTTCTTGTCCTCTCCATCGTCAAGACTTATCTTTAGGGTTAAAAAGTATAGGGCCTAGGCCCAAAAGAGAGAAACAAAAAGGGCCGAACTCAATCAGATTGGAATTGACAATTTGACCCTGCCCTTCATATTGGCATACCCGCCAAATCATCGGTTGCCCTCCTATCCTATTCTCCTTAACTGGATGTTATTGTCTTGGTATTGGCAAATGAAGGTATGCTACATGTTGGTTCTAGCCACATCTATGCTATTTTTCATATGTTTTGGTTTGGATTAAGTTCCCGTTGTAATTAGAAGGAAAATCCTAAGGCTGTTTCTGCCCTTGTCAGCGGAGATGCCAACCACATCTCCTATCCAACAAGCATAAAGTTTCTCTCATTCATAATCAACACATAATAAAGGAAAAAATGGTGCATAATTTCACAAAATTACCATTGATTTCCCGAACTGGCCACTGCATAGTTATAACATCCTTGCCTTGTATTAAGTTAGAACTACGTTGACTCGAAGGATGTTATTACAAAAAGTTGGTTGCTATAAAAATAACAATTAAGTATGAACCAGAGTGTATAAGAATTGGCACAATCATATTACTTTACAACACTCAATTAAATAAAAAAATGCAATTAATAGTTAATATATTTTAACATTCGTAAATAGAGAGTAAAATGCTATCTAATCCTTATGAATTGTATAGGATAAAGAAAAAGAAGAAGAGAGAGATAGAGAGTGGCAAAAGTGTAAACTAACCTGGGTTTGATCTCCAACGGTGATTATAAGGGCACCTTGTTCAGGGCAGAATGAGAGCCAACTTTTCTTAGAGTAAACGTGAAACTCTGAAGACCCATTACACACATGGAAGCACAAGGAATGCGAGTAATCGGTTCCCCTGATCAGCATTCTGATCACATCATACTTCAACGAGTTAGCCCATCGATCATTCGTATTATCTTGCCCATGCTTGTAAACACAACAAAGCGTCCCAAGCTCATGCCCATGATGACTCATGTCATCACCATCATCACCCGCAAATTCTACAGGATTGTTTTTCAAAATCACAGGCAAAATTTTCATAGCCACCATCTCTATGCGTGACATAAGCATTTCCGTCTTCTTGCTGCAGGTTCAACAAATTCAACATAAATAATAATAATAATAATAGTAAACAAGCAGTATGTAGATAATTTAGAATATGATTTGTATTGATATATAAAAAATCTAATTATCTACATTTATAATTATAATCCAATAAAATAATATAATATATTTACTATATTATGTTATGTATACAGTGTAACCTGAAATTTGGATATCCAATTGGCCAAATTCCCTCCATTTTCAATTTCAACTCATTATCATTGCACCACACGAATTCTTCACTCAATTCGCTTCCCTCTTCTTCTTCCTCCCCTACATGGTACTCCTCGAACCCCCAGGGCTTCTCCGGCGACCTTGTTGCCGCCGATCGTTTTTCCGGCGGCAATTGAAATATTCCGGCAGCGGCGTCCGCGGCGGAGTCCATAAAGTGTGTCGGAATTCCGTGGTTAAGCAACTGGAAGCATCCGATTCTGGTCAAGGAGTCGGAAACGACGTCGAGGAGAGCGTCGTCGAGGTGGAAGCACAGAGACACGAAATCAACCTTGGGAGGCGTTTCGAGGTGCTTCTGTTTAGGGAAGATCTTATCGGGAAGCACGAGATCGGGGACGCGGAGCGAGGCCTCAAGGAACTCCGTCAAAACGTTGTCGTTGGTGACGCAGGATCTTCGGCCGGAGGCCACTGGGGAGGGCGGTGGAGCACGGAAATCGACGGGGATTTCCGGCATTGATAATTGAGGTGTTAATGCTGACGGCATTGAAGTGAGAGTGATTATTTGAAAGGAATGAATGCGATTGCGAAGGGTTTTGGTGAAGAGAGAAAAAGCAGCGATGATAACGTGTCCCTTCTACCGCCAACATTGGTTCCGGGAATCATCACGACGTCGTTTGCTTTTTCCTTTTTCTATTTTGCTTTTTGCTCGTCCCTTCTTCCTTTACAGCCCTGCTTCCGGTGTGTTCCTCATCATTTCATTTCACACCTAAATTAAATTAAATTAATTTCATTTATTACTAATTTTGTGGGGGCTATCTTGCGCCATCTACTATCATGTTTGTGACACTTTTCTTTGATAGATTTTTATGTCATTATGTTATACTAATGCTATCTTGTCTCCTAAAGATTGTATTTTTATTTTTTTATCAATGTTAAACTCTATTTTTAAGATAAACCATAATTAAATAATAAAAAGCATATAAATATGAATTTGATATTTGCATGGGGTCCTCGTAAATAGTATTATTTATAGCCATAACAATGAGACAAGTGGAGAATGTGGTTGTTACTTGTTTTCTTACTCCCGCGTAAGTTTCTCCAAATTTGCTTTAATCTTATCTGGACTCTGCGGTCAGAATAATCCATTCTCACTTTTTACTTTAGTGATACATAAAAATGAACAGTAGTAGCTTTAAGAAAGTGAGAAAGCTAGCAACTAAATTTTATTGTTAATATAAGACATACAAACTCAACTTTATGATTTAATTATTATTGGGCCAGTTAGGATTGATGTGTATCTATGTTTTGTTACCAGCCTTGTGCTTACCATTTATATATTAAAAATATTTAGATCTGTTTGATTTGTCAAAATATTTTTTTTTTTACAAAAATACTATTTTATTTTTCGTTTTTAATATTTTATATAGAAAACAACAAAAATAGAAAAAAAAATTTATATTTTTTGTTTTTACTTCTATAAATAAAATAAAAAATCAAAATTGTTACTTTAACTTCTATCAAAATTAAAGATAAAAATAAATTAGATTATTTCATAAAAATTTATGATAATTTGGCTTATATTTATATTATTCAATAATTTGTCACTACGAGACTAATTTCATCCATAAAGTATATATACATATATGTATGTGTCTCATTTTTTTAATACATCACAGTTGTTTGTATAAGTAACTTTCTATTTTTATATTAATAATTTTGGTTCTGAAAATCATCAGGTAGAAGTTATTTTTTTAAAATACACTAAAAATAATTTTTATTGAAGGTGATTTTGTTTAATCCAGATATGATTAGTATAGATAATAATTTTTTAAAAAAATGTTTAATGCAACTACATACTTAAAATTAAAACTCGAAATCAATGGTTAAATTAGACCAACTTCCTGCCAAGTGATCTAAGGTCAGAAGTTGTTTATTTTTGAGCAATTCTTACTCTTGTTTACAAGTACCATTGATAGTTGATAATTTTTAAACAGAGCTTGAAATAGAATTCAATTATAGAGAACGAAGGAATACCAAAAAGGTGGAAACAAAAAACAAAAGCTCCTTAATTCATTGCTAATTGCTGAAAGTAATGTTTCACCAACTATCAGAATCTCAACAAACTCTATAAATTAAAATGTTACAAGATTCCTGACCTGTCCAGTTTTGACAGCAACACACAGACAACAACCAGAACAGAGCCCAATTGAATAGTATATTTACTGAAATGAAGCGTTTATATTGGGTCTAATTTTAATTAGTTTATGTTGGGCCTAACTCTAATCCCCAAAGCTGAAGTGGGTTTTACCAAAAACAAAATTTGGTAATGGTCTTATACCTAAATTAGAAAATTTGGTGACTGAAAGCAAAATTGACCAAAAATTGCCCCTAAAAACAAAAATTCCTTCCACGCTGGAGTTTGGAGAAGACCTGTTGGAATTTAACAGATTTTGTCTGTTCAGAGGTAGGAGTTTGGTGTGAAAAAAATTATAAACAGATCTTAAATTTAAATTGTAATAATTTCTGTATGCACTAATGTTATGGATACATGTACTTTTAGAGAAATATACAAACCTAATAATAAACAATTTTATGGTGCCGTTAGACCTCTGAATAACTGTTTATTAGAATATAAAATAGAAAGCTACACAAAATTTTATTTTATATTATATTTATTTACTTATTTATCTATACAAAATCACATGAAAAGTTTTTCACATCAATTTGTAAATGACATAATAAATTTATATGCTTCATTTTTTTTTTCTTAATTATGCTAATTGCAGATATATGAGGGAATGGAGTTAGAATTGAAACTGCTGTACTATTCAGAAGCAGAACCTAATAAGATTTCTCTTATCAACTGCAGTGCCATTGCTCCTCGAATGAGATATTTTACTTCCTATATACGTTGCACAGACACAGCAATTGGTGCCCCCATTATGATGAAGAAAATATAAAATTGAATTGTTAAAAGTTATAACTGTTTACTATATTCTACTCCGACTTGTGCTAATTATTTACAAATTTTAATATATTAACTGTTTAATGAGAACCAAATGGAAAATGTCTTATCCTATCATTTAATATATTCGATTCTTAATGAATTAATTTACACTTTAGGAAAGCATGTTTAATTAGAACTAGTAGATGACTTCATGCCATTAAACTATGTATAATACCAACAAACCTTTGTCCTTTTGTCTATATTTATCGAAGACTCGTAGTCACTACTATACCATTTTTCAAAATAAGTCTTACATTAAAGAACGAGAGACAAATTCCGAAGAAACGACATGCGCAAATTTGGTGTAGATTGTGATGTTTCAACTAAAAAAAGTAAGATTTGTATCAATGTGTATATTTACATTAATCGTCACCCTAAAAAACAATATTTTGTAATTGCTCTCAAGTAAAGAAATCGATGTATTATAAAAGTAAAGGTCCACTTAAAAGAGAAAAAAAATTGTATGCATAACAAATCAATGGTAAAGAGAAGAAAAAAGATGTCACCACTATCAACGTCTTCTGTAAAATATGTCCTAGTGGCTTCTGTCTTCCAAATGTAAAACCCCTATTTGGTCTCTCTCTCTATAAATATTAACCAAGTGGCATGAAGAGGGAAATAGTACTCCCTTCCTATTTTTTACCTTTCATTATTTTAATTTTTTTTTATATGTTTTGATTTTTTTTACTTTAAAATTTTAAGCTAATATTTATTAACTTCACAAAGTTTGAAATAATTAAGATAGAAAACTTTTGTATTTTCAAACATTATTTTTCATAAATATTTTATTTATTTAAATTTTATATTTAACAATTTAAAAATATAATATATATATATATATATATGTATATTTATATAAAGATTTTACATAAATTTTATTATCACAATCATAATATAATTTTTTAGTATATTTAAAACTTAAATAGTTGTATTAAAAATTATAAAAAATTTACAATTTTTTATTTTTTATGCAAAAATTATAAATAATAACGGATATTTTTAAAATATTTATCGGACGTAAGTAAATAATAATAATATAAAATATCTTTTATATTTTTTTATATTTTGATAGATATTTTTTATTATTCAACTATCTTGTTTGTTGTTTGTTGATTAAGGTATTTTTTGGGTAAATTTTGTTTTGTTTTTCTTGTAACCAACAAATATTAATTAAGAAAAATTAAGATTATGATAGAAAAATATATAACAATTTTAATATAAAGATAAATATGAATTTTTTTAATATACACAAAATAATCTTGAACAATAACAAAGGGAGTATAAAATTGTTTTTTTTTTCTTATTTCTTGGATACACATGATATCATATAGCGTCATATACATATGAATAGAATTTTATTTGTAGTTTGAAACTGCCAAAAGTAATGTGTCTCAGTATACAGTGCTACAGTCAAAGGCATAAGAGAACAAATGGCATGATATGAAGTTTGAAGCACAATTAAATAACAGAGAATTGGGAGTCCATTTATAGATTTTCCATGTGTGGAAAGAAATTGGAAAGAGGGAATTGTTCGTTTCTCTAACTCCTATCTTACATTTTTAAAACTGAAGTTTGAACTTCCAAGCACAAACAAAATAACAAAGACTTTGGAGTCCACTTCTTTGTTATGAATGTTGAAAGAGAATGGAGAAGAGGGGATTGTTCATTTTTGTAACTTGTATTTTACATTTTTTAAATGTAAGTTTGAACTTCCAAGCACAACAAATAACAAAGATTTCCCGAGTCATCAACCGTTTTCTTGGTTTTTCCGGTCAGGGAAGAAAATGGATTGAGATTTGAGAGTAAATGGAAAAATAATGTTTTGTTTGAATAAATTAAAAAATAAGAAAAAAAAATTAAAAAAATTATTTGGATAGATAAAAAATAAAATAAAAAAATATGTGTGATATTAATTTTAATCTATATAAAATTTAATTTTTAATAAAAAATTATTATATGTTATTAATATAATTTTTAATTTTAGAATAAATTATTTAAATTTAAAATAAATAAAAAATCTCTCATTCCATGATAAACATGAGAAGAAATAAATTTTGTAAACTCTACAGAATTTAATTTCATCCTTCTGTACGAAACAAATAAAATATATATATATATATATTAAAAATTAAAATCTATCTAATTTAAAATAATATAATCTTTTTCTCTTCCATTCTCTTTAACTGAACAATGGATAAAGGGATTATATATTCTCCTATTTTTCCTTTTTTATAAAAAATGACTGTTCTTTAAGTTGGAATTTAGCACGGAAATAAAGATGGAAACAACACCATTGTTCTAATTCAGCCTTAAAAAGGTGTTTTTGTCTGGCAATAGTTTAAAGAGAAAAACTAACAAAAATTCAATACTGTTAGCAAATAATAATGTTGTTTAAATATATTGATAATAATGTTATATTGATATAGATTTAAATTTTAAATATATAAAAAAATTCTATTGGAATAAGTAAATTTTTATTTTAATAATTTTATATTTAAATTAGTCTTTAATTATTGACCGAAAAATATTTTAATATTAAAAATAATTGAAGAGAAAAGTTGGTATTGCATCCTGTGACTCGTCTGCCACTAGTTCTTGCCTGAGTGGTAAGTAGGTGAAATGGTGGGATCTGACCCCTTTTTTTTAATTTGTTTAATATTTTTAAAAGTAGGTGAAATTTTACCTTCTCTCCCTATAGGAAATTATGATGCACCCAAAAGACCAACACACATTGTGAATTTGTATTTTTTCCCCAACCAATGAACAATTTTTTTTTAATATAAACTTAAATATAGTTTGTTTATTTAAAGAAAAACCTGTTAAGAAGATAAATTTATTTACTTAATAAACAAATCGAATGAAACCAAATTTTAAATAAATAACATCATAAACCCCTCTCATACACAGATTCACTTATGCCTATCCCTTTCTTCAATGCAGTTAATGTCCAGATTCGATAAAGCAAACTTTGCTAATGCATCAATGTTTTTTTTTTTATAAGCCAAAAAAAATCATTAAAGGAGAATTAGAAGTGGTCTACAACAAAAATATAAGATGGTCCATAAAACGTTACCAATATAAATGACGTTTTGATCACATTAAGACGTGTGTAATTCATATTTTGTATTTATATGATATTTTTTTATCATATTATTTTCAAATCTTATATTTTTTTTTTAAAATGTATAAAATATAATTTCTCAATTTTTTATGGCAGGGTTTGTTTGGTTTGGCATTCAAAAATTAATTTGTATATATTTCAATAAAAATATTCAATTTAAATTAATTTATACATATATTTAAATCTTATTTAGTAGTTAAAAATGATTTATAATTTAAACTTTTTATCAAACAAACATTAGGAATAAGTGAAGAAGGAGAACTATCTTTTCACTGTTGACCAAGACGTCCCCACTATGTGTTCATCGTTGACCAAGAAAGCCCTTGGCCCCAAAAAGAATGCTGAGATATACTTAAAAATAAAAATTGCAGAATGCCAGAGTTGAATATTCGTGTTGAATTTTCATACGTGTGACAAGATCGTCATTGTCAAAAGCTCATAACTAGAATCGACTACACATTGATGTCCTCCTTTCTAAAATTGTATTGAATTATTTATAATTTCCAATTATATATCATCTACTCTAACTGTATTATATATTATTATTATTATTATCGACTGCATAATCTTCCATTTAGTCCCTTCTAAATAGATACGTGCTTGAAGGCAAAGACACAAGGAATTAGAAAAATCCACAGCCGAATTTGGCACGTATTGTATTGATTACCAATTCAAACAATGAATTAGTCATATATACATATATTTGGTTAGCTGAATTGCTGGCGTAGTTATATACACATGTACAGTCTCCGCATAGAGCATTCACTGTCCCATCCTATCATTAATTATTTTTTTAACTTTAGTTTTATGTTTAAATATTCTTGTTTATAACTAAAATATAAATATTAATTAAATAAATATTTGTACTTAAAACTTAAAAATACCTATTTATTTTAATTATATTTACGTGTGCTCTTTACTCTCTAGAGTATAGCAACGAATAAGAAGAATGAATCTGAAGATGTGATGATAAGAAAGAAAGGATATTTTGTGAGACGGTTCTGTGAATTGATATATGGAAAGCGTTTGTTCGTATCTGGCGGCGTCTAATTAGTAGTTATCCATTTTGCCGGCATCAACTCTTCCCTACCAAAAAGGGAGGAAAATCATACAAAATGGGAAAAAAGGAAATTGATTTATTAAATTTAAATAATTTATAAAAATTTTATTTAAAAATATTATTCATATATCTTATTTAAAGTATATTGAATAAAAAAAAAGGTAACAGAAAAAAATGTTATATAATAATATATGATATAATAAAAAATATAAAAATATAAATACTGTTAAAATATATGTTTATTATTTTTTATTTTACATTTTGGATTTATTAGATCGGTTCAGAAAGAGAATTTGGTTTTTTTTAATTAGTATAATATTCTTTTTAATACGAGGAAGATACTCGTATTCAGAGAATACAATTCTTTACTTTCTTCTATGCAAGTATTTTGTTTTAAAAAAAAAACTCTTTAGTAGCATTTTTTATTGTTACAATTTATTTAAAACTATAAATTATTTATATACAAACAAAAGAAAGTCGTATTTACAAGTGGAATTTATTGTATATTTCTATTTTAAAAAATACATAAAAGCTCAGTATATATATTTGAAGATGAGGGATAGGAAGTGATCGGATCCAGAAATACAAAATTTACAGAAAGAAGAATAAGTTGAATGATAATGGTATTCATAGGATGAAATAGGACAAGTTTATACTCAAAATTTTAATAAGGTTATTTATTTAAATTTTCAACCAAATTAATATTTAATAATATGTAAAATGTGATGGATCGACTGTTGAACAAATATGTAAAAAAATACTATTATTTTAGTCTTAAAAAATTAAGATTATTTTAACCAACAATTTGTAATTTAGATTAATTCGTAATTTATGATAAAATTTAATAGTTCGATCAAGTTTTGTACATTTATTATGTATTTTAATTTTTACTTGATAGATTTTATTTCTTAATGAAATATTAGCTACTTTAAAATGCATATATTACTTTAATTAATAAAAAAAATTATTGATAAAAAATAAAATACTATATTTTATAAATTAAAAATAAGAAAAACAAAAATAATCCATCTAATTTAAGCTGTAAGATTCAAATTAATTTAATTCAAATTTAATATTATTTTAGAATAATTTAAATTAAATTAATTATCAATTATTAAATTAATTTTGTTCTCAAACTCAATCTAAACTAAATCCTGATCTTGTCTATATCTATAGTATATTTTTACAAAAAAAATAAATCGAGTTAAGTAAATTATAAGGGTTTAAATTTAATCTATTTAAAAATTTTAAAATATGTTAACTATTAATTTTTTTTTATTAAAATATGATCTAATTTACCATCTACAAAATCTATAAATTTATTTAAAAATTTACATTTTAAAAAATATTAATAAATAAATTTAAAATTTATATAAATAATTAATTAAAAAAACCTACAAATTTAAAGTTTATAAAATAAAAAATATTATTAAATAAACTTAAAAAATATATATATTAATATTATATAAATATAATATATTATAATAAATATAAATATATAATATATAAAAATAAATAAATTTATAAATAAATTAAATTTTTTAATTTAAATTTAATTTATTTATCTAAGTTTTTTTAACATATTTAAATAAATTTAATTAAATTAAACTTTAAACAAATCAATTCATAATCTTCTTTTAATCAGCTTTATTTATTTCTATACTAATTTTCAACCCTTCTAATTTTTTGAGGTGACCTTTGCCTCACAAATAAGTCCTCATTTTGATGTCATCACCTCATCACATAGATTGACGATTCATAAGGCCATTAATTCTGCTGTTTTTATTGCATAGAAATTTGTTGATTGTAACTTGTAAGTTGTTATCGCCAACAACCTAGTTCTTTACTGAATATAAAAGAACTAAAATAAAATAAAATAATATCTGGCTTATATACTTAGTTCAATTCAACAAAAATTATTTTTATATAAAATTTTGTACGACAAAAAGTGAGAGATAAAAAAAGTGATCAAATGATTAATATGATAAATAAAAATAAATAAAAAACATAATATTAAAAAAAGTAATTATATGAATAATATAACATTATAATATATACATGTTTGTTTAGAATTAGTACTGAGCTGTTATATATATATATATATAATATGTAACGGTTTGTTATTTATTTATTTTAATGTTGAAATACGTTATTCCGCTGCCTCTATGTTGTTGTTTAGTGATAAAGGTAGCTAAACAACTTCAATGAAAATATTTAAAATAAAATAAAAAAACAGAGAAAACGGCAACTGCTAAGTGCTAACGAAATAAGTATGTGTGGAAGTGAATTACCGATTAAATTAACTATGCTTACTTGCCGCATAGACTTAAGTAACCCAACCATATATATATATATATACATATTAATTGCCACCTATTATTAAAAATAGATAGAGTATTTAATTATATGCTAATAGAGCTCATTCAATGTTTGCTGTAACACCATCATGTAACACATGTAAGAGAAGTAACACACAATATATATATATATATATATATATATATATATATATATATATTATAACAGTATTGTAATATATTTGTTAGATATGTTAACTTTGTCAAAATTGTAATGACCGTTGGACAACAATATTCCCAAGTCAAGTAAAGAGATGAAGCTGAAGTCTGAATTCTTGTGTTATTTCAATTAATTATATCAGTTCAATAAAGAAATTAAGGGCTTCTAGACCGACCAAGGTGAGATTGACTTCATATATCTTCCCCACTCTGATTCTTGCAATTCTAGAAGGAAGAAAACACAAATGGGTAGCGTCGCTGTAACGTAGCCATGATGTATTCATGACTTCTCAATAAGGCAAAACAAGCAGACAAACCATATCCATAAAAAATACATCAATGTGTGAAGTAATTCACAAGAGATACATATGTTAAGAAAAACAATAAATGCACGTTTCAATCATATTTTAATCTCAATATTTTTTATTTTTATTTTTATATCTTTTATTTTATTATATCATATTAACATATTATCTTTTTAATTTTTTTTCCTATCACTCTTTTTTTATCATTTAATACATCTTATTTTAGGACATATAAATATCAAAATCCACCAATGTGCTTACCACTTTTAATATTCAATAATTAAAATTAAATTAAAAATATTTTTTCAACCCAAACAATCTTTTAATTTATTGGATTTTCTGGCTGAATAAACTCAATTTAGCTAGTGGAATACATTTTTAATCATGTTTTAAGAAAGGTAGACTCGTCTCAATAAACTCATTTTCTATGATTGGCAAAGCATAAACTACTTTATTCAATATAATTGTTCATCCGAATTTGGTAAATATATATGTAATTTAAAATTTTAATTTTATGCCCACTCTTTTTTTTTATAACAAAAGATGTTTTATTAAAACTATTGTTTATATGTTCATTTTCTTGAAATATTTTTTATTTATTTTAAAATTTTACTTGATCCAATCACATTTTAATTGATTTTTCTGATTTTTTTTGAAAAAAATAGGTCCAAATAATTTAAAGTGACGTAAATGGAGGTAATGAAAAAATATGACGATAGAATTTAGTTTTTCTAAAATAAAAAAAGTAACAATACATTTATTATTAGTTTAAAATTAATTTTAACTATAAAATACTCTAATTAAAAATAATAATATACTTTTTACTTTCATATTTTAATAAAATATTTAAAAAAATACATAAAAGACGACATGAGTAAGAAAATGCTAGAGTATAAAAAACTGACAACTTTATATAAATATTATATTCACATTATAGATAAGAAGAATGAAAAATGAAGTATAGGATAAAATTATTAATATGGTAAATAACAAAGATATAAACAAATTATGATATTGTAAGAAATAATACATCAACAATATAATTCATCTTTTATTGTCGTGTATAATCAATGTTTTAACAATACAACTCTATGTGTGCATTTTTTTTTACGCAACAGGGATATTCTGTTTTGGCGTTTTTGACTTGAGATCTTCTTTAGATCCAATTAGTGTGAACACTTGCAATTTCGCGATGTCAAATTTGTGATATAATTACAGATACATATGGTCAATGGTAGAGAAAAAAAATAGGAAGTGAATTTCCTCAAATTGATCAGTATTCAAGCTTTAGAGTTACCACTGGATAGGAATATGGATCCTAATTATTATATATTTTATTTTTTATAATATTATATATTATATTATACTTTTTATTTTGTTTTATCAATTTTTAAATATATATAACACATTTTCTAGAAATATAGAGGTGTGGATATTTACTGTAGTCAATCGGAAAAATGTCATTGATGAAATTTCTTGTGGGACACGGATTCTCTTCAGGTCCAGTTTTTATGCGTGAATTCTATGTCTAAGTGAGAAAAGTATAAAAGAATAGAAAAAAAAAATTAAAGATGAAATTTTTTTTCTTTCTTGTGAGGGAAATTTGTTGGATCTTTTGTATTGTACAACTTTCGTGAAAATTCAAAGAGAAATCAAGAACAAGGGTCGTGTTCCCCAACCAAGTTACACCACCTGTTAGAAAAAATCAATTACATTATAAGACATTTTCAATGATATTTGATCAATGAAAAATATTTTTAAGTCATAACGTTACACAATAATATTTACATCTCACATCAGTCGATCTTAAAGATTCATGAATGTTTGAAACTTGGAAGGGTGAAATAAATTGAAACTTGAAAGGGTGAAATAAATGGGAACTTTTTCTCGTCAACGGTTATATCATCTCTAAGTTTTTTAACCTTTAACCTTGCATTTTAAAATGTACAATTCATATGTAAGTACTGAATTTTCTACAAGTGAAGACTTTGCAGATCGGAACTCTATTGCTTTATTATTTGAAAAATTGAAAGGAAAGAAATAGAAAGATAATAAATATGAAGGTAAAAAATAAAAAATATGATGATAAATTAAATTATTAAAATTGATAAAAATAAAAGAATTTTTTATTTATTTGGTTGAATAAAAAGGAAAGTAAAAAAATAAATTAACTGTCAAAATTTTATTTTATATTAATTAAAAAATTAAATTAAAGTTAAACTTTCTAATTTTTATTAATATGATATGTTTTATTTTTTATTAACATAATAATTTAAACATTAAATAAAAAAATATGAAGTTGTTTTTTCCTTTTAATTTTTTCTTAGTAGAAGATAATTTTTTTGTAAGTTCTACGAAAAAATAATTCTTCTTTACAATTTTTATAGCCAACCAAATAAAAAAAATACTTTTATCATTTTTTCTTTATTTTTTCTCATAATTTATCCAAACAAATAAAAGTATTGAATTATTAAGTATTTGTAGGATTATATTAGTCTTTTAAAATTATTATTATATTATTTTTAATATTTTTTTATCATTAATTTCAAATTTTATAAAGAAAAATTAATTTGGTAAAATGTTTTTATATATTTTTAAAATTTATTTGACAGAAATTAAAAAGAAAAACCCAGTTAATAACATTCCTATCGTTGAAATATCAGCTGAATGTTTTTCTTTTTCTTAAGGGTCTCCTACTTATATGCGACTCGTATTATTTTTTATTTTATAAAAAAAAGACATGCAACAATAAAATAGTAATGTTCCTAATTATGTAAAAATTCAAAAACTTGATTTATTACATGTAAAAATTTAAATTTAAATATTAAATTAATTACAAAGTTTATAAAAAATAACATACCACGTAAATTAATCATTCAGCAATATATTTACAGCCATACTGATAATCTTATAATAAAATTTACGCACCAACGTAAAATATTAGAGTTTATATTGATACATATAAACTAATAATTAATATCAGTTTTAACGTTCTCCTAAGGTTGCTCAAAGAGAAGTAAAATCATAATTATGAGTCTTAGTTGTAGTTTTTATTTTTCTATTTTGATTTATGTGTAATTTAGGTTTTTTAATTTTACTTTAAGTAATTTACATTTTTATTTTTAAAATTCAGTAAATTTGGTCTTTTATTATTAATTTTTAATTATTATTTATCAGAAAGTTTGGAGAGATTTGTAATTATATTCGAACATGAACTAATTATAAAATTTAAAGGTAAGAAATTTTGTAGAATTATAAAAAAATTTAAATTTTTTTAGAAGATATAAAATTAGATTTTAAAAAAATATATTTTTATGTATAATGATAAAAATAATGAGATTTAACTCACAATTTCATATAAATTATCCTAATTTCTTATCATTAAATCAATTATAATAATTTATATTAATTCAACTTATAAAAATATTGAATAAAATTTTTAAAAAAATAGACAAAAAATCAGAAGTTAAATTTACTTATTTTAAAAATAAAAAATTAAAAAAATTAAAAAATTAACTAAAAGAGTGTATGAGAAGAAAATGCTAATATGACTGAACAATAATCCTATATATAAGATTAGAAGAAAACAAGCCTAACTATCTGGTAAAAAAGAAAGAAAACTGACTGCTATATAATTAACAACAAATTAATCGCACAGCGGAAGAATGTATATCATACATTCTAAACTAGAATTTTATGCTGTCAAAAAGGAAATAAATAGAATTTAATGAAGTTTTTCATTAACAATATGAAGAACCAAATTCAATATATTTCGTTTTTATGTGAAAGAATGCATAATTTTGTTAAATCATAAATAATGTAGCAATGTTTAAGTTTAAATTTGGTATATTATTTTGTAAAAAAAAACAAATTATCATCTAACATACATTAATATATATCTATAATCTATAATATGATTAAAAACAAAAAATATATATTTTAAATATCAACGTACATTTTTTTTAGGATTACCCGTGCAGATTTGTTTTAATAAAACAAAGGAAATCCGATATCATGACAATTTTATGAAAAGAAAAGTTGGTGTAGATTTTATGTAAAAAAATTTATTTTAAAAATATCTTCAATCGATTCTGTTTTCTGAAAAAGAGTTGGTGTAAAGAAGGATTTGGTGTGAACATGAAAGTTTTTAGTTTGAGAAATGAGAGAAGATGAGTTAAAAATATATGTACTGGGTAAATGGTAGGTGGAGAGGATCCACATCGATGCTTTTAGTTGCCAGAAAGGACTTTTTGTTACCTTTCACCAATTATGCAAAGTGTATGATATAGGTATACAATTACACATAACCTAGTCAAACCCGTGACAATAAAGATAAATATTTTTCTTTCTTTAAACATAGTTTACATGTCCATTACTCAATTTCGCTATTGAAGTATTCGTTTCTCGGCGTAAACTATTCATACTTTTAGGTTGACCAAACTATTTTCACATTATTCATTTTTTATAAAAAATAAAATATAAGGTAAGAGAAAAATGTGACAAACATGATTCATTCGTACTATTGCCGACTTTTTATTTATGTTGTTATTTTAACTATATGTTATTCGTTCACTATACAAATGTTTTAAAATTAAATAAATTTATAAATATAAATTATAAAATATTTTTACTTTTTTGATATATTTTATTTTAAATTTAATAAATTTAAAATTGAATTTACTTAAAAATACATATTCAATTTTTCATAATGTATCAATATTCAAAATTTAAATTACATTAATATTTATAAAAATAAAAAATAAGTATTCAGTATAAAAAATTACATAAATTAACAAATATGAGAGTAACTCCTAAAGGTAATATAGCTATTAAAAAATTTTAATTTTAATTTAATACATAAAGATAAATTTTTAATAAAATCAGTTGTAGAAAAAAAAAATTATCCCCTTCGATTATACATGATGAAAACGAAACTCTCAATATATAATAATAAATTACTAAACAAATTATAGACGAGCATCTCTTAATCAGAAACTAATTTATTAAGTTATCATCTAATAGTTTCTCGGATCGTATTTTATTTAGCCATAAAATTAAATTCAATATGTTAAATAATTTTAATTTTCGCTCTTCATCGTACGAATCCTAATAACTTTCTCACATGGTCATTTGAACTACTAGATATAAAAAATATTTTTTAAATATTTTTGTTCTTTAATAAAAGTATTTTTAAATTTTTCTCACATTTGAATGTTTTATCTATAATTTTTATTTTCTAAATGCTTATGATTCATTAATATATTACAACAAATTTTAATATATATTTTTTAAGATAAATTAAAATTTAAAACTACTGTTATCTTAATCAATTTTAATTTAAATTAAATTAATAAAAATTGTTATAATTTTACATGATTTTAATAATTTATTTTTTAATTACATTTTTAATTTTGAGAGGTTTTATTCTTTTTTATTTTTAATAATATAATACAATATTTAATAACAATAAAATTATTTACTTTTTTAAAATATTTCATTTAATTTTAAAATATCCACCGGAGCAAAATGCTAGTTTAATAAAAAAAGATGTGGGATTAATATATTTTTTTATTCTATACAAAGCATTTGTTGTAGGAAGCTGGTGAGAAAGCGGAAACGCTGGTCATGTTTGAATGGACTTCGTTAATATGGTTGCATTAAACACAAGGACATTTTCTATTATTATAAAATAAAAAGGTAGTCAATAATTGGAATGGATTTTCGATAGTTCAAAATTGAACTATACAAGATGTATTTATAATCCAATGGTCATTAATTTTTATGAATGATTAGAAAAATATAATTAAAAAAAAAGTAAAGGACAAGATTGGAAAGTGCAGCATGTGCATTTTATCTCTAATTTTCTCGTTGGAAGATAGCGTTACCAGTTACGACAATTCCTCCACTATACCAATCCTCTCTCTCTCTCTTGGTAGCTTCTCTGTCCCACTTAATCAAATATTATATGTAACAAACACTCACTTTATATATATATATATATATATATATATATTCCTTTCATTAAGAACTTGGACTCAGTTCAAGTCTTTTGGCCTATAATTTCGCATGAGGTGATACTAAAAAACGAAGAGAAAGGCTAACAAGAGGGGGAACTTTGGAGAAAACTAAGAGTCATACACGTGAAGAAAAGTGAGAAATAACCAAAATCTTCCCCTTCTTGAGCTGAGTAGAGGATTGATTCTTTTCAGTTTTCACTCCTTGTTCTGTCATGTAAGCATATACTCTTTTTCATGTTTCCTTTGTTTTGTTGATTTCAAATATGGAACAAGAAAAGATAGTGTTTTCTTTTGTTTATGCTATGACAATCTTTTAACTCGAATAGTTTGAAAATAGTGTTACTAAGACAGTGTACTTTGAATTAATATTCTACTTTAGAACAAGGGGAGGCAAAATGGATGGGAATTTCAGCAGAAGCATAAGCAGGAGCTTAAGCAGGTCGAGTTGGAAGATGGAGGAAGTGTTTGCAAGTGGTAGGTATTCTCGTAGGACTTCTCATGTTGATGAGGATGAAGAGGCTCTCAAATGGGCTGCTATAGAGAAATTACCTACCTATGATAGATTGAGAACAAGCATCATCCAAACTTTTGGTGATGGTGATCAACAACATGGAAACAACAAAGTGCTGCACAAGGAGGTTGATGTTAGAAAGCTTGATGTCAACGAAAGGCAACAAATCATTGATAAAATCTTCAAGGTAGCAGAAGAGGATAATGAAAAGTTCCTCAAGAAGTTCAGAAACAGAATTGACAAGTGAGTCATAATAGTCTTTCACATGTGCTGTTCCCAATCCCCCGCTACCCTACACAAGAAACTTTTCATCAACTTCAAATAATAAATAATGATTAGATAAATTTTTAGCTTCAATCTTTTGAATTAAGGAACCCTCCTTTACTTTTTCTATAATCCACTTTGTGTTTTCTTTCATTGTTTTCCCACATATTGTTATGTTCAATTTGTGTTCATCATTTGCTAAAGACAAAACATGTTGAACAACAATTTCATGCTAAGCTATGCAGTAGAGGAGAACCAGCTCTACATAAGGTTATTCTTGCAGGTGTAATGTAAACTTCAATCCTTTATTAATTAATTATTTTTTTCAAAGCTATACTTTCTTTAACATTGTCAAAACAGAGTAGGCATCGAATTAAAAGCATACCTAATACATTTTTAGTTTGTCAATATCTTACTGCTCAGGCTCACCTAATACTTGAATGGGTGAAATTACTACTGAAAAATTATTCGGCAGAAAAATTAATGCTATTATAGAAGTTGAATTTCTTGGAGTGATGTTAATTACAATTACAAATAATCAAATACCATATGCACATTTTTGCTCATATTTTTATATAAATAATTCCAGGGTTGGGATCAGACTTCCAACAGTAGAAGTGAGGTTTCAAAATTTGACTGTTGAAGCAGATTCATATGTTGGCAGCAGAGCTCTGCCTACTCTACCAAACGTTGCATTAAATATTCTTGAATCAGCTCTTGGCGTGTTTGGGATTAGCACGGCTAAGAGAACAAAGCTCACAATTCTTAAGAATACCTCTGGCATTGTTAAACCATCAAGGTACTTTGGAACAATCTTAAGCAAAAAAAAGTTTGGTGGGCTAGGAACTAGGAAGTCAACTAATAGTTGTTGACCTTCTTATATAGTACTGTGTTTGATGACACTTTTGGTTTTACGCAGGATGGCACTTCTACTTGGTCCCCCTTCTTCAGGGAAAACGACCCTTTTGCTGGCATTGGCCGGAAAATTGGACCCTGAATTGAGGGTAGATTCCAACCCCTTAATTTTACTGAGAAAAATATTCTTGACACATTATTACCCTCTTAATCAACATATAATAAGATGATGATAAATAAGGTTAAGTATTAATAATTGGTTTTGATGGAACAGGTAGAAGGAGAAATCACTTACAATGGGCATAAACTTAATGAGTTTGTCCCAAGAAAGACTTCAGCATACATTAGCCAAAATGATGTTCATGTTGGAGAAATGACAGTGAAAGAAACACTAGATTTCTCAGCTAGGTGCCAAGGGGTTGGAACTCGATATGGTAATTGAATAAATCAATTCATTTTTTCTTCAACCCAATTTTTTTTTTAAAAAAAATCCCTTTGAATAACTTATTAACATTTTTATTTTAAATAATGTTATTATAGATCTATTAAGCGAGCTTGCTAGAAGGGAAAAGGAAGCTGGCATATTTCCAGAGGCAGATGTTGACCTTTTCATGAAGGTATTTACATTAATTTCCCAATTAATTAATAAAAATATACATAAAATATTAATTAATAGTGAATTATTCTTAATCTGTTGAAGTTTTCTCACTAGTTTCATGCATTGTAGGCCACTGCAATGGAAGGAACTGAAAGTAGTCTCATTACCGACTATACGCTCAAAGTAAGTGATTTATTTTTTCAACATTTCTGTCACGCGTAGAAAGGAACGAGAGAGAGAGAGAGAGTCACGGTCACTAAGATAGTTTCTCAAAGGTTTTACTTGTATTTGCCCCACAAAATAAAAAATTAAAAGTTGTCTACTTGCCCTTGTCAAAAATTTCAACTCACCTACCCCACCTGGTGACTGATTTCAACGTATTGTCGCCAAGTAGCACCACTTGTGCTATTTGGATTACCCAAATTGCCCTCATAATTTAATTATTGTCAAAATAATATTGCTTGTTAATGTTCTAATAAACCATTCCTGTTCCTTGCTGTATGAAACAGATATTGGGGCTTGATATTTGCAAGGATACCATAGTGGGTGATGAAATGCACAGAGGTGTATCTGGAGGCCAAAAGAAGCGTGTCACCACAGGTTAGATTTTAAAAGGATTAAAATGTCCCACCCAAAAAAAATCCTTCATTATTTGCTCTAAATTATTGAGAACATGTGTGGCAATCTTTTTCTGCTTTAATATTTTCAAGTCCAATACTGTTTGGAGAAGCTTAATTTAATCATGCATTGGAAGTTGGCTACAACTTGTATACGGATACTCGGTCAGAATTTTTTAAAGATTAAGAAAACGTGGCCTAATGTACTTTTGCCTACCAAATTCTTTCTTTTTTGACTTAGTCCAAGAAAATTGTGAAAGGAGTTTTCCTTTTTCTTATGTGCTTTTTTTAAAATTTCAAATAATCCGTTAGAATTATTAAAGGAAAATAGTGGATGCTCATTCCTAAAATATGTTCATTTTTAGTTATTTAATTTTTTCTTTTAAAAAATTATAAGATGGACAACATTGTGGAGATATATGGATATCATTACTTATACTAAAAAGTACCCTTTTTTATGCTATTCATAATTTTCGTTGTATATATTTTTAGCTCTATACTGGTCCAATTTGGATTATAACAAGTGAAGGTGAAATGCCTAATTACCTGAATTACAATTATTTCTTACAATGAAAATTGTTTGAATTTTATATAGGAGAGATGATTGTTGGGCCCACAAAAACACTATTCATGGATGAAATATCAACGGGTCTTGATAGCTCCACAACATATCAGATTGTGAAGTGCTTACAGCAGATTGTGCACCTTACTGAAGGAACAATCTTAATGTCCCTTCTCCAACCAGCTCCTGAGACATTTAATCTCTTTGATGACATCATTCTTATATCAGAGGGTCAAATTGTGTACCAGGGCCCACGTGAGCACATTGTCGAATTCTTTGAGTCATGTGGGTTCGTTTGTCCTGAAAGAAAGGGAACCGCTGATTTCTTGCAAGAGGTATCATCATCATTACACCACCTTATTAATCGTGCACCCTCACATACCTTATCAAATACCACATAACTTATGTCATACCTTACCAAACATCACTTAACTTATACTTTGTTTGTAACATCTGAAACTAGAAAAAAAAAAAAAAAGTAAGATAAAAAATGGAGAAAAAATAAAACATAAAACATAAATTATTTGAATGGATAAAAATAAATAATAAAAAAACAGAAAGAAATTAATTAAAAATTTATTTTTTATTAATATAATATTTTTATTTTTTTAAAAAATTAAACATTAAAATTTAAAAAAAAAATTCTCAACTCTCTTCTGTTAGAGGATTAAAATTTGATGAGTTTTATGATAAATTTCTTTCCGCCTCCTATTTTAAAGTGAAGTAAATGTATAAAAATATTTTCGTTATCTTTATTTTCCTTATTTTCTAATTTCTTTCGAACAAACAAATCATTAAGGTTGGACTTGTTGAGCCAATTGTATCAACCAAGTTTTAGGCTTAATCATGGAACTTTTTTTCCTTTTTATATGAAATTGAAAAAGAAAATTTGGTTAAAGCCTAGGTATACTACAACTTGTACAGTAAGATGGTATTAATTTAAAAAAGAAAGAGTATAGGGAACTGAATGTTATTTGAAAATTTTGAACAGGTTACCTCAAGGAAGGACCAGGAGCAATATTGGGCAGACAAAAACAGGCCATACCGATATATTACAGTGACAGAGTTTGCAAACAAGTTCAAGCGGTTCCATGTTGGAATGAGGCTTGAGAATGAGTTGTCTGTCCCATTTGACAAGTCAAGTGCACATAAAGCAGCTCTTGTTTACAGTAAAAACTCTGTGCCCACAATGGATCTTTTTAAAGCATGTTGGGATAAGGAGTGGCTTCTGATCAAGAGGAACTCTTTCGTATACATATTCAAGACAGTCCAAATAAT
This sequence comes from Canavalia gladiata, assembly GCA_037954105.1. Taxonomy (NCBI): domain Eukaryota; kingdom Viridiplantae; phylum Streptophyta; class Magnoliopsida; order Fabales; family Fabaceae; genus Canavalia; species Canavalia gladiata. Next base: position 2,302,697 of record CM075659.1, read on the forward strand.
CATCATTGCCATCATATCTGCAACTGTGTTCTTGAGAACCGAAATGCACCGAAATAATGAAGATGATGCTTCACTTTACATTGGTGCAATTTTATTCTCCATGATCATGAACATGTTTAATGGTTTTGCTGAGCTAGCACTCACAATTGGAAGGCTTCCTGTGTTTTACAAGCATAGAGACCACCTTTTTCACCCTGTTTGGACTTACACCCTCCCCAATTTCTTGTTACGTATTCCCATTTCTGTGTTTGAGTCTCTTGTTTGGATGCTTGTTACCTACTACACCATAGGATTTGCTCCTGAAGCCAGCAGGTAAACTTCAATTCTTTTTCTTTTTTTCATTATTTGCACGTACATTTGGACTCATTTATATGTGTTTCACATCATCCAACCCAACAAGTTTAGTTCACTAAATTGAGTAGGCTTGTATAATATTATTGATACCAAATGTTAGACGTCATGATAAATATAATGATATAATGTGATGTATTCATAACTACTAAGTGATAATTTTTGTGCTTGTTCCATTTTTTAGGTTCTTTAAGCAACTGTTGCTGGTGTTTCTTATTCAACAAATGGCAGCTGGGATGTTTAGGGTCATTTCTGGAGTGTGCAGGACAATGATTATAGCTAACACTGGTGGAGCCCTCATGCTTCTTCTTGTTTTTCTACTTGGAGGCTTCATTCTTCCTAAACGTGAGTGACAATCCAAACTTTTTAAGCAAAAGCATTTGGAAACTGACTCCAAAATTGCATTTGTTGAAAAATGTGCTTACACAGATGTTTAATGGTTACAGGTGAAATTCCTGATTGGTGGGTGTGGGCCTACTGGGTTTCACCATTGACATATGCTTTCAATGCCTTGTCTGTGAATGAAATGTTTGCTCCAAGGTGGATGCATCCACAGGTAAATAGCACAAGCTTTTAATTAGCAAATGGACATGAATATTTCACTAAGAAGAAATTTGTTAGTTTCTAAATTCTAACGTAAAAATGTCCTTGATTGCAGACTTCTTCAGACAAAACTACCACATTGGGTCTATCTGTATTAAAGAACTTTGATGTTTATGCTGAGAAAAGATGGTACTGGATAGGTGCCGCTGCTCTACTTGGTTTCACAATTTTGTACAATGTTCTCTTCACCCTTGCGCTTATGTACCTTAACCGTAAGACCACACACTCTGATCAATCTTTTAAGTGAGTTACTTCTTTCGCTTTCTATCATAATAAAGCTTTTGTCTTTTCTTGTTTGGTGCACTAGCTCTTGGAAAGAAACAAGCAATTATTTCTGAAGAAGATGCAAGTGAAATGGAGATTGGAGGAGACACCAACGAAGAGCCCAGACTTGTAAGGCCTCCTCAGTCCAACAAAGATTCAATGCTTCGATCATTATCTAGAGCTGATGGAAATAATACAAGTAAGTGTTAAATCAGAAGACATTAATAATCTTTGATGGTTCAGCTAAAAGTATGTTTTTATTGATGTAATGTGGGTTGTTACTATGTGAATCATTTTAGGAGAAGTGGCAATGCAGCGAATGAGTAGCCAAGCTAATCCCAATGGATTAAGAAAAGCTGATTCAGCACATGATTCAGCTACTGGAGTTGCCCCAAGAAGAGGAATGATTCTACCTTTTCAACCACTTGCAATGTCCTTTGATAGTGTTAACTACTACGTGGACATGCCTGCGGTAAGGATCCAAATACTTGTTTATGATTTCATAATTTACATCATTAACACTCCATGATGCACCAATGAAGGAAGTTCTAACTCTGATAACTTTTACAGGAAATGAAAGAGCAGGGAGTGGCAGAAGATAGGCTGCAACTTCTCAGGGAAGTAACTAGTTCCTTTAGGCCTGGAGTTCTAACTGCATTGATGGGAGTTAGTGGTGCTGGGAAGACAACTTTAATGGATGTTTTAGCAGGAAGAAAGACAGGTGGCTACATTGAAGGAGATATTAGAATCTCCGGATTCCCCAAGAACCAAGAAACCTTTGCAAGAGTATCTGGTTACTGTGAACAAACTGATATTCATTCACCTCAAGTTACTATCCGAGAATCTTTGCTTTACTCTGCCTTCCTTCGGTTACCTAAAGAAGTTAGTAAGGAGGAAAAGATGGTAAGTACTCAGCTTTATATCTTTTAGTTCTATTCTTAACAAGGGATCATAGAAGGGTGAATTAAAAATTTCAAATATTTTTTTATCTTTTCAGCAATTTGTGGACCAAGTAATGGATTTGGTAGAGCTAGATAATCTCAAGGATGCTATAGTGGGGCTTCCAGGAGTTACAGGGTTGTCAACTGAACAGAGAAAGAGGTTGACCATTGCTGTTGAGCTTGTTGCCAATCCCTCAATCATTTTCATGGATGAACCCACTTCAGGTCTAGATGCAAGAGCAGCAGCTATTGTTATGAGGACTGTGAGAAACACTGTGGACACTGGAAGAACAGTTGTGTGCACAATTCACCAGCCCAGCATTGATATCTTTGAAGCCTTCGATGAGGTACCAACCAACCCATAAACCATTTATCATGTGTTTCTTTTCTTTGTACCTCCCACCCTCTTTGGTACTTAATCAAATATTCCTTTTGCGCCAGCTCTTGTTGATGAAAAGAGGAGGGCAAGTGATCTACTCAGGACCATTAGGCCGAAATTCCCACAAGATTATAGAATACTTTGAGGTATTATGACTAATTGATTATATATATTTTTTATTCATGTGCTTTAACATGGGTTTTAACATCAAGTTTCATCTTATGTCCTTGGTCACAGGGAATTCCAGGAGTCCCAAAAATCAAAGAGATGTACAATCCAGCAACATGGATGCTAGAAGTGAGTTCAGTAGCAGCCGAAGTTCGGCTTGGAATGGACTTTGCTGAATACTACAAGACATCATCTTTGTTTCAGTAAGTCAACAAACAATTAGAATAGCTACATTGTGAATTGGTTTTTGCATATTCTTGTTGGTTTGAGCTAACACATTTGCTTATTGAACAGGCGAAACAAAGCTCTTGTAAAGGAGTTAAGCACACCTCCACCTGGAGCTAGTGATTTGTATTTCCCCACTATGTACTCTCAATCCACATTGGGGCAATTTAAATCCTGTCTATGGAAGCAGTGGTTGACATACTGGAGGAGTCCAGATTATAACCTTGTCAGATACTTTTTCACCTTGGCTTGTGCCCTCATGATAGGGACAGTATTTTGGAGAATTGGCAAAAACAAGTAAGATTTGCTTCCTGTGATTGAACCTACACTCTACTCTTCAACAATTAGTTCTGGATTTTAGCTAATTTCTCTTTGTTATCTTTGTTCAGGGATAGCTCAACCGATCTCACAATGATCATAGGAGCAATGTATGCTGCTGTTATTTTTGTTGGAATTAACAATTGCCAAACTGTTCAACCAATTGTAGCCGTTGAAAGAACAGTGTTCTATAGAGAAAGGGCAGCTGGAATGTATTCTGCTTTGCCCTATGCCATTGCACAGGTTAGAGGATTGATTTACTTCAAAGAACAGTAAAATTTTCTAGCATCTGTTTCTTGTTATGATTCCATTGACTTGTTATGTTATCCTCATACCAATGCATTTTCAATTTCAGGTTTTCACCGAAATACCATATGTCTTCTTCCAAACTGTTTATTACTCACTCATAGTGTATGCTATGGTGAGCTTTGAATGGAAAGTGGAAAAGTTCTTTTGGTTCTTCTTTGTCAGCTTCTTCTCCTTCTTGTACTTCACATATTATGGAATGATGACTGTTTCCATCACACCAAACCACCAAGTGGCATCAATCTTTGCAGCAGCATTCTATGGACTCTTTAATCTCTTCTCAGGTTTCTTTATTCCAAGACCGGTGAGTACCATGCTAGTTTGGTTAGTCTATTGAAACACATAAGCATAAGAACAAATCTTGCATAATCTTTGCTAACATAACTTTTGTACCAACTTTGGCTTTTCAGAAAATTCCTAAATGGTGGGTATGGTATTACTGGATTTGCCCGGTGGCATGGACAGTGTATGGATTAATCGTCTCTCAATATAGAGATATAGATGAACCCCTTTTTGTTCCTGGGAGCATTCGCAATTTCACAGTCAAAGAATATATAGAAGACCACTATGGGTTTAAACCTGACTTCATGGGTCCAGTTGCTGCAGTTTTGGTATCTTTCACAGTCTTCTTTGCCTTTGTATTTTCCTTCTGCATCAAGGCACTGAACTTCCAGACAAGATAAAAGAACTACAATGTTGCAAATGGAAGTTATATTATTGCAAGTTGTGTATATACAACATATTTTATTATGTGCTTAATACAAGATCACCATAGATTTGGTAGCGGAGGGTTGTTCAGTAATTGTAAATCATGTGAATCGTGCTATGGTTAGTTTGGTTTGCTACCTAGAAGAAAAATTAGGTGTTTCGTTTCTATGGTCAATTCTTGCAACAATATTATTTATTATAAATAAACACTTATTCTTTTACATTAATTTTAAAAAAGGGAAAGTCTGTTGTCACCCTTGTTTGCTATTGTAAGTCTTCATAATTTTGGATTCACAAGCCAAATTTCATTGGCCTGTTGAAGTTTTGGTTGGCTTCAGATAAGATACGTAATGATTCCCTTAGAGCACCATCACATCCTTGTAGATTGAAATTTCATCTTATAATTATATAATTAAACCATGGTATATAATCAGATTCTCAAATTTTAATGTTTATATTAATTTTAATATAATAATTTTGTATAAAATGTAAAATTTATTTGTTTAATTATTGATTTAAAAATTATTATTAAGTTGATTATGTATATAAAATAAAAATTAATATATTTTTTATTTTAACAATTTATATATTATTTAAATATATAAATAAATATCAATAATTAAATAATATACTTATGGATTTAATATATATATAATTTAAAATATATATATATATATATGTATAAATTCCAACCTTATATTTAGAGGAACTTTGATTTAAAAGTTTAGATGACTAGTCAAGATTTACCAACATAACATAGCACTGCAATTAATTTGAATCCAGAGGGCATTCTTAAGTGGACTGTAATAGCAATGATGGTCATTACTTTCGCAGCATTTTCCCCTCTAGTGTTGTGTTTGCAGAGATCAAGAATTCGTTTTCAACAAATGTAGTGAACCAATTTTTGACACCTGGAAATTAAACATACGATGTCCTCTTCCAACGTCACGAAAAAACGTGGAATTGCGAATTATTGGGTTTTGCAGAAAGAGAACTTTTAGACTTTTAGTTTGCAACCACAGAAAATGGAGACAATTTATTATGATCTATGACTAAGACTTGACTTGATAGAGGACTTGTGGGTGGTTATAGTCATATCTTGAACAGTCAGTTATGGATAGGAACAAATAGAGCCGATAAAATGGATCTGTTCAAATTAAATTTGTTTCATAATATATATATATATATATATATATATATATATATATATATATATACTGTTTTTATTTTAAAATTCGAGTTTAAATTAATTTGAATTTTTTAAATCTTATTCGATGAAGTTTAATTTGCACTTAATCTATAAAAATTTTAAAATATCAAAGTTTCACTAAATTTAGACATTATTAGAAAATTTTAAATTAAGTTTATTTTGTTGGCCTACTATATTCCACGGCCTGCTTGTTTGATGTGGGCTGAGTAGCCCATTTTGCCAGCTTTAAATACCAATAGTTGAGCATCAAAGCATGTAAAATGAGTAAAATTTTTCACTAAAATTGTTCAACCAATATTATTCTGCTTCGGTAAACTTGACTTATGAAGCGTGCATTTTTATCTATCATTTTTGTAACGTCAGCTAATCTATGTTTAATGTGTGGCCCCAAATGAACTTGGTTAACCTACTATCAACCCACCCTACATTTTTCTTTTCTGGTGTTAGTTGTGAATAAGTAATTGGGTCTATATTTAGTGTGTGGGTTGGAAAAGGTGACAAAAAATCAGATTAATTAAAGATTCAACGCGATAAACTCAACCAACCTACCCCAAACCATATAGTATAACTCCATTTCAAAACTTTCCAAATCTATGTCAAAGCTGAATTTTTCAATTGGAAGAAACAACCTAGGAGCCTGTTTGCAATTCCGTCAAGTGTAATATAATCAATACTTATGAATGATAAAAAAATAAAAAAATCAATGTCATCGCAGACATCGTATATCGTGCCATTAAACATAGTTTCTGTTGATCATCTCTTTACTCGCCAATTTCATTTTCTGAATAGCTAAACAAACAAAACCTAACGTTTTTTTCGTCTGAATAGTTTACCAAATAAAAACGTAGGCAATTCACCAAAATAATGTGCTTTTAAAAATAATATTATTTTGAAATATATTATTAAATTAGAATAATTTTTTCATTCTTGAAGGATTAAATAATTTTCTGATTTTTTTACCGCCAAAAATGGCTAGAAAACAGAGAACTATGTGCATATTTGTATTAGTATTTTTCTAGCGGATATAAATTGCCTGAAAATCAAGTTACTTGCAGTTTTGAACCGCCAACAAAGTATTTTCTCAGCAATATCATCCTAATTTGTTAATATATTTTAAAATAATATTATTTTGAAAATTTAAAAAAATATTATTTTAATCCATCCTCTGATAAACAATCCCAAAATTAAGATAACAAATCACTATTTTGTGTGAAAATAAGAATGCAATAATAACAAAAACGATGGAAGCGTTGCATCCAAGTACTATTATTTGTCTTCTGTGGCAAAGAATTCTGTCACCCATACTAAACATGCATTAATGGGTCAGATATCTTTTTTTAATTCTATATTTTTACACATAGTATTATTCTTCTATATCTTTTATCTAAAGATTAAGAGTTTTTTTTAAATAAAAATAAAAAATAAATTCAATGATTTATATTTTGTATATATTATTATGTATATATATGTAATAATCTTATTTTATCATTTTTTATAAAGCAAAAAATTCATTTAAAAAAAATATATATATATATATATATATATATATAAAATAAAAATTTTAAAAATGAAGGGAAATTTTATCCGCGTGATTAAGATTTTTTTGCGCAAATGTAATGAGGAACATTGAGTGGGCATAGTCAAGTGGAGTACGTTGCCATGGGCCATGGCCCACTTCTTGGTGCTGGCAATAAATTGAGGACATTTATTTTTTTATCATTTTTTCCCTCTAAATATACCATTAGTTTTTAATTTTCTACTTTCACAAATATCCCTCTGTAAATATATAAAACACATTTTAGAAAATATATTCTATATATTTCAAAAATAATTTTTAAAAATCTAATTTATATACTTTTAAAAGCGTATTTTATACCTATATTTTTAATTTAATTTTTAAAGTATACACTTTTATAAGGATATTTTTGAAAATTAAAATTTATAAAAAATGATATATTTCATAGAAAGGAAATTTGTGAAAAACGATGCCACTGAGATTAACGAAACGTTGTTTATCTCCACTCACTATATAAGTCAGCTATGTTTGGTTTGAAAATAATTTTTTTATTTTTATTAATAATAAAATATTAAATTATTTTATTGAAAATATATGAATAAAAAATTATAAAAGTATAATTTTAAAGTTTTTATTATTTTCTATAAATGTTTTAAAAAAACTAGCAAACAATTTTTTAAAATATATTATTTTGTAGTTTTTTTTTGTCAAATTAGATAGTCTAGATCATTCCATTTTTATGGCACATGCTAGCATTTCAACATGAACAAATTTATAGTTCTTTTTCGATTTGATTCTATTTATAGTTTTTTTCTATTCACTCTTATAATTGTTAAAAATCATTGTTATTTTTTCTTAAAGAATGTTAATATCAAATAGCATTGCTCAATCAGTCGATTGAGTGCATGTCACTTTCTTGGAGGGTTATTTCATTGCCTGCCAATACCAAAAGCAAATTCTTGAACCTTTAAATCAATAGGTCAAATTGATCTTCTAACAATATACTTTTCAGAGCAAACCTTTAAACTAATTCTTAAAATTGTATGTTTAGAGTATTTTGATTTTTAAATTTTTAAAATGTTGATATTCAGCAGAGAATAAAATAGAAAATAGTATGCACAGATAAGATAAGGTTAAATATGTTTTTAATTTTTTAAAATTTAAAATTTTATATATTTTTTATTTTTAAAATGATTAACTTTAGCTGTTAACAAAAATTTGGTTCAATTATAAATTTATAATTATCAAAATCATAGGTTCAAATCATGTTATCGATCCTCAATTTTTAAAATTAAAATTTTAATTCGTATACTCTTCATTGTCAATCTAAAAATTTACTTATACTTTTTAATTTAACATGATGATTGATTAATAAAATATCATCAATCAAATTAATTACATCAATAAAATTTATGATAAATTTTTAATTTTTTATCAGTTTAGAAAAAGAAGTATAAAATTCGTTCTTATCTATTTAATTATTTTAAATATTTAAAAAAATTAATTATTATTTTTATATCTATCTAATTATTTTTAATTATATTTTTAGTATTTATTTTTTATTTTTAAACAAATAAAAATAAATAAAAAATATTATTTTTGACTTTATAACTCTCCTAAATGGCCTACCGTTGTAGTTGAGTTGAATTGAACGAAAAAATTGTCATCGATAGTTGAAGAATTAATGACTTTAAAAGTTAGTGAAAAGGTTATGTTATTCATATAATTAATATATATAATATTTTATCTCTTTTTATAATATTAATCATATTTTTTTTCTCTTTTATTGTTCCAACCGTTGTTGTATAAAATCGTAATAAAAAATTTAGTTATTACAATCCACTTTTTTTTTTTTTTTTTATGTTAGCGAACTTCCAACATTTTAAGGCCTAAATTCCCTCTTTAAGAGAAATGTTACTTTTTTATTTAGAGGTAAATAAAAAAATAAATTTTGTTTATCTATCTATTTAAATTTTAAAAAATATTAATTATTTTTTTTCATATATCCACTCATTTCTATTTAGCTATTATTTATTTTAATAAATAATAAATTAAATTAAATGACATATTCAAAATAAATAATTTAAAAAATTAATAATAATATTAATTATATTTTTTAACATTTATATTTCTTATTTATATTAAAAAGGAAGTATTATATTTGAATTTAGATAATTTTAATGGTAAAGTACTTTATCAAAATTTAGGCAAGTTGTAGTTTGATGACTCATTCGGATAAAAATATATCTTATAATTTAAAAATTATATATACAAATATTTACACATTATTTATTAATAACTTTTTTCCATTTAAAGTTAAATTTAAATCTACACATTAATGAGTTATGAATATAATTTCAATTAAATTAATTTAAATCTATATACACTGTGATTTGAAGATTACACATAGAAATTAAAAAATATAGTCAATATTTTTATTTGTATTTTGTTAAAAAAAATTCTTTCTTATTTATCATTTTAATTTTATTTTACACATTATTATTTATTCTTTTTTCTTCACGTAAAAGTATAAAGATAAGATTATTTAATTAAAAAAGTTATACTTAATACTATCTTAAAGTTATAAAATAAGGTAAATAAAAATAAAACAAAAATGAAAAAAATTAAATTAGTCACATTTAAATAAGTTCTATATTGTATAAGTAATGAAATGTTTTTATCTTTAGTTTTTAACATTTATATATTATTTTAAATTTCAATTATTATGAGTATATATGTTATAATTTATATTTATAAATATATATATTTAGTATAATGTAAAAGTTTACAAGAATTGAATTTTAAAATATTTTAGTAGTTACTCTGATTTTATTTTTATTTAACTTTCTAAAATTGATATGTGTTGTTTAAATTATATTATATTATATTATTATTTATTTCATTTAGATCATATATTTAAATCATCCTTTTATTACGAGGATTTTATTAGGAAATGATTTGTAAAAAAAATTTAAATCTTAAAATTTACCTTAATTATGATGAACTTACAAATCCAATTTATCTAAAAAAAATTAACAAACAAATAAAAATTAATTTACTCTGTATTTTGCTTATGAAATTACCACACAACTCCCATAGAAATACTACGAGCCTTTACATATTAGTGAAAGTCATGGCGGTTGCATAATTCTATGAAACAGAAACTTATCAACGTACCATTCATTAAGCTTAGGAAGGAAGTTAAAACTAATTCAAACGAACATTCTAACAAGTTTTTTTATATTATATAATGCAATAAAATAAGAAATATAAAAAGATATTAAAATATATATACTGTTGAAGTGTAGAATTATATATATATTCTTTTACACGATAGTTGTGCAACCTGTTGACAAAGACTTCTTATTTTGGAGTATTTGCATCTAGCTTTGAAATTTTCAAATAAAAACTCAAATACATAAAATAATAAAATCAACGCATTTGGATTATTAATAAACATTATCCTTTTCAGCAAATATTTTGTTAAAAACTATTATATCAAATATTAAAGTGTCATTATTATATAATTTTATCAAATCAAACTTTTTTATAAATCAAAACTATCATCGAATTGGTCTTTATCAGTGTCTTAAAAAAAGGAAGGTTTCTAAAAAAATATTTTATAGAGTCCCACTTTGCAAACAATTAAATACCATATTCACAAAATCATTAAATTAATTTAATGACAAATGATTAGATAATTTACAAGAAATTATATATTTAAATCTTATAATTTTTATCATCGTATAAAAAAAACACCATATTTACATGCATGTTTCGAAGAGCCAAAGAGTAGATATGAAAAAAAAAAAAGGAGTCATTTTCTGTGAATAAAACAAGTAGCTAAGACAAGAGCAATAGTTTTTGTTAAAACTTAAAACCCCACAATTATAAAACCATCCTTGAAAGTTCCTCCAATCATATTTGGAATGTGCTATTTTCAGATTTCAGAGTCTCGTATTATACAATTAGAACAATAGACGACAAGATTCAGATGCAAGAGACTCCCAAAAATGAGGACAATTATTGTTATAATATGGCAGAGAGGCGTCTAAACCCAACCTCACATGAATCATGACATTTTCAGAATCTCTTGATTGAGTCTTACTCTCACGTGATGTCTGCGAAAAAGACATTATTCTATGTAGATATCAAAGGATACCATTATTGATTATTCATCCCACGCTTCCAAACATGGTCTTACAGCTGCTACACTATGTTTGATGACACATCACAATACTCCTTCATTTGTAGCATACATTTTCCTTTCATCTATATTCTCATCACACCCACACCACCAAATCCCAAGTCCCAACTCATAGTTTTTTCCCTCCAAAGTAAAAAACAAAAATAGTAATTTATTAGAAATTATAAAATATTGAAACTTGTCTTTTCAGGTGAATAATGATTATATATTAATTTAAAAAATTAATAATTTAATATTTCAATAATTTTATAACGTTGTATGTAAATATTATCACAATTTAATAAGAATTTTTTATTAATAATTATAATTATGCTTTATCTTGTAATATATATTATTTATTTTAGTTGGATTAGATCTAAATATTAGATATTTTGTTGTATTTTAAAGTAGAGGTTATATTTAATAAGGGAAAAATAATTACAATTTTGAAATTTTATATTATTTATAAATTAATTAAAAGATTTTCTTAATTTGAAAAATAAAAATAAAAAGTCAATCTTTACTATCAAAATAATATTATTTTTGCAAATAAAAGTTAATCTAGTGGATGATTAAGATTATATTTCACAATAATGTATCTTTAGATTTTAATATTCTTTAAGTTTAAAATTATATTTTGTATTTGATGAGGATCTTAAATCCAATTTACTTAAACTTTTATATAATAAAAATATCAATTAAAATAAAATTTACAAACCGATCACCTGTATTGTAAGTACAATCATGTTTCTTCAAAAAAATTAAGTGACTTAATTAGTGATTTTATTTTTTATATTATTTTTTTGTTAAATATTTTCATTATTAAATTATTATTATATTGATCCTTAATAAGGATTAAATTGGTGATTTTTTTAAACTTAATAATAGTTTTTAAAAAAATTAAAATTTCATCAAATTAATTCTTATAAAATATTAAAATGGTGACAGAAATTAATGACAAAAATATTGAAGGATTAATACAATAATAATTTAAATTATTAAAGGACTAATATGATGATTTAATTTTTTAAAAATATACTAGAAAACGCTGTCATACTTGAAGGATTAAATTAAGTAATTTTAAATTAAATATTATTTAAATATTATTTAATTTTTATAAATATATTTAAATTTGATTTTAATCTTTGCAAAATTTAAAATTTTAAAAATAATCTTTATTATCACATTTTGATTACACATTGTGTACTTTTTACATATTATATCATATTTCATTTTAGAATAATAGTTGATGTGATATAGTTTGATTCATATTAAATAATAATAATAGTAATAATTTTCTTTAAATATATTACGATTAAAACTAGTAACTATGAAAAATTAACCTAAATTTTAAAATATTTGTAAAAATTAAAAATATTAAATAATAACCTAAAAAATATTAAAATGTTTATATTTTTAATATAAATTATTTAATCAATAAATTAATAAAAAATAATTAAAACAATTAATAAATAATATAAATTAAATTTTGAATTAGTAATATGAAAAAAGTAAATATTTTTAATATAAATTTCAGAATAAAATAAAAGTATAAAAAAATATCAATTCTAAAAATTATATTTTATATTTAAAAATTATTGATAGTCAACTTTTTTTTTTTTTTATAAAAGACAAGAAAGTATTTAATAATATTTATGAAAAATTGAGGGTACGTATGTAATGTATGTATGTATATCATTTATTATGATGAAACTTGTTTCCCATTCTGTGCTTTGAAAAGCAAGCGACGAGGGAGAGACACAGAGAGACTGAGAGAGAAGAGAGGAGAAGAGAAAAGTAAGGAACACCGTTCTCCACTCTCAACCCTCAATCCTCTCTCCTTCTCTTTCTCTCTTTCTCCCTTTCATTCATCCACACACCCAAAACCGCAACTCTCTCTTCGTCACACACTTGTTTCGCCATCATCATGATCTCTTCCAACACATCCTCCTTCCTGGTAAATATAACCCTTCCCAATCCACCAGACACACACACACACCAACGTTAAACCAACTTCGCTCTTCCTTTTTTTTGCTGGCAATTTGGTATAACTGGAACATAGAGAACAAAAATTGTTTTTTTTTTCTAATTTTTCCGAGATCACTTAATTTGTTTATCTGGGTATTGATAAAATTATCTTAATTTCCCATTTTTGTGTAAAATTTATACACAGAGAAATTCGGGTATAGGTGGGTGGTCCTCTTGCAGCAACATCTCTGCTTCGCAGAAAAAGCGTTCAGGTCCTTTCAGGGTAGCGTGTTCTGCTCCAAACAGCAGCAGCAGCAAAAGACACGGTAACGTTGTGATGGAGACAGAGTTGACAAATGGGGATTCCGTGGTGGTTGATGTCGACAACAACCCAGCCTCGGGCGGTGGTGTTCAGGATGTGTATGGTGAGGATAGAGCCACTGAGGATCGGCTTGTTACTCCGTGGAGTGTTTCTGTTGCCAGGTGAGTCAGTGAGTGAATGAGGCTTGTTGTGATGCGATGATACGATCTTCCATTTTCTTATGAATGAATGAATGATCTTCCATTTTTAGTGGATATGCTTTGTTGAGAGATCCACACTTTAACAAAGGGTTGGCCTTCACTGAAAAAGAGAGGGATGCACACTACCTGCGTGGTCTTCTTCCCCCTACAGTTTTTTCTCAAGATATTCAGGTTATTTATCTCACCATTCATGATAATTTTTTTTTGAAAAAAATAAAATAAAATTGTTGAAAGTGGTTTCATTGTTTATGACTGTGAGCCTGCACTACATTGACTGCTAGTTGTTGATCCTTCGTTTGTCCAGTTGAAGAAAATGATCCAGCATATACGCCAGTATCAAGTTCCATTGCAGAAGTACATGGCAATGATGGATCTTCAGGTAGTCTTGTGAATAATTCACTTCCTTACTTTGTGGGAAAGTTATTAAATAAAGTTTTTGTTCTCCTTCTCCATTTTATCTTTGCTTAGGAAAATGATAGAGTCATACGATAAGGAAACAAAAGTAAAATGTTTTTATTGAAATGGAAAGTATATATCAGAAAAACAAAAATAATTTAGTGCAAACTCTTTTAAGTAACTAGAAGCATTTAATGAGATGTGTTAAACATTCCTTATTCGATATCCTTATGGTACTTGTTAGTTGTTAGCAAGACTCTTTTACTTATAGTATAGAGCTGCAATATTTGTAGAATGCAGTGTGACAAAATTGCAAGTACATAAGATTAGCGGTGAATAACAACAAAACTTTTTCATAGAAATCTCTGAATAATTTTCTGTTTCCATTCTGTATTCTTTTTGTCATGATTTTGTTTTGAACTTGGAATATCATCTATACCATAAAATCATGTCTTTATGGAACTTTCTTCACGGTTTGATTTACAAATTTTTTATTGGATTCTAATGCTTCCTGTTTGTTATTTGCTGAGTTGCAGGAGAGAAATGAAAGGCTGTTTTACAAGCTTCTAATTGATCATGTTGAGGAGTTACTCCCAGTTGTCTATACTCCAACTGTTGGTGAAGCTTGCCAGAAATATGGGAGCATCTTCATGAATCCTCAGGGTCTTTATATAAGTTTGAAAGAGAAGTAAGTTTGAGTTCGGTTGCTCCTTTGTCCTCCTTGAATTCTTTGTCCCTGAACACTTTTAGCTGAATATAATGTGTCTATTATTTGTCTCTCATTGGTGGATTTAAAGAGGGAAGATTCTTGAAGTACTAAGGAATTGGCCTGAGAAGAACATTCAAGTCATTGTTGTTACTGATGGAGAGCGGATTTTGGGTCTTGGGGATCTTGGCTGTCAGGTACTTATATTAAAATTGTTTGCATGTAAAATTTATGATGATTGTATTATATGATCTAATACTGTAATCTCTCTCCTTTGGTAACTTTTGCTCTATTATCAGGGGATGGGAATACCAGTGGGAAAACTTTCTTTGTATACAGCACTTGGTGGAGTTCGTCCTTCTGCTGTAAGTATTTTCAGTCTACCATGCTTGTTACAAAAAAGAGAAGGGAATTTGTTTGAGAGATTCCTATATTTGATTTTGGATTTCAGGACTCGAGCCTTTAGGGGCTTTCTCCTTGGGGAATTTTTTTTCTAGATTTTGACAATGGCCAGTGTTACAATTTGTAATTGTGATGATTATTTATGAAGAAAAAGTGAAAACACTTGTAGCAATTCATATTTTATATACTGTTGGAATAGTTACAGTTTTGTAAATTAGCTTCAAAGGTAGCATTCAATATTTGGACGTTTACTGAAACTGGGTCTTAAGTTTTTTGCCTTTTTTAAAATTTTTTATTTTATATCTTGTACGTGGCTTCAATTTCTTATTACAACTATAATATTTTATCACAAAAAATGTTTCAGTGCTTGCCTATTACCATTGATGTGGGTACAAACAATCAGAAGTTGTTGGATGATGAATTATATATAGGGCTCAAACATAGACGAGCAACTGGGCAGGTTTGTACATGATTGGTTTTATTTACATGGCCTCACCTTTAATTTCAAGCATTATTTTATCTAACATTCCATGATTACGAATTTCCTTCCAATTTATTTATTCAAGGAATATGCTGAACTTCTGCATGAATTTATGACTGCGGTGAAGCAAAATTATGGGGAAAAAATCCTCATTCAGGTACTAAGCAGTTTGTAAAGACATCATCTTTTGGTTTTATTGGTCTGGTATTGGAACACTTTCTAATTCCAAGTTTCCTGTCTTCTGGATCTGTTTTGCCATTTTTTCAGTTTGAAGACTTTGCAAACCACAATGCTTTTGATCTACTTGAAAGATATAGGTCAACACATCTTGTTTTTAATGATGATATTCAGGTAAGAAATTCCTATGGGAAATAACGAATTTAGATAGTTTGGTAGCTGATGGTCATCTCTTATATTCTATCTACTGTGTTGTAGGGAACTGCATCAGTGGTCCTTGCAGGACTAATTGCAGCTCTGAAATTGGTTGGGGGAGACTTGGGTGATCACAGGTTCTTATTCCTTGGTGCTGGAGAGGTGAGTTACTACCATTTTGGGATAATTCTTCATTGCAAGAGTACTGAACATTATTTTATATCACTTTGAATTCTTCACTTGCATTTCCTTACCACTAATTATTCTATTGTCTACATCCTTATGGATGAATTGTATGGTTTGTGGTTGCAGGCTGGCACTGGAATAGCAGAACTCATAGCACTTGAAACATCAAAACGGGTTAGATTTATGATGTGAGCATTATACAAATGATTTGGATTCATCCAGTAACTAACTATTGTCTTTGCAGACAAATGCCCCACTAGATGAAACACGCAAGAACATTTGGTTGGTGGACTCAAAGGTTGTACAGCATCCAATTTAGCTCCTTCCTGTGGAAAGAGTGATCACTTGTTTTCCCATCTGATTAATCGTTTATTACTACTTTTGCAGGGTTTGATTGTGAGTTCTCGTAAAGAATCACTTCAACATTTTAAGAAGCCCTGGGCTCATGAACATGAACCTGTTGGTGAACTTGTAGATGCTATTAATGTATGATCTCTCTCTCTCTCTCTCTCTCTCTCTCTCTCCACCCAGAGAGAACAGAAGTTTGAAATTTCTTACATTTCAATGTTTTCTTCTCAGGAAATTAAGCCAACAGTGTTAATTGGAACATCAGGACAAGGGAGAGCTTTTTCTAAACAAGTGATTGAAGCTATGGCTTCAATTAATGAGGTAATAAATTGATCTATTCGTCAACCTACTATGCTAGTTGATCTCCACATAAGCTAATCTGCATATTGTATATTCATGCTTGTAGAAACCTATTATCCTTTCTCTTTCCAACCCGACATCACAGTCAGAATGCACTGCTGAAGAAGCTTATATGTGGAGTGAGGTAATATTAAGATGCTGCTACCATCTTCCTATTAGAATTGGAGCTTCTTTATTACAATATTACGTATCCTATATGTGGAATGGTTATTTTCATTTTTTTTTTATGTTTCTAATCCATTTGCATTTCTATCAGGGTCGTGCCATTTTTTCTAGTGGGAGTCCATTTGCCCCAGTTGAATACAATGGACAGATGTTTGTGCCTGGCCAGGTCTTAACTCCATGGAATTTTTAGAAAAGTTAAAGATTTATCATGTGAAATGAATTTAAATTTGAATTTGTTCTTTGTTAATCAGGCCAATAATGCATACATTTTTCCTGGGTTTGGTCTTGGTTTAATAATGTCTGGAACCATTCGTGTACATGATGACCTGCTTCTGGCAGCTTGTAAGTGCATTAGAGATTCAAACATTTACTTCAATGTTAAGCTTAGGACACACTCCTCATCTCTGATTTAAATAACAAAACCTATTTCTTGGAACAGCTGAAGCTTTGGCTTCACAGGTGACCCAGGAGGACTATGACAAGGGACTCATATATCCACCATTCACTAGCATCAGAAAAATTTCAGCAAACATAGCAGCCAAGGTGGCTGCTAAAGCCTATGAACTTGGTGAGCCTTGGTTTTCCTTTTGGTATCTAAAAGCTATATGTTTCATGTTTTTAATACTATACTTTTTCACTCTTTAGAATATTATAAATCATTTTAGAAGGATAATGAAATTGAGTTCACATCTTGCTCAGGCTTGGCCACTCACCTTCCTCAACCTAAAGATTTGGTGCAGTTTGCTGAGAGCTGTATGTATACCCCAGCCTATAGAAGCTTCCGGTGAAGTTATTGTAGTTCATTTCTCAATTTTTTGGGATTTTGTCATGATATATATATGTATGTATTTTTTTTTATGTCACTTTTATGCTCTTGTAACTTATTGTCTATGGTGAAATAGAAGTTTAGGTGGTGGGTAGTGGAGGTGGATGGACTTCAGTGTAGCTTGAAACATGTTGTATTCGGGTATAAATTTTATGTGACAATAATTAAAATTAGAAGATGAAGCATTTGCAAGCATAAATAATGCTTGGACGTTCGTCATAAAGAAAAATTTACCAATATGCATGCCTCGTTTCCTTACTTTCTCCCTTTTATTTATTCATTAAAATCATTGGTTTAAGGTTTAGTACGCCTTATGTGCTACATACTTCACTAAAAAGCACCGTCAAAGTCATTTTAGAATAAATATAATTTAATTCATTTTATGTCATTTTAGAGAATTAAGAAACTTTTTGTTGAGTTATTCAAATTTTAGTACTTTTACTACACAATTAAGAGGTTATAATAATAAAAAAGTAATGTATCAAGGGTTTTAATAATTGGTAATTGAGTTTTATATATATATATATATCTTAGTAAATTGAAGTTTGTTTGATAACTTTCTTGATCTTTCTCAGCTTAAGTCTGTTGTAATAATTTAAAACTTTCTTTCTATTATGGGGAGAGTAACTCGCAAGCCTACAGGGGTGCAGGATCAGTTTTTTATTTTTCTATTTTACTCTTTATATATTTCAAATCTGTTATTTTTCTATTTTAAAATTATTATTATTTATATCCTATCCCACACACTTTTAATTTATTTATCTAGTTTTACCTGTTGCATATCCTGTATTACACAACCTATTTATTTTATTTATCTATTTTTTAATTTTTGCATATTCTATATCACACACTCTTATTTATTTACTTATTTTTTTACATATTTTATATTATGCTTATTTTATTTATTTATTTATATACCTATTATAATTTTTTTATATTTTACAATAAACATAAATAATATGATTAAATTAACTTTTAAAGAACATAAATCATATGACTTAATCAAATTAAATAATATAAATATTTATACCCAAATTAAATTAATAATTCAAACATAAATCATAACCGTAATTTTGAAGAGATGACGGACTCCCTAAATTTTGAAAAGAATTGAGTTGATTGTGGAGCCGCCACCAAATTTTTGTTTTAAGGGAAAAGATTTGGAAAAACCCTAACTCAAGGATGAGATTTGAAGTTCGGGAGTCGGTTACGAGTAAGGAAGGTATTAGGCACCCTACTCGCCCGTTCCAAAGAACGGTACCCTTAAACTGAGTGTGTGATATTTTGAAAACTGTTTGATCCCTTAAAATAGAATAGAAAACAAATAGGTTTATAGAAAATAACCTGACAGGACTTGATCCTGCTCCTACGTATTCCCCGGTGCAATGGGAAACTCAAGGCTTACGTAGTTCTGGTTTGAAAATTACCTTTGACGGAGTGTTTTGAAAGGAGGTTTAAAGGAAAATTCATGATCCACCTGCACAGAGTCGAAGGCAAGCGAAGGTTGCACGACGACCTATATGATTCTCCAAACATCAAAAGACAGGGTATGCTGCACTTTCAACTTTGGAGTTCATCGCGTGAGATCTTGAATCATTTGGAATTTTGAAAATTGTTGTTTAGAAAAGGAGTAATTTTGAAAAGATATGAAGAGGAAGATTCTTAATCCACTTGCACAGAGTCGAAGGCAAGCGAAGGTTGCACGACGACTCATATGATTCTCCAAACATCAAAAGACAGGGTATGCTGCACTTTCAACTTTGGAGTTCATTGCGTGAGATCTTGAATCATTTGGATCTTTGAAAATTGTTGTTTAGAAAAAGAGTAATTTTGAAAAGATATGAAGAGGAAGATTCTTAATCCACTTGCACAGAGTCGAAGGCAAGCGAAGGTTGCACGACGACTCATATGATTCTCCAAACATCAAAAGACAGGGTATGCTGCACTTTCAACTTTGGAGTTCATTGCGTGAGATCTTGAATCATTTGGATCTTTGAAAATTGTTGTTTAGAAAAGGAGTAATTTTGAAAAGATATGAAGAGGAAGATTCTTAATCCACTTGCACAGAGTCGAAGGCAAGCGAAGGTTGCACGACGACTCATATGATTCTCCAAACATCAAAAGACAGGGTATGCTGCACTTTCAACTTTGGAGTTCATTGCGTGAGATCTTGAATCATTTGGAACTTTGAAAATTGTTGTTTAAAAAAGGAGTAATTTTGAAAAGATATGAAGAGGAAGATTCTTAATCCACTTGCACAGAGTCGAAGGCAAGCGAAGGTTGCACGACGACTCATATGATTCTCCAAACATCAAAAGACAGGGTATGCTGCACTTTCAACTTTGGAGTTCATTGCGTGAGATCTTGAATCATTTGGATCTTTGAAAATTGTGAAGAGAAATCTTAATTATAGACATTTAACTTTGGTACTGGATACTGCAGGTTATGGAACCATATGTGAGAGCTTTTTAATTGAATGCTTAAGCTTATTTATCAGGGATACTAATCTGGATTTTTCCGTATGCAGTCCAGTAGGCCTAACGCTTAATGGGGTTTCCGTAAGTCCGAATGTCTCTATTGGCCTTGACTGAGAGCAGCTAAGGAGGCTTACCCTTTCCTTAACCATTCTTGGCCTTATGCAGAACATATTAATTTCCATGACATTCTTAGTAACACATGTTTGAAACCACTGGCCTAATGTAGGATTTATCCAGTTCCTGAGTCCAAGAACTCAGAAATTAGTGATTTTGCTGCTATAACAGGTTAATGATCTTAGAATAGGAATCCATTTGTCCTAATGGCCTGCTACTTCCTATTCTGTGTATGGGGTTTCAAACGTCCTAAGTCAGGTTGCAGTGATCAGAAACCCATATGTTCATAGCTAGGTGACATGATATCAGTGTTATCGAAAGTCTGTCCATAAATTCAATGCAGGGCTGTGAGACAATAAGTCTCACCTAGGGAGACCTGGTTAGGGGACACACCCTGGTTGGCCAAAGCCTTAGATACAGACAATGATTTCTGCAGCTAAAGTAGGAGGCTTTGTTTTTACAAATCTGATTTCAGAATAGACTTACCAACATTTGAGGCCTAAATTCTGATAAATGGAGGCCTATAAATGCATGCTGCTGAATCCTGAACCTAGACAAAAAACTAGGTGACCGAATCTGAACCTGTACAAACAAACCTGAAACTCAAACGAGAATAGGGCCCAGGCTGCTCAACTAGATAAGATCAATTTTGTTGCAATTGATCTCTACTTACTCAAGTCAAAAATCCTTAGTGGTAAGAACGGCCAACCTGATTTTTGGTTCTATATTCAATCTTAAGTTTTGTTAAGGTGATCAAGGATTATCTGTTTGTGACTAAGTACCAAGATGAGACTAAGCATCTAAGGTTTGTCCTATCATCTAAACCCTCAGTATTCCTTACAAACTTTAATGCAAGGCTCCTACCCCTGCCATGCTCTGAAGCTAGAGCCATTGATCTATTGTCTGGTTTAGACTTCTACTATAGGTGTGCAGGTCTGAGAATATGAGGTCATTATGCCTGACAACTCTTTTCTGCCTGACAACTCTTCTCATTTAGTGTTCAATCAGTTTTAGATCCTATTAGCCTGATGCAAGTCATGTGCTTAACTAGTTCTTGGCCTGATTACTCTAGTATAGAAACTTGAAGTGAGCAGAATCAACATGTACCTAACAGGAATATTAGGCTTTAGCCTATGGACCTGGTTCCCTGCAAGTTGTTGACCTCGAATCAGGTTCTACCAGATATCTAGTATGGGAAAGCTAAACCATATCCAGATGTCCGGACATCTGCTTACAGGTCGTAGGCAGAATTCTGATCTAGTAGATTAAATCCAAAAGAGTGGCAGATTTCTAATGCCTAATTTACAGCTCAGACTTAAGCTTCAAACTCAAGGTTCTACATTAGAGGAGGTAGATGAATCTATTTTGTAGGCCTGATTCATAGATTGGTTTCAGATACAGGCTGGAATCTCCAGGGGTCCTATTATTGTCTAAACACAGTATTGGCTACAAATACTAGAGCTGTGACTCATTGGAAACCCATTCCAGCCCCTGGTTCATAAGAAGATAGCTGTCATGACCAAATGACAAGGCTTACAGTGACTTAAGTCGTCAGGTGGTGAGCATTTTTATAGGCCAATTTGATCAGGGAGTTTGCAGGTTCCTGGGTATTTCTGAAATCAGCCTAAGACTAAATTCTATTCAAAATTTCTAAACTGAGCCCCTAGCTTTGAGTCTCTATATTTTCAAAACAAAACTAAACCAAAACTAAACCACAAAGGATTAGAATCAAATCAGAAATAACCCAATTCTCAATCTTTGTGGTCATGTGTGTACTGAAAAAAATCAAGTCAATATCTGCAATATCAAAGCCATTACCCAGATTTCTATGGTTTTCAAACCTGTGACTATTGTTGATCCATGACCTATCTTGTTGGCAGGGGAATGCTACCTAATATATTAGGCTTGCTATTATACCAACTTTGGCTCTAAATACATATCTGTTCAGTAATCAGCTTCTATTATAGTCCAGAATTAAAGCTTGAGACTCGGGATCTCAAGTTGGTTACTTCTCAGGCCATTCGCTCAGAGGAAACCACCTAATTTGTGAAAAGTACATGGTCTCTAAGCCTGCATCAGATGCCTGACTTGGTTTTAGTTTCAGTGACTCAAGGTTGGAGCCTTAGTGGCTTGCTGTCCTAGACTTGGGCAAGGATCCTAAATTTGGTCAACCCCAGCTGACTGCCAACTTTGATTGGTGACTGGAACTTCTAGGTATATGCCTAATTGGCTCCTGATCAGAATAGCCCTTTGGTCCTTAAGCCTGACAGTAGTTCAGAACCTTAGTGGCTTGCTATCCTAGGCCTGGACAAGGATTTTCAATTAGGGTCTGCATCCAGCTGAATCAGAATTTGGTTGGTCAACCAAGCTAACTGCTGATTTTGATTTGATCTTCCATTACCTAAATCTCTGAAATTTTGTTTCCCCTTGACTTTTCTTTTCCCAAGATTTGTTCCTGCTTTCTGCTATGGCTATGCCCAGATTCTACCCCCAATTCAAACTACTTTGCCTAGGGTATGTGATCTAGAGTCAGAATAGGTATTGTGGTGATCCTAAGAAAAGAAACTTGCTACCCAAGTTGGCCTAAAATGGTTCATTTCTGCACAGGCTAAAGATCTTTGTATATGAATTTGTCTCAGGACTATCCCAAACTATCATGGCCCCTATCTGCCTATGTCATGTACTAAGATTGATTTTTGGACCATGATGCAGACTAATGCATGTTTGATAAAGATCTGCTGTTATAGCAAATCTAATGGCCTAAGTGCTGTCATAGCAGAATCTAATGGGTGAGCTAAAACCTGTTTCTATGCTGATAAACACTGGACCTTGGTGGATCTAGGTGCTGATGTAGCTGTATCAAACCAAAGCCTGGTCAAAGACCCGTGGTATTGAATCCTAAACTGCATGAGAAAAACACAGTTGTGACTACTCTCCCTTACAGACTCCCAGATTGACCACAACTAGGAGGAGTTACAAAGGAAGTTCTCAGCATTGCAACTTTCTGACAGAAACAGGACTGGACTTGAATGCAGTATCAGTACTGGACTCATGGAGTTCACAAAGCCGCTCCATTACTTTGCATTGAGCACAACCTAAAACTCATTAAGCTCAAAATTGTAGTGAACCAATGCAATTGGTCTGTTTTGAATTAAGCCAATTTGCTAACTAAATCATCTAAATCTAACAGGCATAATGCAATTTTTTTTATTGCCTTATGATAGGCTATAAGACTATGAGCTTTGTTACCTGTTAACCGTATTTCTCTCTTATTAGAGCTTCTCTTAAATCAGCATAGATATTGTTTTATCTAGGTTTGATTGATGGCCTAGACCTAATTGACACCTGGTAGCATAGGTCTAAAAATGCAACATCCAATGGCCAAATGCTGCAGAACCTCCAGTCCTGTTACATGATTCTAAATGCACTCATAAGTTGCATAGCTTCCTTCTTATTGGCCCTTGTTTAAAGCCTGGTTGGTTTTTGATTTAAATTGTTTTTGTACATCCAATCATTCTTATTTAAGAACACATGGTTGGGCCGCCTATAGACTCAGCTGCAGTTAGTTTTTCAGCAGACACTAGACTGTTATTGGGCAAACTCAGGGTTATTAGAACTATTTAAAACCAGAACCTCATTGTTCTACTCCCCTAGAATTACTTCCAACTTACTCAGTGTCAAATAGAGATTGTATTTGGCTGTTTAGGAATTAATTCCTTACTTGTCATGGCTGAATTAACCCTTGGAGATTAACAGAAATCTAAAACCTACAGACCACCCATGGGAACAAATCCATACTCCTGGTATTGACCTGTGTTTGGCCTAGAGTGAGTAGTGGAGTGGTTGCCGTCACAAAGCTCAGACAGCAGCCCTGGCGTTTGGTATATCCCACTATTCTTCTTCTTACTTCTAGGCTGACGTATTCCTATAACTACTGGCACCAAAGAAACTAGCAGACAAGAGGATGCTTGAGGATGAAATTCTAAAGTTTGTAGAGATGAACATATTCCTGATATACTTCCAGGAGCTGAGTCCTCAGAATAGAGATATCACAACAATTAAACACAGTAATCTTCACTAATTTTTCGAGAGCTTCAACCTCACATGAACCTAGAAACCTTAACTAACACATGCACTTTGACTAACAATTATGAATCAAGAACTAAAACAGGCAATGCAATTATCGCAACATCTGAATTTCATAGATTCCAAGTTCAATCATAACAGGGAGAAGACAAAAGAACGAAATTGCGCAGATTCGAGTGAGAAAAATGAGAGATGCAGCCTAACCTGTGAGTATTGAACCAAAATGAGAAGACGTTCGTGACTATGCAGAAAAAATTGGTAGAGCAGTGACGGCAAACCACCAGAACCAGAATCAATTTAGTTTCACTCGCAAAAATCTCAAAGAAGAGAGAAAGCTCCTTCTCTACTCGTGAATGAAGAAGATTTTGGAAAGAATCCAAAGCAGCAGAGAGGAAATTCCGCGAAAATTCCTTCAAGAAGAATTCTCTAATCCCCAAGAAGAATCCCCGAAAGTTTGAGTAGCTGAAGAAAACCCAGAAAACTCAGAGAGAACTCCCGAAAATGTCCTTTTCCAAAAAATGTCCTTTTTTTGGTGCCAAAATGTCTCTCTCTTCAAATTTCTAAAGATTACCTTTATACCCCTAGCTTAACCATGGTCTCTTAACCCTTTGGAAGTTAATTTCTACTCTAGCCTAACTAACTTTATAACTAACTCCTAACTGAATTTTGTTTGTTTCCTTCAATTCTCTAACTAACTAACTCTATTTGCTCATTTTTTAATTTCTGCAACTCCTTCTCTTTTCTTTGGACTATGTGAGCTTTTATTCTCTAAAGTTATTTAGTAAATTAATTAATTAAGGAAAATTTTTACCCGGACAAAAATTGGTGCTCACATACCTATTATAATTTTTTTATATTTTACAATAAACATAAATAATATGATTAAATTAACTTTTAAAGAACATAAATCATATGACTTAATCAAATTAAATAATATAAATATTTATACCCAAATTAAATTAATAATTCAAACAAATTCTCTCCATATTTTTATGTTTCTTTTTATTCCTATATATTAGTACATACTTTAATTTTAAACCAATTATCTCCCACTATTTTCATTCAAATTATTTTTTAATTTGAACTAATTATCTTCTAATTTACATGTATATATATATATATATATATATATATATATATATATATATACACATTATAAATTTAAATATATATTTCTTAAATATTTACACTTCCATTGGTACACATTACTTATTAAGTCATATTGTTATCATCAAATTCAAAAGATTAATATTTAAAATTATAACATATAATATGTTTAAATTTGAATTTAAATTTTATAAGTAAATATTAGGAGATAATTATCATGAAACTGAAATTTAATTTGAATAAAGATAGTGGGGATAATTATTTCTGAATTTAATATATATATATATATATATTGGTATATAAAGATAAACATATTTTTAATTTATTGAAAATACTATTAGAAATTATAAAGAGATGTCAAGAAATGATTAATTTTAATTAAAAATTTAATTTGGAAATAGATATTTAATTATATTAGTTAATTTGATTTAATATATTATTTAATTTTTTTGAAAAAGAAAAGAATAAATAAATAAGAATGTGTGATATAAAAAATGTAAAAAGTATAAATAGATAAATAAATAAACAATAATATATGATATAAAATGTGTAGAAAGTATAAATGAATAAATAAAAATGTGACAGGATGTGTGAAAAGGATAATTTTGGAAGAAAAAAATAGTATAAAAAAGATTTGGGGCATGTCCGAACCCAGTTTAAAGTCCAACTCAATTTCACGATCGAAGGTTAAAACAATACCTTCACCAAAAAAATAAAAGATTAAAAATCTCATGATGAAAAGAAAAATTAAAAAGGAAATAAAATACTGCATAAATTAAAAATATTAAGCATATAACCTGTGAAAAATAATTTTATACTTACCTATATATATATATATATATTTAAAATTGACTAACACCCAAAGAATTACAAAGTATAGGGCTTTCAGTGATTGTTTGACGAATGAAAATTGATATTTTTGGACGCATTGTTCATTGTTTCTGGATGCATGGTTGGGTCCAAACTCTGGCATGTAAACCTGCAGCAAAGTGAAAGTAGTAAATAGTACTTATGTTCGTGATCCATTCACAAATGATTACGCTTAAGCTATTTTTATTTAGAAGTAGACATACATAAATTATTTAGACTTATAAATGTTCACGCAAGTTCTTCTCTCTGAATTTACACAAATTTTAAATGGAATCTTTCTATACAACTTGGGCTTATTATAG
Organism: Canavalia gladiata; assembly: GCA_037954105.1. NCBI lineage: Eukaryota > Viridiplantae > Streptophyta > Magnoliopsida > Fabales > Fabaceae > Canavalia > Canavalia gladiata. The sequence goes on from CM075659.1 coordinate 2,329,560, forward strand.
AGAGGTTGGGTCAGATGGCCTGGTTCTTGCAAGGTTCAAAGATCCATATTATACAACAAGCTAGATCGACACGATCCAAATCCAAGTGCATGCTTGGGTCATGCTAATCATATCAAAGTTCCACAACCCCAAAACAAAAAAAAATGTCAAAATTCCCAAATTTTCAGGCCTTTCCACCAACACTAACCAGTAGACTTCGGTTCTAACTAGTTAAATAAATTCTAGTACACATCAACAACTATTTTGTATATTATATATATGTATTTCAAAACTAGATAAAATTTTAAAATATATAAAAATATTATCATTTTCAAATAATTAAAAAAAGTAAAATACGGTTAAATATTTCTTAAACGATCAAAGAATAAATATTTTATTTTATTATGTAAGAATAAATTAAAGAAGTAAAACTTTTAAAATTGAGAAAAAATTGAAAATAAATTATGTGAATTAATTTAATATGGTATCTTAAAAATAAAATTTATGAATATAAAATTTAAAGATGTAAAAAGTTAAGTTTAAATATAATAGATCGTTGATCCTACAATAGATTAACTGTGAACATAAAAATATCACCTCATTAATAAATAAATAATAATATGTTAGGAACTAACTAATAAATATATTTAAAAATATATTAGGAACTAAATAATAAATTATATTAAAATATATGAGAATATCTAAAAACATCATCATATTATATTATAAATTATTTTTTATATATTTTTAGATAATTTAAGGGTACTAATTTTCATTTAATCCTATAAAAATTTAGTGTATTTATTATTTAATTAATTACAATATAACATATTTTATTATTTAATTTAAAAATCAAATTCTATTAAATAAGTTTTTAGGATAAATAGAAAACCTAAACTTAAAAGGTAATTTAAGATATAGTAAGATATTTTAAATATGTTCATATATTCTGAGAGGTTGTAAGTTTTTATTTAATTTCTTACAATTTAAGATACTTCAAATTAGTATATTTATTAGCAAATCCTTAATATATTATTATTTATTCATTAATAAAGTGACACTTTCTAGTTCATTGTCGATCTACGTGTAAAATGGATAATGAACTATTGTATTTAATTTTATATTAATAATTAGATAAGTTAAAATCAAGTTTTTAATTTATTAAAGAATATATAAAAGAATTAATACATTAATAAAACTTTATTAAAAATCCTAGAACCTAATATATTGATAGTATTAAAAATTATAATTTTTAATGAAAATTTATTATTTACTAAAGGCACATGCTTGAGAAAATCGAATTAAAATTGCTAAAATTTATGAACATCAAATTTTAATACCTGCCTCTTATATACCTAAGAGAGGCAACACCATCATAAGAGATGAGATTCTACTGGTAACTCGCATCTTTATCTAAACACTTAAAAAAATTGTGCACTCCGAATTGGATCAACCTCCCCAAAAAAAAACTCATGTAAAATTCAGCAACTATGCACATCAATTATGTTTTTATTTTTATTTTTCTAACATTACTAGTCCTTTTCTCCCCTAATCCTTCTATATTGACTACAACTTGCTAACAAAAAAGTTTAGTTCATCTCGTTTCAATAAATAGTGTAAAAAATAACCCAGAGGGTCAATAAGCAAACATTTGTAAGGTGGTGTTCCAATGTTAAATGTTATGATGGGGTATGAATGATTTACAACTTGTTTGATCTTTTAAATTTGGTGGTTTGGTGTTGTCGCAGATCATAATTTAGATAATTCTGTATAATAAATTATTAACCCTTCTTCTCAAAGCATGATGAGCTGAAGGGCGTTTCAGTGTGATTTCTGAATCTCGAATTTTGCATAGCATTGATGTATTTTCTTGTGAAGAATAAAAGCTTTATGACAACATAGTAGCATATGAAGGCATGATTGTATTGACAATATCTCTCGTGTCTTTTGGACATGCTGACAAGTGCATGTGTGAAGTACCTGATTTCTTGAGGCAGTGTTTCTTTTTCTTGATTTGGCCAGTTATCTATCGTTCTTTGTTGACATGTTTGGTCCCTCCCTTTTGAAGTTCACAACGAGGATCATGTCTTGTTTCATCTTATCTTTTGTTGGATAAATTTTTGGAGAACAGATCAAAAGTTGTCTTTAGTGGGCATGCTATGCTATGCTATGCTATGCTATCTAGCTGCTTTCAACAATATGTCTTACAAGCAATGGATTCTGTTGTGTTGTGAAGAAGATGAGCAGAATTGATGCTGCCAGAGAAGAATACAGTCACTGAGAAAGCAACTTCTGCTAACCTCTCCATACCCATCAGCACATTCTTGATGAGGAAAGCAAAGAATAGGTATACACCTTTTTTCAGGTCCTTCAGTTTATGATGCTTCAACGTGGCAACCCATCCTAGAACCTCCTATATCAGAAGCTAATTCTTTGACGTGGCATCCCTTCTGTGGCAGATCAATGCAATGCCCTTTTCTGATGGGATCTTCCCCTCTTTAGGAAATAGTAGATGCAATCAATGTTTTTTGGTATAAAGATGGACATGAAGCCACTTCGACTTGTTAAGATTCTAACTTTAATTAATTATGCTTGTTTCATTATTAATTAAAGATTCTCTCATTTTCACGCCTACTTTCTAATTAAGTTCACAACATTTTCCTGATTTAAGGACATAAAAAAAAATTGGTATTGCATATGATCTTTTCTTATTTCTTTTGGTTATGTTATGTTGGTAATAATGATTCTGCATGGTCTTGGTAAACATCTATTTTCATCTCTTAATAAGTACCCCACTTATGTACATATATACACTTCAACAGTTTGGATAGGTATTTTTTCTACAATTGGCTGAGAAATATAAATTAGACTAATATCTTATTGCTGATGTAAATGGTAGTAAGGGTAGGGAATGATGATTGTCCACGTTGGGATCCTTATCAAGATAGGAGATAGATAGATAGTATAAGAGAAGGGAAAAAATAAGGCACAATCTGCCAAACTTGAAAATGATTGAGAAACAGATTCTGATCCCCTTCCACCCACTCAAAACATAGACTCTTTACAAAGAAGTAGATGTGATCATACACATGTAAAAAGGAACAATGTTATTGGAGGAAAAGGGAAGGAGGAGAGGGTGTGTAGTTGTATGAAAAAAGAGAGGCGCACTCAAGTGAGGAAGGGATGGGAAGGGGGTTGAATTAGTCCTTTCACTTGAGTAAGTATCTCTTCTCCAACACTTATTTCTCCTTTAAAACATTTTGCTTTCCTGAAATTGTAGAGAGGGACATGATGGACCACTAAGGTGCATGCCAAAATTCTTATGTCAATCATTGGGAATTTTTCTCTCTTGTTTTGTTTCCCTCTTTGGTCACTTGATGATTCCCTTATTCATTATTCTCTCTGCACCATACATTACCACAGTAACATGGTCTTGTTCTGTCCAGGTTTTGCTAATTTTACATGCATACACAGAAGGCAAAACATTCAAGAAGAGAGCAACTGGAGTACTATGTGAAATATGTTGTAGCCCTTGAGGCTTGCCTCTATGTTGCTTGATCAAAACAACAAAGATTACTGTAACAAAAATAGGAACTAGAAGAACAAATTGTTTGTTGAACGCTGTTAAATTTGAGGCTGCGCTTTCACCCATACCATCACATTCAACTTGTTGGTTAAAGTGCAATGACCACTAGTGTTTTAATATTCCATTCGGAACAATAAACAATATGCCACGTGTCCCGTAGATATCCTCTGTAGAGTGAAAGCAGTTGACTTTGTTCATACTCAAGAGGTCCTCTTTTTTTAACAGAAATATACAACTTCTTTTCTTTTACACCTATATCATGTTTGTGTGCCCACACAAGTCTATATGCTTACATGAGAAATTCTTGGGTGAAATAGGTCCATTTACATTCAAATGCACAAATACCATTCAAGAAGATACTCTTCCCCCTAGTGCTAATGAAGTGCCCCTTTTTGCTTGACACAAAAATTCACTTTCAGATGTCAAAAGAGAATGCATGCAGGGCAACATTAGAATTTGTAACCAGCCCCACCCCTCAATGATGAAAAGGAAAAGGTGAAGCTTTTTGTCTCATGCTTCTCACTTCTTAGATCCTAGACACCTCACCTTTTCTCTTTGCTATAAAATCCACCCTTTCCTCCCCCACCACCTCCATATCATGCATTCTCACCCCACCTTTCAATCACAATAACTTCCTCCCTTTGTTCTCGCTTCACATTTTCTTCTAATGGAGAGAAACCAATCCCGCAGACAGGTTGCTGCTATGAAACAATCCCTCTTTGATCAGGTTCTTCCCTCATCCTTCCTAATAGTTCTTTATATTCTTCTCATATGTATCAACTTAACTTTATTTTATTACAAAACGCCACAAGTTATCTTCATTTTTTTAAGTTTGTGCACCAATCTCATTCATTAGAAGATGCATAAATATATGATCAATTGGTAGCTAATGAAAATTACATATTCAAATATGCTCATTGCATCAATGTCCAGATTACCCTAGATCACATGAACAGGAAAATTGTGTGTATTTCACAAGGAAAACACCTTGCATTGGAACTAATAACAGATAATGGAGGCTTCCTTCAATATTGTTGCTGTCAAACACAAAAAAATCCACACTTTCTGATGGTGGCATTTTAACATTGGAATCATTGGAATGCATATGTAGAATTATAGATTATGCAATGCTCTGCTAACATTTCAATGATGGATTTTAACATTCTCTGCAGGGATTATTGGATGAACAGTTTATCCAACTGGAAGAATTACAGGATGATGCTAACCCTAACTTTGTTGAGGAAATTGTGACTCTTTACTATCGTGATTCATCGCGGCTTATCTCAAACATAGAGCAGGCTCTGTAAGTTATTTCATTTCATCATTCTTTGTATTTCTTGGCTTTCTCCTTTTTTTTTTTAAATTTAATTTTTATGTATAAAATTAAATTGGTTCGTTTTTGTGCTTGCAGCAAGGAAAGGAACCCTCTGGATTTTAACAAGCTGGACACACTTATGCATCAGTTCAAAGGAAGCAGCTCAAGGTAAATATAGAATAGTCCAAAATAAAATACCAACAATAATTAATACTGTCATTGTTTACTAATGTTATTTTTATAATTAATTAACTATAATAATAAGTTGAGGGAAATCATTATTGAAAAGTATCCCTAGGAACATTTTGTGTTGGCTTTATCACAGCAAAGAATCCAAATTATTTTAATTCACTTTTTTGTTTTGTAATGGGTTGCAGCATTGGAGCCAAAAAGGTGAAAGCAGAGTGCAATTTGTTCAGGGAATATTGCAGGGCAGGAAATGCAGAAGGGTAATCTATCTTTCATACAAACTTCCTAATCCTTAACAACCATAACTATCATTTTCCTTAATGGTCCTTTCTTTTCAGTCTAAACTCTAAATTATGGCACATAATTGAAGGCTTAATGAATTTGATATATGCAGAACATGAATAAAGAGGGTTGTTTCACTTAGTCCAATTTGCAAATTTTCCTAAACAATGATGGTAGTGTTGTTGTTTGAATATATGCAGATGCATGAGGAGTTTCCAACAATTGAAGAAAGATTATGGTGCACTGAGGAAGAAACTTGAAGCTTATTTTCAGGTGGGTAAAATATAGAAAAGTGGAGTTGTATGCATTGTAAATTTGGTAAACTAATGTTTATTTCTTTTGTGCAGTTGGTTAGGCAAGCCGGGCCCCAGGAAGCAGCATGTCGCTCCAAATGAAGACTTGTTGAAAATATGCATACGGCTAATGTAAATTGGTGAATTTTGTAACATAAAAAATATGTACATTCACCACATGAAAGTGATGTTTGCCCTTTTCAGATATTTCGTTTATAAATATAAGTTTTGTTTTCAAATGTTACTGGAATCTTACTATTTCATTTTATGTGTGTGGGCTATTGATATATTTCAAAATATAATTTATAAAATTATTAAAATAATTCATAATATTGATTACGCCGAGGCTTTAGGAATTATTAAAACTTAGATACACATTGTGATTGTGCTTTTTTCGACAAATTATTCAAGTACAAGCTAGAGTGTTGGACCGTAATCGAGTATAAAAATAATAGAACTCAGTATAAATAAACGCATGAAAGTATCTTCCCAATCGCAATAGTAAACAGTAACATATAGGTCAGCAATTAAATGTGTTGTTTTTCATCCAATTGATTCAAATATCTAGAAAAAAAATATATTTGTTTTTTTTAAATCAAAAGATACTTAGACACGATATTAATATCTGACTAAACATTTGAAATAGAAACTGTTTATAGCATAACGCATTCTATCTTTACAAAGAAATTAAAAATTTTACATGAAGAATCTAATGTGACGAATATGGGGATGGAAGTAAACAAGGTCGTCCGATAGAGAACTATGGCTCGGCTCGTTTAAAACCTAGTTAAGTTCGGCTCGTTTAATAAATAGATAGATTCAGACTTATTAAAAAGTCTTCTTAGATAAACAAGCAGGCCTAGGCTTATAAAAAAAGCCAATTTAACTTATTTAGGGGCCTATTTATATATTATATATTATATATTTATATTTATTTTAATATATTATATTTCTATAATATTTATTTTATATTTTATTTACATAATATTAATATATATATATATATATATATATATATTTTAGGTCTATTTAATGGTCTTTTTATCTTGTAGGCTTTAAGTTTGTAAACTTTTTTAATTAATTATTTATATAAGTTTTAAGTTTATTTATTGATTTTTTTTATAATATAGGCTTTTAAACAGGTTTGCAGGCCTTACAGGCTTGCAGGTCTTGTAGGCTTTAAATCAGGTCAGGCCTTGACAGAAAAAAGAGCGATAACAGGCGCAGACTCAGGCCTCAGAATTTTTAAACAGGCCAGACTTGAACATTCAAAGTCTAACTCGGCTCGGCCTACTTCCATCCCTAGATGAATAGAACCAAATGATTTAATTATACACTTGTAAATGACTCATTTATTTTTGTAAGTTATATTTAAAATTTAAAATTGACTTGATTAAAAATTCTAATGATTGAACTTAATTCATTAGCTTGTTTGTTATTTATTTATTTATTTTATTAATTTTTTATTTGAATGTAATTTTTTAAATTAATTAAATATTTAATAGAAATTTTTATGTTAAAATTAAAATAGTATTAAAATATTTTTATAATCATAAAAATAGATTAAAATTAACAATAAAATCTTCTAAAACAAAAATAATGAATTTCTTTATAATTGTTATTTATTTAAAATATGATTTTTTAAAGTTTAAATTAGATAAATGATGTAAACAAAATTAAAACTTTTCAAATCAATATAATAAAAATTAATAATATTGCAATTGTTTAATGCGCGTACATGCATCTACATTTACCTTTATAATTTGTTAAAAAATTTTATATTTTTTTAAAATTCATCTTAATAAATTTTAGAATCAAATTTATTATATAAATAATCATATAATAATTTTTTAAATAATAAAAAAATTAATTAAGTTAATTGATAAATTTATATTTAATGATATAATATATATATATCTCATAATTTATTGATATAAAATATTAATTTAATATTTATATTAATTTAATTTTTTATAAAATATAAAATTTATCAATTCAACTGTTAAATTATGTTATAATATTTTAATGATGATGTATATAAAATTTTAAAAAAATTAAATATTATTAATATTCATATATATTTATATATTTAATTAATATATTAAATATTAAAATAAAATTATATAATAAAATATATATTAATTTTATTTTATAAAAATTTTATATATAATTTATTTGATAAAAATTTAAAATTTTATTTAATTAATAAATTTTATATTTTATAAAAAATTATTAAATTGATATATGTTAATGTTTAATGATTATATATATATATATATATATATATTTATGAATAAAAAAAAGTATTGTATGATTTTTTTTATTCTAAACGAATGATGATATTATTTGGTACACTTGCTCCCAATCCTAATTCTAACAGTATCATATTAAAATATCTGCTCATCTGTAATTGGATCACATCTGATATGAAATACATAATTTTGTTCTAGAATTCTAGAATGGGATAATGTGTCACTGTCGTTTAAATATTAGAAATGTCTTTTCATGGAATCAACGATTTGCTTCACTTTTCTTTCCCGTAACTTATTCCTTCTATAATATGTATTAACAGTATTATGAAAGCATGGTAATAACAAAGGAATGAAAGATTTTTTTAATCATATATATACTGCTCGTATTTATATGCTTTAGTGGCCGTAAGCAAACTTTTTGCCTCTCATTCAAGGATAAATTCTTTGTCTCATGCGATGCCCAATATCGTTATTTTTTTTTTTTGGGGAATTTTGTTAATTTAATTTCCTTTTGCTTCCAATCAACGCTTGTTTGTTTAGCTTTGTCCTTCCACAAATTATCAAAAATTAATCGCTTTCCAAACATGGAATGAAAGTAACTCTTGGTATATTCAGATTATAATTTGGAATTCATGTAAATTAAATTTGATAAACGAATAATATGTTTGACATAATAATAATTGAAAAAAAAAATTCTACATATAAAAATATCTTACACTTAATTACATTTTCAAAATATAAGTATCATGACTCATATTGATTGTATTATAATATAAATTTACATATCCAAACCTATTTTATTTATACTTAAAAAATTGTTATCAATAAATTAAACAATAATTTATAAACTATATAATTAATGTAAGCAAACTAAAGTTCCCTTTAATATATGTGCCTTAAAGTGTGTTTAATTTATACTATTTGAGGTGAAACAAAATTGATCCAAACATTATTCACTATAAAAAATCATCCTGATATGGGTTGGTCGAGAGCACACGGCATCTGCTAATTTGGTATATGTCTCATATTGAAAGAGAGGGGAAGGGGGAGACGGTGGAGAAGTTCTAATTATTCTTTCTTCTTTCACATCCAATTACCTTTACTTTTTTAATCCCATTTTCAAACAGTTTCCATTTACGTGGCTCTACTAATGATGGCACGAGAATAGCTGATAATAAATAAATAACAAAGTATTTCTTATTATACTGCCACTTAACCACAAAAATATTCATTTCATAACATAAATAGTAATTTTAGAGTGTCATGTTTGTGTTTAATGAATTATATATATATATATATATATCAATTTTTTTTAAGAATAATTTATACTATTGCTACTTTTTTCGATAATTATTTGTAAAATAAAATTTAAAAAATTTAATTAATATAATGATTATGTATGTATCGAATTATAAAAAAAAATAAAATTTACAAACATATAATTTTATAGATAAAATTTTTATTAATATCTTAAGAATTATATTTATAAAATTAATATTATTTAATATTTAATTTTATAAAGTTTTATAAATTTAATTTAAATAACAAAAAAAGTTTAAATTTGAAAGTTGGATTTAATTTATATTTAATAACAAGTTATCAAATAAAATAATTTTAATATAAAATATTCTTAAAATAAGTTGATTTATTTTATATATATAAACTAATAATACAACATTATTATTTTAAAGTAAAATTAATAAATTTAAGAGTATTCATTAAAATTGTAACATATGCAGCTTAAATGAAAAATTTATTTTTTAATTTTAATTTTATTATAACAAAGATGTAATTCCTATGTGTGAGTGTGTTAAGATGAGGATAAGCTAGATAATTTAATGGGAGCTCAATGCAAAGAATAAAGTTTATTTTAAATTAAACTTATTTATTAAATAAATGGGATTAAGGTTGTTTAAGCTTGTTTGAGTGAAAAAAGGGAAAAATTTAGGTTATTTAAAAATAAATATAAATAATAATATTTATTATTATTATCTTAATATCATATATTTATTAGTTTATTTAAGAAACTTATACCCATTGCCTTACATAACAATTATTAGATTATTTGAAAGTAGGTTTAAAAGCTCTTCAAAAAATCTTATTATAAAATATATTTTAAATAATAATTTTTAATTTATTTTAAGAATTTTTTACAGTTATTTTATTTAATAGTTTTTAAATAATTCAAATATTTAATTGTTTAATTAAAAATTTATATCATTTAGATTAAGATTATAAAATTTTTAAAAAAATTATTAAAAATGTTAATTTAACATATATTAGAAGAGATATAACATATGTTAAATTAAATTTATTTAGCATTAAGTATAAAATATTTTTAAATTTTATAATAAAAAATTCAAACTTAAACTTCATATTATAATTTTTTTGGATTGATAAAATCATAAAATTCAACAATTTAACAAAATATTAAATAAAATTATTTTAACAAAATTATTCTTCAAATAAATTAATCTCAATTAAATTTTAGACAGACATTTAGGTTACACTAAACAATTAAGATGAACCTTTTTTTACAAGAAACATTTAAAATAACTTATTTACTATCAATCCAAGCATATCCAAGTTAAATTCTCTAGACTGAACTGACTTATTTTTAGTCTGGTGCATGGATACGAGTTTCATGTAAATTGGATATTTTAAACATACCTACACATGTACTCCCCACAGATTTTTACTAGTAATGATCGTGTTTGAAGTCAAATATTTTAAATTGACAAAAATTTTAGTTTAGAATATTTTTCCATAATTTTTTTATTTAATATTCCATTTATTTTTCATTTTTAATTCTTGTGCAAATTAAAAAAGGCTAACATCCAAAATTAATAAAAGAGATCAATACATACACCTTTCTTTTCTAATTCGGTAATTCCTCTTCTTCGTCTTCATCTAAAATAAATTTTTATCCAAAATGAATTAAAAAACATTTTTTAATAACATCAGTTTGTTTTACTCATTTTAACTATTTAAAAGTAGTATTTTTATATAAAAATTTGATTATAATTTTTAATGTATAATTTTTTTCTTAAATATTTAAAATAAACTCTAAAAATTAATATTAACAGTTTTAAGGAATGAAAACAATGCATCAACGATAAACCCTTTTCTTCATTAATTTTATAAGGTACAGAATTAAACAGTAACATTAAATGGATTTGGGCTGAAAATGCGTCCACGTATTGTGTCAATTGAATGTTCTGCATTAATGTTCTCAATCAACTTTAATACGATGCTCAACTATGGCCCCCACAGTTCCGTACAGCCACTATTTCTTACGGCTAAATACTATTTAAAGTAAAAAAATAATAATCTTAATTTAAACCTTTTAATGGTGAGATTATCTTGCATTAAAGCGTCAGATTAATCTGTCACAAGATTCTTTTAATCTTTTGGTGAATTTTTAATTCTTTAAACTTCTCGAGAAACTAGCAAGATTAATTTTGATAAGTAGGGTAGGTCTTAAAATTTTAAACTTTTTGTTTAATATTATTGACTAAATATTTTTTAAAAAATTTATATGTATCCTCTATTAACTCAATAGGATCACGGTAGGTAAGAAAACTTTTTATTTCAATTTTTAGTACAACTGTATAATTAAAAATTAAACTCAAATTTTTTTAATTAAATTTAATCAACTTTGTCAATTATCAAATAATAATTTATAATTTTAAAAATGATGGTATAAATAAAAATTTAATTTTAATATATTATTAATTAATTAAAGATGATTGTAGATATAATTTTTAAAATAATTAATATAAAAAGAATAATTGCTAATTATACGATAATTTATAATTAGACAACAGTATATAAATTTTATAATATTAATATATTCTAATTAAATTTACAGATAAATCTCTAATAAACTCTCATCCAAGCCATTAAAAATTATTCTAGTGTTACCATAGCCCTCTTAATGTTCTAAACGAATCTATCTTGGTCTGTTAAAGATTCGTAAAAACAAGTATCACCACTCTTGTATTTTAAGTATTTTGGTAGACTATCTGATTCTTATGCCTTCTACTTTTACGAAAAAAATATTTAAGACTTTATTGTATAGTTGTAAAACTTGAATTAGTCACATCAAATTTTTTACCTGATGACACTCACCACGAAGTGTTCCCCAAATGAATTCGTCTTAAACTTTGTAAACGATTTGTTAAATAAGTATCATTACTCTTATATTTTAAGAGCTTGTTGAATATTTGATTTTTTTTTTTATAGAAAACTATTTAGGAATTTTATCGTATAATTATAAAATTGAATTAGTCATCCCAATTTGATGTTAACTCACTAGATAAAAAATATTCCACCTTTTTTCATTTAAGTTGGGGACCCATTTTTTTAACAAAAAACCTTTGAATAAGCACACACAAATACAATATGTTTAAAGGATTAATTACTAATATTTATTAATTTAAGTAATGATTTTTTAAAAATTAGATTTTAAATTTAAATTTTTAAATGAAAAAAATTAAAAGAACATTATTTCCTTGAAAAACTCTATTCATTTTTATTCATATTAATGAAAAACTTGGACCAATGTAATTTCTAGATCTTATATCACAAAAAAAAAAACCAAATTGCAGAAGGAAAATATACATATAACAATAAAATAAACATAAAACCTTTATATAATAGGAATTTTTTAACCTATAGTTAAAGAATTTCCTTTCAATAAAGTAGAAGTATTTAATCCATCAATTTGCGTATATCCAAGTGAACAAAATATAATATTAACGGTGATATAACAACATTTAAATGCACAAATACCATTTAAGAAGATACTCTTCCCCTAGTGCTTATGAAGTGGCCCTTTTTGCTTGAGACAAATTCACTTTCAAATGTCCAAAAGAGAATGCATGCAGTGTAACATTCAAATTTGCAACCAGCCACACCATTCAATAATGAAAAGGAAAAGGTGAAGCTTTTTGTGTCATGCTTCTCACTTCTTAGATCCTAGACACCTCACATTTTTTCTCTGCTATAAAATCCTCCCTTTCCTCCACCACTACCATATCATGCATTCTCACTTCACCTTTCAATCACAATAACTTCCTAATCCTCTCTTTTTTCTCACTTCACATTTTCTTCAAATGGAGAGAAACCAATCCCGCAGACAGGTTGCTGCTATGAAACAATCCCTCTTTGATCAGGTTCTTCCCTCATCCTTCCTAACACTTCTTCTATATTCATCTCATATGTTTCATCTTAACTTCATTTTATTGCAAAAACGCCACAATTTATCTTCATTTTTTTTTTCAAAGTTTATGAACCAATATCATTCATTATAAGATGCAGAAATATCTGGTCAACTTGGTAGTTAATGAAAATTACATGTTCAAATATGCTCACTGCATCAGAGTCCAGATTACCGTGATTGGCATTCTAACATTGGAATCATTGGAATGCATTTGTAGAATTATAGATTATGCAATGTTCTGCTAACATTTCAATGATGGATTTTAACATTCTCTGCAGGGATTATTGGATGAACAGTTTATCCAACTGGAAGAATTACAGGATGATGCTAACCCTAACTTTGTTGAGGAAATTGTGACTCTTTACTATCGTGATTCATCGCGGCTTATCTCAAACATAGAGCAGGCTCTGTAAGTTATTTCATTTCATCATTCTTTGTATTTCTTGGCTTTCTCCTTTTTTTTATTTAATTTTTATGTATAAAATTAAATTGGTTCGTTTTTGTGCTTGCAGCAAGGAGAGGAACCCTCTGGATTTTAACAAGCTGGACACACTCATGCATCAGTTCAAAGGAAGCAGCTCAAGGTAAATATAGAATAGTCCAAAATTAAATAACAACAATAATTAATACTGTCATTGTTTACTAATGTTATTATTATAATTAATTAACTATAATAATAAGTTGAGGGAAATCATTATTGAAAAGTATCCCTAGGAACATTTTGTGTTGGCTTTATCACAGCAAAGAATCCAAATTATTTTAATTCACTTTTTTGTTTTGTAATGGGTTGCAGCATCGGAGCCAAAAAGGTGAAAGCAGAGTGCAATTTGTTCAGGGAATATTGCAGGGCAGGAAATGCAGAAGGGTAATCTATCTTTCATACAAACTTCCTAATTCTCAATGCAGAAGGGTCCTTTCTTTTTTGTCTAAACTCTAAATTGCTGCAGTATATATAATGTAACTAATATTTCTGTTAAAGAGCCAGATCATGGCACATAACTAAAGGCTTAATGCATTTGATATATGCAAAACATGAATGAAGAGTGATGTTTCACTTGGTCCAATTTGCAAATTTTCCTAAACAATGATGGTATTGTTGTTGTTTGAATATATGCAGATGCATGAAGAGCTTCCAACAATTGAAGAAAGATTATGGTGCACTGAGAAAGAAACTTGAAGCTTATTTTCAGGTGGATAGGCTATAGAAAAGCAGAGTTGTATGCATTGTAAATTTGTTATACTAATGTTTCTTTCTTTTGTGCAGTTGGTTAGGCAAGTTGGGCCCCAGGAAGCAGCATGTCGCTCCAAATGAAGACTTGGTGAAAATATGCATAGGGCAAATAGAATTGGTGAATTTTGTAACAAAAAATATATATATTCACCACATGAAAGTGATGTTCACCCTTTTCAGATATTTCGTTTATAAATATAAGTTTTGTTTTCAAGTGTTACTGGAATCTTACTATTGCATTTTATGTGTGTGTGCGAGCAAACCCGATCCATGTGTGGGCTATTGACATATTTCAAAATGTAATTTACAATCTTATTTTTAAAAAATATTTCATCATATTGGTTACGTCTAGGCTTAAGGAATTGTTAAAACTTAGATACACATTGCGATTGTGCTTTTTTAGGCAAAACACATGAAAGTATCTTCCCAATCACAATAGTAAACAATAACATATAGGTCAGCAATTAAAATTAGTTATTTTTCATCCAATTGATTCAAATATCTAGAAAAAAGATTCGTTTTTTCTAAATCAAAAGATACTAAAACACGATATTAAATATCTGAAATAGAAACTGTTTACAGCACAACACATTGTATCTCTACAAAAAAAAAATATGTTAGATGAAGAATCTAAATGTGTCGAATAGAACCAAATAATTTAATTATACACCTGTGAATGACTCATTTATTTTATAAGTTAAATTTAAAATTTGAAATTGACTTGATAAAAAATTCTAATGTTTGAACTTAATTCATTAGCTTGTTTGTTATTTAGTTATTTTTCTTTATTAGTTTTTTCTTTGAATGAAATTTTGTAAATTGGTTTAATATTTAATAGAAATTTTTATATTAAAAATTTTAAAAGTATTAAAGTATTTTTATAATCATGAAAATGGCTTAAAACTAAAATAAAATCGTCTAAGATAAAAATAATATTTTTTATTTTTTTATTTATTTAAAATATAATTCTTTAAAGTTAAAATTAGATAAATGCTATGTATATAAAAGTGGTAAACAAAATTATGTTTTCAAACAAATATAATAAAAATATTGCAAATATTTAATCATTATCCTAAATTTCGGTAGCCGTTTGTCAACATCATGTAGCTTGATTTCACAAAATCTAAAGCAGGATTCGGTGACAGTGGAATTTTATTTTTTATTTTTTCAATTTGTGTAAACGTTTAAGATGGTCTAAGTGAATATCCAGTCTGAAGATTACAGATAGATTTATATAAATATAAATATACAGATATCAGGAGACTTTATAATTCATTTAAATGTTTTTTAGTTTTATGAATTTATATTTAATTGTTTTTATAATTTTTATAATATTTAAATAATATTCTTTGTTATTTTAATATAAAACTATTATTCTTTGGCTGTATAGTAGAAAACCATTATTTACAGTTTAAAATCATGTATATTCTGCCAAATTATTTAATGAGTTTTTTAAATTTAATAGTTTTACAATATGGTTTATTAGTTTTTTTTATTGTTGGTGATTATAATTTATTATTTTTATATCATTTTAGTATTACTTCAAATTTTCTATTACTATAATATCAGTTTGCTGTTGTTTTGGATTTTTGACAGTTTATTTTTTATTTATGACATTATGTTGCAATTATAGTTTTAAATATTATTTTATATTTTTTTCTCATTTTATAAATATTATAATTTTTAGTACTATTTTATAAGTTTTTAAATTTAATTCTTCAATAAAATTTTAAACTTGACTTATTAGAAATTTATGATAATATATTAAATTAAACTTAATTTTGATTAAAAATGTTCCATGAAAAATTTTAAAAATTAAATAATTTTATAAAATGTGAGATTATGATTTGAAGAGATTTTTTTAAGATGTTTATATTTTTGGTAAAATTAGATATTTTAAATGATAAATTTTAACTTAGTTTATAAAAAATTAAGAAAAAAATGAAAAGTTTAAAATAAAAGAAAATATACTAAATTTTAAATTAGAGTTTAATTATTTAAAAAATTACATATAATTTAAAATTAAAGAGACAAATAATACCATTAAACATCCTCAACAAATGATCGATTTTTGAAAAGATATAAAAGAATTAATAAAATAAACGACTGCGTTTTAAGGTTAATGTTTTCACAATATTTATTAACTTTCTTGAAATCACAAATAATCACAATATCTATTTTACGTTGTTATTTTATTGGTGTTATAATTACCACAGAAACTTTTTTCCCCCAAACTAAAGGAAAAAACCCTCCGATTTTGAGGAATGATCGCCTAAAAAGAAAAAGGGAAAAAGGCTTGGCGAAGGGTCGTAGAAATAATTAATAGCACAACACAACAGAAGCTGCATTCGTAAGCACAAAATTCACTGTATCCGTTTCTTCTGTATATCACATCACATCACCTCACCTGCTTCCACATCGTCGGGATTAGGGTTAAGAATTTGTTCTGCAATTTTGCGTCGTTTGCAATCGATATTACTTAAAGGTACACACGGGTTTACGACTCTGATTCGGATTCGGAACCCACTTTGATTTTGATTATTATTATTATTGTTATCCTTATTCTAGGGTTTAGCTCTGTTGAAGTTTAAGAAGAAGAAGATAACGGTAGCGAATTTTTGCTAATAAATTTGAGTTTGTAAGGAATGGCCTCGTACAGGCCTTTCCCTCCGCAATCGAGTCAAATTCAAAACCCTATTACCGGTGGGAATCATCAGTATAATCAAAATTGGGGTGCTTATGGAGATCCCTCTACTTCTTCATTCCCTCAAGGCCCTCCAAATCCAAATTATCACCAACATCATCAACACGTTCCGTATGCACCCCCTCCTCCTCCCAATTCTCACCATGCTCACTATCCATACCCCCCACCAGCACCACCTCCGCCACCGCCACCTGAAGCTTCATACCAGCCTCCACCACCTCCTCCTCCTCCTATGTATTATCCTCCTAATAGTCAGTATAACAATCAGCCACCTCCTCCACCACCGCCCCCTTTGTCGCCCCCGCCGCCACCTCCCCCTGTTTCACCTCCTCCTCCTTCAGCTCCCCAGGTAACTCAGAGCAATGACGAGAGGCGCTTCAAGGAGCCTTCCACCTCTGGCAGGCGCGCATATGAGCATTCCAATCATGGCATTGCTCACAAACAGCACAAGCAACCTGCAGGTCCTCCCGTGCCGGTGAAGAAGTTGAATGGGCCTCCTGGCAGGCCTGAGACCGAGGAAGAAAAGAGGTTGAGGAAAAAGAGGGAATTTGAGAAGCAAAGGCAAGAAGAAAAGCATAGGCAGCAGCTCAAGGAATCTCAGAACACTGTTTTGCAAAAGACTCACATGTTGTCATCTGGGAAAGGACCTGGTTCAATTGTAGGGTCTCGAATAGGGGAAAGGAGAACTGCTCCTTTACTGAGTGGCGAGAGGATTGAAAATAGGTTGAAAAAGCCCACAACATTTTTGTGTAAGCTCAGGTGAGTGAGTAGGGTTGACATCATTTTATGCTTGAATAATTTTGGCTTTTGGTTTGTGAAAACGGTTTTTATTTTTTATTTTCTGTTTTCTGTTTTCAACATTTTGTATAGGAAAAAGTGAAAATAAAAAATAGTCGATGTCTGTCTTCACCACTTCCGGTATAAAATTTTGAAAACAGAGAATAAAATGAAAATAAGATGGTATTTTTGTAAATAAAATTAAAAACAGAAAATATTTTCTCAAACCAAAAACAGAAAATATTTTCTCAGTTTACATTTTATTGGTGTTAATGAGTCCATCAGGCAGGCAAATGATATATTATTGTTTACTTATTTTTATATAATGCGGGATTTCATTGAGTGGTTTTGTCTCTACTACTAATACTGACACATTTCAATGTATATTCTCATTTAAGATTCCGAAATGAACTTCCAGATCCCAGTGCACAACCTAAGCTTATGTCATTCAAGAAGGATAAAGATCAGTATGTAATCTTATTCTCACTTTACATCAGTATGTAGGTAGGAAATATACAGATAAAAATCAGTACGTAGTCTAATGGTGATTTATGATCGTTGTCCAGATACGCCAAATATACCATCACATCTCTGGAGAAAATGTACAAACCCAAGCTTTTTGTGGAGCCAGATCTAGGGATACCTCTGGACCTGCTTGATCTCAGTGTTTATAAGTATTGTCCTCAGTTCCTTTAGTAAATTTGAATACCTGAATGGATTATGCTGATTGAGAAGGTCTGATGAACCCTTTTATACAGTCCACCCAGCATCAGACCACCTCTTGCTCCAGAAGATGAAGATTTGTTGCGAGATGATGAAGCAATCACTCCTATAAAAAAAGATGGCATAAAAAGAAAAGAGAGGCCTACTGATAAAGGTGTAGCTTGGCTTGTCAAAACACAATATATATCTCCTCTAAGCATGGAATCAACCAAGCAGGTAATACGCATATACATTGATATAATGATGTGTTACTCTCACTACAAGCAATAACTTATGAATATGGTATGTGTAGTCTTTAACTGAAAAACAAGCTAAGGAGCTGAGAGAGATGAAGGGAGGCCGCAGCATTTTGGATAATGTTAACAATAGGTATGTATATTCCATCCATACAAAGTCTATTGTAGACATAAATTAGCATGTGAAAATAATTAACATGTTCTAACAATGATTTTTTTCTTTCTTTTAGGGAAAGACAAATCAGGGAAATAGAAGCATCATTTCAAGCAGCCAAGTCTGATCCTGTTCATGCAACCAACAAAAATTTGTATCCTGTTGAGGTTATGCCATTGTTGCCTGATTTTGATAGGTATGGCACCATATATAGTAAAATTATTACTCACCCTGACTTATCTTGTTGTCAATTGGCCTTTGGTTTGTAATATGTAAGCCTAATCTTTTGATGCTAAATAATACAAACCGCTGGATGACATTCATATTCAATAATAACTAAGCTACCTTCTCCCGTTCTGCTTTGCAGGTATGATGATCAGTTTGTTGTTGCTGCGTTTGATAATGCTCCCACAGCTGATTCAGAAATGTATTCCAAGTTGGACAAATCTGTTCGTGATGCCTATGAATCTAAGGTGAGCTATGTTGCAAGGATGAATGCATCCATAACCAATAAATCAATTTTCTTTCTTGTTTTCCAAAGGTTAAAGGCCAGGGATTGGTTAAATAATTCATGACAGTTTAAAATGGAAATGCATTGTCAGTTGTCACTATAACTGTTTGCAAGGTAGCATAAGATACCGGTCTTGTTAATTTGCTCTTCTAGTTTTGACTCAATATGTGGTGATTCTATGTACTTTTGAAATATTCAGTTTACCTTTGTTTATTGGTAGGATAGGATGGGCTTAATTATTCCTGTACGCACTTGATCAGTAGGGTTCTGTATGTGTTTGCAAGAAGCAACATATGAAACATTAATTTTTAAGTGACTATATGTTTTTTGTCACTCTGTTGACCTATGGTGCTCAGTACTGACTTTGTTTGGATGATGAGTGAAATAGGGAAGATAGAAATAAGAAGGAAAGAATTATGAAGGATTGAAATAGAAGGAAAAAATAGGAAAAAATATATTGTTTGAATGGATAAAAATAGGAAAGAATGAAAAGAAAACTTTTTTTTTCACATTTTTGGATGAGTTGGAAAGAAATAAGTAAATAGTAGAAAGAATTATTATATTAAAAATTAAATTAAACTTTATAAATGTTGTTTTTTATTATATTATTATTTATTATTTTAAATATTAAAAACTATGTAGTAATTTAAAGTTAAAAAAAATAAAAGACCCTTCTCCCCCTCCCAATTTCATGGCTGGTGGGGGAGGAGTTTTTTTCTTATGGAGCCCATCTTAGAAATTATTTTTTGGTTGAATTTCAGTTCAAACAAATATTGAAAATAATATCCTTTTTGTTCCTATTTCTGCCCTTTGCATTCATGTCTGCAGGCGGTTATGAAAAGTTATGTTGCAACAGGCTCAGATCCTGCTAATCCCGAGAAGTTTTTGGCATACATGGCCCCAACACCTGGGGAGGTATGCATTAAATTTAAACTTGGTAATACTAGATATTGTAAATAATTATGTGATTAACTTTTGGATTTATCTAAACTTGGTGATGGCAGCTATCAAAGGATATCTATGATGAAAATGAAGACGTCTCACATTCTTGGATTCGCGAGTATCATTGGGATGTATGTTGAAATATTTTGAAATTCAAAGAGTTACCTTTAAATTATATCATGATTTACTTTTTAAATTCCTATTGCTAATTTTAATTCCTCTCTTTTAACAATACTCCTGTAGCTAATTTTTTTTTTTTTACATCTTAATAGGTTCGAGGTGATGATGCAGATGACCCTACAACATTCTTAGTTTCGTTTGACGATTCAGAAGCTCGATACTTGGTATTTCCCAGAGCCACTATCTATGGCTTTCTCAAGCTATGTTCTGGTACATAATTTCTTGGTTACTCAGTGTCAATGTGCTAATTTTTATAAATTTGACATGCAGCCACTTCCAACTAAACTTGTTTTAAGAAAAAAGAGGGCTAAAGAGGGAAGATCAGGTGATGAGGTTGAGCAATGTCCAGTGCCTTCAAGAGTGACTGTAAGGCGGAGGTCTAGCGTTGCTGCAATTGAGCGGAAGGATTCTGGGGTATGGCACTGAATTTATCTACAAGTTTGCCACTATATTTGAATGTATGAAATAATTTATTATATCCTGTGATACTTTCAAGGTTTATACAAGTTCAAAGGGCAATTCCTCAAGGAGAGGGGATTTAGACATGGATGATGATGGTCTTGAAGATCAACATAGAGGTGCATCGCACCGGGATAATTATCAGTCTAGTGGAGCGGAAGATGACATGTCTGATTGATTATTTGATGCAAATGCTGCTGCCTTAAAGCAAAGTTGTCCAATGAAGTGGTGGTTGGATTGGCTGCAGATAGCCGAATTTATTGTGGCCTCTGTGCCCAATGAAGGATAACCTATGAAAAATCCCATATTTTTGTATGTCCATTTTAACTTGTTGCGTATACTTTCTGATTGTAGGTAACTGTTGAATCAAATATGGATTTTCTTTTCAATACCATTAAATTAAAAAATATTGAGAAATAATGAGCTGTAAAAAGCATGTCAGACTAAACGGAATCTTGCCATTGCTCTGAATGTTTTTATAGAACATCGGTTACTATCCAATGAAATTCCTTTCATACCGTTTCTCTTTGCGAATAAGGTGGCATACTTGTTCAAACTTACGCTTGTTTTTGCCCAGACTATTGGTCTGTGCTTTTTTCAAATAAGTAAATCTTAAATTCCCCTTTAGTACATTGCTTAGTTTTTGTTCTTTGGATTAGTAGTCTTACTGAGAAAAAAGACACTCAGGCTGTTAAGACTGGAGTGCTTGTACGCTGAAGCTAACTTAGAGATAAATATATTACTATGCTTTAAATATATTTACTATTAATATGCTTTAAATTAGAGTATTTATATATTACTACGCTTTAAATTACGATTATTGTTTTTCAGTTTTCAAAAATTTCTAATGATTCGAACACCGAGTTTTTGGTTCTTCGATTCATTTTGTATCAATATTTCAAAAAATGGCATATTCGAGCAATTGCACGAATTAATCGTTAATAAATATAAGAAATCAAACTTATAAAGTCTTTGATTCTAACAACTCTGAAGTAGAAGTTCCGATGATGATTCACTGCAATTTGGGGGCCCAATGTTTTGGTGTCAAGCTTTGTATGGCCCAGGTCCAAACTCTACTGTGTAGGACTTTATACAAAACATTAGGCCAGAAATATAAAAGAAAATGGAGCTATGAACACAGGTGTATCATACTGGTAGCTAATACCAAAGGAAATGTCAGAATAATAATACAGATAATTAGAATAGGAAACGAAACAAAATGCACATCTTTAGCACGCATTAACCATAGGTACATGAATTCTTTCACCGTTTAGGTAGAGCTAAAGACAGAATGCACCAGGCCTCATCGCTAAAATCTTACAACATAAACCAGCATGTACATGTCAAAATTTTCAAGTGAGATTATTGCTTGCTTATATCTTGGACATTTTCATATTTTCAGTTTAATTTAATCATCACAAGAAGCTTCTTCCAATAGGTCAAGAAACCCTTTCTGAGTATTCTTTTGAACAGTCGGGAACTTGGGTTGACACCCCCAAGTGGATGCTGCTTCAAACTTAGTCCATAGTTCCTTCTTCAAGGTATTTTCACCAGGCCGTTTCCCTGTTTGAAACGAGCTTTCAGGCTCCTGCCACATGGGAGTACTCTCTATGCGTGATAAGTTGCCAACAAAATGATCTGCATAGAAGTAAAATATAACAGCTATTCACAACCCATGTTAACCAAAAGAGCCAGAAGGCATCTATAATAGATCAGGCAATAAGCATCACCTTGGTTACAAGATTTTTTATCTTGATTATGATCTTCCGAAACATCATCTTTTTTAAATGTGCTGACTTGTTGCTTAAGAATGACCTCAAATGAGTCATTATCAGTCTTCTCCGAGTCTAATGACTTCTCATCAGGTGGCTCCAGCAAAACACAAGTTTTAGGAGGCGATGTAAGCCATTCCGGCGACTCTTCCGCTGTTTTCTTTCCAATTCCAGCCTTAGAAACATGGTTTATCCCTAAGAGCTCCGGATACTTCAACGCCAAACCCCGCTTAGCATCATCATCGCAGGCAGGAGATTCAGAAGCTTCTGAATCACTGTAATGAATCCCAACAGGAAACGGAGTGCACTTGCGAACCTTGTCATTACCCATATGAGAAATTTCGGATATGGGTTCAAGCAAAACACAAGATTTAGGGGGTGACATTTTCAAGCAAGGAGTCATCATAACAAGCATGGATCCGTCTCTTTTAGGAAAAGTTGGGGAAGAAACCAATCCACTCTCTTCATTCTTTGGCACTTCGTTCGGGGGCTTAATTGGAGTTGGCTTCACTACAACACTGTCCATCAAAGCAGTCATATCTCTAGACAAAGCTAAAAAGGTTGATGTGGAGGGAGGGAAGCGTGGTTGGCGGGGTTTGGATGATAAAGGAAGTGGCGTGAGCATGAACATTTGTCTACCCCTCTCAACCGTGCAATTGGCACGCCAAGACACAAGGGGAGAGGGAGAGACTAAAGAGTCCAAGAAGGTATCTTCAGGACTGTCACAGGCAACGCTTTCATCATCATGAGAAACGGGTTTGCTTTTCAAAGGGTGGTGCTGCTGGTGAGTTTCAGGGTGAAGTGCATTTTGAAATCTGGGGAGCCATGGCTGCAATTGGAAGCATAAAGTTGTGGAAAATTCATATTATATTAAAAACAGAAGATTCTCATAGTGATTTGAAAGTGGATAGGGTTTGACCTTCAACGAAGACAGCATGTCAGAGAGGAGATGGGAGAAAGATTCAATTTGTGTTTTGCCCTCTTTGCCTACCCTCTTCAGTTGAATCGCTTGCTCAACAAGCTCGTCAATCTGAATCAAAATTCGATCCATTAATTCTAAATTCAAGTACGGATTTTCTTTTCAATCGCTAAGAGGAATTGATTCGTGTTGATTAGGGCTAAAATCAGTGATAGGATTTGTTCTGTTGTTGAAGGAAGAAGTAAGAGTGAAAAATGAAAGCAATGATTGAAGGTACCTCATGGAGAAGAGAACAAAGATCGGAGCGAAGGCGATAAATGTCAACGGCGTCGTCTTCTGCAACTTCAATCTCACAAGCCATCTTCTTCTTCTTCTTCTTCTTCTTCTTCTTCGAGTTCAGACAACCCTTCGTCGTTCTGTAGTTTTTATTTGAATTTTTCGACACGCGGGTTCATTAACGGAACCAAACTAGTGAAACTACGCCGTTTTCGTCATCACGGGTTCGTATTGGACTTATTGGGCCCATAAATTTGTTCTGTTCACCATTCATACTCAACTCTTCCACTTTTTAAAAATAAAAAATAAAAAATAAAAAAACCCACCATGCTCGAGTAAGAGCGTAATCCGGTCTGATTCATTTTGTTTTGGGTAAAAAAAATATGTGCAAACCAATTAATTTTTTTTTTGTTTGATTTCCTTCAATTTGGGTGTAATTTTATCTGCATCCCTAACCAAATCAACTTGAAAAAAATATAATTAATTTAAGAAAACAGAAATATTGGAAAATTATATAAAAAAGAGAGTATAAGTAGGAAAAAATAACAAGAAAGGGAATTAAAAAAGTGAAAGTGTGAAATAGGGAAGGTAAAAAAATTTTAATTTAGACTTGAAAGTCAGTATACTAAAATGAATTAAAAAATTATTTACTTAAGACACATACTCCATCAGGTAATGTAATCATATGATCGAATTTTTTTCATCGGATCCATTAGATCTTAATCGAAACGACCCATAAAATAGAACTTATCCATATATTTTTGTTTAATTTGGTTTGGTTTTATTGGCTTAATGGGTAAATCCGTACTTGCCTACACCTCTGAGATTGTATCACTTACTAGTATTTTCAGCCCCTGCAATGCACCGTCTTACTATTTGTTAATTTTATTTGATCTATATAAAATAAATATATTTAATTAATTTTAATAATACATTAAAATTATTGTATGTTTAATTTTCTAATATTTTCTTGTCATGTAAATATTTATCTTTGTAATTTATATATTTATTTTCTTTTTATAAAGAAATTATATATTGTTTATTTATATAATTTAAATATCAATTTTTTCTTGTATAATTTTTATATCTATGCATTCATACATTTATCATTATAGTTTGAATAGTAATCTATTTCTATACAAATTTCGATTTTATTTGTCGCAAATATTTACCTATATAATAATGTAGTTGTATGGAATGTTTTTATCTCAACTCTCAAGGCATGTATACACATACTCGTTACAAATATTTACCCAAATAATTGGTTGCTGTCAATTTTGTTATCTACCATAAACTTGACCTTAGGTTAACCAAAACATAAAGTCTTCATAGTTGATTAGGAATAACGATTATACAGGTGCGTGCTGCAGTGTTATTTAAAAATTAACTCTTCGTAGAAATACTTTCAATTTGAGAATAATTAATTACCCAATTAGTTAACAAAATTCAAACCTTAGTTACGGGTCTAAGCAAAGTTAAAACTTAAAACCATAAAATGATTGAAGTAACAATCACATCATGCCTTAACATAACACTGTTAATGAAACTCAATATTAGAACAGAAGAAATGCAAGGAATCAAAGAATATAAGCATACATAGATTAATGTCGAATTACAACTTATATCAATACAAGTCATTGAGCAATAAAATCCTTTCTTAGCTCCATCATCACACACTGTAAATTACATCCAAAATTTTCTACATATTGGAAGGAAGCTAAAGAAAATCAAGGAATAACTTATAAGACATTCAAGAAAATAGATGGCCAAAAATAGATATTGACCCACCAGGTGCAGCACATGTCTCAGCTCCTATGGATCCATCATTATCAACCAACCAAGAAGGTATAAAGCAGGATACAGAAAAAAAGAATCCTGTTGAAGTAGAGAGAGAGGGTTGGTTGGCGTGTAACTATCTTCCCTGAACAAGGCCACTGAACACTTGGCTATTCCCAGCTAGAGTTGCTTCCCACTCAACAGAAGACAGGAGTATTTGTGAGAGGGAAATCACAACTTGTTTCATATCAGGTCGTAAGATGGGGTCCTCATCCACACATTGCTTTCCCAGCATGGCCATCTAATAAACGAAAAAAGAACAAATGAACAATTAGTCATAACAGTAAAACCTCATGCAAATTGTTCTCTCTTAAAAAATAAATGGAGTCAATTATTTCTTCAAACTAAAATATCATACTATGAAAAATTCCACAGTTGTATGGATTCCTTGTGTAAAAAATTACTTTGATTATGATTTGAGCTGAACAATCATCTTTTTTCCTGGTTGATAGATCAAGATACCCAAAACCAAATGGTATAAGAAAAATAGGCAAAAATGGAAAAAATAACTTGCCTTAAATACACAATCATGGGGATACAGATCCATCATATTTGGATCAATATAGTCTCTCAGGCTTGACATGCTCATGGAATCAGGTGAGTTCCTAAGAACTGCCAACATCTGTAATTTGACAAATGTCAAGGCAATACACCAGAAAGCAGTTGCAATGGTAAAACGCACAATCGTAGTATAATTATGGGAATCATTTTGAAAAGATTTTACTAATATGGATCTAGTGTGGGTGACTCTCCTTCAGTCATAATATGCCCAAATGTCAGCTAGCATATTCCTTGATTAATCCAACTCCCCACCCCAATGCTCTAGTGATTCAGAGAAAGGCAAGGAAGTGGTTTGTGATTATAAGTCATTAGCATACAATTTAATAAAGTTCTCATGCAATACTTCCTGTTATGGACAACTATTAGTTGTTCATTTTCCATTATCTCCTTGCTTCTACCTAGTCCCAACCTTCAATCCTTTTATATCCATGCAATCATTACCGAGTATGATATTGGTTTCACAGTTCCAAGCTATCCTCATTTGACAATATATTCAAACTTCTTATCCTTGAAGCCCCCAAATTCATCTATTTGCACATGGCTCATATGTAATTGCACACAAATCTCTGTCCTCTATATGTGCTCATGTCACAATAACTCAACCATCTCAGAAGGTTGAGGTTGATGTTGACAGTTAATTACAGAATAATTAATAACATAATGCCACTTTTGTTGTAATTTGTAAATTTAAAACATCACATTGCGTATGTTGTGTGACACAATTATCTTGACTTTAGACATATTTTGGGACTTCATTTATTTATTTTTAGGGGGAAGGAGTTGAATAACACAATTTAGTTATTTCCAGTCCTACTGACATCATAAACATTGAACCATTTGTGCCGATATGATGAGATCATCATCACAATTCAGGAGTGACTGCTAGAGTCACTCAAATCCTTATAATGTTTTCCAATAGAGAAAGGCAGAACTATATGCTTTTATAACTGTTATTCAAAATGATGTCTTATAAGCAGAACTTACTATGGATGCCAATGAACGTCTATCAGGATTTTTTGTCATTGTGCCTTCTGATCGAATGATAGCCTCCTTTCCTGATATAATCTCAAAAAGAACAACACCAAATGCATAGACATCACTTTTAGTTGTCGCAAGACCATCACTCAAATATCTGCAAAACATCAGAAATAAAAAAATTATTATTTTATGCAGGAGGAATAAATTTGATAAAAAAAAATGTAGGTAGACATTGCTTACTCAGGAGCAAGATATCCATATGTACCAACAACTTTGGTAGTTGAAATTTCTCCTTCATTTGCTTTCCCAACAAGTTTTGCTAACCCAAAATCTGAAATCTAGAGAAACAGAGAGATCTAAGACAAATGCCAGTCAAGAAATGTGAAACATTTCAAATTGATGTAGTAGTGTATAAATTTGTAATTACCTTGGCTCTAAAGGAAGCATCGAGTAAAATGTTGCTTGTCTTGATATCACGGTGGACATAATGAGTTTTTGTGTGTTCATGTATGTATTCAAGGCCCCTAGCAGCATCAAGTGCAATCTGGACCCTCATGATCCAAGAAAGTGGGGAATGACCTATAAGCAAGACAAAAAATGTCCATGAACCTTAAAATGCACAGCTTAAACTTGTTCATACAATAAAACAAGGAAATTGGGCAGTCTTGACACCAATTCAAGTCTCATCTTTGAATAACAAGAATTTTCTCAATACTAACTCCATAGAAGTTTCATTCAAGTATTTCAAAACATAAGAAATGGCATTATACTGAAACAACACTAGCTGCGACATCAACTATGAACTTGACTATGACTCCACTTGGCAGGCTATTACTGCACCCAAACAAAAGATATAAAAAACAATCAATTGTTCATAGTAAAAATGGTAGTGTACTGACGGGATTTGATAAACTCTGGATACGATCTCTACATACTGAAATAATCTGTTAAAGACTGGTCATGAGGAGGCAGTTAGGCATAGATGCCAATCTTGCCCTATCAACCTTCTCAATTATTATGGCACAATATCAAATCACAGTGAGGGACACAATGGACAAGATGAAAAATAGGACAGACAGAGTCTAAAAAACTATTTAGGTATCAAAACGTTGAAGCCAAAATTAACATTGGTATGGGATTGAACCCCTTAAACCTATTAGAAAAAATCCCCAATGTTATTTTTCTTACTGCACAGGCGCACAGCTCAGCGCAATAACCATGTAAATGCTGTAAGAAGTTTATTTCCAAAATTTCACTGACAAAAACATTTCATTAAATCATAAAAAATTTAAAATCCAAATATAAATTATAGGCACAAGGTCCACACAATATTCCACAGACCAAAGCATGGATGCATAATCTTACCCTTATTTTGAGGATCATGCAAATGACTTCTGAGTGAACCCTTCTGAGCATATTCATAAACTAGGAGAAGTTCCTCGTGACTAGCTGCATAACCAATCAATTCTACCTTGACAAAATCAAAAGTGCAAGTCAGACTTTGGAAATGTGACCAAGCAATTACCTCCAAAATCAAAGCATATCATTTCTTTTGATCAAGAGAGAAATTACCAGATTAGCATGATGAACCTTGCACAGAACCTTCATCTCTGACATAAATTCTTTTGTTTTAGTAGCTGTCATTCGTTTAATAGCAACTTCCTAGAAGGATTTAAGTAAAAAATGGTTTGAGAAAAAAAGGCCCACCTTAATTTATAATAGACTTAAAGGTATACAGACACAAACCTGGTCACGAAGGAGGCTGTAATAGACAGAACCATATGTTCCATGCCCAAGTAGATTTGAGTCAGAGAAACCATCAGTTGAGGAAAAAATCTCTTCATGTGTAAAGACTACAGGCTTATCCATGTCAAATACATCAGGCCCTAGAGCTGCAATAATAATTGTAAGCATATTAAGCATAAATTCCAATTTTAAAAAACAAATCATTAATATTGGTATACAGAGATATAACAAAACCAATAGAAGCACCGTGGGAGGGACCAGAAGCATAAGAAAAATACTCAAAAAGAACACATGATAGGAACCAAGTGACAGCCCTAGGCTTTTTGTTAAATAATCCAAGTTGGGATAATGGAGGGAAACATCTTCCGCTCTTCCCCTCCAATTTTCTAAAAAAAATAAAATCATAAAACACATTTTTTCAAAATCAGGTCAAGCAAACTCAACCCTTTTTGAGGAGTGCAACCTGATTACGGGAATCGAACAATTCACAAAAATGATTCACAATTCATGTGATTCGAGTGGAATTCAAATGATTCAGGTGGCAATGCATAGCAAAAAGACAATTCAGAGAGCGAACTGTATTGCTCACTGTTGATTTTGGATAATGGTGCAACCAGCTGTACGATGCATGTGATTCCAATAACACTGCATATATCTACATCTTCTAGCATTGATTCAGAACTGCACAGCCTAAATCCTTAATTTAGAATGACATAATGGCATTCAGCATTTTGAGGATTCATTTAACATAAATGTTAAAAATTATGTGAGTCTGACTATGTGCATGTGTCTCTCTCTGGGTCATTCTAGCTTGCCAGCAGAACTATGCACGTTCATGCTCAATACAGTACATGCAAACCATGGTTACTTCACACTGAAATCATAGGTACAACACACATGTAGAGAAACCAATAAGTAGGTTAGTTACTTGAAGCTTTGGGAATGGTAGTTGTGTGATTGCTGGATTCACCATCTGTTTGCTTCTGGTCAACAGGTTTGCCACATATGTACCTTCCCGAACCACAAAAAAAACTTGGATTCCGAAGAATATGGAATTTATGAGAGATCTTGCCCTCAACATCTTTCTCATGACTTCTGTCTTCAGCAAAACAAATTGATGATCTCAGGCAAACACAAAGAATTACTGCCAATAGAATCAGAACAAGACCAACTCCTAAACCCCCAACGATCCATCCATAGGGAACATGAGCCTTACGATTGACTGGATCAGCTGTAAAATTAATTAATTAATTAATTGAAGTGCATATTCTATAATTTCACACATACCTAGAAAATTCTACATAGATTGAGTATTTACATGAAGAAAACCCCAAAATAATAAAAATAAAACTAGGGGAATTAGAGGGCAAAAAAAACCAAAAAAATAAATACAAATGGGTGAAGTCCAAGAGATAAAAATAACATGTACAATTGCAGCTCATTGAATAATCTACACAAATAGTAACTCAAAGCAAAATTTGCCAATATGCTACTCGCTAAAATTAATTAGTTACAAGGGAAAAAAAATTTTACTCATTTTTGTTATCATTTAATTTGCTTATTGAGATTCTAAACAACACTTGTCACATCTTCAGACCAATCTACCACCAGAGCTGAACCCATGACTACTTATATATCATCTATCACAAGATAAAACCCATATAACAACTTATCTATGGTTTTATACTCTATGGCTAGAAAATGTGTTCCTCATAGAGATCTTGCACAGCTGTTAATGAAGCTCTTAGCTTCACTTAAGACAATGAAGCCATAAAAATAACTTTATTATATTTGAAGCAAGTGAATTAGACTTGAGCACAGGCATCAGCATAAAAATAACTTTATTATATGTTTTTCTCTGGAATTTTAAAGTTTCAAAATAATCAATACAAATCAGCTTAAACTAAAAGCAAAAAATAACAGACTGTATGACTGGAAAACTCTCTGTTTTTATTACTAATACCAGCAAACAAAATTTAACCTCTATTAGTTTGCACATAGAGCCATGACAGACAAACTACAAGCTAAAGGAAAAAGAAATGTTAGTTTCTTTCTATAACATATGTCGATCAATACCTGAAAAATTATCAACAGATGGTGCAGGAACAGGAACTGGTGGAGCAGCATTCAGGGGATAAGGATCACCAGGAACTGCAATCCAGTGAAATGATTCAAATTATGGTCAGAATCGAGGATGCCTAATATCCTTGCATTTCAAAAATACATTTGGAATATTGGCTCATCACTAAATGATGATCAGAGAATACAGACAAATCCATCATATGTAAAACATAGAAGCATTGGATATAGGCAGAGATATATGAATGAGTAGTTTCAACTTGGTCAATTCAGTAAAAGTAAATGTTGTCCAGTGCATACTCTCCCAAAATTAAACCGCATTACAGAATATGTAACAAATCCACCTCCCTCAAAGAAACTGATCATTTTTGTCCCATATGTGAAGAAACTAAAATATAACCCAAGATAATATTCCTTGACTTAAGCTCCAGGTATCAGACAGATTGACATCATTAACATAGAAGATATTCTCTCATTTGCATGGAGGGACTAAGATAAACCACTCTTTAAACACAATCTGCAAGAAAGATAACACTATACTTTGCAAGTTGATCCAATATTAAACTTTATCTCATTTGGAAACAGAATGCAACAGTTCTTGGGGAAAAGAGAAGGTGGAAAGAAAAATCTCAGGTTTAAAACTATAAATGCAGTCCACAATCCCTCCAATCTAGTTCCTTGTCTAAGTCATCAATGCACAAAAAATAGTCAATTCTCCATTTTAAATTTCTAGCAATTTATACGGGGTATTTACCACACATGCATGTTTCTCAACATATTAAATGCTACCACCGATGACAAACCAAGGATTTTCCCAATTCCCAACTACTTAAACGAAATCACTTTCACTTGATAATCAGTTTGTTACATGTAAACACCATCTCCACATACGTACCCTATCTGAAATTCCCCCTTTACCATGGGGAAGTATAGACTCAAGAACAGCATAAAATTAAAATGCTCAAAGGGCACCCTATTCGGTCACATTTTCCTAAATCCAAATTGCAGAACCCTCAAGTCAACAGCCCCAATTGTGGCATCCCATCCAGCTGTTTTAATGAACAAAAAGCCACAAAAGAAAGCAACATACCACCAAAACTAACCAGAAGCAAAACACCTCTCTCAAACATATAAGCACACGCAGGGAGGCACATTCCAAGAAAAGGATTGAAGGTAAGGACTAACCCGAATCGAGGGGTATATAATAAAGCGAACCAACCGTGACATTATCAGGATTATCAATGCCATTCACACTCTCAATGCTGTCCATGCTAACTCCAAACCGGCTAGCCAAGGATTCAACACTGTCTCCATCTCTCATGACATAACTCACCAGATAGTTCCAGAGTCCACTGGAGCAACCACAAAACAACCTCAGTGACACAACAGCACCATTCTTTGCCCTCCGAGTGGTGTTGGGAAGAAAAGCAAGGCCATCATAGGCATCCATCACCATATCATACACCAACCCTTCGTTGGATTTCACAGTGAAAGTGGTGTTGGACACATACTTCTTGATACCAGCAGCGCAAGAACAGTTCTTCCTTATGAATATGTAACCCCAACCATTGCCTTCAACCGTGATGTCACCGGGTAACACATCAAACATGCTCTGAATCACCGCAAGTGTCTGGTTTGGTTCGGGCTTAAAGGCCATGAAAGAAGTACAAACGCGGGTTGTGTCCGTACAGTTCATGGGTTCCATGAAGTAACAGGTGCTGCACTGAAGGTGAAGCAGAACGAAAAGAAAGAGAAGCAACTCCCAATGGGGTTTTCGTACCAGAATCATTGCTTGGCAATGTTAAACAGACGAAAACTTCGAGCAAAAGGGTCAATGAAAATAGTGGAAAAACTCAAGCTTGATCCAAAGAGAGTAAGAAGGAGCAAAATAAAGGAAGCAACTTGATCTAAGTTTGAAGGAGAATTACACAACCTAGTACTAATTCAGCTAAGAAAAAAAAAATCCAGATTAAGCAGAAACTGGAAAGCAAAGTGGTGAGATTTTGGAGCTGATTCTTTCCTGTTTAAGAGATTGATGAAAATTGAGAAAATATATTAAAAAAATGAGAGAAGGAAAAGGATTAAGGGGGTTTGAAGTTGAAGAGAAGAAGAAGAAAGGAATGAAGAGAGTGTAAAGAGAACATTTGTGTTGTATGTTTAGTGAGTTATGAGTAGCTCTGGTAAACAGCTTACTCAACACAGTAAAAAGAGAAAGCCACCTCACCCTGGACTCCCCATATCTTTCAACACATTTTTCTCTTTTGACACTATCACCCTTCCCTTCTATTCAAACAACAATATCAACTTAACCCTCTAAATATAGTGAGTAAGTGAGTGACCTTACTCTACATAAAATAATGATTTTATTCCTTTTAAAAATTTAAAATTAGTATTTTTATTAAAAATATTTTTATATTTTTATTAAATATTTTTCATTTTAAGTATTTAAAATTATTTCTAAAAATTGAAATTAACATTTTTATAAAAAATTAATTTTTAATAAAATTAATTAAAATCATTAAAATTGATCTAACAATAAAAATTAAATATTATAATAGTTTAACATATTTATCATTTTTCAAAGTGTATCTATACGTTTATTGTTCGATCTTTATTTACACTCCTTGTTTGCATTTTTTTTTATCATAAAGGTTAGATTTAATAATTAGAAATAAAGATAAAAAATAAATACACATAAGATAATTCAAAGACATACTGATATTCTTAAGTTTATGTGTAAAAAAATAATTTAAAGATTAATTTCGACTTTTTCCATAACCAAATTAGTATTCCATATTTGTATATAGTTAAATTTGTATTAATATAACATGTGATGATGTAATGTGAGATACATCAAAACACATAAGCCTCTTAGCATACTCTTGGGACCAATAGAAGTATTAATTATTATTTACATGGATGTTAATGGGATCAAGACATGTTAAAATGTACTTTTTATATCACTAAAATAACATTTATGTATTGCTTGAGAGTTACAAAATAAAAATATTATTTTGAAGAAATTATTAATGAAAAGAATTTGAAGAAAAAATTTTGAATTTTAAAAATTTATAAAAAGGGTAAATCTTTTGAAGCACAAAGAAGAGTAAATTAAGCACAAATAAATATGTACATTAATGGTAGATATTATTGAAGGCATGTATGAAGTTATAAGTATTAATTGTGGGGAAAAAATAAACAGGCAACATTTTTTTAAAAAATAATAGGTAATGAAACGAAACCCAGGACCCCAGCACAAAATTCTTGTTTCATAAATGTTTTAGACTATTAATCCTATATTAAGTAAAAATATTTAGAATATATGATATGGGCTATGAGATTTTTTTGATGTGAGGATAATATGGGAAATAAACATATGGTTACGGAAAAGGGAAGGCACTATACAGCAAATAGCTGGCAATAAGCAAAGGAAAAGGACAGTTTTTATGGTGGGTCCCATACAGTATGCAGATAGGGTCTCCAATGTCACCAATAACTCGCCGAGGACTTCTCAAATCATCGGAGACTCATCCACACCGTAATAAGTAAGCCAAAGAACTCGTTGACCTTTTTCTTGTTTGACTCGCCGAAACCGACACACACAGGGAGAGGTGAGGTTATGATCCTCTGCTTCCACGTTTATTAATAGTATTACTTTATGTAGATAAAGTGATCATTGAATAATATAAATTAAGAAATAAGGAGTACAGTAATTCGAGAAACATAAAAAATACGAAACTAAAACTGAATAAATATTTTTAATCTGATGAATTGAAATATTTTAAATTATTTTAAGTCAGAAATTAATTTTAATAGTATGTAGCTTCCTCAATCTATTTTGTTTATTGAAAACTTAAGATATAACTCAAAAGGTGTTCTGGAAAACTAGGAATTTTAATTTAATAAATTTTAGAATATTCAATCATAATTATTGGAAAAAATTATTTAAATAAAAATAAATGTATTTATCTTTTTAATTTAACATTGATCCATTAAAAAAAATTTCTTCTCTGTTTTTTAAACCAAACCGTACATAATATTAACTAATATTTTGGCTAAACAGTACAAAATATTAATATATTTTACCTTTATTCTTAATAAAAATCTTCATTTATTATTATCTTAATTATCTTCATTTTGGCTAAGAGAGTGAAGAAAATAGTAGCTGGCATTCACAACGAGGGATTGCCTCAAAAAGCATGGCAACCATGGAACCATGGAAGATGATATAAGATCGCGCTTCAGTAACTACAACACGCCACCACCATCATCAATCACCCTTTTTCAATTCAATTCTTACTAAAACACCAAACCTTTTACAATTGGTCCATGAAGGTATAGAGGAGGTGATGTCACATTTTAAAATAACAAAAGTTTTTTTAACTCTAAATATTTATGGGAAACTTATGCTTATTTCATTCTAAAAATATCATAAGTGTCAATCTACAATTTATATCGATTTTGTTCTACTCAATTGGTTCTCTAAAATTATCAAATAGTGATAAGTCTGATTTTCAAAAGATAATTTTTGAAGTTTAATTTTGTAAAAATAGAATATATATATATATATATATATATATATATAATTTATATTTGGTCCAAACGAGGCATTATTATAATTTATGCTGAATATTCACTATTGATTGGGTATAAACTAAAGTGGTATTGTAGTAACGTTGGAACAAAATGGACACTATAATAAGAAGCCGACATATTCAAAGGACTTGGGTGAGGCCCGCACGTGTAAGGAAGACAACTGTAAAATATTATATTAATTATCATATTATGAGCCATACAGATCTAACCTGCATCTTACCACAAAATATAATCAACAACATTGCTTTTCAAAACCTAAAAGGTTAGTTTTTAAATTATACATAAAAAAAAGGTAAATATTTAGTATTTTTTATAGTTGCATACTGTACTCGTAATTTGAAAATATCTATCATGAAGTTTAAAAAAATGAATAAATTTTCACAGGTTTCATCTCTTTATGAAGAGGATGTCAGGGTAGATAGAGTATTTTCAGTTAATTAAACAAACTTTTAATTTCAAAATAAGTGTCTTTAGTGTAGTATTTAAAACGATTTTGTTCAAATTGTCCTTTTTGTCAGAATATTAAAGCAAACGAATACTCTAAATGGACCTTTAATTTATGAACTAATATAACATTTTTTTTATATCATAAAAAACGACACTTATCGTGAAAGTAAATTAAAATTAAAAAATTAAAGAAAATTAATAACACTTTACGTTGCTGAAAATTTAAATTAATAATAATTAGTATATTTCAAAAACAAAAAACATCTCTTTGACCTCGGAAGACGAAAATTCGAAATAATTTTAGTTAATATAACGATGAAATACCATCCACATTAAAGTAGCGCCAATAGCAAACATTATGTGGAGATAATTTTTACCTTTATTATGTTTATAATATGTTAAGGCATACTTAATTGAATAAAAAAAGCAGAGCAATAGATGCACCATATCATCATGAAAGGGAATCATTTTTTTTTAATTAAGTATTCTTCTTAAAACATGGTTACCGAGGAGAAGAAACAAAGGTGCGTCTGAAAGATATAATTATACCTAATCAACCTAATCTGTGGAACATAATAGGAAATGAAAGCTTTGGCAAAACAAGTAGGACCCATTGGTTACGTGGGTTACATGTGAAACACTTTCAAAGGATAAATCATTGTCCACAACCTCAAGCCAGAGCATGTGTAGTTGTGTACCAGCCATCATCATATTCCAACTCATTATTTACGTTTTAGCGTAATAAATAAATAATTAAGCTGAAGCAAATATTGAAGTTTCGTTATTGTCTTTTTTTGTAGTTAGTAGGTAATGAAATAGTGTGTGTTGATCAAGGTATGCAATGCAATTCTCCTATTTAATACCATTATTTCCTTTATTTTGTTCTAAGGTCCCCACAACACTTGGATCTTGTCTGCGTGTGCCCATTACCTTTGCGTGAAAAGTTTCCCTATTTAGTGTTCCTTGCAACTCAGGTTCTTTGGTTTTGGTAAGTTTTAATGACCATATTAATGGTATTGCTAGCTAGCTAACTATACGCTTTGGATATGTTATGAACATGCAACAAACAGGAGATGATTATTTTAATTGCTTCTAACAAGCTCATTTACGAAATACAAATCACTATTCCATGACACTTTCCTTTCAAAAACTATCATGTTTCGAAATATATTGTATGATAAATTAGTCCCTTCAAATCAGCTCAAAGTTAAGTTGTAGGACATAAATTTTAACTATGCATTTTGATTCTCTTAATTGGCTATACATCTTTTTTTATGGAGTGTCATTATTAGTATTTTAACATTTGCTTGTAACTTTTGATGAGTAGAAACTGTCATCACGGATATTGAAGATATTAGACTTGGTTCTTGATCTTTTCAATAACTACATCAAATTATTTCTCTTTTTCTCATCTCTTCTCATTTTACCTCTAGGGTTTTCTATGAACCTCCTTTGGAAAGAAAAATTATGATAAAGAAAATACTAAGTTGACAATGAATGATAATAAGAGTGTCTTAGTTCAACAAATAAAATTATATTAAGAAGAAGCTGAAAAATAAATCTTAAAAGAAAAGAGTGGAAAAAAAATGAAGTGCATTGTAAGAGATTCAGTTTATATATACTCAAAATTCATGTCTCAACCAAGTAGGTTTACTCCATGAGACTAATGCCTGATTCTTCTCTACAACAGTGATCATATTCAAACTTTAAAAAATATCTTTAAATCATATTAATACAATTAAGTGATATGATAATATAAACTACTAAAATTAGTTTAATAATAAAAAAATTAAAATAATTTACATAAAACCGTGAATTTAAACCTATCACTTTTTTTTTATAGTCGTTTTCCTTATACATAAAAAATAATATGATAAAATGGATATATGACTAATAATAAAGTTGAATGCGGTTTAATCCATGCCACTAATCTGTTGTCAGAACTTGCAGTCTTGAACGAACAAGCACATGCTTGGATTTCATCTAGAAAGTTTTAAAATATGATTTGGACAAAAATTAATCTTTTATAATTTTTTTCTTAAATTATAATTTAAAAGTGGAATGTTATTTTGATATACTGTGTTAATATAAAGATTTTTATATTATTAATTAAATAAAAAAATTCTTTAAAATTCCTATTAAAAAATCATACACACTCCGAATAATTTTTGCACATGGTTGGCCGTAAGTCATTACTAATCTACTAAAAAAAATTAATAAAACATGTAATATAGATAGGATAAGAGATATAAACAGTTTCACACGGTGAGTTTTCAAAAGTACTACTATACAATATATATATATATATATATAATATTTCATATAAATTAAATTGATATAAAATATAAATTTTAAATCAAAGGAAACAAATTTACATTTCAAAAGTTACGTGAATTTTATAGATATAATAAATGTTATAATTTGTTAATTATTGCGATATTTTATGTATCAAAAAGTGTATTATGATATTCTTATATATTTATTTTGTTATAAAGTTTAAAAATAAAAGCAAAAAAAAAATTAAAATATAATTAGGAGTATTTGATATGTCTAAGGTAAATGTGTGTGATACAAATGTGATACGGACAAGACTACAATTTATTTATTTATTTATTATTTCAGACAAGGCTACTATTTAAAGCTTCCTCTATATAAAAAAAAAACATTTAAAGCCTCCTTTTACTAATATTGCTTCAAAATCCCAACATAACTATTTAATGTAAAAAACACGTCTCCTCAATCCTGATCGTGCAATTTGGATAAAGTTTCTTCAAAGTAAAGTTATCTAAAAAGTACATAATTAAATATTTATCCATGGTTAACTTGATTTAATTTGAAATATATTGCAATTTTAACCAACTCAAATTTACAAATAAATATATTTTTTAATCTATATATAGACAAATTCTCTGTGTAAGATTTTATAGTCGTTAAAATTAGCAAATGGGCCTAGTCCAGCCCACCACACTTTAATGGGCCTAGTGTCCATTGCTAACATTATTGGACCGCCCCTCCAATAAAAAAAAAGAAGTTTCATCAAACTGAATCTGCACCATCGTTCCGTTTAGGAATCTTACACAAACTGTGTTATGTAGTGTGAAGTTTTTTCTTTCATAAAAAAAGTAGATATGGAAATTTCACTGTTAATTTCTGTCAGAAAAATCACAAAATATTCCCTTAATTTCGTCGCAAATCCAAGGCAAACACTGAATGCCAGCAGAAGAGAACAGAGTTTTGCAAATTTTAATTTAATGAAATATACCTCTAAATTGCATTATTCTATTCAAAGATGCAACCTACAACATGATGCATTATTCATATATTTCCATGACACTAATCATATAAAAAAATATATTTAAAAATGATTGAATGGTAAATACACATCTCTATACCTGTTAAAATAGTTTTTGTTAATTAATTATTACATTTGTAATCAATTATATAATTAATTACTATAAAAAATGTTATTAAAAATATAATAAGTATGGTTAACTCTTTGATATAAACGTTGAAAAAAAATAATAATTAATCAAATAACAAAATATAGCAATTATTTAGTTATGCGGTTAATCAATTATGTACGTAGGATAATTGATTAATTGATTATTTTTTGATTAATTATGTAAAGATAATAATAATTAATTAATAATTGTGATTAATTTATTATAAAGAAGATTAATCAATTAAAGAATAAGATGTATTCAGGTATATAGTTACTATGCATATTTAATTTAGTTCAATTATTTTAAAAAAATATTGATACATAAAATAAATAAATAAAATTAAACTTCTAATATATTTTGAATAGATACATTTTTGAAAGCTTAAGATGCATTCATAAAATTACAATACCAAAGATGTATCACAAGCTAGCTCCTTTGTGCCAGCCCTACGTGTAACGAGCTTAGGAGGCTTCTGTAGTATAGAGAAATAAGGATGTTTATGGTGTAGTTTAGATCCATTTTGAGGTAAAAAAATTATTTAATTTGGTTATACAAAAAATTTATAGTTTAATTTATATTGAGTTGAGAATTAAAATTAAGTTATTTAAATTTATTTTTCAATTTAAATTGGATCAATTATTTATTTTTTATTTTTCTTGATTTTTTAACTAGCATACAAATATATATTTTTGAATAATCTTAAATCAGTATATAAATTTGTTAGTGGTCAATTTTTCATTTAAGAGACAAACTTTGTAAAATAAAAAGTCAACTATATAATAAATATGAATAAAACATTTGTTAAAAGTATTTAAATTTTATCATGAATTACAAATTAATATAAATTATAAATCATAAGTTAAAATAATTTTAAATTTTAAAAATATATAAATACATTTAATAAATATATTATAGCTCAATATTTATATAAAAAATAAACAAATAATATAAATTTAATATATTTACATTTTGGTTTGATTTTAAAATAGAAAGTAAAATCTAAACCAAAATACATAAAAAATTATAATTTTAATTATTTTGGTTAATAGTTTATTCAAAATTTAAATTTATTTATCAATTTATTTGGATCAGTTCTTGAACCTTTATAGAGAAAGCTTCAACAAAACTCTTAAGCTGTATTGGGATATAATAATTTTCAATAACTAAATATCAACTGTTTGAATGATAAGGGGGGGAAAGAATTTTTAGAACATTAGAGAAGTTTAATAGGATTATTTTTTATTTTATTTCAAATGATACTTACTTTCAGAATTCCAAGAATTTATATTATTTTTTAATATTTTCTAAATTATTTTTATATTTGGCTCTCTTTTTAATTATTATTTATTTTATATTCTTTAAAATTTTAAAACTATCCATCCAAACCCACAATTAAAATTTCTGGAAAAAAAAAAGTGATAATGCAAAATACACTTGAATTTGTCATTGATAAAGAAGACTAAGCTCTATAAAAGGTAGGTTCAGCTAGAAAGATAAGTTAGTTTCAATTTTCAAATTTTATTAATTTCCTTATACCTTAGACTTGATGTCATATAGTTTCCATTCCTCCCTTTATATATACCAGTTATTTTTTATTGGAAGCAATCCTATTTAAATAAAAAATAAAACTCTTCTTTTAAATATTCAATGCAATTGTATATTTAAGATTAGAATTTTAAACCATCAGTTAGGTTGAATCAGCTTATTTCATTGATCCACATGTTTGTTTGTAACTTTGTTGTTTTATTATCTCATCCTATTTTATTTAGTCTTTCCAAAAAATATTTCTTAATTTTTTTTATAAGATCTTTACAACTCTTATGGAATATTTATTATTTTTTTAATTATCCTTAACAATTGAAGTTGTTAAAAACTTAAATCAAAACTAATAGGAATTAATATTAATATATAGTATGATTAAAGCTAACAATATTAAATATAGTAAAATTAATAAATTCTGAAATTTTAAAATATAAAAAAACTACTAATTTTATTAATTTTTTGTAATTTAATTATTTTGCGTGTGGAATCGATTCTCACTAAAACAAACTGCTAAGCAAACAGGGTCGTAGTAACTTTATCTGGAAGAAATCTAAAGAATAAAATAATTCTTAAATCTTATATTTGATCATTAATTAAGGTCAAGATAGTATAAAAATATGTAAATAATATTTCATGAAGATTTTGGCACTGAGGGATGTGGCAGGTACAACCTTATTCCTTATCTGCACTTACTCTTTGATCTTTATTGGGAATCTCATTCATTTCCTCACCTGCACCATTTGTCTCTATGTGGACATGCATTATACACTATTATTTATAATAAGGCATATTCTGCATAATCATCAATTGATCAACCATACTAGTAACCCTCTTTGCAACTGTAAACCCTGTTAATAAAAGGGTTAATTCTTTTCTCTAGAAGAGAGTTCTTTGACCATAATAATAAAAAAGTTAAATACATATATGGATAAATAACTAAAAAAGAGTAAATAAAAAAACAAGGAAACAACTTATGATAATTTGATTTATTATCTATGCTTTAAAATATTTTTACCATAATTAATAGATTAAACTCCCCCCTTTCTTTATAAGAACCCTTTTTATGATTTTCCCTTAATGGTTGGTTTTGAGTAATACGACATCACTAGTTACAAAGTGTGTATAAGTACCAATATCAGGGCCTAATTTATAGATTCACATAAAAGAAAGATTAAAAGTATAATCAAACTAAATATTTAATGTGCCTTAATACTAATATGTTACTTAATATTTATATATAAATATTATCAAATAATAAAGCTTGCCTTAGTATTGTATAAAAATAATTATTAATAAAAAATTAAAATTGAGACTTAAAAATAGTGCACAAGTTTTTAAAAATAATAATGATAAAAGCTTCAGTGCTTGTGCTATTTTAGTGTCTCATTTATCTAACTAAACTCTCAGTTCATTAGCATGAATCTTACAAAGAGAGAGACTATAAACTGAATATAAATGGGATTAATTTTAAAAACAGTTAAGGTAATTTTATTTTATTAATTATAAAAGTGATATTATTTTCAACATTTATAGAAGTTAACGTTAATTTAGTGATTCAATTTTGAAGAATTATTTGGTGATATTTTTTTAGAAATCAAAATTGGGTTGAGTGATATTTTTAAACACCAAATCTTTTTTTTTAAAAACCATTTTCAAGGACCAAATTGAGTCATTTATTATAGAGGAAAATGTTTTTTTAAAATATTTTACTGGTTAGACATTATGGGGTATCATATCAATTAGTTTAATATAACACAAAATAATCTTAAAGAACTAGTTAATATGAACTTTTCTCTTCAAGGGTTAAGTAGTTAGAATGATAAACTTTTAGAACCAAATTGAGTCTGTACTCTAAGAAAAATATGTCATAATTTGTTGCTAATATATATTTCTTGTACAATTAAAGCGTCAAAAAATTGTTGATATATTTTTCCTTGTTTGATGTCACATCTGCAAACAGACCTATAGTTTATGCTTCACCCTAAAGTGGAAGTCATATTCTATGAACTTTGCCTAAAAGGGGGGAAAATATAAAGTCAATTGTGTGCTTGTTGCATCTTTTTCAAACTAGACAAGTACAGGACCATCCCTTCAGAAATGTATGTAAATATGTAATAATAATAATAGTAGTAGGCATAGTTCCAACTCCACTCTACTTGAAACTGTGGAACATAACATTTATTTCTTCTCAATATCTTTCGACCATATAATAAATGTCCCTGAGGGACCATATTTTCGTGGGTTTGTGGTTTACCGTTAGATAAATGTGTATTTAGGTTCCAAAGTATACGACTTAAATAATAAGCCAATGCCCCAAATTACACGAGACAATTAGAGACTATCACTTCCCTTTCTTTGCCCACAACTTTCATTGTTTTGATGAAATTGAATTTTGATATTGAAGCATATTAAATTGCATGAATAAAATCCCAAAAAATAAGTTGT
This sequence comes from Canavalia gladiata, assembly GCA_037954105.1. Lineage (NCBI taxonomy): Eukaryota > Viridiplantae > Streptophyta > Magnoliopsida > Fabales > Fabaceae > Canavalia > Canavalia gladiata. The sequence goes on from CM075659.1 coordinate 2,373,237, forward strand.
TAACCATGGCATTGAGTATTCAAATTGGAGAGACTAGTGAAAAATTATTACTTTAGGGTTAATATTAACAAACTGTCTTTCATTATAATAGAGTTATGATATTATATTAGAATTAACTTAAAACTAATTCATTTTTAAAAATTAGTTTATAAAATAAAATTTACTTTTATATTATATATCAATAGTAAATTTTATCTCTACTTAAATGTAAAACTTTCTAATATCTTTAAAACAACGTTTTGGACAAAATTTGCCAAAATCAATTTTGCTTCTAAAACCATTTTTGACGAAAGCAGCATTTTGTTGATTTTTTAATACAAAAAACTTGGGTAGCACATGTATTGATAAAATCATAAGATATATTCAAAATTAATTTTACAACATTACTAGTAGTTACATGTCTCTAACGGATAATTATAACATTACTTTTATGAAAAATCACTTTATTTTAAACTTAATTTTAACTAAGATTAATTTTACAAAATTATTTGTAAGCATCTCTCCAACTGAAAATTTTTCAATAAAATAAAATATATATCCCTTTGCTAAAAATAACACTAACCATATTTACATAGTTATTAATTTTTTTAGAATTAAAAAATAAAAGAAGCTATCAAATAAAGGACAATAAACACATGGCACAGGTGACATGCAAGGGACTCAATGTGTTTATCTCCAAATTAACTTGATTTCGGAGTTTCCCACTATTTTTGCAAACATGTTATCAGAATACAACCAACACAAGTTAATGGCAACTCAATAGTAAATCATGAGTGCACACATCTGTTAAGTTTTCCTTACCCCATAAACAATTTAAATAATCACTAAAACCAAAATACATTCATATAAACATTACTTATATAAGTTGAAATTTCATTTCCTGAAATGTTCTTCAAAGCTAAAAAGAACCAAAATGTCAAATAAAAACACTGTTCAAATTTCAGCATGGAACAAGACCTCAAACAGCTTCATTCTTCATTTCTCATTGCAAGTCCAATGGTGTATCTAGTCTTGCTTACGATCAACTGAGAACAAGAAAAATTCTTCAATCATTGATCATAACTAAAACAAAACCGGGGGAGGGAAATAATGAATTCATTCTTCTCAATTAAGTTAAAGACTCTAACTCACGGGTAAAAGCACCAAGATCAGAACTCTTCAACACCCTCAGCCTCTTCACATTTGATACGAACATGCTACCAAGCAAACACATTAAAAGTGAATCATATAATAAGAAAACATTAAAAAGGAATCATCTAATATCAACCATAGCTGCTGATCATAGTTTTCTAGCAATAACAAAATCATAAAAAAAACAAGCTGATAAAAAAATTAAATCATAATAAAAAATGGCTTAGGGAATAATCTGGTGTTTTCATCATAAACATTTATTTTGGAATTTAATAATGAATAGAATGAGATGAAAAAAATGCATCAGATCCACATTGATAAGATGCTTACTGCCATGGCACATCTCCAACTAGCATTCTGTCTCCTTCATGATCCTCATAAACAAGAGTATATTCCCCACTTCCAATCAATAAACCCCTGTTGCCTTTCTCTTCATCTTGCTTGTTTTGAATTCCACCAGCAGAGGAATCCCTTTGAGAACACATAATATGAGATAAATTCATCTCTGCATCAAGTTTCATTATCACAATTTTGGAAGTGAGTTTAAAGGCAAAACCAAAGAATAGAGAAAAAAAATGAAAGCAAATTGGTATAAAAGGTCACTTGGAAATTTTACTTTTAAAAAATTGTTTGGTGAAAAAATATTTACTTATAACTAATACAAAAATTGTGGTAATTCAAGGTAGGGAATTATGCCAAGAGTTATAATTTTAAATGTTGAATAATCATAACCAACACAAGCACACATTTTGCCTTAAATTTAATAACATGCTCATTAGTTGGTCAAAGGGAGTAGCTAATAGAAGGATAATAGCTTTCATACCGAAAGAATTTTTTTATTCAAAAAATTATGTCAACAAGAAATGAATAAACAAATAAGATTAAATTGACCACATGGGACACATGGATTGAACTATAAGGGTATGAATGAATATTACCTGCAAGAAGGCCTCCAAAGAGCCTGTCAATAGCTGAGGAAAGTTTTTCATAGCTGTCATAAGCATTGATGTCCACTTTTCTCCCAATAGGAATTCCATCCATATTGGTCTTCACAAACAAGCCTTTACCAAAGTTGTCAGCAGGTTTTTCACTAGCAATACCAACCTTGTCTGAAACAACATGTTGATGTTGCTGGGACCCAGAAGGCAGCTTAGAAGAGCTTCCACTTGCAAGGTTCTTCCTGAACGAACGAATTGGGGGCCAACCCACTACTGGACCAGAAGCAGTTCTGTTTTTGGTGGGTCCATACACAAAGTTAGGCATGAAAATGAACAGTGAAAATAATAAGCACTACACTAGAAAGAAGACAAAAAACATATCAGTATCAGCATGAGCATACAATTGAGTAATCATTCAATTTCTCATATTTAGTACTTCTAATTTATTCTATTCCAAACCACCAAGCAAGCAAAAATACCCTGTAACCATGAGGGACAAAAGAAGACAGTGGAAGAAGAGGCATTCACATGCCATGTCAATGTCGAATTTCTAGATTACAATACAAAGACACATAATAAATTACAAGTTTTAAGATGCACGCATCTCTGAAGCTAACATGGCTAGGAAGTATAACAAAACATTTAAAAGCCAACAAAGATTAAGTAAATATACAGAAATCGTGTGGCAATTAACAATTAAATGAAAAGCTTCATAACTAATTCTTACGCTGAAAAGTGGTGTATAACTATATAATATTATTATCTAAAATACTGTAGAAACACAACTTTGCATGGACTATAACAATATCAAATTCAAAGGTGGTTCTAGGAAGGAATATACTCTTAAAATAGTTGAAAAAACATATATACAAAAGAGAAAAGCAGGAGTACCTTTTGGACAAAGCTGTATTAGCAGAAGAGGAAGAGAATGTTTGCTTATTTGCAATCAAGTCTGCGCAACAAGGTTGTGACAAATCCTTTCCAATCACTATCTTCTGAAGAGATGAAGCTTTAGCTTTAGCCTGGTATTGATTATGGTGATGATGGTAGGATGTGGAAGGCCACACTGAGGGCAATATAGCCCCACCTGGACCTGGTTTTTCAACAGTAGAAATTTTCTGAGTTGAGAAATAACCAAGAGTGAGTGGTGATTCATCTCTTTCTCTGTTGCCATTTTCCAAGTTTTCAGTGGGAGACTCTTCACCGGGTGGACCAAGCCTAAGCTCCAGCTTCCTCTCCTCTGAAGACATGTGGCTTCTTTGCCACATCTTGATTGCAATTCTTCTTCTTTCTTTGCTTTCACAAACAAGCTTCAGGTTCTGGATTAGAACAAACAATAGAGCCTTTGAATTTGATATCTGAAGAAGCACTTGCTACAAGAACCTATAATAAGATAAACCTTGAAAATTGAAAAGCCACGTACCAGAGGGTCCAAGCCAAGACAAATATCATCACAGAACAACAGACACCCTACACATAGAAAGGAGAACACATTCAAAGGCAAAGGCAAAGGCAAAGGCAAAGGGAACTAGTTAGTACATAATGGCATGGAATTGTTGACTAGATTTGCTTTTATAATATCTTTTATTCACACGCTTAGTGGGTTCTCTTTTTAAGGAGAAGGGCACTGATTGATCAAACTAGTGAGATTCCCTTTTGCCTAACATGTCCAAAATAGGAATGGAATTAGAGCATAACACACGCAACCTGAAACAACAACAATATCAACGACAACAACAACGTTAGGTTGCTTAGCACAGCTAGTAAATAAAAGCAAAGCCTTGCAGCGCTGACCTCTCATAAAGATCCTCCTCTCATGCCTTTGACACAGTGATCTAAAAGCTTGCCTCCTACAATGACTTTGCCTTGATGGCACACCACTCCAAGCACATGCCTTCTAAACTTTTGCATCTTTTTTCTCTTTTGTTCGAGTCAAAGTTCAAAGCCCGAATCAAAAGAGGGGCACTAGCACACTCAAGTTCTTTCCTTGTTGGCACTAACACAGCCAATGTTGTTCCCTTTTTGTCAATGATGTTAATTAATTCAAACACTGTTCGGTTAAGTGCCGTTTAAGTTGGTTGGTTAAGACTTTAGATTATATATAAACATGTTAATTAAGGACTTGATAAAAAATTAAATACATTTACATACCTTTTTTTATTGAGTTTACTGACTTGTTAAAATTTTGCAAATTAGTTTATTCCTGACTTAAAAAATTCCTTCCATTAGTTCCACCTTCTATCGCCTTTTTTCAAATTAATCTCTGGGTATATTTTCCATTCAATGCCACAAGAATGTGATTTAAGTCTAAACCACGAGTTTTGATGGTTAAAAATGGTTTAGGACATCTAAACTCCAAAACGACGTCATTATTTGCTATGCAATTCTTCTTCTTCGTGGACACATAATACTCACTCTCACCTCCAACACTCATCTAACCACCAAAAGAGTGACAACATCTCATACTCTTGGTTGGGAAGAAGAAAATATGATCTCATTCCCATGTTTTTCCTCTCCCTCTCATGCACAAGGATCATGTACACAAACTTGAATTTTCCTTTCCTCCCTCTATCATTCATGCTCACGTTTCCAATCCACCAATGCACATGTGTGTGTGGTTGGTTTTAATTAACTCTCTCAATCCAATTGACATAGATTTACACATTTTCTCCCTTCAAATAACATCATCACAGCAAAGCTCAAATCCTTCCATGTAGCATTTGATAGCAAGCATACAACAGCACTTGGTTCCAATTGGGTTGACCCTCACTTATCCCATAGAGATCCCTCTCATGAGGAACCCAAGAAAAGAGAAGAGGACATTAAAGAGACGGTAATTTTATCATGTGTGTAGAGAGTAGACCAAAGACTTTAGAGAGAAAATATTTTACTTCTTCCTACTGTGTGATCTGAATGTGGGAATAACATCTGAGAGAATTTTTTGTGATAATGTTAGGGAGAGAGAGAAAACTTGATGAATATTCTAATAATTTTTATGCAAAAATGGTGTAGCTTTGGGAATTGTCCTTTTTATCTCTCTTGTACATGGATGTTGTTGTGAGAATATATATGAATGTTGTGGTTGAACGCTAATTTGCTTTATGTGAATTTTTTTTCATTGATATGTATCTCTTTTGGTATAATAAGAGAATGAGGGAAGTGATTTGTTTGGCCAAGAGAATGTGTGTTATTAAGATAAAGTGAGAGTCCAAAGGCATGTTTTTATCTGTTGAGAACCAAATCCTCCTGTTGGTGTTGTAATGACTTTTGCGAGTGGATGAAGGAGAGCGAGAAGTCTTTCTTATGATGCATGCATGTAATAGTATAAAATGATTTCTTCCACACATTGAGAAGAATAAGAAGGATAAGATCAAGTCCTAAAATAAAGAATAAGAAGAAGCAAAATATAATTTAGATGCTATAAACGAAAAATATGAGTAAGAATTAATTTAAAAAACAACAATAAAAATTGAAAACTAATAAAAAAAATATTTAAGTTAAGAATTATTTTGTAATAACGATAAACTAAAAAGTAAACTTTTTTTATATGTCAAAAATTAATAAATTGAATTGATGGATGTGATGGTCATCATTACTTTTTTTTTTTTTCAAAAAATCTCTTTTTTTATTTATTTATTTTTATAAACTTTTTGAAGTGAGAGGATTTGCATGATCCATATTCCCCAATAAAAACATGCAGATTCCATGATTTTTGTCTGATATGCGACTCTGTCCTGTTCTGCGCTTTGGCTATGTCTCTACATATCCTCCCTTATGCCAATACGATATATGAGAATCCTGCCTACGCATGGAAATTGGTAAGGGTGTGCGAACTTAAACTTAAATGGGTTAAATTTATTTTATAAATATAAAGTCCGAAATTAACTTACTATTTAATACAGGTTTCTTTTAACGATGACATGACATTTTTTTTTAAATATCATTTAGCTTGAAAATATATTTAAAGGAATAATTTTTACATTGTGAAGTTTTTAAAATAGTGTTGTTGGGTCAAGACTTTAAAGGAAGGGTTGAGTCAAAACATTTAAATGAGGTAGGGGATTCTAGCCTTAAAAGTTTTATGAAAATAAACTAATGGGTTTGATTTTAAAAATATATAAGTCAAAATAATTGTTAAAAGATGTTACGTCATTTATAATAAAATAATAACAACAATAATTGGTTGATCAGACTTAAATAATTATTTTAAATTACTTTAATCCTGAGTGTTGTCTATACTATACGTAGATTTGACCTCGGAAAAATGTTAAGTTTCCCCCTTTTATAGTTACAGTAGAAAAGAAAAAGGTTAACTAAAATATGATCATAACATTTCAAAGAAGAATAAGTTTTGCTCTTATTTTCCTCTTAAAAAATTAATCATTCCAATTCAATTCAATACATTAACGAAAATAAAAGGAAAAATGAACATAGGCATAATTTAGAAATAAAAAAGAGTTTCATTTTAATTATTATTTTATAATTAAAAAATAATAGTATTCGAATGATAATTTAGATTTTAGTCTAATTTATATTATTATTTAATTTAAAAAATTCTTATACTAGAACAACTTTTTTTAAAAAAAGTTGAATTGGAGTTGTGACTTTTAAAAAAATAATTAGGGGTCACTAAATGTTTTGGAAATTTTAAAATAAACTTATATAAAATTACAAATATGTCCTCATAGTTTCAAAATCCATTTTAATTTGATCTAAGACCTAAAAGTAGATGGGATAAAGAGACAATTGAAAATACTTTTGAAATTATAAGAATTCGTTTGTAGAATTATAGTTTTATACAATGAGAACTTATTCAAAATTTTTCAAATTGTACAGGTAAGTAAAAAATTTAACTTATTAACCTTGATTAAGATAATCAAATCAAATATTGAACAACCCTATACAACCCAATAAAAAACGAGGAATAAACAGGCTAATGAAAATACCCTGCCTAATTTTGAATGGCATCTGAAGATCACAATTGGCCATAAAAAATACCTCAAGAAAACAGAATGCCAAGTCTCACTATGGTAAGGTTTTTGAAAAGTTAAAATAATTTTTTACGAGATAAATATTTTAATTTTTTTAAAATTTAATCAATTACAAAAAAAAAATGTTTTATTAGTATTTCTCCCCTCTCCCATAAGCAATCCAATAATTTAGGCACAAAAGGTATCCTATCCTAACAGAAGTATAGACCCAGGTTTTACTAAATATGATGTTAAGGCTAACACAGCAACCGAAGAATGCAGAATTCTCCTGAAAGAATTAAATACACGTAAAGAAATGATGTCAAGTAAATATTGCAAAATTGGCTTAAAGGATATGTGTACAAGTCAAAACTGCTGGGGTCATAAATGGACAATGACCTCCACAAAAATAATTAAATACAAACCTCAATATCATGATCATTATAGTTAATCAACAAGGAACTGTGAATTTGAAGCAGCCAGAAGGGCAGCACCAATTCCTGAACCGTCATTGGAGTGCTCAATGATGATACTGTCTGAGACGGTTTCACCAACCAATTCGCTAATGGTATTCTCTAGGCACTTGCTATACTCACTGTAATGCTCATACAATCCACCATCCAAAGCTATCACATTCTTCTGACCCTCACCGTCACTGATGGTGTCTTTTCCCAACTTCTTCAGGATACCCAAGATGCCAGCAGCAGAAAGACGAGCACCACGGGTAGCAATAATATTGCAGATCTCAACAACCACCCTCCTCACTTCCATGGAGGTATCAGATATCTATTATTAAAAAAGAGAGAACAAAGTTAATTTGATAGAAGTTTCAATCAAATTGCAACCTTTGAAAGCTGGAAGTCTCAACATGACTCACAAGTTTAAACAGAACCAAGGTATTGAAAATTTGGACTCTAATTAAGAGTACATACAGATCCTTTTTATCACGGTCAATTGAAATAAGCTTTCTAAAAGTCTATGTTTTATTTTAAAAAAGCCTTCCTGGAAAAGTCAATGTATATAAACTTTCTATACAGATGCTGTAAAAAGCGTTCCTGGAAAATCTATTTTGTTTTGTTTAAATAATACTTAATGGAAAATCTGTCCCAACAGAATAGAGAATTTGATATACCTCCAAAATGTTCTTCAGTGTGCTTCCAACCACATTGAGATCTGCAGATGAATCGTGATGCATTGTAGACATGATAGGTGTCCTGCACATCCAATGCTGATAATCATTATACAAATTTTTTTATGACAATATCATAATTATAAGAACCAGCACACCAATTTTGGAATTTATTCAATCATGACCTAATTTAAGTAAATTAAAACGTATCTCTGATGGACTAACCAACGAATTCTCAAAAGTTTTCACCATCTTCTATCTAGTCTCAAGGCCAGTTAACTTAAAGGACAAACATAGTGAGGATCTCATAGCAAGAATTAAACCAATAAAAGGAGAAGAGAGATGCCCAAGTATATGCATATTGTAATAATATTTTAGTTTACAAGCCCAGAAACATAACAATCCCCCCCCCCTTTCCCCCCCTATCTGAGGTGCCAATGGTCAAAACTATTATCATGGGGAAAATGTGATAAAATCATAATTTTAACAGAAATGACGTTTTATTCATACTCTGATACTACCAACAGGTAAATATGCAGAGCATCATATTTTTGTCTCTGCTGTTGCAGGTGGAGTTTGCCCCAGATTCTATATTTGATTAGCAATAAAAACTTTTCTTTCAATAATTTTGATCCAGTTTCTATCAGAATCCTACTTCGCATGCAACTGGCTGAGGAGCAATGTACAAAATTCCCTCTTTATTTTCCATTATGATGGCTATCACAATCTTAACAGCTGCATGACTCCTTATGATTCTCTCATCTTTACCCTCATAGCTATTTCTTTAAGAATAGGTAACGGTCAAAAGGATACTTCCATATCCAGTAGAAAAGTTCAAAAGAATTATTTGTATATTCAGCAATATGCAATAGGAAAACAACCATCCTCTTTCAAAGTGGGGTCTCACTTCATTGCATCGATGAGAAAAATGTTTACCCCATGGACAGCTATTTCATACAGAGTAAGTAATGAGGCACGAAAATTTCCATTCCCTATTTGTCTTTTTACTTGTTCTCTCTCTCTCTCTCTCTCTCTCTCTCTATATATATATATATATATATATATATATATATATATATATATTGAAACCAGAGATTTTTATCTATACAGGAGAATAAAGGGGATGCAACCCATGTAGAAGACAATGAACTATAGTTATACGTATAAAATTCAACTTCATAGTTCGAACTTCGTAGTTATAAAGCAATTGATAAAGGAAGTTTTTGTTCAAATTCAACTATTGACGCAAACATCTGTTTTAGGAGGGGGGAGAAAGAGCTACCACAGAAAAAATAATGAATAAATAAAATCACATTGGCAGAGTGTCCAGTCAAACGCCTAACATTATACCTTAATATGAATGGAACTTTTAGTTTTGGGGGAACTTTGTCACCAAAAAAGCAAGCTTCTTCAGCCATTCTGCATAGTACTCTACGAACAATTTCTCCCAAGTACATACCAGAAACCATCTTCTCAAAAATCTGAAGTATAGTTGAAAAATAATTATAGAACCTCATTGATTAAGGCACAGAAGATGGAGCTTAGAAGTAACACAAAGTCACCTGTTCACCAGGGTTCAAACTCTCAGCGTCTAATGCATAATCGTAATCAGTTAATGGAAGGTGTGATGACCGGAAGTTTCCCCATTCCATGTTGATAACCTAAAGTCATCTCATATAGTAAATAAGCTTCAATATTTTATCTATCTTTCATATTAAATGATCTGTAGCCATTGTTAAGACTACACACTCAACCAAAGGAAAGACTGAAACTGCTCACCATTTCTCCAGAATTTGGCAAAGGACCATGCCATTTTGGTATTGCTTGAGCACGCTCCACATAGGCTGCATTTGTTCCAGTACCTAAAATAATAGCAGCAAAGACATTGCTGTTTGTGTAACGACCTCCTGCTAATGTCCCAACTGTGTCATTGACCTAGTATAGATACTGAATGTAAGTACAGAGTCTACACACTAAAAGATAATACCCTGAAAGGCATTAGCCTTGAGATTTATCAAAAACTAAAAGACTAAAAAGTCTTGTCATTTAATTAATGTTATGCAAAAAGGTTCAGAATTTTAATTACCAGAGCTGATACACGCATATCGAGGCCTTGTCTCTGAATGGCTTTTGTCAATTCTGCCACAACATCTTTACCAACCTATTTAAACATCAGCAAAACTAAGTATAATGCAAAGATGAAAGGATAGTAGTTTCTAGAGTATAAACCCATCATTCTCCAAATTAATAGTTTCAACAATGGAAACAAGTAAATAAATAATAATTCAAAGCCATTAATGACTTTCTGCACTCAGTATAAACTACTTCCACATTAATAAGTCTAGGGGAGTTCATATATGCAGTCTGCAAAAATATAAAGAGATATCAAATACCTTACAAGTTTTGATAGATGGCATTTAAGATCGACAAGAGATTAAGTGTCCAGATCTTAGGAGCATATCCTTATTATGTTGTGTAATGCAGTGAAATGAGATAATAGTTGGTATTATAATATTAATTTGTATTTTGTGATGCAATATTAGTAATTGGAGATATAAAAGCAATCCTCACTAAGTTAAATCTCCGAAATGCTATAATCCGGAGACAAGTAAATATACAATCTGAAAGAATGTAAAAGGCATCAAAGTAATCAGGAATCGGGATTAACTGTGTCATCAATGCTGAAGCCTTTTGTCCACCTGATAAGGTTCCCCGAAGCTATTGACGTTTGCAAGACAGGAAAGGAAAAAGTAAAACCAAGCTCTCTCTTTTTACCAGGAGGAAGTTGAAAATCTGGATTTTCTTGGGCAACAAATTTTCCAAGTTCTGCTGCAATATAGTCAAAGAGTGCCTGAATCACAATGTTTTTAGATTGGTCTTGTTTCTCATATGATGTGCATAAAGCAATCAACAATAATTAGGAAAAAGAGTAAACAAAACAGCTGGTAGGAAAAAAATGAACTTCAAAAATAATAGGAGAGAAAGGGCTTACGTCTGATGTTCCAACCATCAAATTAGGAGGAATCGACACCTCATTAAATTCTTGATTAATAATACCACCAGCCTTCCCTCCCAGTTGCACACGTATCACGCGAAAGTTAGTTCCTCCCAGGTCCAATGCATAGAATAGTCCTTCCTCATTCCTAAAAAGATAGGGACGCAATGACCAAAGAAACAGTATAATATTTGTACATAGCCTTCAAATTTTCAAAATATTTCAGAACACATACGGGAAAATTGGCAAATTCACCACAAAAAAGTTTAGCAGTTGCAGTATGAAATTTCACCGACTTAATTCTCTTTCAAAAATATTTACAGAGGCTATAGCAATAAACCACATAAATGGAAATTCGAAATACGGCTAAGGAAAACCAATTACCCCTTATTCACCATCGTCATCGTTACTTTGCAATTTCATTCAAGCACTCTTATTATAATAGCTATTTTAACATGTTATTTTAGCAAGACAAATTACATTCATCAACATGAGTGGCCAATGCAATTTATTTATAGACATTGCATTTTCGAATAATAGCTATATGATCGATCAACCAAGCCTGAAGGTAAAAAAAGAACACAAAAAACAAATCTACAACCTCAACAACATTTAATTTCTTTTTCAAAATAAAAATTGCATATATGGAAATGGATTCAGATTGATCTTAAGGAGAAAGAGAAAGTGCATAAAGAGAAAGATAAAATCAAGGTAGATTGGATCCAATGAAAGAGAGATCAAGGAAATGGAATATTCATACCCTGTCGGGAGTTTATCAACGTAAGTGATGAGCATCTTGAGCTTGCTACCACCTTCGGAAGCAAGACCAGCATGCATCTCAACGCTCATCGCGTCACCAACAAGCTTCAGCTTCCACGCCGGTGTCGCACACTTCTCCTCCAACTCCTTCAAAATCGCCATTACTCTTCCCCAACGTCGAGATTTCCTAACGTACCGCTGCACCACCGCCGCCGCCACCGCGCATGCCGTCGCAGCGCCGATCACCGTCGCACATACTGCCACCTTCTTCATTTTCCTTTTTTCGAGTTCAACGAACAATAAACCGCTTTTCTCTCTTTATGATGTTAGTATAGTTTATAAATAGAAACTCAGAGCAAATTGTATTGACTGTAGCGGCTAATAAGGAAGACAAATAAAGAATTTAACGTATTAATTAACTTTAATTAGTTTAAGTGATTGTTTTAATTGGAGTTAAATTGAATGACTGTACAATTTGATATATGTAATGCTTAACTGAGTGATGGTGACGTGGGTGAGAAGTGAGATGTTGGTTGGAACAAGACAATGCCAAAAATCCTGTCACTTAGAATTTCTTTTCAGTTAAGGGAATTTTATTGCTATTTAATTCATCACACGTCGAGGCTAAAAATAGTTTAATTTAAATAAACAAATAAATTTGTAGTTCGCACCACCTCTGTCTATTTCCGTACGGAAGTTTGCTAAAAAATAAACATGGGTGGATTTGATCTAGTGATTTTTATATGAACACTATTCTTCATCTTTTTAATCAATTTCTTAATCTGTTATATATCAACTTCTGCTAAATATCAAATAGGATTCAGGTATTATATGGTTACATTAAAAGTATCTACATAGTATAAATTTAGGTGAATTACATTAACTAACAAAAATTCAACACATTTAGTTAGTAGATAATTACATTCTTTAAACATACTAACAAATATTTAAGTTGAAATGATTTTTATATTTTAAAAGGATTAATCTCTTGGCTTTAAAAAATAATAATTTGACTGTCAAATAAATATACTAGCATATAGTTAAATATTTAAATTTAAATTATAAAATAATAATTATTTTTAAACTAAAATTAAAATTTATTCTAAAAAATTATGTATGAAACTCACATTTTATAAAGAAAAGAGAGAATATAGAAAGTCCTAAGTGAGAGGTGAAGTTTACTGAGTACCTCTCTCAAAGGTAATAACTTTGCGTATATAACACAGACAGATAGGTTTGATAGTATTCTGGGTGATGTTAAAGTTTAAAATCACAGAAAAAAATATTTTTTTTAAATAGTATTTTGTTACTTCTATGGCAAAATAAAATAAAATTTATGTTCGTTTATATTTAATTTGGACAAATTAGTTTTAGTACAAAATCATAAGTATTATTGATGAAAGATAATTCTGCTTGAATCAAATAGGATCATTGTGGATAATAGAGTTCTTCCTTCCAATATTTAATGCAACTATATACTTTTAACTTAAACTCCATACCACAAATTAAATTAACCGTTATCAACTAATTCACTTACTTGGTAATAGATTAATTTATTTTTAATCTAACTAAAAATATAGAATCATATCTTTTGAATAAATATGCTTCTGGAGATAAAGCTTACTCATGCTATCCGAAAACTTCATCATGCTAAATCGCTTTTAAACAAAAAAAATTCAGGTGAAAATACTCGAAATCTTTCTTTTTTAAAAAAAAAAATAACATAAGCAAATTTCCATTAATAACGAATAAGATTTAATTCTAGGAGAATGCCGTATGCCATCATCATTAAAAAGTTATAATCAAATGCGCATGTAAAGATTACTAATAACATAATTCTCCTAATTTCATGAAAAATAAATAACTTGAATATTAGTACTATCACTATAAAAATTTTATATTAACCATTCATATAAAACTGAGTATTATTTTTAAAATAATCATCACAAATATTAATAATTAATTAACATCATAAAAAACCTTCATATTAATATATTTCAATTAAATTCAGAAGGATATTGTAGCAAATTATTATCTTAGATTTGTTAAAATATACCTAAATGAGTAACTCTCTAAAAATTAGTTAAAATACACTAGACACGTTATTAAAAATATGTTCATATACTACAACTTGTTCATGCAATCCAATTTGTTAGCAAACCCTTGTGTGCGCACGCAGGCGTAAAGATAATGAAGAATTCAAGTATGATTGCAAATTCGTGATAATTGGGAAAAAGTTTGCCCTACTTGGAAATCGTAAAAACGAAACAAATATGGATAAAATATAAGGTCAAACTTGGGATGCTTTTAATGCTCATCTCCAATTAAAATTAAAACTTCAATTTTTAACACAACTTCGAATGTCTCTGTCTACCTTGTGGAGATTATCAAATTAAAACTTCCATTTTAATTGAACCATGCTACAGCAGAGCTGCATCTATATGTTATCCTTCCTACAAATTTTTTTAATGACTAAGGAATATACCAAATGTTTATTATTCTTAAAACAAAAGTTACTACGCTATGGGATACCAATAATGATTAACGGGATCGAGTTACCAATTGTTCCAATGTTATGAAGGCGAAAAAGCAAGAAGTGCAGAGAAGTTTGAGATTGTAATTGGCATATACGCTAACCTCTGAGAGGCAGTACAACAATCAGTGCAAAACTAGCCAACCCCACCCCATCGTCAACCCCCCTCCCCCCCCCCCCCGGTTTCCACCCATTGCTCTCTTAACTCTAAAGAAAAAAGAAAAAACCAAAAGGTCAATAATAGCAAATACAGAAAAAAAAAGCCTTTCAAGTATGCCCCATAGTTTAGGGAGAATCCTAACAAAACCCTAATCAAGTTAGTTGAGTCATCGGAAACATGATGCACAAAAAGTGCTAACTATACAAATCCCACAGCTCCAGCTCTTGGGCTTGATGCGGTTCCAATTTGCAAGCTTGAATGACCAAGCAAGCCTGAAAAAATTAGCTAAATGAAAGCCAGCATTTAAATTAGTACTTACCATAATTGCTGGCTCTCCACTTTCTCCACTGCATGATGATTCATCCACTTCAAGAGATTGCTCTTACACCGTCGATGTTAGGCTCAATCTCCTGTTGTACATCAAACCACAAGAGACAGCATAAAGACAAATATACAGACAAACAAGCTTTTCAAACAAAAATTATTAAACATGAACATGCCTTATCACCGGTTTTTGCACAGCTTCTGAAAGAACTTTTCCCTTAGAATCAACAACCATCCCTATCATTGCATTTGGCTTCACAATAAAGCCCCAAAAAAAGAAAAGGTAAATTGGTCAGTAAAAAACATCGTCCATGATAAGATAACCAAAAAATAAAATGAAACAATATTATAATAGCTGATGTCAATTTGACATGGTGCCCCTTTTTTCTTAGCAAAGTACACCAACAATGAAGACCAGAGATAGCAAATCTAATACTTCACTCAAATTTAGTGAAGATATGCATCACCAAAAGTTTTACAATCATTGAATTTTGGCTTTTCGGTACTTCGGGGAAGACTTGCACATCAGTGCACTTGGCTGTACAATCTATGCACAGGTATAGTAGAATGAGGGGAAAATAAGAACTGATCAAATGGCTAAGTACTGTACTAAGGAAACAATAGGAAAAAAATATATATCAAGTTATCAAAATAGCAACGGAGAAAGCAGAAACTTAGGAAGGAATTGAAAGCCAAAACCTCTAACTGCTTCTGTAGCTCATCTTGTAATACTTCTTCATTTATGCTTGCCACTGTATTTTTCCCAAGCATGGCAGAATCAGTCCCATAAGTAGTATCCTCACCCTTGGTGCTATCCTCAACATAGGCTGCCCCTGATACGGATCCAATATCCTCAGAAGAACCACCATCGCTGGTAACAGATGTAATCACACTAGAATTTGAAGCAGGTTCAGGAGACTCTGTTCGATCCAACACATCTTGCACACTGTTAGTGAAATTAACACTGTCCACATTTCTCATCTCTTGACCATCAGACACAACATCAACAGACAAACCAACATTACCACAGCTGTTGTGTCTTGCCAGGCTATGCACAGGTGGACTTGTAGATTGCCTTTTATGTATAACACCCTGCCTCACATCCACCCTATTGTACTTTCTTTTATGGTTTCCCTCAACTTGTTCAGTCCCAGAAACCTCATCTTCATGGAAAGATTTATGAGGATTCTCCAGTTGTGATGTTGACCTCGATGCCCGCAATCGTTTATAACCATCGGGAAACACATAGCATGGGATTTGCCTTCTACGAACATGAGAAACATAAATGTCCATCCCCGGTTTCCAGAACATGTACATATTAACAGAATGCCGAAATTCTTCAACTGTCCCTCGTATATCAAATTGCTGACCTTCTTGAACAACTTCCCCCTGCTTCCTTTGCAAACCCATAAAGAAAGCACAATGCGCACACTGCTTTGAAGTATCCATATACTCGTGAGGATAGGGATGGCACTGCAACTTCCCAAAAGTGTCACGCTCAATCTGCCAACAGGAACCAAACCCAGCCAATGAGACATCAAAAAATCAAGTTGATGTTCATCCTTTCAAACTTGATATTCTAAATTAACAACCCCTTTAAAATTATCCTAATTTAACCATGATAAATATATGAACATACCATCAAAGTCAGCTGCCGAAGGCGTGATTCCACCCAACCTTTCCAAGTGCGCAAGTCATCAACATCAGCAGCAACTACGTCAACTTGCAAGTAGTTTTTATAGCTTTCAAAGAAAATGTATGGTTCAAACAGAGCAGTCCAACAAGCTTTATTCAGTTCTATTTCCTGGATTTATTTGACAAAAGTAAAGGCATCAATTATTTATAACAAATATGTATTAGTACCTAAGAAATTTCTAGCAAACTCACGAGTAATTATTACCCCACAGATCCTGTTCCCATAATGGAACTGCTCCATCATAACACGAAGCGTACTGGTAGAAACATTATAACTTGAATTCATACATGGATAGGCAGGAGTGATGATTGGCATATGATGGGTTCGGTCACGAGGATTTTTACGAGGATCCCACACAGAAAACCCAAGCTCATTCTCTTCTATTGGACATAGCATAACAGGATTTGGCCACCGCCACTGTGTATATACCCTAAAGAATCGAGAGATAAGCATGCTTGGAACTGCATTTGGATACAACTGGCACAGTCGGGCTACAAGAAGCGCCAAGTTAACACCACCAAGAAAACCTGTCACCTGAAATGAACATTCGAAAACATAACAAGAATACTTATAAACAATTACCAATTAACCATACCAGCTTATATTCAAAAGAAACAAGTGACTTGAAATAAAATATCACTCACATTAGAATAAACGCCTCGCCTTTTGGCCCAAAACTTCAAACAGCGAAGTGTTGTGCGAAAGTGCTACAATCCAAGCAAGGAAAACAAATAAATAAATAAAAAGTTTTAGGGACACAGCAAATAATAAGAAATAGACAACTTAAAGCCATGCGAAACAAGCAATGACCTACAATATACCTCAACATTTGGAACTAGCTTTAGAATTTGATCTGCAACCCTACAGCCATTCAAACTCCGCACAGTAGGCTCATCAACATTGTGCAGAACAGAGACATCAGATATATCCAAGTCCTGTTCATAAATAGGAAACAAAACAAAGTTCCAAGATATATGATACAAAACCTAAAAATGTCTGCATGATACAGGTCACTAACACAAATAAAATATTAGGATTCTAACTTCTCTGACCTCAAAATAATAACATCAAGACCAGTTCAATTTGTATACTAAGAAGGATATAGAAAATCTACTGACACATTTTGCCAGTAAAAGTTTAATTTAAAAATAAATTGAAGGATGAAAAACCCCATTTAAATTTCATATCATCCATAGTAAGCAAAGGCACTTATATTAGAACAAAGTAAGCTAGCTCCTTTCATCTCTAAGATTTTTTTGGTAGGAAAAGAAATTTATTTCACTTACTTCAGGTACAATTAAGCGAGAAATACTTGCATAAAGGAGGTCAATTGATATTCCATCAAACTTGAATTTCATAACTGGGACATGAGCATCTGGAACTGGTTGCAGTTCTGTGACTTCCTCCATGTTAGCTAGGATATCATGCAGTGTGTAAAAAAAGTCCTCCTGATGAAAAAAAAAAACATGAAAAGATCAGAGATACAAACATTGCCAATGATTTTGATGGAGCATATATTCCAAAATTATTTGCACTCCAGACCTACCTCCCGGTTTATATAGGACGGCCCAATGCATAAAGTGTCTAGGTCGGCCCCAGGACCATGAACCTGCATCATAAAAAATACAATCAAAG